>JARQOD010000005.1:205335566-205438090 GCA_033576555.1 Oophaga sylvatica | reverse complement strand
ATGTCCTCATCAACACCCACACCTGTGTTAATGGAGCAATCACTGAAAAGAGGTTAGGTGGTCCTTTTAAGGCAGGGCTGCAATGATGTTGAAATATGTTTTGGGGGATAAAGTTAATTTTCTAGCCAAATATTGACTTTGCAAGTAATTGCTGTTAAGCTGATCACTCTTAATAACATTCTGGAGTATATGCAAATTGCCATTAGAAAAAGTGAAGCAGTAGACTTTGTAAAAATTAATATTTGTGTCATTCTCAAAACTTTTGGCCACGACTGTAATGTGCAATATCATATACCAGAATAACAGCAGAGATCAGGTAATCAGAAACCTCTAAACAATAGTACCTTTATGTGGCTTCCAAAGCGGATAAGATACTAAAAGAAATAGAAACAAACCATAATGTCCCAAAAGCAAAACATAAGGAACTACCAGTGTAGAGAAGTCCAGCCGGACACCAGGAGGAAGGAAAAGGAAAACCATACCTACCCGAATATAGTTTTTAGAGAGACTCAGGGGACCAGCCGCCTAATGAGGTGAAGGTGTGCAAGATTGCGGATGGACCCCTATATATGTGGCGCCACATTTAGTGTAAAGTGTAGGGGCAGGAAGTGGGTCACAATAAGCAACGCCTGCAGTTGCGCAAAACGTCCAAGAGAGAGGAAGTGGGGCATGACGATGTGATGGTGCCTGCGGAAATTCTCTGTGTGACTGACTGTGGAATAATAAAATATCGTTCAACTATTTATTAGCCTCAGGTTACTGAATATTGAATACCATCTATAACATGCCTGTTGGTATTCTGGTCAGCCTTCGCACATAAGAGCTGATGGGTGGCCATAAATATTTGACACATGTGTGGTTCTTCAAAACATAAGGATTAGACCAAGGTGGTGAGCGGCGATGAGACCAAAATCAGCACAGCGCAGCCTCAATTCATCTTTTCAAGGCAGTTTTGAAGATAATGAGAAGGAGGAGGAGCTGGTTGCTTGTGCTACAGATGGTACTACCCACACCACCTTTATCCCATCTGGTCAGCCTGGATGTCCTCAAGATGAGCAGAAGAGGGAGGATGAGGAGAAGAATGAGGAGGAGAAGATGGACATTCGTCCTCTTGGTGGAAACAGGGAAGTCTTGGCTAATGGCAGTCTGGCACACATGGCTGAGTTTATGTTCCGCTACCTTTCCCGTGACCCTCGAGTTGTACACATTTTGGCCACAACTAGTTGCTGGTTGATCACCCTTTTAGAACCACGCTACAAGGAGAACTTTTCATCTCTCCTTCCCCTAGCAGAGAGGTATGATAAAATGTTGCAGTAGCAGAAGGCCCTAGTTGAAGAATTATTTAAAAAATTGCCATCTGACAACGCTGGCTGCAGAGGTCAGTGTTCCTTGGAAAATCAATGAGTAGAGACGAGGGAGACTCACCAGATGCAGCAGAGGCAGGGAAACACTATAAATGGTCTAGAATAGTTTTATTAGACCCTCCCATTGCCGAGGCCCTGGTTCGCAAGTTACTCTGACAAGGAGGGAAAAGTGTTGGAAGATGCTGAAGTAGTACCAGCGATTCCTCTGTGCATTACAACTATTGGGTATCCAAGCTAAACACGTGGCATGAACTGTCTCTCTACGGCTTGGAAGTCCTGGCCTGCCCTGCCGCTAGTGTTTTGTCAGAGAGAGTTTTTAGTGCCGTCTGTGCATTACAACTATTGGGTATCCAAGCTAAACACGTGGCATGAACTGTCTCTCTATGTCTTGGAGGTCCTGGCCTGCCCTGCCGCTAGCGTTTTGTCAGAGAGGGTTTCTAGTGTCGCCTCGAGATAGGCGCATCTGCTTGTCAACTAAAAATGCTGACAGGCTGACTCTTATCAAAATGAACAAAGGCTCGATTGGCCTATACTTTCCAATACAACCGGATGACAGCAGCGGAACATAAACTTAAATCCAGTGTTTGTTTGATTATTTTTTCTGGTCTACTCCCTTGCACCCCTCCCCACCCAAACATGGGTATATGCTTCAGGATTTTGTCTCCTCGTCCTCCTTCTCCATGACCATATCAACCGGGTGAAATTGCTACTAGCACTATAAAATTTTTAAGGTTGTTTATGGTGCCAGCACTAAGAATTTTGAAAGGCCTACCTCGAACCTTCTTTGATATATATGTATCCCCCCCAGGGGTAAATGTTTTTTAGTCCATACACTTAGTGCTTAGTGGTTTCCAAAAAGAGCCGGAGGGGTTCTATTAGTATAGGATCCAATGCCTTGTTGTCAGGTGATCGTCACATAGGGAGTTCTCACACTGCATACAGGATTTCACAGTCAGCACAGGAGACTTTGTACAGTAAAAACAGAAGATCCTGGTCTCTTCCTTATCAGGGTGAGTAGATGTGAAATGCTCTACTATATTCCCCAGCAGTGTTAATGAAATAACATTACTTGATGCTGCTATGTTGACCTAATATCTTTTTTCAGGGCTAACTGAAATAGATTGTATTGTCAAAAAATACCACTCTTATCTGCAATTCGTCTTGGGTGAGATGTTGCAGTAGGGATAGAGTTTTACAGGCATCTGGTCCGGTAATAACGCCTTATAAATTATAATCCTTGCTTCTTCTTTTTTCCATGCATTTATTGACCAATTCTTGTTTTATACGATGATCTGTACTCAGAAGTTCATCAAAGCTAAAGATGCTAATTGTGCTCAATCCTCTCTATATACTCTGTACTCTACAATAATTTTGCTCTTATCTGCAATTAGTCTAGCATAAGGTGTGGCAGTAGGCATAGCGTATTACAGGCATCTAGTCAGGGATTATTGCCTTATGAATTATAACCCATGCTGCTGCTTTTTTTCTACGCACTCATTGACAGATTCATGTTTTTAATGGTGATCTGTATTCAGAAATTTATCAAAGCAGGAAAAATTAACTGTTTTTATGAATCCATTTACAGTTTCTCTGTAGCATCTGTATGTAAGGCCGGCTTCACATTTGCGGATGGCAGAGCTGCGGAGGGCTGCGGGCTTCCTCCATGAAGCCCCGCCCTCTGCCGCACCTCCTCCGTTCAGTTTCGCCTACGTCTGCATACGGCCTGCGTACCTATATTTAAGATTGGGTACGCAGGCACAATGCGGATGTATGCAGATGCCTCCGCATGCGTCGTTTTGACGATGCGGTGACCTGCGTCGTGCTCAACATGTTGCATCCGCATACATCCGCACGGCCTGCGTACCCAATGTTAAAGATACATCCGCACGGCCTGCGTACCCAATGTTAAAGATAGGTACCCAGGCTGCATGCAGATGTAGGCAGAGCTGACCGGAGGAGGTGAGGCAGTGGGCGGAGCTTCACAGAGGAAGTACGCAGTCCTCCGCAGCTCTGCCATCCGCAAATCTGAACCTAGCCTAAGAGGTAGCGGTGGGAGACTTTTTGCTACTAGAGCTGGAATCCACACTTCTGAATTTTCCAGTGCTTTGTTTCCATTAATTTCCGGGTGCTTCTTGAAATTTGTATGGAGTAATTGTCATGCTGGAAGACCCATGACCTAGGATGCAAACCCAGCTTTCTAACACTGGGCACTACATTGCTACCCAAAATCCTTTGGAAATCTTCACATTTCATGATGTCTTGCACACAATCAAGGCACATCAAGGCACCCATTGCCAGAGTCAGCAAAACAACCCCAAAAAAGCTTTGAATTTCTACCAGATTTGACTGTTACTTCTGTGTTCTTTTATTTGAAGACCTCATTCCTTTTACAGTAAACAGTAGAATGATGTGTTTTACCAAAAAACTCTATCCTGGTCTCATCTGTCCACAAGATGCGTGCTAGCCTTCTACAAATAGTGGGCCCAACTGCTGGTGCTGGCCCTCTATAAATTGTGAGGGCCGCCTGCTGGCCCTACAAGTCTGAAACTTTACAGTATTAATACGAAAAATAAATTTTGTCCACCTCAGATGGATAAATTATATTGCAGTAGCAATATACAGCTATAGCCAGCTGCTGGCCCACAAAAATGCTTATTCAAGGCTGGCTGCTGGCCCTCTAAACTTAAAGTTGAGGGCAACCTTATGGCCCTCTGGCAATAGAGAAGGCCAGCAGGTGGTCCTCACAGCAAGAGTGAGGACCAACTGCTAGCCCTCTAAAGGTACTGCCACACTTAGCGATCTCGTTAGCGATCACAATAACGACGCAATCGTTGGTGTGATCTCTTTTAGGTCGCTAGTAGCTGCCAAACAGGAGATCTCATAAACGACACATCAGCGGTCAGCGATCTCTTTAACGACTTTGGCGGTCGTTAGGATGTCATTAGCATGTACTGAGCGCTTCTGATTCATAGGAATTTCCAGCATCGCTCCTGCTCTCTGCGTCCTGCTAGCCTGCTTTGCAACTTCTGCAATCCTCTCTGTGACGCAAAAGAGAACTTACAGATATTGCGATCCACTCCGTGATGCAAAACAGTCATATGAGTCACAAACGAGGTCGCTCGTCGTTCGCAAAAGGTGCCAAACACAGCGATTAAGGCTCACCAGCGGGACGCCAACGATCAAAAAACGGTCCAGAACTCTAGTGAACAATCAGCGACTTCACAGCAGGGGAAACATCGTTGCTACATGCCACACACAACGAGGTCGCTAACGAGATCGCAAAATGGTGACGTTTTAGTGATCTCGTTAGCAATCTCGTTTGCGATCTCGTTTAGTGTGGCATACCCTTAACAGTAGTAAGGGCCCTGATAAAGAAAACTTTGTGACTTTCTTATCATGTCGCACACACCATATGACCAGATAAGGTTTTAAAATGTTAAAATTACATTTCCTGGTGAATGTTTCTTTCACCATTGATAGAAATGCAAATGTGTCAAAAGGCAGCAAAAACGCAGCTCTGTTTCCATCGATTTCTGAAATTTTTAGACCACTCCAGACCTTTAGGGTGGGTGTGTGTGTGGGCTGCCGGAAAAATGTTTGAGCTTCCCATTGACTTCCATGATGCTCATTACTCGGATCGAGCACTACTATTTTCTCGACTCAAGCAATGAGCATCTGAGCATTTTAGTGCTCGCTCATCACTACTATGAAAACCTCAAAAAACTTATTAAAAAATTTATCGCTATTATAATGCTCACCTATTGACTATTTCATAGTCTAAAGTACATTTTGTTGTTATGTAACCCTTAAAAAAATTGTTTCAAATTTATCGGTATCATATTGCTCACCTATAGGGTATTACATCTTCTTGCGTACATTTATTTGCTATATTAGCCTCCAAAAACTTGTTCAAAATTTATCGGTATTATATTGCTCACCCATAGGGCATTACATCTTCCTGGGTACATCTCGTTGCTATAAAAGCCTCAAAAAATTTGTTCAAAATTTTATTGATAGTATGATACTCACCTACAGTCCATTCTATAATCTCGACTACATTTCACTGGCATACAACCATTAAAAACTTGTTCAAAATTTATCGGTATCATAGGGTATTGCATGTGCTTGGGTACATTTTGTTGCTATGAAAGAATAAAAAAATTTGCTCAAATTTATTGATATTATATTGATCACCTATAGAATATTCCGTGGTCTGAAGTCCATTTTGTTGCTATATAAGCCTAAAAAAAGGAAGAAAGAAATGTTTATCAAATGGAAAGAGGGGGCCATATCTAAAGAAGAATATAATGCTGTTTGCCGAACCTGCAGGGTATGCATCAGATTATCTATAGCTGATAATGAATTAAGGCAAGAGATGTAAAAACAGTAAGAAAGGATTTTGGGGGTATGTCAAAAGTACTTACATGGGCAACCCACCAGATGGAGACCCAACTTGGAGTCTCCACATTTAAAAAAATAATTGTCACACAGCACTAAAGTGGCATCAATTTCCACAGAGTAGAAACAGTATAATAGGCCTCTGACACACCTTCTACTACAGGCAACTCACCAGATTGAGAACCATCTTTGAGTCTCCACATTTCAAAAAAATTGTTTGTAACATCAGCAGCAGTAGCAACAGCAAGCATAGAAGACACCACAAAGATAGCACAGACTGCAATAATGCATGATCAATACATGACACTAAAAATGACACCATTGCCTAGTCTGCCCAATCGGCGACTGGGGTGCAAAAGTCCTCAGGGATCCATGACTTGTTCATTTTGATGAAAGTTAGATGGTCTATGCTTTCATGGGACAGCTAAATGCTCTTATCCTTCAGGACACCGCTAGCAGTGCCGAAGACATGGTCTGAGAGAACACTGGCTGCCAGGCATGACAAAACCTCCAAGGCATGACAGGCGAGCTTAGGCCATTCTTCCATTTTTGAAGGCCAAAATGTAAAAGTGTCCAAATCCTCCTGATCGCATTAATATTGAGCTCCAGATACTCCAGCACTATCCTCTGTAGTCATTCACAACGTGACAGACTTGTACGGTTAACCTTCTGGTCTAAAAAATGTGCTAAATGATTCACATAAATTGCTTATGCCACTGTGTGCCTCACTGCTGTCTTGGGAAAACCACTATTTAGATAGTCTACAAGCATATTTCTATAGAGTTGAGCGATACTTTCCGATATCCAAAAGTATCGGAATCGGAATGGTATCGCCGATACACAAAAAATATTGGCGATACCCGATACCGATACCGGAAGTCCCATGTAAGTCTATGGGAACAAAATATCGAAATAAAAAAAACCCCATTCTTGCCTTGTAGGTTAATTGTACATGAAGGAAAACAACAAAGAGTAATGTAGAATGTATTGGGGGAGGTTGAGGAGACATTAAAGGCATAGATGTTTAACCAATCCAATGGAATAGCATTAATTTTTTTTTTTTTAGGAAATACGTTCGGATTGACGAAGAAATTCACAATGTTGTTAACCTTTTTTCTATTTTGTCAAATATGTCTGTTTCACAACTTCCATGGTCTTCACCTTTTTAACTTTTCACACACTTTCTCCTTCATAATCTTCAGCAGCATCATCTTTCTCATCAAATTATTCTTCATCTTCACCTTCTTAATCTTCTAAAACTTCTTGCTATTCATCTTTTTGTTAACATTACTTATATTGTTCTTATTAAACAGTTATTATTCTTCATATTCTACTTCTTCATCTTCTTCCTATTCATCCTTTTCATCATATTCTTATTTGTGACAGACATTCCTGTACTTGTAATCTGTAAAACTCTGAATTTTCATCCTTCCGTTCTTGCTGTCACGAAAGATTTTAATTACAACAGTATTTGTCCGCGTTCAGTTTAGCCTGCAGCAGCATCAGGCATTTTCCAGGGGCACCACGAGGAGGAACGGACTCACCCCCATACACTGCTTAGTCTTCTTCTGCTTAGAATTTAGAGCATATATTTTGCTCTTCATTTTGGTCTTATACTTAATGTTCTTCTGCTTTTTGATCTTCTGCTTATTGTTCTTCTGTCTCTTGTTCTGTATCTTGTAGTTTGTCTTAACCTTCTTTGTCCTGTTGGTGATGGTACAAAAGCCAATGGAAGTAACGAGGACCAGCTGACTGTGCTGGAACCTGGAGGGTCAGCAGAAGGAAAAGAGCCAATGGCACAACCGAGGACCAGCTGACGTTACTGGGACAGGGTTACTAAGCAGGAGGTACCTGTGCTCCAAAGCACTACCAAGGACCAGCAGACGTTGCTGGAACTCGGATACCGACATGGAGGCACCTAGGCCAAAGGCACTGCGGAGAACCAGCTGACGGTACTGGAACCCGGATGGGTAGCAGAAGGTACAAGAGCCAATGAAAGTAACGAGGACCAGCTGACTGTGCTGGAACCCGGAGGGTCAGCAGAAGGAAAAGAGCCAATGGCACAACCGAGGACCAGCTGACGTTACTGGACAGGGTTACTAAGCAGGAGGTACCTGTGCTCCAAAGCACTACCAAGGACCAGCAGACGTTGCTGGAACTCGGATACCGACATGGAGGCACCTAGGCCAAAGGCACTGCGGAGAACCAGCTGACGGTACTGGAACCCGGATGGGTATCAGAAGGTACCCATGGAAATTAAAGTTGAGGCAGCAGGACTGTTTGCCGTTCACACAGCAGGGGAACAGCTAACATTACTGAACCCCAGTAACACAGGAGCAAGTGTAGACTGTGCTAACAGCACTTCCGAGAAACAACTGGCGGTGTTGTAACCCAGGGATGAGAAGAGAACAGGGTGGAGGCAGCAGGACTGTTTGCCGTTCACACAGCAGGGAACAGCTGACATTACTGAACCCAGTACACGGAGAAAGTGTAACTGTGCTAACAGCACTTCCGAGAAACAACTGGCGGTGTTGTAACCCAGGATGAGAAGAGAACAGGGTGGAGGCAGCAGGACTTTTTGCCGTTCACACAGCAGGGGAACAGCTGACATTACGAACCCCAGTAACACAGGAGCAAGTGTAGACTGTGCTAACAGCACTTCCGGAAACAACTGGCGTGTTGTAACCAGGGATGAAGAAGAGAACAGGTGGAGGCAGCAGGAACTTTTGCCAGTTCACACAGCAGGGAACAGCTGACATACTGAACCCCAGTAACACGAGCAAGTGTAACTGTGCTAACAGCACTTCGAGAACAACTGGCGGTGTTGAACCCAGGTATGGAGGATGAGGCAGAGGGCTAGTATGGAGACAGGAAGTGTTTAGCCAGTAATTTTCAACACACAGCAGGGGAACAGCAGCGTTACTGAACCCCCATAACAATCAGAGAGTTCATCTGTGCATCTACACACTTCGAGCAGCAACTGGCGTGTTGAAGCCCAGGGTCAAGGAGGGTGTAGGCAGAGGCCTAGTATGAGAGTTGAAGTTGAAGTTGTAGTTAGCACAGTAATTTTTGCCAGACACACAGCAGGGGAACAGCGGCGTTACTGAACCCCAGAACACATCAGCATTGTTTCACTGTGCATCTAAACACTTCTGAGCAGCAACTGGCGTGTTGAAGCCCAGGGTCAGGAGTGTAGGCAGAGCCTGTATGAGACGTTGAAGTGAAGTTGAAGTTAGCAGCAGGTAATTTTTGCCAGACACACAGCAGGGGAACAGCAGGCGTTACTGAACCCCAAAACATCAGCGATTGTGTTTCATCTGTGCATAACACTTCTGAGCACAACTGGCGCTGTTGAAGCCCAGGTCAAGGAGGGTGTAGGCAGAGCCTAGTAGAGACGTTTGAAGTTGAAGTTGTAGTTAGCAGCAGTACTTTTTGCCAGACACACAGCAGGGGAACAGCAGCGCTTACTGAACCCCCAAACACATCAGCGATTGTTTTCATCTGTGCATCTAAACACTTCGAGCAGCAACTGGCGCTGTTGAACCCAGGGCAAGGAGGTGTAGGCAGAGGCCTAGTATGAGAACGTTTGAAGTTGAAGTTGTAGTTAGCAGCAGAATTTTTGCCGACACACAGCAGGGGAACAGCATGCGTTACTGAACCCACAAACACATCAGCGATATGTTTCATCTGTGCATCTAACACTTCTGAGCAGCAAACTGGCGTGTTGAAGCCCAGGGTCAAGGAGGGGAGGCAAGGCACTGGTACCGAAAGGCGCTGGCAGGTAGAGGTGAGCGGCTTGGTAAGAGTGAGTACGAGAATTTGCAACCCGGACACGGTGACCAAACACAGGGTAGGAATCTGCAGAACGCGTTGCCGGCGAGGAGGCAGGCAGATGAGCGTTGAGGAAGGATGCAGCGATTGCCTACACAGCAGGAACAGCGCTTACTGAACCCAACACAGCATGTATGGCTACCCTCAGAACAACGGCGGGTACAGGATGAGGAGAAGTGGAGCAGCAGATTTTTGCCGAACAGCAGGGGAACAGCCTACTGAACCAAACAGGAGCATGTGATCTAACACTTCGAAAATGGCGTGTTGAACCAGGGTGAGAGAGAAGGGTGAGGAGAGACTTTGCGTCACACAGCAGGGAACAGCGCTACTGAACCCAACACAGCATGTACTGTGCAACACACTTCAGACAACTGGCGTGTACCAGGGAGAGGTGAGCGAGGCTGTTGGATGATTAGTACAGCAGTTTTGCAACAGCGGACAAGCTTTGACCAAAAAACAGGATGTTTTGTCACAACACTGAAACCGTAACGGAAGGGTGTAGAGAGCATGGTTGAGTGAAGTGAGGCGCAGTTTTGCCCACACAGAGGGAACAGGTACTGAACCAAAACGCATTTCTGCACACACTTCAGCACAATGGCGTGTTGAACCAGGTCAGAGGAGAACAGGTGGAGTGTAGTCAGGAATTTGCGAACACAGCAGGGAACAGCAGCGTTACTGAACCCCAAACCAGCATTGTTTCTTGTGCATCAACATCTAGCAGCAACTGGCGTGTTGAAGCCCAGGTCAAGGAGGGTGTAGGCAGAGCCTAGTATGAGACGTTTGAAGTTGAAGTTGTAGTTGCAGCAGTAATTTTGCCAGACACACAGCAGGGGAACAGCAGGCGTTACTGAACCCACAAACACATCAGCGATTGTTTCATCTGTGCATCTAACACTTCTGAGCAGCAACTGGCGCTGTTGAAGCCCAGGGTCAAGGAGGGTGAGCAGAGGCCTAGTATGAGACGTTTGAAGTTGAAGTTGTAGTTAGCAGCATAATTTTTGCCAGCACACAGCAGGGGAACAGCAGGCGTTACTGAACCCCACAAACACATCAGCGATTGTTTTCATCTGTGCATCTAACACTTTGAGCAGCAACTGGCGCTGTTGAAGCCCAGGGTCAAGAGGGTGTAGGCAGAGGCCTAGTATGAGACGTTTGAAGTTGAAGTTGTAGTTAGCAGCAGTAATTTTTGCCAGACACACAGCAGGGGAACAGCAGGCGTTACTGAACCCCACAAACACATCAGCGATTGTTTTCATCTGTGCATCTAACACTTCTGAGCAGCAACTGGCGCTGTTGAAGCCCAGGGTCAAGGAGGGTGTAGGCAGAGGCCTAGTATGAGACGTTTGAAGTTGAAGTTGAAGTTAGCAGCAGTAATTTTTGCCAGACACACAGCAGGGGAACAGCAGGCGTTACTGAACCCCACAAACACATCAGCGATTGTTTTCATCTGTGCATCTAACACTTCTGAGCAGCAACTGGCGCTGTTGAAGCCCAGGGTCAAGGAGGGTGTAGGCAGAGGCCTAGTATGAGACGTTTGAAGTTGAAGTTGTAGTTAGCAGCAGTAATTTTTGCCAGACACACAGCAGGGGAACAGCAGGCGTTACTGAACCCCACAAACACATCAGCGATTGTTTTCATCTGTGCATCTAACACTTCTGAGCAGCAACTGGCGCTGTTGAAGCCCAGGGTCAAGGAGGGTGTAGGCAGAGGCCTAGTATGAGACGTTTGAAGTTGAAGTTGTAGTTAGCAGCAGTAATTTTTGCCAGACACACAGCAGGGGAACAGCAGGCGTTACTGAACCCCACAAACACATCAGCGATTGTTTTCATCTGTGCATCTAACACTTCTGAGCAGCAACTGGCGTTGTTGAAGCCCAGGGTCAAGGAGGGTGTAGGCAGAGGCCTAGTATGAGACGTTTGAAGTTGAAGTTGTAGTTAGCAGCAGTAATTTTTGCCAGACACACAGCAGGGGAACAGCAGGCGTTACTGAACCCCACAAACACATCAGCGATTGTTTTCATCTGTGCATCTAACACTTCTGAGCAGCAACTGGCGCTGTTGAAGCCCAGGGTCAAGGAGGGTGTAGGCATAAAATATTGAGTTATTGCCTTGTTACGTGGCCATTGCAAATGTATGTACTTCAAACAAGAATAAATGAAGTTTTACTACAACAATAAAATGATAAATTTCAATTACAAGAATAGAAAAATATTTATACTTGACAGTCCTCTGTGGTTGATAACGTTTAATGGCTAACTGAAAATATGGTAACAAATTCAAAGCTTTCGAGACTACTCAGGTGTCTTCATCAGGCTAAGAGTAAAGCCAAAAATGAAGAATCACATATTTCTACACACAACAGGACACAGGAATAGCTAAGACAAGTGAGGGAGGGACAAGTGAGGGGAGACCGGCAACAAAAAGGAGAACAAGGATGAATTATCAGCGCCACACAATCACAGATAAATTAATGAATTTACCTGTGGCAAAAGACTTTTGTATGCCCGGTCATAGCATCATGGATATGGAATTACTGGTATTAAAATATAACTTCAAATGTGAGAAACGTACAAAGGTTTCAGAATATAAGCTCATCATGACCTTTGACACTGTTAGTGATGGAATGAATAGATCACATGGATTTATGTCATTCTATATCAATTAAGGAATCTGCGTCTATGCCCTTCCAGGGTCATGAAAACCCAAAAAAATACGCCAATGAGAGGGCAATCAAACTTTCTATCCTTATCTAGGAACTGTTCCAATATTTATGTTCATCCCTGTGAGATAATGACAGTTCTGATACACGTCACTTACTTGTCTTACCTATTGCACTATTCCTGTGTCCTGTTGTGTATAGAAATATGTGATGCTTAATTTTTTTAGTTAGTCTTTCCCTGATGAAGAGACGTGAGTAGCCTTGAAAGCTTGCAATTTGTTTCCATCTTTTCAGTTATCCATTAAAAGGTATCAACCACTGCTGACTCTGAAGTCTAAATATTTTTCTATCTACTGGCTAACACGGTACAAAGATACACATGTTTTCTAATTTCAAGAAGGAAAAATAAAGAAAATAGAAATATAAACGCATATATGCACATGCCAAAAATAAATGGAACAACACAACACCCAAAAAATTGGTAACAAAATATAGTGTTGTAAATTTAAGAATAAAAGTCCATTTTTTTTTTTATGAATAATGCTTAAGGAACGCTATGTTAAACCATAACATAGTGAAGACAATGGATTTTGTAATAGTCACTCATCATCATCATCGCAAATTTTATGTGACAGTCACAGACATTTCAATTATTTAAGTTCATAAAATCGTAACTTTCTATAGCATGTATGACATGTCCAGCATGGACTCATCAATGTGATTGATGACACAATAATGTACAATAAAAAATAAACATTTAAAAAAACATTAGGCATTGTTTGTCACAATTTAAGTGTGTGCCTGCAAGTGTAGGTGAAACAAAGGCTACGGATAGCAAAGGTATATTCTATGTCTGTATCAGACAGTGGACAGCCTCTGATGGGTAATGCCGATGTTATACTGTACGTCAATAAAGTCTGCGGCTGAAATCATGCATTTTTTGCTTGTAGAGTGTTGAAGAGGGTAAAAGAATGTCTGGTTGCGCAAAGCTTTATCCGTCAACACTACCTTCCTACTGTCACGCGTAGGGTAGGGTAGCGTGTGGCAATTAGCTGACTATCAAATGTGAGGTTAGGCTGCGTTATTGCGCACTAGGGACGCCAAAAAAAATACAGCAGTAATAATTTAATGTGTAATACTCCACCTATGACAAACAAAAAAATTACGTTCCCTCTTTAACAATGGTACAAGACTAACAAGCCTAATGGTTGACGCTGACTTAATTGAGATACAGTATTACATCAACATTGTCCATGAGTAACTATGCACTGTGATACCTATATACCAGTATTAATTTATATCTCTTGTGGTTGTTTCAACAGCACTTGCAGGTATAACTACCTATTGTCAGTATGCATGATGCACTTTCTAGATGTAATAATTTATTATTGGACATTATTACCATGTTTACATGCTGGCCATTTCATATATGGTGTTTGAAGTTACAGTTGGCATCAGTATGTGTATTTTATAATGTCTGTCATAAATAAAACTCGTGATGATGATGATGAGGATTTAATGATTCGTACATCCATTGACTGCATTATCTTACAGGTACAGATAAAGTTCCTTAAAAAGCATTAATTCATAAGTCTGAAATGTACTTTTATGCATTAATTTCAAAATGTGAAGAGTAGACTATGTTTTATTTTTTGTTATCATTTCTAATAGACATGTGCAGATATGCGCTGTGATGACAAATTATTATTTGTCCATATTTGTCATAAAAATTTATCATTCTAGGCCTGCAAAACTTCACAATTTCATGTTTTCAGCATAACAAGCAGGGTGACGGCTCTTCCCTATTTGGAGCATGTTGGTCATGTGTTTTTCTGTCCATGTGTCGGGAACAGGAGACTTCTTGCCGTTGACACAGCAGGGGAACAGCTGGCGTTACTGAACCCCACTAACAGTAGAGCTTGTGTTTTGTTCTGTGGACACGACACTTGTGAGCAGCAACTGGCAGTGTTGGAGCCCAGGGAGTAGAGTTCAGGTGGTAGAAAGATGAACATAACAGGAGACATGGATAACGTTGCGAACCAGTTATTTAATCTGAAAACGGACAGACAAATTCTGCCGAGATCCATGCCTTGTTCATTTTCAGAAAAGTAAGCCGGTCTACATTATCGGAGGATAGTCGCATGCGACGGTCTGTTAGTACACCACCTGCAGCACTAAAGACGCGCTCCGATAATACACTGGCAGCAGGGCAAGCCAGCACCTCCAATGCATACTGGCTAAGCTCTGGCCATGTATCCAGCTTAGAGACCCAAAACTTGAATGGGAAGAGCCATCTGGGAGTACACTGAGAGGCAAAGCCAAGTAGTCTGTCACCATCTGACGGATACGTTGCCTCCCGCTGACTGGAGCCCTCTCGGATGGTGTAGACATTTGTGGCGCTGCCACAAAACTTTGCCACATTTTTAACATACTGGTCTTTCCCTGTGCAGAGGCACTGCGTGTGCTCCCTCTTGTTGCAGAGCTCTCTACACTGCCTCGACGCACAGAGCTGCTTTGTAAAGCAGTAGCAGCAGCAGTGCTCTCGGCAGTAAGGTAGAACATTAGGGATTGCACCAGTGTGTCTTGGTACTCCCGCATTTTACGCTCCCGGTTCAACGGTGTGATGAGGCTTTTGACGTTGTCCCGGTAGCGAGGGTCTAGGAGGGTGTACACCCAATAATCAGACGTCGTGAGAATGTGGGCGATGCGGCGGTCGTTTCTTAGGCACTGCAGCATGAAATCAACCATGTGCTGCAGACTCCCAACTGGCAAAGAAACGCTGTCCTCTGCAAGAGGCGTTATCTCTGCCTGCTCTGCATCACCCCACCCTCGCTCTACATACTGACTAGAGCGTTGTGTACCTCCCTCTGGAGCGATGTCTTCCTCCTCCATTGACTCCTCCTCCTCATCCTCCTCACAAAGTGAGCCCTGCCCAGCCCTTTGTGAGGAACCACGTTGCGCTGACTTTCCAGAAGGTGATGGAATTTGTGACTCCTCATCCTCCACCTCTTCCAAAACCTCATCCCTTATTGCTTGCAGTGTTTTTTGAAGCAGGCAGATAAGGGGGACAGTCAGGCTGACTAGTGCATCATCTGCACTCGCCATCCGCGTTGACTCATCAAACGCACGCAAAACGTGGCACATGTCCTTCATAGTGGCCCACTCATTAATGGTGAAGTGTGGACGGCGCAAATTGCGTGTTGATTGCGCCTGATGCAGCTGATACTCCATAACTGCTGGCTGCTGCTCACACAACTGCTCCAACATATGTAACGTTGAATTCCACCTGGTGGATACGTCACATATGATGCGATGTTCAGGAAGGCGCAATCTGCGTTGCAGAGCTGCAATGCGCGAACTGGCCATGCTGGAACGTCGCAAGTGAGCGCACTCTAGGCGGACCTTGTGCAGCAGTGCATCAAGATCCGGATAGTCCCTCAAAAAACTCTGCACGACCAAGTTGAGCACATGTGCCAGACATGGTATGTGAGTGAGGTTGCCAAGGCCCAGAGCTGCCACCAGATTTCGGCCATTGTCACACACTACCAAGCCTGGCTGGAGATTCGCTGGCAAAAACCACACGTCGCTCTCCTGCTTGATGGCATTCCAGACCTCCTGCGCTGTGTGGCTTCGATTCCCCATGGGAATTAATTTCAGAACGGCCTGTTGCCGTTTGGCCACGGCTGTGCTCATATCGGTCGCATCAGGTAAGCGTCCACGGGTCCATGTGGAGGTAGACCGTGACGGCTCCTGCAGCGATGATTCTGAGGAACTGGAGTAGGAGGAGGAGTCAATGTGGACAGACTTGATTCCGGCAATCCTTGGAGTTGGCAGAACACGTACAGCGCCACTCGCAAGATCTGTACTCGGCTCCACAACATTCACCCAATGGGCAGTGAGTGAAAGGTATCGTCCCTGGCCATGGGTACTGGTCCACGCATCGGTGGTCAGGTGGACCTTGCTACTGACGGCGTTTAGTAGCGCATGTTTAATTTTTGCCTCAACATGCTTTTGCAGACCAGGGACGGCTTGCCTGCTGAAATAAAATCGGCTGGGCACATTGTATTGTGGGACTGCCAATGCCATTAATTCACGGAAACTGTCAGTCTCCACCAGCCTGAATGACAGCATTTCAAGGGACAGGAGTTTTGCAATGCCAGCATTCAGAGCCTGTGCTCGTGGATGGTTTGCCGAGTATGGCCGTCTTTTATCCCATGCCTGTGCTACCGATGGCTGTTTTGTGGCCTGGGTGTGTGAGGATGACAGGGAACTTGCAGCTGTGGGTGGAATAACACTGTGTCTCTGGACAACAGTGACAGAGGTTCTTCCATGGCGATCCTTTGAGGAAGCCGAACCAGCTGTGTGTGAACTGGAGGAAGAGGCTCCAACACGAGCTGAAGATGTAGGTGCTGCTGTAGGTTGGCCTACATCTCCAGTGTGTCTTTGTAACTCAACAAAGTGCTTTGACCGCACATGTTTCCACATATTTGTTGTATTAAGGTTACTGACACTTTTACCTCTTTTAATTTTTTGATTACACAGCTTGCATTTTACATAGCAAATATCATCTGCAACTGTATCAAAAAAGGACCACGCAGAGCAAGTCCTGGGAGCGCCCGGTTTGGCTGTTGGAAGAGAACTGCTCCGAACGGGTGCCAAACTGGAGGCTACAGGCAAGCGAGTCTGCAGCCTACCTCTCCCTACTGTTTGGACCGTTGGTGCAATCTCTTCCTCAGAGCTGCTCCCACCACCTTCCTGTTCCTCACGCCATGTTGGGTCTTGGACCTCATCATCTCCACCACTACCCTCTTCCAACACCTGCTGTTGTTGGGTGGTCTGGCCAGCACCATGCTCAACAGAAACTGGCAACTGAGTCTCATCATCATCAGATGCGTTCTGCGGTGTGCTGACCATCGGCACTGGCTCACCCGCCTCTTCAGATTCAGAGAGACACAGCTGTTGCGCATCACTGCATACTGCCTCTTCTTCACATTCCAGAATGCTGCTTGGCTGGGCCCCTGTTTCCAAGCCAACAGATTCTGAGAACAGAAGCAGAGACTCAGCTGGCTCCTGTACAGAGCTCTCTGACTGCCTGGGCAATTTGGCAGGCGGTGAAGAGACTGATGGTTGTTCAACAGTGCTGTGGTCCTGAGAGGAGGTGGAAGCTATTGAAGTCGATGCATTGGCTGCCATCCAACCAACAACGGCTTCAATTTGTTCTTCACGCAGCAGGGGGGTACGCTGAGCTCCTACAAAAGTGCGCATAAAGGAACGCTCACGGGGAAAACTGGTGGATGCTGTGTCACTGGGTGCGGCAGCAGCCACAGAATCCCCACGTCCTCTCCCTGCTGCAAATCCACGGCCTCGACCACGACCACGTGCCTTACTCACTGACTTCTTCATCTTGGTAGATTGATAAAGAAAGTCAGAAAAGTTAAGGCCTAAGTGTGGTTATTCCTCACAGACTACAGTGAACCCTGCAGACAACTGTTCAGTATCTGTGAAAGGCCCCTTTGTGTACTTCTATAGTGTTTGCAACCAATGTATTGTATACGGATGGAAGCGCGTCACACTAATAGATTAGATTTTTTTCCACTAAAATGGAGCAGCACCAATTAGAGAAAAATGTGAAGGATGAGGCAGTGACACACGCTCAGCAGACTACAACCGGCAGTGGTTGAAGAACAAACTGGAGCGTAATCTGCACTCACAAAATGAAAATCTCACAGACTACAGTGAACACTGAAACACAACTGTTCTGTAGCTGTTAAAGGCCCCTTTGTGTACTTCTATAGTGTTTGCAACCAATGTATTGTATACGGATGGAAGCGCGTCACACTAATAGATTAGATTTTTTTCCACTAAAATGGAGCAGCACCAATTAGAGAAAAATGTGAAGGATGAGGCAGTGACACACGCTCAGCAGACTACAACCGGCAGTGGTTGAAGAACAAACTGGAGCATAATCTGCACTCACAAAATGAAAATCTCACAGACTACAGTGAACACTGAAACACAACTGTTCTGTAGCTGTTAAAGGCCCCTTTGTGTACTTCTATAGTGTTTGCAACCAATGTATTGTATACGGATGGAAGCGCGTCACACTAATAGATTAGATTTTTTTCCACTAAAATGGAGCAGCACCAATTAGAGAAAAATGTGAAGGATGAGGCAGTGACACACGCTCAGCAGACTACAACCGGCAGTGGTTGAAGAACAAACTGGAGCGTAATCTGCACTCACAAAATGAAAAGCTCACAGACTACAGTGAACACTGAAACACAACTGTTCTGTAGCTGTTAAAGGCCCCTTTGTGTACTTCTATAGTGTTTGCAACCAATGTATTGTATACGGATGGAAGCGCGTCACACTAATAGATTAGATTTTTTTCCACTAAAATGGAGCAGCACCAATTAGAGAAAAATGTGAAGGATGAGGCAGTGACACACGCTCAGCAGACTACAACCGGCAGTGGTTGAAGAACAAACTGGAGCGTAATCTGCACTCACAAAATGAAAAGCTCACAGACTACAGTGAACACTGAAACACAACTGTTCTGTAGCTGTTAAAGGCCCTTTGTGTACTTCTATAGTGTTTGCAACCAATGTATTGTATACGGATGGAAGCGCGTCACACTAATAGATTAGATTTTTTTCCACTAAAATGGAGCAGCACCAATTAGAGAAAAATGTGAAGGATGAGGCAGTGACACACGCTCAGCAGACTACAACCGGCAGTGGTTGAAGAACAAACTGGAGCGTAATCTGCACTCACAAAATGAAAAGCTCACAGACTACAGTGAACACTGAAACACAACTGTTCTGTAGCTGTTAAAGGCCCCTTTGTGTACTTCTATAGTGTTTGCAACCAATGTATTGTATACGGATGGAAGCGCGTCACACTAATAGATTAGATTTTTTTCCACTAAAATGGAGCAGCACCAATTAGAGAAAAATGTGAAGGATGAGGCAGTGACACACGCTCAGCAGACTACAACCGGCAGTGGTTGAAGAACAAACTGGAGCGTAATCTGCACTCACAAAATGAAAAGCTCACAGACTACAGTGAACACTGAAACACAACTGTTCTGTAGCTGTTAAAGGCCCTTTGTGTACTTCTATAGTGTTTGCAACCAATGTATTGTATACGGATGGAAGCGCGTCACACTAATAGATTAGATTTTTTTCCACTAAAATGGAGCAGCACCAATTAGAGAAAAATGTGAAGGATGAGGCAGTGACACACGCTCAGCAGACTACAACCAGCAGTGGTTGAAGAACTAACTGGAGCGTGATCTGCACTCAAAAAATCAAAACCTCACAGACTGCAGTGAACACTGAAACACAACTATTCACTATCTGTGAAAAGCTCCTTTCTGTACTTCTATAGTGTTTGCAACCAATGTATTGTATACGGATGGAAGCATGTCACACTAATAGATTTGATTTTTTTCTAATATAATGGAGCTGCACCAATTCCACTAAATAAAATAAAAAAAAAAAAGAGTCAGTGACACGTGCAGATGCCTACAAACAGCGGTGGATGCAGAGCAAACTGCAGCGTCACCTGCACTGTCACACACACACCTTGCACAGAGCTGTTAAAACAACACTGGCAAAATGAAGCTTTACACAGCGGTTGGTAAACTAGCCTGCCTCAAGCACAGTAGTACACAAAATCGCAATATCTAACTGTCCCTCAGAGTCAGCACAGCAGCGTTCTGTCCCTTACTGAGTTCACAGCACAGTGACGCTAAAATGGCTGCGGCGCCTTTTATAGTGCATTCTGACATCATTTCAGCAGCCAATCACAGCCATGCCATTAGTTAAGATGACCGCAGCATTACAGGATGTGCCCACACTTCATAGGATTCCTCCTTGGCTGACTAAAATCACATTGCCTCTCAAAGAATTATGGGAACTTCCGATTCCGGTATACGATATTGAAAAAGTATCGGAATTAAGTATCGGAATTCCGATAACGCGAATATCGGCCGATACCCGATACTTGCGGTATCGGAATGCTCAACACTATATTTCTATATTCCAGCATGTGCGCATCCTTTTATAGGGGGGAAGCATCTGACTAAATTTAATCTTGTACCGTGGATCTAACAGAGTGGCAACCTAGTAGTCTGCACAATTTCTAACCCTAAAGCCCCCGTCTCACATAGCGATGTCGCTAGCGAGATCGCTGCTGAGTCACTAGTTTTGTGATGCAGCAGCGAGCTCACCAGCGATATAGCTGTGTGTGACATTCAGCGACG
Organism: Oophaga sylvatica; assembly: GCA_033576555.1. Taxonomy (NCBI): domain Eukaryota; kingdom Metazoa; phylum Chordata; class Amphibia; order Anura; family Dendrobatidae; genus Oophaga; species Oophaga sylvatica. Next base: position 205,417,573 of record JARQOD010000005.1, on the reverse strand, counting down.
ATCAGCCCCCCTGCCGGGTATCGCTGATCGTCGCTGAAATGTCTGGACATTTTTTTGATCGCTGGTCTCCGCTGACAGGCACGCATCGCTGCGTGTGACAGGCGGGAGACCAACGATCTGCTGGTAACCAAGGTACACAGCGGGTTTCCAGGCGCGGGGCTGTGCCTAGAAACCCGCTGTGTACCTTGGTTACCAGCTCCCTGCATCAGGGCACTGGTATCCAAGGTACACTGCGGGTAACTAGCGATGTTTACCCGCAGTGTCCTTGTGCTGATCGCTGCCTGAGCTGCCTGTTTGGCAGCTCAGCAGCGATAATATAGTGATACACCAGCGATCCTGATCGTTGTCGGGATCGCTGGTGTATCGCTATGTGAGACCCAGCGTTAAGACTACGGGCATCGTGTTGAAGATAGGCCTCTGACATACCTTTCACTACAGGCAACCCACCAGATGGAGACCTAACTTGGAGTCATCCCATTTCAATATATAATTGTCACACACCACTAAAATGGCATCAATTTCCACAAAGAAGAAGTATTATAATAGGCCTCTGACACACCTTCCACCACAGGCAACCCACCAGATGGAGACTCAACTTGGCATCTCCACATTTCAAAAAATAATTGTCACACACCACTAAAGTCGCATACACTTTCACAGATTAGAAACTTTATAATAGGTTTCTAACACACCTTTCACTACAGGCAACCCACCAGATGGAGACCTAACTCGGAGTCTTCACATTTCAAAATATAATTGTCACACAACACTAAATTGGCTTCAATTTCCACAGAGGAGAAATATTATAATAAGCCTTTGACACACCTTCCACCACAGGCAGCCCATCAAATGAAGACCCAAATTGGAGTTAATACATTTCAAAAAATTATTTGTAACATGAGCAACAGCAGGCACAGAAGACACCACAAAGGTGCTACCGACTGCAATAATGCGAGATCAATGCAAGACACTAAAAACTACACAATCATCCAGTCGGCAACTGGGTTGCAAAATTCATTAGAGATCCATGACTTGTTCATTTTAATGAAAGTTAGGCGGTCTACATTACAGAGGACAGCCGGATGTGCATATCTTTCAGGACACCACCAGCAGCGCTGAAGACACCTTCCGAGAGAAGGCTGGCTGCCAGGCATGATAAAACCTCCAAGGTATGACAGGCAAGCTTGGGGCACTCTTCCATTGTTGAAGATCAAAATGCAAAAGGGTCCAAACCCCACCTGATGGCATTGATATTGAATTCCAGATACTCCTGCACCATCCTCTCCAGATGTTCACAATGTGTCAGACTTGTACTCTGTTCTGATGGTGCACGGGCTGGTCTAAAAAATGTGTGAAATGACTTACATAAATTTCTTATGCCACTTACACTGCTGCTGCTATGTGTTTGCGATGATGCCTTGTTGTTTTCGGAGTTGGACATCTAGAACTGGGATGCAGACTGTGTGCCTCATTGCTGTCTTGGGGAAAACCACTCTTAAGATTTTCTTCAAGCATGTTTCGATACTCCAGCATGCGCGTATCCCATCCTAGAGGAAAAAGCATCTGGCTAAATTTCCTCTTGTACCGTGGATCTAGCAGAGTGGCAATAAAATAATAATAACTATTTCTATCCTGAAGAATACGGTGGGCATGATATTGAAGATGGTGCAGCAAGAAGGCACTCATATGTCGGGCGCTTTCCATGAAGTCCAAGTCCATGCTGTGTTGGTGGCGGGCAACAGAGAGCGGATCATTATCCTCTTCATTTCTTGACGGTTGCGCGTCCATCATCTCGTCCTCCTCAATTTGTTTTTCAGATCCTGCATCTTCACCAATAGTTTCACTGGTACTATGTGCCCCCCTTGATTGCTGTAAGCCACCCTCCCATGTCAAGCGACTGTGTGACAGCAGTCCCGAAATTTGAGTTATCCCTTCTGCATCCTTTTCTGCTTCCAACTTTTCCTCGGGGATCAATTCATCACCTCCTCAAGCAAACTATTTAAAGTGTGCTCCAGCATGTAGTTGACCGGAATAATGATGCTGATGGTGGCATCTCAGCTCTAACCATCTTAGAAGTCAATTCAAAACTGTGCAGAAGGGTGCAGAGGTACTTCACCTGTGCCCACTCTGCAAGCGTGATTTGCACCACATTCTGACTGCGTTGGCCAAGGCTATGCAACAGGACATACTGCACCATAGTTTGTCGCTACTTCCACAGCCGTTGCAACGTGTGCAGATTGGAATTCTACCATGTCAAAACATCGCTAATCAAACAGTAAACAGTTAGGCCGAAAGACCTCCGTAGCGATGCAAGTTGATTACCTGAGGGGTGCGATCATCAGAAGTGCAGCAGCGCATCCAGGCCGAGATAGTGGCGGAGAAATTGCTGTACCACCAGGCTGAAGATATGAGCCATGCAAGACACATGTGTGAGGTTGCCGCCATCAGGTTTGGACCATTATCGCACACGTCCTTCCCTGGCTGCAGGTTTAGTGGAGACAGCCATTGCTTTAACTCGGCCTGGATACTTGCCCACAACTATTGAGCTGTGTGACTGCGATCTCCAGGGTATATTAATTTAAATACTGCCTGATTGAGGTGAGCTATAGCTGCATAGTATGAAGGTGGAGCAGACTCTATTTGCACTGTGTCTGATTAAGAGATAGGTTGAGGGCACATTTGGAAGCCCTAGAGGAGGTGGAGGAGGCAAAAGCAGTGGAGAAAGTGTTATGTTATGTTACGGTAGCTGAGGAGTGCAGGTAAAAAAGGCAATACACCAGAGCAGTTGGAATCTATGAGATTGCAGTACCCTGACTAACCACCACAACTAGAGGCAGCCGTGGAGCGTTCCTACGATGGTCCTAGACGCCTCGTCACAGCCTGAGAAACTAACTACACCTAAAGATAGAAATAGGAAAGCTATCTGCCCCGGAGCAGAACCCCAAAGACAATAGAAAGCCCCCAAACATATAATGGCGGTTAGACAAGAGGAAATACTGACACAGAAAGAAAATAGTATGAGCAAACGCTGGGGCCCAAACTATCTAAATAGAAAAGGACAGGAAGGGTACTTACTGCAATCCCAGAAAACCCTGAAAAACACCAACATACCAATTTCAAAATCACCTGAGATCACACGACCTCTACCACCTAAACTAGCTCTCCGGTGTAACAAAAACAGCAGCCACCGAAAAAACTGCAAAAAGCAAAAGTACAAAACACAGTGGCTGGACCAAACTGAGAGGGCAAAAAGCCCCCGGAGGGGACCCAGAAGGCCCCCACAGAAGTGCAGGACAAAATGCAAAAATATAGCAAAAACACAAAATAAGAAATTGTCTTATCCGATAGCAGGAGATGCAGACACGACACAGCAGGCCACAAGGAAAACTGGAAAGAAGGATTCAGACCAGAACAATTGATCACCGGCAACCCTGATGGGAAAATGATTCCCTTAAATAAGACCAATCAGTAACACCTGATTCCCAATCCTCACTAGTACCGCTTGTAACCACCAGAGGGAGCCTCTGCTCAGAACTCATCTCAAACCATTCACAACAGTACCCCCCCCTTGAGGAGGGGTCACCGAACCCTCATTTGAGCAACCAGGTCGGTCAGGATGAGTTCTATGATACGCACGGATAAGTCTCCTAGCATGGATGTCCGAAGCAAACACCCAAGAATTATCTTCCTGACCATAACCTCTCCATTTAACCAAATACTGGAGTCTTCGTCTAGAAAAACGAGAATCCAATATTTTCTCAACCACATACTCCAGATTGCCCTCAACCAAAACAGGGTCAGGAGGCACAGCAGCAGGAACCACTGGCTCAACAAACCTCTTCAACAAGGACTTGTGGAACACGTTATGGATCTTAAATGTCCCTGGAAGAAGCAAACGAAAAGAAACAGGATTAATAATCTCCATGATCTTATAAGGTCCAATGAACCTAGGCTTAAATTTAGGAGATGCTACTCTCATAGGAATATTCTTTGAGGACAACCAGACCAAGTCCCCCACTTTAAACCGAGGACCATCAGTCCTATGCCGGTTAGCAAACCGCTGGGCCTTCTCCTGAGAGAGGGACAACCTCTCCACTACCTGGTCCCAAATCTGCTGCATACGCTCAACAACAGAGTCAACACCTGGACAGACAGAAGCCTCCGTCTGTCCTGAAGAAAATCGAGGGTGAAACCCAGAATTACAGAAAAACGGAGACATCAAAGTGGCAGAGCTAGCCCTATTATTAAGAGCAAACTCAGCCAAAGGCAAAAAAGAGACCCAGTCATCCTGATCAGCAGACACAAAGCATCTTAGATAAGTCTCCAATGTCTGGTTTGTTCTCTCAGTTTGACCATTGGTCTGAGGATGAAATGCCGAGGAGAAAGACAATTGAACACCCAGTTTAGAACAAAAAGTCCTCCAAAATCTGGAAACAAACTGGACTCCTCTGTCAGACACAATGTTCTCAGGAATGCCGTGTAAACGAACCACGTGCTGAAGGAACAACGGCACCAATTCAGAGGAGGAAGGCAACTTAGGTAATGGCACAAGATGTATCATTTTGGAAAACCTATCACAAATTACCCAGATGGTGGTCATTCTCTGAGAAACAGGAAGATCGGAAATGAAATCCATAGAGATATGGGTCCATGGTCTCTTGGGCACAGGCAATGGCATCAACAAACCACTAGAGCGAGAGCAAGGCTTGGAGCGAGAGCAAGTCTCGCAGGACTGCACAAATTCCCTGACATCGCGAGACAAGGTAGGCCACCAAAAGGACCGACTAACCAAGTCTCTGGTACCAAAAATTCCGGGATGCCCAGCCAATGCGGAACAATGAATCTCAGACATCACACTCTTTTTCCATTGGTCCGGGACAAACAATTTTCCAACAGGGCAGCGCTCGGGCCTATCCTCCTGACACCCCTCCAGAGCAAGTCTCAAATTAGGCGAGATGGCGGAAAGAACTACACCCTCCTTCAAAATAACAGAGGGATCAGATAGCTCAGGAGAGTCCGCAAGGAAACTCCTCGAGAGGGCATCAGCCTTAACATTCTTAGTGCCAGGAAGAAAGGAAACCACAAAATTAAAACGTGTGAAAAACAAGGCCCACCTGGCCTGTCTAGGATTGAGTCGCTTGGCAGATTCCAGATAGACCAGATTCTTATGGTCCGTAAGGACCACCACCTGATGTTTGGCTCCCTCCAGCCAATGTCTCCACTCTTCAAAAGCCCACTTCATGGCCAATAACTCCCGATTACCCACGTCATAATTACGTTCAGTAGGAGAAAATTTTCGAGAGAAAAAGGCACAAGGGTTACTTTTAGAGGTCTCTGGATCTTTTTGGGACAAAACGGCACCTGCCCAATTTCAGAGGCATCAACCTCCACCTGAAATGGCAGAGAAACATCAGGCTGCCGTAGAACAGGAGCAGAAGTGAATCTCTGCTTAAGTTCCTGAAACGCAGAGACTGCCTCAGGAGGCCAATTCACCACATCAGAACCCTTTCTGGTCAAATCAGTTAATGGTTTAACAATAACAGAGAAATTACCAATAAATTTACGATAAAAATTGGCAAAACCCAAAAATCTCTGAAGAGCCTTTAATGAAGTAGGTTGGACCCAATCACAGATGGCCTGAACCTTGACCGGGTCCATTTCAATAACAGATGGGGACAAAATGAATCCCAGAAATGAGATCTTCTGTACGCCAAAAAGACACTTTGATCCCTTCACATACAGAGCATTCTCTCTCAAAATCTGGAATACAGTTCGAACATGTTTCACATGAGAGTCCCAGTCATTAGAAAAAATCAAGATATCATCCAAATAAACAATCAGAAACTTGTCCACAAAATCCCTGAAAATGTCATTCATGAAGGACTGGAAGACGGAAGGAGCATTAGTGAGCCCAAAGGGCATCACAAGGTACTCAAAATGCCCTTCAGGGGTGTTAAATGCCGTCTTCCATTCATCCCCGTGCTTAATGCGAATAAGGTTATACGCCCCCCTGAGGTCAAGCTTGGTAAACCAAGTAGCGTTTTTCAACCTGGAAAACAGGTCAGAAATCAAGGGTAACGGGTATTGATATTTCACAGTAATATTGTTCAAGAGACGATAATCAATACACGGCCTTAATGAACCATCTTTTTTGGCCACAAAGAAAAAAACGGCACCTAAGGGTGAAGAGGATGGTCTGATATGACCCTTCTCCAATGATTCCTTGATATAAGACCGCATAGCGTCATGTTCAGGTATAGACAAGTTAAAGAGGCGACCCTTAGGGAATTTACTACCTGGCACTAATTCAATAGCGCAGTCATAGCTCCTATGGGGAGGTAAGGATGCAGATTTACTTTCGCTAAACACATCAGAAAAATCAAACAAAAAGTCAGGAACATCCTCAGCCTGGGGGAGGCAGAAAAAACAGGACTGTTGGTATTAACACATTGGCAGCCCCAACTGGTTACAGACACAGATTTCCAATCCAAAACAGGATTATGAGACTGTAACCAAGGGAAACCCAGCACGATAATGTCATGCAGATTATATAGAACCAAAAATTTGCAGCACTCCTGGTGATCAGGTTCAACCCTCATTATCACCTGAGTAGAAAACTGGGGTTTATTCTCAGCCAAAGGGGTAGAATCGATCCCCAGTAGGGGAATAGACTTCTGTAGGGGTATCAAGGGAAATCCACAACGTTTAGCAAAATCATAATCCATCAGGTTAATAGCTGCTCCAGAATCAACGAAAGCCTGAGCAGAAAATGAGGACAGAGAGCATATCAGAGTGACAGTTAATAAAAACTTAGTCTGAACACTACCCAAGACAACTGAGCGTGCAAAACGTCTTCCCCGCTTAGGGCAGACTGAAATAGCATGAGAGGCATCACCACAGTAGAAACATAACCCATTGCGCTTTCGAAACTCATGACGCTGTGCCCCAGACACCACTCCATCACACTGCATGGCTCAGCAGCTGGCTCACAAGGCAACACCACTCCACGCATACTTCTCCGCTCACGCAAACGTCTGTCAATTTGAATCGCTAATGACATAGAATCATTGAGACCAGAGGGGACAGGGAATCCCACCATAACATCCTTTACATTATCCGACAGACCCTTCCGGAAAAGGGCCGCCAAAGCGTCGTCATTCCATTTGGTCAGGACTGCCCACCTACGGAATCTCTGACAGTATAACTCAGCGTCATCAAGCCCCTGATTTAATGCCAACAAGGCTTTTTCAGCTTGATCAGTGATATTAGGCTCATCGTACAATAACCCCAAAGCCTGAAAAAATACATCAACATCACTCAAAACAGGATCCCCAGGTGTCAGGGAAAAAGCCCAATCCTGAGGATCGCCGCGCAGGAGAGAGATGACAATTTGAACCTGCTGCGCTGCGTTTCCTGAGGACTTAGATTTTAAGGCAAGAAACAATTTACAATTATTTTTGAAATTCTGAAACTTAGCTCGATCCCCTGAAAACAAATCTGGCATGGGGATCCTAGGTTCCACAACAGGCAACCTAGCAAGATATGCAGCAATACTCTGAACCTCAGTGGCAAGCTGATCCACACGGCCAGACAACTGTGCAAACTCCATTGGGAGAAAAGATCCTCCCCAGCACCCAGAGATACAGAGGGAAAAAAAAAAAAAAAAAAAATGCAACAAACAGAAAAATATCTCTGACAACTTTTCTTCCTTCAAAATATTTTTTTTTTTCCCTTCTGTGAGTACCATACAATTTTTATGGCCGGTGATACTGTTATGTTACGGTAGCTGAGGAGTGCAGGTAAAAAAGGCAATACACCAGAGCAGTTGGAATCTATGAGATTGCAGTACCCTGACTAACCACCACAACTAGAGGCAGCCGTGGAGCGTTCCTACGATGGTCCTAGACGCCTCGTCACAGCCTGAGAAACTAACTACACCTAAAGATAGAAATAGGAAAGCTATCTGCCCCGGAGCAGAACCCCAAAGACAATAGAAAGCCCCCAAACATATAATGGCGGTTAGACAAGAGGAAATACTGACACAGAAAGAAAATAGTATGAGCAAACGCTGGGGCCCAAACTATCTAAATAGAAAAGGACAGGAAGGGTACTTACTGCAATCCCAGAAAACCCTGAAAAACACCAACATACCAATTTCAAAATCACCTGAGATCACACGACCTCTACCACCTAAACTAGCTCTCCGGTGTAACAAAAACAGCAGCCACCGAAAAAACTGCAAAAAGCAAAAGTACAAAACACAGTGGCTGGACCAAACTGAGAGGGCAAAAAGCCCCCGGAGGGGACCCAGAAGGCCCCCACAGAAGTGCAGGACAAAATGCAAAAATATAGCAAAAACACAAAATAAGAAATTGTCTTATCCGATAGCAGGAGATGCAGACACGACACAGCAGGCCACAAGGAAAACTGGAAAGAAGGATTCAGACCAGAACAATTGATCACCGGCAACCCTGATGGGAAAATGATTCCCTTAAATAAGACCAATCAGTAACACCTGATTCCCAATCCTCACTAGTACCGCTTGTAACCACCAGAGGGAGCCTCTGCTCAGAACTCATCTCAAACCCATTCACAACAGTGTTAGATGCAGAGGTTTGTCCTGCAAGCCTTGGGGATTCAAAGACTTGTGGAGCAGCCCCTTGACCGCCTACCCCCACAGCCACCAGAGTCACCAAGTGCCGAATCAGTGAGTTGTAACGCCTCTGTCCATGCTTGCTCGTCCAGATGTCAGTGTTGAAATGCACCCTTTTAGACATACATTTTTTCATGAAACGAGTGATGTTGTCTGTGACATGCTGGTGTAGCGCAGTCATATCTTTCTTAGAGAAGCAATGGCGACTGGACAACTGATACTGGAAGACTGCGACTGCCATCAGCTTTCAGAAACCATCTGTATCCACAAGGTGGAAAGGCTGCATTTTCATGGCCAACAGATTGGATTGGCCATCCAATTATCACAGAGATCACAGGCTGGGAGTCACGCAGAACCACCCGATGTGATCTTTGGAGTGAAGAGCTCTCAGCTGGCCTTTATCGTCCAGACAATTATACGATTGGGCGACGATCAACTAAGGAGGCTGTAGGCTGTTCCCAATAATTAGTTATCTGAAAACTGACAGTGAGTGTACGGCATACACACCTCCGGATTACAACGCATGGAATATGTGTATATACCACCGTTCGATCCACGATAACCCCACACTCTTCGCTGCCACCACCAATCCTGTTTTTAAAGAAATGATTAAATGCAGGCCAGATTGTAAAAGGCAATTTAGTCTTGGATAGATTACTTAAAGACTATTTGATATAAAGGCTTGCAAATAACCTACACTCATAAATTCAATTTTAAATTTAGCGCCCATTATGTTTACATTTGCCTTTTAAACTCATATTTCCAGACATTTATCAGGCAAAAATAGATGTATAGAATAGACAGATCTGAGTGTTACAATAAACAAAAGCACTACTTTAAAGGTGCTAGCTATAAAATTTAGCAAATGGGATGAACTGCACATTAGAGAGCAATTACACTTTGATAAGAAAATTATAATCTTATATGAACACCTGAGAGAGAAGTGTTCTCAGTTACACTGGGAGGTCTTGTCATTGAGCCAAGTATTGAAATAAAAGTAAAAGAAGCACCTTAGGGGAAAGAAAGAATAAATTAATAGGGTAAGCTGAATAGAGTTTCAAACTTGTTTTTATCCCTTCTGGCAGTGTAGAGAAAGTCAAAGAAACAAATTGTTTCCTCCAGCAAAATCCAGTGCTAGCTTGAAATATTTCATCTCAATATTGAGCTGAAAAGGGATTCTCTAAAATATTGTCCTTAATGCAATAGGCATAGATTTCCTAGCTGTTGCCCAACTAACACTAATGTAACTATAGTTTTAGATTCTTGTATTTTCTACTGCTTACCTAGAAAATGGCCCAATATTGTATACATGTATCTATTTAATTCACTTAAGTTCTGATTGTAGAAATTCAGACAATAACTGTAATAGAAACCCTATAAAATGTTTTGAAATGCTTTTAAAATTTGGTGTCATGTTTGAGAGGGATATCATGAGCGACTGGACCTTGCCCTTGCTGCCCCCTTACCAAGCTCAAATATGTTAAAGACTCAGTGGTTGATGATCGTTTGCTGCTCATCAATATTCTATCAGAGAGAAATTGACTCTGATGAAATGGTAATGGCAGCAGTCATGAGTCATTGATTGGCTGAAGCTCTCATGTGACATTATAATGTCACTCGAGAGCCGGGAAAACGGATGCCAACATCACTGGGATGGCATTGGTGCAGGAGATTAGTATGAACTTTTACTAGGGGTATTCGAGTATTTAAAGAGCAACTGCCATTTTAATTTCTATGTAATAAATCAATACTATGCAAAAAAATAAGACATTTTGTATTATATCAGAAAAATCTGCTTATTTCTCTGCCAGGACTGATGATCACTCATTATCAAGATTATTAATTCAAAGAAAATTTGTGTTCAGTGAAAATATATCACTGTTATCTGTTGTGTTACATAGGACGGTAGGTGCCATTTACTGCATTAACTGTACTCAGAGTGCTATCATGGTGTTTTCTATGGCATTACACAGGACTGCAGGTAACATCTACTATATTATCTGTATTTAAAAACAACTGTGAACAAATCCGAAAGAGATGTCCAATATTTGAAATAAAATAAATATTTTATTCACAAGATAGGTTAATACACAAACAAGGTGGTGGGGGACACAAATACCAAAGGAAAAGAGGCGATACCAAGAATCAATCAAGTACCACTATAATGTACAAAAAATTGATAGAAGCAATTCATGGAAAAAATTGGCTCAGTATAGTCCAAATATCACCAAAAATAAGAGTAAATGAGCCATACTAATAGTTAGATAATATCAGAATATTCTGTGCAAAATCACTGAAATAAAGTGCAAAAGTGCAGAAAAGAAAATTATATACTTTTTTGCTTTAAGAATATCCCAGGAAAAATATGACCCAAGTGCATACAAATTGCTATTACAGGTGTATAAGCATTAAAAATGACAATATATTTATTGACTAGGGCTAGGACATAAAACCATCAAATATACCAGGAAGTATTAAGCCATATAATATATAGGCAAATAGTATAGACTCAATGGTCATTCGATCAGATATTAGTGCAAAGTACTGCGGCAAAAATACATATTAATATATGTCCAAATAAAGGAGGGGATGCCCAATCAATACCTGGTATAAGTGGTGCAGGACTCCTTGGATGCGCCTCACCCCAACGCGCGTTTCGGCGTCTGCCTGACGAAACGCACGTCGGGGTGAGGCGCATCCAAGGAATCCTGCACCACTTATACCTGGTATTGATTGGGCATCCCCTCCTTTATTTGGACATATTAATATGTATTTTTGCCGCAGTACTTTGCACTAATATCTGATCAAATGACCATTGAGTCTATACTATTTGCCTATATATTATATGGCTTAATACTTCCTGGCATATCTGATGGTTTTATGTCCTAGCCCTAGTCAATAAATATATTGTCATTTTTAATGCTTATACACCTGTAGTAGCAGTTTGTATGCGCTAGGGTCATATTTTTCCTGGGATATTTTTAAAGCAAATAAGTATATAATTTTCTTTTCTGCACTTTTGCACTTTATTTCAGTGATTTTGCACAGAATTTTCTGATATTGTCTAACTATTAGTATGGCTCATTTACTCTTATTTTTGGTGATATTTGGACTATACTGAGCCAATTTTTTCCAAGAATTGCTTCTATCAATTTTTTGTACATTATAGTGGTGCTTGATTGATTCTTGATATCGCCTCTTTTCCTTTAGTATTTGTGTCCCCCATCACCTTGTTTGTGTATTAACCTATCTTGTGAATAAAATATTTATTTTATTTCAAATATTGGACATCTCTTTCGGATTTTTTCGCAGTTGTTAATGTCATATTTCCGACTTGTCCTCCTGTAATTCTGTCCATTTGTGCATTAATATGATAACAATATAGTTTTTTCAATATGATGTATCATTCTGAATAATATGCACAATTGCTGTGGAATTCGCTTTAACTCAATATATTATCTGTACTCATAGAGTTAACAATCTTAACTTTGGTGTTATGTAGGACTACAGGTGATATCTACCAGGCAGAGGCGTAGCTAGGGGTTCAGCTCAGGGGGGCAAAACATCTGAGTGGGCCCCTAACATGCAGACATATCATTGGTGCAACCTGCGTGGCTGCACATGGGCACAAGAAGTAAGGGGGTACATTTCTACCTCCAAAAAAAGGTGCAAATTTGCATTTTTAGGTGCTCTTGGGCTGCAAAGAGACCAATAATAATAATAATAATTTTATTTCTATAGCGCCAACATATCATTTATTGTTCTTGCACAGGGCCCTTTCTGTCTGTGGCCGCCTGTGGCCCCTAACCAGTAGGGTTGAGCATTCCGATACTGCAAATATCGGGTATCGGCCGATATTGGCTGTATCGGAATTCCGATTCCGAGTTCCGATATTTTCGTCATATCGGATACCGGAATCGGGATTGTCACTGTCACTGTCAGTGTCCGTCGGTCGGGTCTGTCAGGAGTCAGCGGCACTTACCTGGCAGAAGATCTCCGGTGGTCACGGCCTGGACTGCTTCATGGCGCCATCATCTTTCCCCGGCGGTCACATGCAGTTTCTCGCGATAACTGCAGTGACTGCTGGGTAATCCCAGCCGTAAAGCAGTCAGTCCGATGACGTCACCGCCGGGGAAGCAGGTAATCAGCTGTGCTGCGTCGGGATGACAGGCTCTGCCTGTCATTGCGATGTAGCAGAGCTGGATCGTCGTGGGACTGTCGTTACTATGGACTGCGTCGGACAGGTGGTATACTGTTGGTTTGTTTTTTTTCTTTTTTTACAGGAGATCGATGGCGTCGCAGGAATGAGTGTATAATAAAATTAATGAAAACTGTGTTGTCTCTTTTATTTCATTAAAAGACTTTTTTCTTGCTTTGTCTTTTTTTTATACATTTAATAACTTTGGGATTAATAATGGATCGGTGTCTTATTGACACCTCTCCATTATTAACCGGGCTTATTGTCACCGTGCAATCACCGGTGACATTAACCCCTTATTACCCCACTTGCCACCGCTACAGGGCAGTGGGAAGAGCCGGGTAAAGTGCCACAATTGGCACATCTTTTGATGCGCCAAATGTGGGGCTGCTGTAGCCTGGTATTATCAGGCTGTTGAGGGCCAAAATCCATGGGCCTTGACAGTCTTTTAATACCAGACGCAGCAGTCTGCATTTTACTTGGCTGGTTAACAAAAATAGGGGGCCCCTACGCCGTTTTTTTTTCGAGGGGATCCCCTATTTTTGTTAACCAGCCAAGCTAAGCAGACTGCTGTGGCCTGGTATTATCCGGCTTGCAAGGTCCATGGATATTGGATCCTTACCAGCCTGAAAAACCAGGCCTCAGCGGTCTGCTTCATCTGGCTGGTTAACAAAAATAGGGGGGACCCCACGCCAATTTTTTTCGAGGGGATCCCCTATTTTTGTTAATCAGCCAAGATATGCAGACTGCTGTGGCCTGGTATTATCAGGCTGGCAAGGTCCATGGATCTTGGCTCCTTAACAGCCTGAAAATCCAGGCCTCAGCGGTCTGCTTCATCTGGCTGGTTAACAAAAATAGGGGGGACCCCACGCCATTTTTTTTTCGAGGGGATCCCCTATTTTTGTTAATCAGCCAAGATATGCAGACTGCTGTGGCCTGGTATTATCAGGCTGGCAAGGTCCATGGATCTTGGCTCCTTAACAGCCTGAAAATCCAGGCCTCAGCGGTCTGCTTCATCTGGCTGGTTAACAAAAATAGGGGGGACCCCAGCCATTTTTTTTTCGAAGGGAACCCCTATTTTTGTTAATCAGTTCCCTCTGACGTCACTGATGGTGTCCCTGGCTGACCTGAAGTGAAAGTGGAAAGCAATCAATTAAGTTTTCCACTTCCTCTCCTGTCAGCCAGGAGAGGAGCTCATTCATTTGGGGGTTTACTGTGAGGCTGCAGCATTAGCTGCGGTCCCTGCAGTAAACATTAACCCTTTCTGAAGGATTACACCGTGGGACCTGACTGTGCATGGGATAGGTAAGAATAATTTTGCTTTATTATTTTATTTTTATTACAGGAAATGGTTTTAGCAGGTAAATAAAATATGGTCAAAAACTGTGTGATTATTTCATTAAACTTCTTTTTTATTAAAGTGTGTGTGTTTGATTTTTCTTTCATACAATAGGATTAATAATTGATAGTTGTCTAATTGACAGCTCTCAATTATTAACCTGGCTTAAAGTGACCTTTCAATTGCAAGGTCATTTTAACCCCTTATTAACCCATTCGCCACCGCTACAGGGCAATGGGAATAGACGGGCAAAGTGCCAGAAAGGGCAAATCTAATTAGAGATTTGCCCTTTCTGGGGTGTCTGGGGGCAGATTTTAGTAGCCGGGGGTGGTCCAAAAATAATGGTCCCTCTCTGGGCTATTATTATCTGCCCCCACTCACTGGCTTTGTCTGTCTGGTTGCGAAAATAGGGTGGGAGCCCACGCATTTTTTTTCAGCAGTTTTACACCTCATATATATATATACATGTCATTGAGTTTGTGACACACATATATATATATATTTATAGTTCATACACTTCTACATAGTATAATAGCCGCTAATTCAATTGCCGGCTTTTGTGAAAATGCAGAACCCGACATGAAATGACACTTGGTTTACATAGAGTTAACCATGTCTTTTCATGTAGTTTGATATCTGATTTGCACAAACAATTACATGAGTGTAAGTGTGCAAAATTTCACACCTGTAGGGGTTAATTAAAGGTGTAAATTCGTAGCAAAAAAGTCCGTTTTTTTTACAACGAATTTACACCTTTAATTAACCCCTACAGGTGTGAAATTTTGCACACTTACACTCATGTAATTGTTTGTGCAAATCAGATATCAAACTACATGAAAAGACATGGTTAACTCTATGTAAACCAAGTGTCATTTCATGTCGGGTGCTTCTGTCTTTTCACAAAAGCCGACTTTACCAGGCAATTGAATCAGAGGCTATTTTACTATGTAGAAGTGTATAAACTATAAATATATGTATATATATATGTCACAATGACATGTATATGTATATGTATTCTATGTGTGTATATTTAGTGTTTACAAGGAAAGAAAGAGGTTTTTTTAGTTACGATATTTTGTTCCCATAGACTTACATTGGATTTCCGGTATCGGTATCGGGTATCGCCGATATTTTAATGGTATCGGCGATACCATTCCGATTCCGATACTTTTGGATATCGGAAAGTATCGCTCAACTCTACTAACCAGGTAATCATGATTATAACTATGGTGGTATAGGGGAACCTCAGGAGATGACCCCGCTGTTATTGAAAATAAAAGTCTATACAAAGACCAGCATTGATATTACCGCCTTATGGTGACATATAGTGGTAGATACCAGTCCTGCAGGTCATTTAGAGATTACTGCACAGTTATAGATGGTGACTTACAGAGGACGTTCTTTCTGGTGGAGTCATTCACTTTTCTATCTGGCCCAGACCGACATGTCAACTTCTCCAGCCAGGACTCATCTGCAAAGATTACAACAAAGGCACATTTGTCTTCTCACATTTCCAGCACTGTTCACATGTAGAATCATGAAATCCTAGAATGATAGAGTTGGAAGGGACCTCCAGGGTCATCTGGTCCAACCCTCTGCTCAATGCAGGATTCACTAAAACATCTCAGACAGATGTCTGTCCAGCCTCTGTTTGAAGACTTCCATTGAAGGACAACTCACCACCTCTCGTGGCAGCCTGTTCCACTCATTGATCACCCTAACTGTCAAAAAGTGTTTTCTAATATCTAATGTGTATCTTCTCCCCTTCAGTTTCATCCCATTGCGTCTCCTGTTTTCATGTGCAAATGTATTCCCAACCTGCACAAACTCCTCATCCTGCCAATACCCCAATACTGAGCCGCTGCTGCCGTATGTGTCCCTATTACTGCACCTGCTGTGTGGTACAAAAACAGAGCTCCTCTTACTGCCTCATATTAGTAATGCCACCACTGCCCCTTATATCGTAATAATCTCTCCTGTGTGCTCTCTAAATAGTAAAATTGCCCCCTAGAAAATATTAATTTCCTCCACATTTTGTCCCTAGAAAGTAATAATACTCCATGTGCAACTTTAATGGTTACAATACTGAGAGCCCCTATAACAATAATGTTTAAGTGCCCACTTAACATTTAATAATGTCCACTGAGTTCCCCATGTCTAATTCCTCTATATACAGTATGCTGGTCCCACAGCTCCCCTCTACACCATATAATGATCCCTCATCTCCCCTATACACCGTATGATGATCCCACAGCTCCCCTATACACAGTATGATGATCCCACAGCTCCCCTATACACAGTATGATGGGCCCGCAGCTCCCTTATACACAGTCTGATGTCCCCAGAATTCCCCTATACATATGATGATGTCCCCACTGCTCCTTCAATACACAGTATAATAGTTAATAGTGTTCTGACACTGTGCGGCGCCTGCACTGAGAGCTCCTCTGCAGGGAGGAAATTAGCTTTATTTCTCCCGGCAGCCTTGCTCTTCCAGTCATAGGGGCGGCGCTGGCACGGTTTCAGTCACCGCTCTGTGTATAGAGAGTGGCGGCTGTAACAGCACCACGCACTGACTGACAGCTGCCTCAGAACCATCTGTCATCCAGTAACTACCCTACAGGTGCCCCTATTAATAATAATGCTTCTTAAGTGTCCACTTAATATTTAACTGAGTCCCCCTATGTACAGTAGTAATGGCCCCAGCATCACTGATGTGAGCAGGGGGTCGTGTGATGACTCTTTCGGCTTCTCCCAATTCTCTTCTATTGAGTGAAGTCAAACTTATTTAGTCGACATGAGCAAATAGCAAACGTGGTCGCATGACCGCCTGATCGTGTAGTGTTGTTGTGCAGATGAAGGGAATTCCAGAAGGCCACACAGAGATGCTGGATGGTAGGTTTAAACAGCCATACTTTATTTTTCGTTCCTCTCTCCCGCTCTTCTTACCCAGGACTTCCCGCTCCTGCCGTGTCCCCTCCTCCCCATTACATCATCGTTACTAGGCAGAAACTGAAACAAGGATACCAGCAAACTAATCACAGATATAGTAACAACATCACATCTCTCCTCTTCTCACCAAACAAAACAACATTATAACTGGATAACGGTCCAAAAGTTCACATTAGTACAAAGGGTTTTTTTTTTTTTGTTTTTTTCTTTTTACTGTAGAACATAGTCCAAGAGGTGGGCTGGCGGTCTACGATTTGCCCTCGCTGGATAGCGGTGAGACATCACGGTCCCAGATGAACTTTCTGAGTCCCCTGAGGTATCCTCCCTTGGAACTGCTGAGCTCTGGGGATCCGGCAGGACGTCATCGCTATCTGCCTCGTCTGTTTCTGGGACATAGTCACAAAGTTTTTTAAAATGGGACAAGTTCCTTGTGACCTGGCGACCGTGATCTTGAGCAGTAACCATGGTGCCTTTGACTTGTGTGACCTGAAAGGGTTCAGGATAGTATTGTGATGCAAACTTGTCACTAGGTCTTAGCCTTTTTACCAGGACCCAATCTCCCACCAATACTTCCGGTGGCTTGCAACGATGACTGCTCTTATCTGCATACCTCTTCATCTTCTGTTTGGATATGGCATCCTTAGTAGCAATTGGGGTTTGAACAGGGCTCAGCGGAATGCTCGGGAGTTTGACATGCATAGGCCTGTTGAACAGCGCAGTGGCAGGTGGTATCCCAGTAGTAGAATGGGGTGTAGCTCTGTACTGTCTAAGAAATCTGTGTAACTCTTGCTGTAAGTTCTTGTGCTCCATGGTAGAAATCCTCAAAGTTTTGTTGATTGATTGCATGAACCGTTCCACTTCACTATTGGCCTGAGGCCAGTAAGGAGTTATTTTCCTGTGAGTGAAACCAAGATAGGTTGCGAATGATCGAAAGTCTGTGCTATTAAAAGGTGGTCCATTGTCGGACTTCACTGTTTCCGGTATGCCATATGTCGAGAAGATCTTGTCTAATTTTGGTATAACAGCCCTGGCAGAGGTTGTCGAAACATGTTCAATGACTGGGAACCTCGAATAGTCATCCATGACAACCAGCAGATAGGAGTGGTCCGGTAAAACACAGAAGTCAACACTAACAGCAGACCACGGGCCCTCTGGCAGGGGTGTCATTTGTAAGGGTGCGCGTCTATGGTCAATTGTAGTTGCTTGGCAAGGTGTTGTGAATAGGCTGGAAATGAGTTCTGAGCGGAAGCTCCCTCTGGTGGTTACAAACGGTACTGGTCTGTCCAGTGAAGATTGTGAGGATTGGTAATCAGGTGTTACTGACTGGTCTTATATAAGGGAGTCGCCTTCCCATCAGGGTTGCCGGTGATCAATTGTTCTGGTCTCAATCCTTGATTCCTGTTTCCTTGGTAGCCTGCTGTGTCGTGTCTGAATCTCCTGCTAACAGATAAGACATTTTCTTCTTTTTGTTTTTGTGCTTGATTTTTGCATTTTGTCCTGCACTTCTGTGGGGGCCTTCTGGGTCCCTTCTGGGGGCTTTTGCCCTCTCAGTTCAGTTCAGCCACTGATGTTTGTACATTTGCTTTTTCCAGTTTTTTCAGTGGCTGCTGTTTTGTTTTTGGTTACACCAGAGAACTAATTTAGGTTTTAGAGGTCGTGTGATCTCAGGTGTTTTTGAAATTAGTAGAGTTGGTGCTTTTCAGGGTTTTTTGGGATTGCAGTAAGTGCCCTTCTTATCCTTTTCTATTTAGTAAGTTTGGGCCCCAACGTTTGCTCATACTATTTTCTGTCTGTGTCAGTATTTCTTCTTGTCTAACCGCCATTACATGTTTGGGGGCTTTCTATGTTCTTTGGGGATCTGCTCCGGGGCAGATAGCTTTCCTCTTTCTATCTTTAGGTGTAGTTAGTTTCTCAGGCTGTGACGAGGCGTCTAGGACCAACGTAGGAACGCTCCACGGCTACCTCTAGTTGTGG
Organism: Oophaga sylvatica; assembly: GCA_033576555.1. Classification (NCBI taxonomy): domain Eukaryota; kingdom Metazoa; phylum Chordata; class Amphibia; order Anura; family Dendrobatidae; genus Oophaga; species Oophaga sylvatica. The sequence goes on along the minus strand of JARQOD010000005.1, from coordinate 205,398,457 downwards.
TGGTTAGTCAGGGTACTGCAATCTCATAGTTTCCAACTGCTCTGGTGTATTTCCTTTTTTGCCTGCTCTCCTCAGCTACCAAATCATAACAGTATCACCGGCCTAAACTGAAAATTATATGGTACTCAAAGAAGGGAAAAATATTGTGGAAAGAAAAAAGTTGTCAGAGTTGTCAGAGATTTTTTTTTTCTGTTTGTTGCATTTTTTTTTCCCTCTGTATCTCTGGGTGCTGAGGAGGATTTTTTTTTTCTCTCTCAATGGAGTTTGCACAGTTGTCTGGCCATGTGGATCAGCTTGCCACTGAGGTTTGGAGTATTGCTACCTATCTTGCTGGGTTGCCTGTTGTGGAACCTAGGATCCCCATGCCAGATTTGTTTTTGGGGGATCGAGCTAAGTTTCTGAATTTCAAAAATAACTGTAAATTGTTTTTTGCCTTAAAATCTAAGTCCTCAGGGAACGCAGCGCAGCAGGTTTAAATTGTCATCTCTCTCCTGCGCGGCGACCCTCAGGATTGGGCTTTTTCCCTGACACCTGGGGATCCTGTTTTGAGTGATGTTGATGCGTTTTTTCAGGCTTTGGGGTTATTGTACGATGAGCCTAATGTCACTGATCAAGCTGAAAAAACTTTGTTGGCATTAAGTCAGGGGTTAAGTGAGGACGCTGAGTTATACTGTCAGAGATTCCGTAAGTGGGCAGTCCTGACCAAATGGAATGACAACGCTTTGGCAGCTCTTTTTCGGAAGGGACTGTCAGATAATATAAAGGATGTTATGGTGGGATTCCCTGTTCCCTCTGGTCTCAATGATTCTATGTTATTAGCGATTCAAATTGACAGACGTTTGCGTGAGCGGAAAGGTATGCGTGGAATAATGTTGCCTTGTGAACCTGCTTCTGAATCCATGCAGTGTGATAGAGTGGTTTCTGGGGCACAGCGTCATGAATTTCGAAAGCGCAATGGGTTATGTTTCTACTGTGGTGATGCCTCTCATGCTATTTCAGTCTGCCCTAAGCGGGGAAGACGTTTTGCACGCTCAGTTGTCTTGGGTAGTGTTCAGACTAAGTTTTTATTAACTGCTACCCTGATATGCTCTCTGTCCTCATTTTCTGCTCAGGCTTTTGTTGATTCTGGAGCAGCTATTAACCTGATGGATTTTGATTTTGCTAAACGTTGTGGGTTTCCCTTGACACCCCTACGGAAGTCTATTCCCCTACTGGGGATCGATTCTACCCCTTTGGCTGAGAATAAACCTCAGTTCTCTACTCAGGTGATAATGAGGGTAGAACCTGATCATCAGGAGAGCGGCAAATTTTTGGTTCTGTATAATCTGCATGACATTATCGTACTGGGTTTCCCTTGGTTACAGTCTCATAATCCTGTTTTGGATTGGAAATCTGTGACTGTTACCAGTTGGGGCTGCCAATGTGTTAATACCAACACTCCTGTTTTTTCTGCCTCCCCCCAGGCTCAGGATGTTCCTGACTTTTTGATTGATTTTTCTGATGTGTTTAGCGAAAGTAAATCTGCATCCTTACCTCCCCATAGGAGCTATGACTGCGCTATTGAATTAGTGCCTGGTAGTAAATTCCCTAAAGGTCGCCTTTTTAACTTGTCTGTACCTGAACATGACGCTATGCGGTCTTATATCAAGGAGTCATTGGAGAAGGGTCATATCAGACCATCCTCTTCACCCTTGGGTGCCGGTTTTTTCTTTGTGGCCAAAAAGGATGGTTCATTAAGGCCGTGTATTGATTATCGTCTCTTGAACAATATTACTGTGAAATATCAATATCCGTTACCCTTGATCTCTGATCTGTTTTCCAGGGTGAAAAACGCTACTTGGTTTACCAAGCTTGACCTCAGGGGGGCATATAACCTTATTCGCATTAAGCACGGGGATGAATGGAAGACGGCATTTAATACCCCTGAAGGGCATTTTGAGTACCTTGTGATGCCCTTTGGGCTCACAAATGCTCCTTCTGTCTTCCAGTCCTTCATGAATGACATTTTCAGGGATTTTGTGGATAAATTTCTGATTGTTTATTTGGATGATATCTTGATTTTTTCCAATGACTGGGACTCTCATGTAAAACATGTTCGGACTGTGTTCCAGATTTTGAGAGAGAATGCTCTGTATGTGAAGGGATCAAAGTGTCTTTTTGGCGTTCAGAGGATCTCATTTCTGGGATTCATTTTGTCCCCATCTGTTATTGAAATGGACCCGGTCAAAGTTCAGGCCATCTGTGATTGGGTCCAACCTACTTCATTAAAGGCTCTTCAAAGATTCTTGGGTTTTGCCAATTTTTATCGTAAATTTATTGGTAATTTCTCTGTTATTGTTAAACCATTAACTGATTTGACCAAGAAGGTTTCTGATGTGGTGAATTGGCCTCCTGAGGCAGTCTCTGCATTTCAGGAACTTAAGCAGAGATTCACTTCTGCTCCTGTTCTACGGCAGCCTGATGTTTCTCTACCATTTCAGGTGGAGGTGGATGCCTCTGAAATTGGGGCAGGTGCCGTTTTGTCCCAAAGAGATCCAGAGACCTCTAAGAGTAACCCTTGTGCCTTTTTCTCTCGAAAATTTTCTCCCACTGAACGTAATTATGACGTGGGTAATCGGGAGTTATTGGCCATGAAGTGGGCTTTTGAAGAGTGGAGACATTGGCTGGAGGGAGCCAAACATCAGGTGGTGGTCCTTACGGACCATAAGAATCTAGTTTATCTGGAATCTCCCAAGCGACTTAATCCTAGACAGGCCAGGTGGGCCTTGTTTTTCACACGTTTTAATTTTGTGGTTTCATTTCTTCCTGGCACTAAAAATGTTAAGGCAGATGCCCTCTCGAGGAGTTTCCTGGCGGACTCTCCTGAGTTATCTGATCCTTCTGTTATTTTGAAAGAGGGTGTTGTTCTTTCCGCCATCTCGCCCAATTTGAGACTGGCTCTGGAGGGGTGTCAGGAGGATAAGCCCGAGCGCTGCCCTGTTGGGAAATTGTTTGTCCCGGACCAGTGGAAAAGGAGTGTAATGTCTGAGATTCATTGTTCCGCGTTGGCCGGTCATCCCGGAATTTTTGGTACCAGAGACTTGGTTAGTCGGTCCTTTTGGTGGTCTACCTTGTCTCGTGATGTCAGGGAGTTTGTGCAGTCCTGCGGGACTTGCTCTCGCTCCAAGCCTTGCTCTCGTTCTAGTTTTTTTGTTGATGCCATTACCTGTGCCCAAGAGACCATGGACCCATATCTCTATGGATTTCATTTCCGACCTCCCTGTTTCTCAGAGAATGACCGTCATCTGGGTGATTTGCGATAGGTTTTCCAAGATGATACATCTTGTGCCATTACCTAAGTTGCCTTCCTCCTCTGAATTGGTGCCTTTGTTCCTTCAGCACGTGGTTCGTTTACACAACATTCCTGAGAACATTGTGTCTGACAGAGGAGTCCAGTTTGTTTCCAGATTTTGGAGGACCTTTTGTTCTAAAATTGGTGTTCAATTGTCTTTCTCCTCGGCGTTTCATCCTCAGACCAATGGTCAAACTGAGAGAACAAACCAGACATTGGAGACTTATCTAAGATGCTTTGTGTCTGCTGATCAGGATGACTGGGTCTCTTTTTTGCCTTTGGCTGAGTTTGCTCTTAATAATAGGGCTAGCTCTGCCACTTTGATGTCTCCATTTTTCTGTAATTCTGGGTTTCACCCTCGATTTTCTTCAGGACAGACGGAGGCTTCTGTCTGTCCAGGTGTTGACTCTGTTGTGGAGCATATGCAGCAGATTTGGGACCAGGTAGTGGAGAGGTTGTCCCTCTCTCAGGAGAGGGCCCAGCAGTTTGCTAACCGGCATAGGACTGATGGTCCTCGGTTTAAAGTGGGGGACTTGGTCTGGTTGTCCTCAAGAAATATTCCTATGAGAGTGGCATCTCCTAAATTTAAGCCTAGGTTCATTGGACCTTATAAGATCATGGAGATTCTTAATCCTGTTTCTTTTCGTTTGCTTCTTCCAGGGACATTTAAGATCCATAACGTGTTCCACAAGTCCTTGTTGAAGAGGTTTGTTGAGCCAGTGGTTCCTACTACTGTGCCTCCTGACCCTGTTTTGGTTGAGGGCAATCTGGAGTATGTGGTTGAGAAAATATTGAATTCTCGTTTTTCTAGACGGAAACTCCAGTATTTGGTTAAATGGAGAGGTTATGGTCAGGAAGACAATTCTTGGGTGTTTGCTTCGGACATCCATGCTAGGAGACTCATCCGTGCTTATCATAGAACTCATCCTGACCAACCTGGTTGCTCAAATGAGGGTTCGGTGACCCCTCCTCAAGGGGGGGGTACTGTTGTGAATAGGCTGGAAATGAGTTCTGAGTGGTTACAAACGGTACTGGTCTGTCCAGTGAAGATTGTGAGGATTGGGAATCAGGTGTTACTGACTGGTCTTATATAAGGGAGTCGCCTTCCCATCAGGGTTGCCGGTGATCAATTGTTCTGGTCTCAATCCTTGATTCCTGTTTCCTTGGTAGCCTGCTGTGTCGTGTCTGAATCTCCTGCTAACAGATAAGACATTTTCTTCTTTTTGTTTTTGTGCTTGATTTTTGCATTTTGTCCTGCACTTCTGTGGGGGCCTTCTGGGTCCCTTCTGGGGGCTTTTGCCCTCTCAGTTCAGTTCAGCCACTGATGTTTGTACATTTGCTTTTTCCAGTTTTTTCAGTGGCTGCTGTTTTGTTTTTGGTTACACCAGAGAACTAATTTAGGTGGTAGAGGTCGTGTGATCTCAGGTGTTTGTGAAATTAGTAGAGTTGGTGCTTTTCAGGGTTTTTTGGGATTGCAGTAAGTGCCCTTCCTATCCTTTTCTATTTAGTAAGTTTGGGCCCCAACATTTGCTCATACTATTTTCTGTCTGTGTCAGTATTTCTTCTTGTCTAACCGCCATTACATGTTTGGGGGCTTTCTATGTTCTTTGGGGATCTGCTCCGGGGCAGATAGCTTTCCTCTTTCTATCTTTAGGTGTAGTTAGTTTCTCAGGCTGTGACGAGGCGTCTAGGACCAACGTAGGAACGCTCCACGGCTACCTCTAGTTGTGGTGGTTAGTCAGGGTACTGCAATCTCATAGTTTCCAACTGCTCTGGTGTATTTCCTTTTTTGCCTGCTCTCCTCAGCTACCAAATCATAACAGCAAGGTATGCAAGTTTCAATGAGTGCCTCTACTTTTTTGTCTAGTCCTGGAAACCAGACTTTCTCTCTCAGTAATTGCTTTGTTTTCACCACCCCTTGATGAGCCTCGTGGGCCAGATCCAGTACTCTGCTTTGAAGTTTCTGGGGTATCACCAGCCGATTCTTACGCAACAGATTTGAATCAGACACGGAGAGATCATGTCGTGCATTAAAGAAGGCTGTCAAGTAGGTTGTTTGATCCGGTGTTTGGAGGCGGGCTTCAGCAAGAAAATTGCTCCAATTTTTAGATCGAACAGTCTCTATAACTAACTGAAGTTGGTGATCGGAATCCACCGTTTGTTGTATTTCCTCCATAGTCATAGCTTTTGGCACAGAATGTGCAACAATAAAATTGATATGTTCCTCTGCAAGGATAGTTGCTGGGATGTCGTCCTTGGTAGTTTGTGGTGTTGGGTGTCTCGAAAAGTAGGCTGCCGGATTACCAGCTCCTGCCTCGTATCTCAACCGAAACTGGTAGTTCTGTAGGCGGAGCAACCAGCATTCAAGTCGTGGGGGAGGCTTTGAAAAATGTTTGTTGAAAAGCGGAATGAGCGGTTTGTGGTCACTTATCACTGTGAATTTATGTCCCATAAGGTACAGATGAAAATGAAGGTATCCCCACACAACCGCAAGAGCTTCCCTTTCAGTTTGTGAATAGCGTTGTTCTGTCTCTGTTAAGGCTTTTCTTGCATAGGAAATGGTAGAAATGTTGCCTTCTTTGGACACTTGTGTGAGAATTGCACCCAGGCCCACCGGACTAGCGTCCACGATCAGCTCTGTGGACTTTAGAGGGTCAAAATAGGCCATGACGGTGTCGCCAGTCAGACCGGACTTCATGGAGTCGAATGCTGCTTGGTGTTCAGTAGTCCATGTCCAAGAAGTGTCTTTTTTCGTGAGCAGAGGTTCGGAGACCGTGGCCAGATCAGGCATAATCGCCCACAGTACGTGACTAGTCCTAGAAAACTGCGAACCTCTGACACATTTTGAGGTTGGCTAGCTGACTTTATGGCAGAAACTTTCTGAGGATCTGCTGAAACTCCTTGCTCCGAAAAGATATATCCAAAGAAGCTTAATGACTTTTGGTTAAACTCACATTTTGACGGATTGACAGTTAGATTGCAGGCTTGCAGTCATTGAAACACTTGCTCTAAGTGACTGTCATGCTCCTCTTGGGTTGTACCATATATAAGAATGTCATCACTGACGTTTAGAACTCCTGCTATTCCAGATAGAACCTGACTGATAACGTTCTGAAATATTTCTGCCGCAGATGAGATACCAAAGTTCAACCTCTTGAATCGTCGTAAGCCCACATGGGTACTAAAAGCTGGATGCAACTCAAGTTGATGATAACCTGATTTTAAATCAATTTTAGAAAATACTTTTGCACCATTCAGGTCTGTGATAATGTCATCAATAGTGGGCATGATGTGCCTTTCTCTTTGAATAGCCAAATTAGCATGCCGCATATCCACACATAGCCGGATTTTACCAGGCTGCTTTGGTTTTGGTGCAACAACAATGGGCGATACCAAAGGAGTCGGGCCTTCAACTCGTTCAACAACATCAGATGCTTCCAGATCTTGCAGTTCTTGCTCCACAAGTTTGCGGACATGAAATGGGATGCACCTGTGAGGTTGAACAGACGGCTGTATTGACTGGTCAATATGCAATTTTATCTGAACGTCTTTTAGCTTACCGAGACCTTTAAAGAGATTGGGGTATCTCTGCATGTTGTGTTGGGCCGAAGGACCTGTGACGCTATTGACCAGGTTGACCAGACCCAGAGATATAGCACTCCTGCAGCTGAGAAGCGTGTCTGCGGAGCACTCTACTACATATACAGTGTCGGTGATGGACTTCCCGTCAGCTGCAAGTTCTGACTGAAATTTGCCACACAGGGGTAGTGTAGATGCTGAACCATAAGGAAAAATCTTTAGGCTAGTGCTTTGTAGAGCAGGTCTGTTCGGGAGTCGGCTATAGACTGCACGGCTGATGACGTTTACTGATGCCCCCGTGTCTACTAGGGCTTCCACCGGACTACCATTTATCAGGATAAGTCGCCTTGGACTGGTAAGTGCGTGCAGTGTTTGAGATCCCTCTGCAGTCACTGAGAATAGATAAGTACTGTGAGGCTCATCAGTAAGCTGCAGCGTTTGGATTTTCTGTGACCTGGGTTGTACTGTGGGATGAGGGGATTGTGGTTTGGATCTACACACTTTTGCTAAATGGTTTTGTTTTCCACAATTATGGCAGGTCCCCCCTTTTGCTGGGCAGACATTCTGGTGAGGATACGACCCTCCGCAGTTGTAGCAAGTTGCCCCCTGCATACGAGGCACAGGCGGTCTCTGTGTCAGCTTTGCTATACAAGATGGTGCTTCCGCCTCGCACTCAATGTTCTCTATGAGTTTAGCTTTTTTTTCGGCGGTATCATTTACACGTGCTGTTTCAAGCAGTTTTGCTAAAGTCATGGTGGGATCTCTGAGTGCTTGTCTCCGTAACTTAGAGGAGATGCAGCGTTGTAAAATCTGCATTTGGATCTCTTTGTCGACATCTGCAAATTCACAGTAAGCTGCAAGGTGCCGTAGTCGGACATGATATTCATCAATGCTTTCTGTTGCTGACTGCTTTAATTGTCTAAACTTGAAGATTTCAAATGCTGAATTTCTGTGTGGGGAGAAATACTTGCTTAATGCTGCCTTACTGAGCTCATAGTCTTTGTCTTCTCCTGTATTAGGCAGAGTAGTGAAGATATCATAGACTTGTTCCCCTGCATAATGTAATAGCATGGCTTTCTTCCTGGTATCATCTGATATGTTCATGGCTTGTAGGAATATATCAAAACGCTTCAGCCATTTCTCCCAACATGCTACTAGGTTAGCTGGGGACTGATGCACATCAAAAGCAGGGAAGGCAGGTAAACAGGCCATTGTTGTAGAGCTGAAATACCTTTAGCCGATGATGAACGCTTCCTCGTCGCCAGTTGTAGTGTTGTTGTGCAGATGAAGGGAATTCCAGAAGGCCACACAGAGATGCTGGATGGTAGGTTTAAACAGCCATACTTTATTTTTCGTTCCTCTCTCCCGCTCTCCTTACCCAGGACTTCCCGCTCCTGCCGTTTCCCCTCCTCCCCATTACATCATCGTTACTAGGCAGAAAATGAAACAAGGATAACAGCAAACCAATCACTGATATAGTAACAACATCACAGATCGCACCAGTGGTATTGGGGTCTCATGACGGCAGGCGAACCCCATCATGATTTTGCAGTCTGTAGTCTCAGAGTGACTGCAGACAATTATCCCGAGCCTTTAATAACTTCATAATAATAAATTGCTTATTATTAAATTATTAAATAGAATGCAGCTCGTGGTTATTGTATGGTTATACTTGTTAGGGGGCAGACAGATGGAAGTATTTCTCGTGCGAGGATCACATCGCAATGCTCAGGCCGGTATCACACATACGAGGAAATCGTCCGACACTCGCATGTGAAATCCCAGCTCTGGCGCTGGCACTCGGGAGTGGAGCGACCGGCTGCATAGAAATACATGCAGCCGCGCACTCCACTCCCGAGTGCCGGTGCCAGAGCTGGAATTTCACATGCGAGTGTCGGACGATTTCCTCGCATGTGTGATCCCGGCCTCAGACTGAAAGTCGGCTCTCCACACCTGAGTGTGACAGCTGCATAGTAATCCATCACGCTCATGTTAGGAGCGGTACCGGCCAGTCCGAGCATTGTGGTGCAATCCTTGCATGAGTTATACGGCCATCTGTCTGTGCCCTTGTTATAATAATACTGAAATATTAATCTATTATTATTATTAAAGTATTAACGAGCTCACAAGTAAAAAAAATCCCCCTACCTCCCCCTATCCCCACCCACACCCCAACAGCTATCCTCTCACATGCACCCCTCAGTGCTCTGTCCCCCTGACCCCACAATACCCCATCCTCTCACATTAACCCCTGTGCGCCAGCCCCCACAATATCCCGATCCTCTCACATTCACCCCCAGCGCCCTGTACCCCTCCCCCACAATACCCCCATCCTCTCACATTCCCCCCACAGTGACCATGACATGCCTAAGATGAATAAATTTAATAAATTCCATCCCCACTTACCAATGAAGCTTGCAGGCAGTGGCTGAGGCAGGACCAGGAAGTGTCCAGTGTTTCACACAGAGGGCACTAGGACCCAGTGTGGCTGAGACAACCAGAGCCTGCAGGGCAGAAAGTGAAACTGCAGCTGCTGCCAGCCAGAAAGAAGCTCCTCTGAACAGACAGCAGCTCCGTGCACTGCACACACAGACAGGCACTGCAACCTGTGGCAGTGGGAGCCGGCATTGTGCTGCTCTCTCCCTGACATGTCAGATACTGGCCATGTCTCCCAGTGAGCCCATGCATGTGACTGGGCCCGGGGCAATGGCCCCCTCTGCCCCCCGAGTAGCTTCGCTACTGCTACCAGGTAATCTATGCTCAAGGAATTATCCCATAGTGTTGTATGTGGTGTTCTATAGGACAGCTGGTTGCATCTATTACATTAAGGCCTGGGTCTCACATAGCGATACACCAGCGATCCCGACAACGATATGCACTTGTCAGGATCGCTGGAGTATCGCTACATGATCGCTGCTGAGCTGCCAAACAGGCAGCTCAGGGCAGCGATCAGCACAGCGACACTGCGAGTAACATTGCTTAGTTACCCGCAGTGTACCTTGGATACCAGCGCCCTTTTGCAGGGAGCTGGTAACCAAGGTACACATCAGGTTCCCAGGTGCTGCGCGGTGCCTGTCCTGATCACTGCTGAGATCTGCCTGTTTGGCAGCTCACCAGCGATCATGTAGCGACACACCAGCGATCCTGACAAGTTCATATCGTTGTCAGGATCGCTGGTGTGTCGCTATGTGTGACGGGGCCCTAAGGGTTATCACTGTGGTTACATAAGGCTGCAAGTAATATCCATAACATTTGCAGAAAGGGTAAAAATGTCCCTTTAATTTTTGCTACTGTTTACTTTTTTTTTATATGGGAAAAATATGGTGTATGCCCATAGCACAAAACGTGCGTTGGGGCTAAGGACCTAGCGTGCACCTCATTTGTGTCTCACATGGGTAAGCACTGTATTTAGCACTTTAATAGGTATTGGCACTTTTTTTCAGAGTCTTGATACCAGACACTTGCTTCTATTGTGGACTAGAATTGTGGGTACACTATGAGATATTGTTCAGACTTGTGACATTTCTTGCTAGCACACATGCTATCCCACTCCCAGTCTCCAATGGGCAGTCTATGGTACATACAATATGACACATAATCAACTGAATTTGTGAGCTCTAGAGATTTTTTGCATACAGTACTATCAATTTGTATGGTGCAGCTTTGTTTTCCTTTCTGTCATCAGCATTGACCCATCTTCACTGCTGTAATGTTTTTTAAGTTTTTTTGTATGTTCAATAAAATTTTGAAATTATTATAAAGGTTGTTATAATTTATGTATACATTTTTGGAGCACTATACTCCGAAATTCTTTGTAGGAGCTATTTATCATGGGAGTTGCCCCTCCCCTGTTATTTGGTAAACACTTGTTCACGTATAAGGATTTGGTATATATATGTGTTTCCGAGATATCGGCTGTTGTTAAACCAAGTTTTGAAAATATGTAGAACATACAAGACTGAAATGTCTAATGAATGATTCTGGATAGCTAAATAAATAAAACACTTAGCAACTTAAAGAGAATAAAACTTCTTCTGACTACTTGTCCAAAAATTATACAATCCTAAATATATTTTATTTTATATGTAAGGATGGAGCATGTACTGTATTTTTTGTATTATAAGATGCACTTTTTTCCCAAAAAAATTTTTGGGGGAGATGGGGGTGCGTCTCATAATGCAGATATACCTTACTGGCCGTGGTGGAGCAAGGTCCCAGGGCCACTGCTGGAGGAGGCAAGAGAGGAGTGTTCCTGCAGCTGCTTGCTGGGATGAGGGGGTGTTCAGATGTGCGGCGCGCCACTGCAGGTGTACGGTGCTGCAGGTGTTGGGTGCTGTGGGTCTTTGGTGCTGCGGGGGCTCTGCTGACATCTTGTGAACGCCCAGAGCCCCCGCAGTTACGGTACATGGTTTCCTATGTGGTGGACTCAGGGAAAATAGCTGCCGGGGGCGGTGCATGAGCAGATGGAGATCTCAGCACCAAGATCTCGGGAGATGATATTTCAACACTGAGATCTCATCTCCTGAGATCTTGGTGCCGAGATCTCCATCTGCGCATGCACCACCTCTGGCAGCCATTTTCCCGGAGCCCACCGCATCAGAAACCATGTACCGTAACTGCGGGGGGCTCTGGGCTTTTACAAGATGTTGGCAGAGCCACTGCAGTACCGAACACCCACAGCACCGAACACCAGAAGCACCCAACACCCGCAGCGGTGCGCCGCACATCTGAACACCCTCTCATTTCAGCCTGCGGTTTTTCATGAAGCTCCACTATTGCCTCCTCCTGCTGCGACCCTGAGACCCCGCTTCACTGCAGCCACCACCCCTGGTAAGCAATAAGATGCATGGATTATAAGAAGCACCTCCATTTTATTAAAAAAAAATTTCCTATTTTTCTCCTCAAAATTTGAGGTGTGTCTTATAAATTAAAAATCCATGTTTTTTTTCCACTAAAATGTTGTTTTAGCCCCTAGTTTTTAATTTTAAAAAGGTTGTTAGGAGTTTTCCAATTTCATACTGTATATGTGGGCGGAAACTACTTTTCAGACACCGTGCAAGGTTTGCCATATTGGAGGGCAGATTTTGCTGGAATGATTCGTGGGTACCATGTCACATTTGCAGAGTCCCTGAAGTTCCAGAAGAGCAGAATCCTCTAAGTGACCCAATTTTACAAACTGCACCCATCAGTGATGCAGTGAAGAGATTGACACTACAAGTGTGTCACAGAATTTATACTATTGGGTGGTGATGAAATAATAATTACATTGTTATTACTAAAATATTTTTTTGATTTTTCATTATCTCCAGGGTAAATGGGTAAAAAAAGACCCCTTAATTTGTTGTTACACAATTCCTCCTTAAAGTGGCAATACTCCATATGAGGCTGTACAGTACTGCTTGGCCACACGGCAGGGCTTGGGAGGGAAGGATCGTTAGTTGACTTTTTGTGGCTCAGATTTTTCTAAAACTGTTTGTGGACTCCATATACAAAGCCCCTAATGTGCTTAAAAAGTGGAAACCTACCCTCAAATTGACCCCTTATTGGAATTTACACCCCTCAGGGAATTCCTCTAGTTTTGTATTTACAACTTTGACTCTAGTGCATTTTCCATAAATAAACACGCAGTGGAAGTCAGGCTATGGTTCCACGGTCCGGAACCATAGCGCTTTTGACGGAGCGGAAATTCCGCTCCGTCTAAGCCCCGCCCCTTTCTGACGCGCGCTATTTCCGGAGGTGTTCAGGACACCTCAGGAACACCTCCGGAAAGAGCGCAGGGCTACATAGCCCTGTGTTAATTATGTTGCGGCGACGCACCGTCGCCGCAATACGCGAGGACATGCTGCGGTCTGAAAAGACGCGCCACATGTCCGTTTACGCAGGTCTGCCACCTGCGTATTGTTACGCATAGTGGAGACGGGATTTCTTGAAATCCCCTCCACTATGCTGTAACATCTGGACGCTGCGTGTTTGGCGCTGCGCCAGCGCACAGCGCCAAACACGCAGCGTTTCCTGACCGTGGAAACTCACCCTTACAGAGTGAAAATTGCAATTATACTGTTGTGTAATACAGGGACAACCAACCAGGGGGTGAGGAAAGGAGGTAACAAACTCACCACAAACGAAGACCTGAAGAGCTTGAGCAAACTACACTAGGAGGCATTAGAGAGGACGTACAAGCCAAGTCAGCAACAGCCAGGAACGCAGTATCAGAGGGGAAAGCAGGAGCAAGATCCAAAGTAAGCCAGAGTCCAAAAAGCCGGTCGGGCGTTCGGTAACAGGAGGACGAGACAAAAGCACAGCCAGAAACATGCCAAAGGTCAGAGCCAGAGAGACAATCCAAAGCAGAAATGAAAGATGGAATGGCAGGTCAGAGGTCAAGCCAGGTCATACACTACAGAGCACAGTAACACAGAGAAGGTTAACCTCCACCTGACCAGGCCGGGAAGCAGAAAGCAAACCCCAACCTGGATCATGAGAGTACCCTCCGCTCAACGGGGGACACTGGACCCCATGTTTCCCAGGATATCTGGCATGAAAGGCCCAGACCAACCGATCTGCATGGACCGATCGTGCCGGAACCCATGACCGGTCCTCAGGACTTTAACCCTTCCAATGAATACTGAATAGAATCCACAATCCGTTCCGCATCATACTCATTTTGGCCATCCACCGAAACCGGTGGCGGGGAAGATGACCCTCAAAGGAAGACCCCAACGGTTTCAAAAGGGCTTTATGGAATACGTTGGGGATCTGTAGAGATGGTGGAAGACGCAAACGGAAATCCACCGGATTGACCACTTCCATAATCTTATAAGGACCAATGAATTTAGGCCCCAATTTAGCAGAAGGGACCTTAAGTCTAATATTCCTGGTAGATAACCAAACCTTATCCCTTCCCGGAACACAGGCCCCACAGACTGTCTTTTGTCAGCAGAAAATTTATATTTATCCTGAGCCTCCCCAATATTGTTCTGAACCTCCTTCCACACCTCCCCCAACTGCCGGATAGCCAAATCTGCCCTGGCACACCCCGAATCTAATCGAGCAAATTCCCCAAAATGAGGGTGAAAACCGTAATTGCAGAAAAGAGAGGAGGTGCCCGTGGACTGATTAATGCAATTGTTAATAGCAAATTCCGCCAAAGGTAAAGAAGAGCACCAATCATCCTGCCCGGCAGCGATCAGACAATGCAAAATTTGTTCCAGAGACTGATTGGTCCTCTTGGTCTGACCATTAGTCTCCGGATGGTAAGCAGACAAAAAGGTCAAATAACTACCCAACCTTTTACAAAACGCCCTCCAAAACTTGGACACAAACTGCACCCCCCTATCCGAGACTACACTCAAAGGCACACAATGGAACTGTACCACATGTTCCACAAGCAATCTAGATAATGTTTCAGCATTGGGCAAGGCTGTCAAAGGCACAAAATGCACCTGCTTACTAAATCTGTCCACCACTACCCAGATGACAGTATTACCACTAGAAGGAGGAAGATCAGTGATAAAATCCATGGACAGATGAGTCCATGGTCTATCTGGAATTGGCAAAGGCACCAGTTCCCGGCTGGCCGGTTATGGGAGTTCTTGGCACGAGCACATACCTCACAGGCAGACACATACCTCACAACATCTGAGAACAAAGAAGACCACCAAAACAACCTGGCGATGGCTCTACGGGTGGCCGAGATTCCAGGATGTCCACTCAGGGCCGAGTCATGGAACTCCCGAAGAACCCAGAGACAAATCTGGACAGGCACGAAAAGCTTATTAACAGGCCTAGACAGAGGCACAAGAGACTGAGCCTCATGAATCTCCTGCTCCAGTACAGCTGAAATCCCAGCCATAACCACCCCATGTTGAAGAATGGAGCAAGGAGGTTCGGGAGGAGAAATTGGGTCCAGACTATGAGATAAACCATCAGCCTTGACATTTTTGGAACCCGGCCGAAAGGTGATAGAGAATTGGAATTGTGAAAAAAAAAGTGACCATCTCCCCTGCCTAGGAGTCAACCTCTTAGCAGACTCAATGTAAGACAAATTTTTGTGGTCTGTAATTACAGTGATTCGGTGGACTGCCCCTCCAAAAAATGCCTCCATTCCTCAAAAGCCAATTTAATGGCCAGAAACTCTCAGTACCCCACATCATAGTTTCTTTCTGCAGGCAAGAACTTCTTAGAAATGAAAGCACAAGGTCTCAAATTGGTTAAAGTGGCGGGTCCCTGGAACAACACCGCCCCCACCCCCACCTCCGAGGCGTCCACCTCAGCAGTAAATGGTTCAGACGGATCTGGCTGAACTAACACAGGGGCGGACATAAAACATTTCTTTAATGAAGAGAATGCCGCAACAGCAGAGGCTGACCACCTCTTGATATCAGCCCCTTTTTTAGTCAGATCAGTGAGTGGTTTTACCACCTGAGAGAACCCCCTTATCAATTTCCGATAATAATTAGCAAACCCTAGGAAGCATTGCAGACCTTACAGATCTCTGGGTTGTACCAAATCAACAATGGCCTGAACCTTCCTAAGGTCCATACGGAACCCCTCGGTGGACAAAATGAGCCCCAGAAAAGACAGTTCCTGAACAAAAAATGAACACTTTTCTAGTTTAGCAAATAGAAAGTTCTCCTGGAGCCTCTGGAGAGCCATACGAAGGTGACCCATATGAGTCTGTTTATCTGGCAAGTAAATTATAATATCATCCAGATAAGCCACCATAAAACACCCAATAAAGTCAGCAAATATATGGTTAATAAAGTTCTGGAAAACTGCAGGTGTATTAGTCAGATGGCCCCAGACAATTGGTTTTATAAATCAGGAATACGTGGAAGAGGGTAAGTATTCCTCACAGTTATCTTTTTCAGCTCTTGAAAATCGAGGCATGGGCGTAAACCACAGTCCTTTTTTTTTACAAAAAAGAACCCCGCCGTAACGGGAGAAACAGAAGGGTGAATGTGTCTTTTACGAAGACTCTCGGAGATGTATTCTCTCATGGCCACACGCTCAGGACCAGAGAGATTGTATAAACGGGACTTGGTCAATTTAGCATTAGGAACAAGGTCAATACTGCAATCAAATGGGCGGTGTGGTGGTAAAACCTCAGCCTCTTTTTTTGAAAAAACATACTCGAAGTCCTTCAGGTACTCCAAAATACCCTCCAGACTGACAGATGACACAGATACAGAAACAAGTCAGTTACCCAGACGTAGGCATTTCCCGACACCTTGGAGGTTGAAGGACAGGAGTGACAGTCTTTCTTCCAATGTACCGAAGTACCACAGTAAAAGCAGAGCTTGCCTTCCCGACGCCATCTCCTCTCCCTTTCCTTGAAGGTGGTGGCCCCCCACCTTCATGGGTTCAGCTTGAGGCACAAACTCTGGCTTGATCGGAAGCAACGGGGTCTCCCGTTGCATGACTCCCCTCTCCGTAGTCTCCGATCCATACGGACAGCCTGTGTCATTGCCTCCTTCAGGGAACTAGGCGGTGGATGAAGGGCCAGAGCATCCTTTAGATGATCAGATAGTCCCCTCCGAAATTGGCAACTGAGCGCTGAGTTGTTTCAGGACACCTTGGGGGACCATCGCCTAAATTCTGAGCAGTACCACTCAGCAGAGAGCTTTCCCTGAGCGAGACCCATGATCGTGTTCTCCATCAGCCTGACCCAGTCAAGTTCATCATAAATTAGTCCTAGAGCCTCAAAGAACCTATCCACAGACACTATCTCAGGGGCGGTCGGGGGTAAAGAAAAAGCCCAAGACTGCTGCCTTCCCTGAGTAAAGATATGATAATACCCTCCCGCTGACTCTCATCCCCCAAAGATCGGGGTCTTAGGGAAAACAACAACTTACAACTTTCCCTGAAGATATGAAACTTTTCCTTCTCACCGAAGTAGGTGTCAGGGAGTTTAACAGAAGGTTCAGGGGAATGCAAAGAAACGTCAGTGACATCACCATCCTTACTAACAGACACTGAGGCCACACCTCTGGTATTCTTAACTATCTCAGCCAATTCCCTCTGTACTTGCTGGTGGGATGTAACCAACGCCCTATGCTCTACAGACAAATTCTGCATCATTTGTGTAAGACTGGCAACTTGATCCGTCAATGTGCAGAGTGGATCCATACCACAGAAAAAAAAAGGACCTCCACTAAGATAAATAAAGGTAAGTGATAATGTCGTGTAATACAGGGACAGCAACCAGGGGGCGAGAAAAGGAGGTAACAAGCTCACCACAAACGAAGACCTGAAGAGCTTGAGCAGTAACAGGAGGACGAGACAAAAGCACAGCCAAAAACACGCCAAAGGTCAGAGCCAGACAGAACAATCCAAAGCAGAAATGAAAGATGGAAGGGCAGGTCAGCGGTCAAGCCGGGTCATACACTATGGAGCACAGTAACACAGAAAAGGTTAACCTCAACCTGACCAGGCTGGGAAGCAGAAAGCAAACCCAGACCTGGATTATGACATATACTATTGTAGTGTCCAATTGTTCTAGCTTGTGTTTCTGAAGCCACGCAACCATAAATGAAGTGGGCTCGCCTCAGTACGTTAATGTCAAACATGGATTTTGAATGTGGTTTAGGCATTCTAGGGCTCAAAAGGGTGACATTCAGATTTGTGAGAGCAGAAATTGATGAATTTCTTTGGGGGTGGGGTGCAGGAGCCATGTTGCTTTTCCAGAGTCTTTGTGCTACCAGCAACTTGCACAACTACAATATTTCTGCTAACAGGTGACGGACCCATTTGGAACTTGTTTTTTGTGAGTTGAGTTGAAGCTTTTATTGTGGCATTTTGTAATACATTATACCAGTGATCAGAGTAATAAACGTTATAGTCCCATAGAGAGACTAAGTAATAAAGTAAAAAAAATGTTATTACTTAGTCTCTTTATGGAACTTTAACTTTTATTACTTTTATCTCTGGTATAATGCTTTGCAGTGCAGCGTTATAACAATGGTTACAGCTGTCTGTTACACTGACAGAATGCATTATCGACCATGCTCCTGGCATGATCTAAAAGGCCATGATAGCTGACAGAGCAGAAGGTCATTATTTTACCTACTTCTTCTTTCATGGCAACCATCGGGTTCCCCACAATGCCGTTGATGTGGTGTCAATCGCATGGCAGACTAAGCCCTCTCTTAGCCTTCTAAATGCTGTGATCACTATTGACTATAGAGGCATTTAGATGGTTAAATAGCAGCGGGCCCCATCCCTGGCTGTGACAGCTGTAGCTTGCCGATTACCATGACGTACTGGAAAGTCCATTTGCTGGAAGCACCCAGAAAGTATGAAATACCGGTAAGTCCTATTATTTGGAAGGGGTTAAAGAAGCACTCCCAATGTTTTTTATTACCTAAAATTGTTTAAATGTGTTTGTAATGTAATCATGTTAATATACTTAATGATCGCAATCTTCCAGCTCCGCTCTAGTCCTCTTCTGACTCTTGTGACTTTTATTCTGACTTACCGGCTCTCACTGATATTTATGTATCAGCCATAAGTTGCTTTTATGATGTAAGCCTAAGGGGCCTTATTATGTTGGGCCATAGGCTTTCATCATAAAAACAACTTTCGCCTCACACAGAAACACAAGTTTGATCTGGTGACTCAGAATAGAAGTCACATGAGTGAGAAGAGGACCAGAGCGGAGCTTAAAACCTGAGAAGAAGGAGATTAAGTATATTAACACACTTACATTCAACTGCAAACACATTTGAACAGGCTTAGCTAAGAAAAATATTATTGGGAGTACTTCTTTAAGTTAATTTACTGCATGCAACTAATTGTAATGCTCATTTCGATTAGAAGCAACATCTCTGTAGGTACAGTAGCTGAAGTATGCAAACGATTTTCTTTCAGTTGTATTTGTAATTAAAATTACAGAAATAGAACTATGTATGCTTTCATGTGAAGATCAAATAAAGGTATGGATATTTGAATGTAATATTATGACCGTACAATTTGGAGACTGTACAATGTCATAATATTGCTGTCTGCATGAGTTTTTATTCTAAAAAATAACTGTGTATCAATATTTTTAACTCTAGAATTGTTATGCAATTAAATTGTGATACGGATACTGTATACCTCTTATCTCTTAGAGTCTAAACAACCATTATAAGTGTACCCTTCATGTTTGGCTAACATCATTTTAATTTTGGTATTTTTCTAATTGATCAAAAATCTGTAATAGGAAATGATTGTTAGTGTTGATTCATTGAAGAAGTTCAGATGGAAACACTAGCTCTTACATGATAAAATAATTTGAGTAACATAAAATATATATTATCCAAAATACACACAGAATAATAACTCATGGATGAAGCAATATATTGATTTGGTAAAAACCTTCATCTTCTGAGTCATTTGTCAAGTAAATGACTACATTTTCAGTAGACGCACCATGTAGTGAGAAGAAAAGGTTTAGTGTAAACACTAAACAGATATTGATTTTATAACTGCTAGCACAATCTATAAACAAAATCAAAAGAAAATTAAATACACTTTAGCTGAAATACAACTCAGAAACATTATGATGAGATCTAGAGACGATCAAAAGCAAAAGGGTCACAAACTAGTCCAAGACCATTAGTGCAGTAATAGATATTTTCTTCAGTTTTTGTCTTATGCTGTTTACTGTTTTTACCATTATATTTGGTGTTCAGATTGACATTTTTTTGTGCATAAAGGTGTATTAAGCAAGAGTAGAATATTCAGCTCACCCCTATGTAAGTCCACTGGAACTCGTAGCACGGATCTCGTCTCTGCCAGACGTAAGAAAGATACTTGTACATGTAGAAAAGATCCAGCTTTTGAGAAAGTTGTTAAAATCCAAGACTTTAATTCATTTCCATTTCCTTTAAAATATCATGACTGCTATCTGTGCCCAAACCGGTAATACCGGAATAACATCGTCAAGGAGGACCTGTGCGCTTCGAACAACTCAGTGTTCTTAGGCTCAGGATGGACCCTGAGTCTAAAAACACTTTGTTGTTCGAAGCGCACACAGGTCCTCCTTATCACTCTTCCTCCGGTATTACCGGTTTGGGCGCAGATAGCAGTCATGATATTTTAAAGGAAATGGAAATGAATTAAAGTCTTGGATTTTAACCACTTTCTCGAAAGCTGGATCTTTTCTACATGTACAAGCATAAAGGTGTATTACTTTGATGTCACAAAGAGGCCCATACAAAGTTCTTAGTCAAATTCCTCTTTTCAAAGAGAGTGTAATTTCTTTCAGGGCCTTTCTAATCCCTGACAGTAACAGTAAATGACCATTATAAATGTACCCTTCATGTCTGGCTAATATTTTATTTTTGGTATTTTTTAATTGATCTAAATCTGTAATATGAAATGATTGTTAATGTTGATTCATTGAGGAATTTCTGGTTTAAACACTAGCTCTTATATGATAAAATAATTCAAGTAACACATGAAATATATATTATTCAAAGCACAAACAATAATAACTCATGGATAAAGCAGTGTATTGATTTGGGAAAAACCCTCATCTCCTGAGTCATTTGTCAAATAAATGACTACATTTTCAGGAGACACACCATCTAGTGAGAAGAAAAGGTTTAGTGTAAACAGATATTGATTTTATAACTGTTAGCTTTTTACAATCTATAAATAAAATCAAAAGAAAATTAAATACACTTTAACTGAAATACAACTCAGAAGCATTGTGATGACTTCAAGAGACCATCAAAATTGCAAGAGTCACAAACTAGTCCAAGACCATTAGTCCAGTAATAGATATTTTCTTTATGTTTTTTTTGTCTTATGCGTTTTGACTATTGTTGCTGTATATTTGGTGATCAGATTAACATTTTTTTGTCCATACAGGTGTCTTAGTTTGATGTCACGAAGAGGTCCATACATAATTCATAGTCGAAGTTGTCTTTTCAAAGATGGTGCCCTCTCTTTCAGGGACTATCTAATTCCTGGCAGTAACGGTATAGCAAAAATTCCCATAGAAATATTTGTGAGAATATATTTACTTGTACATACATTCCTTCTCAATTATGCAGCAGGAGGTGCTTCACTCCTAATTTTACTTCCACATTGCTATAAATCAACTCAGTCAGGTAGGTGGATCACCCAACTGATAAGAAGCGAATCCAAACAAATTTACAATAAAACAATATATTTTTATTAATTTAACAAAATATAAAAACAATTTAAAAAGACAGGGCAAAAAGCCTCCAAAAAGGAGGGGAAAGAAAGCAGCTGATTGATGGAACATGTACAGTACAGGCCGAAAGTTCTTCAAAGTAGCCACCTTTTGCTTTGATTACTGCTTTGCACGCAGAAAAGGTGAACGGATGGACTCTACATGCCTGGTTCCCGCCGTGAAGCATGGAGGAGGTGGTGTGATGGTGTGGGGATGCTTTGCTGGTGACACTGTTGGGGATTTATTCAAAATTGAAGGCATACTGAAACAGCATGGCTACCACAGCATCTTGCAGCAGCATGCTATTCCATCCGGTTTGCGTTTAGTTGGACCATCATTTATTTTTCAACAGGACAATGACCCCAAACACACCTCCAGGCTGTGTAAGGGCTATTTGGCCAAGAAGGAGAGTGTTGGGGTGCTACGTCAGATGACCTGGCCTCCATAGTCACCAGACCTGAACCCAATCGAGATGGTTTGGGGTGAGCTGGACCGCTCACCGCTTCAATTTTGAATAAATCCCTAACAGTGTCTCCAGCAAAGCACCCCCACACCATCACACCACCTCCTCCATGCTTCACGGTGGGAACCAGGCATGTAGAGTCCAGCCATTCACCTTTTCTGCGTGCCAAGCAGTAATCAAAGCAAAAGGTGGCTACTTTGAAGAACCTGGAATATAAGACATATTTTCAGTTGTTTCACTTTTTTGTAAAGTGTATTGTATAATTCCACATGTGTTAATTCATAGTTTTGATGCCTTCAGTGTGATTCTACAATTTTCATAGTCATGAAAATACAGAAGAATCTTTGAATGAGAAGGTGTGTCCAAACTTTTGGTCTGTACTGTAGGTAAAAATGGGGAGGCAAACAAAGAAAAAGGATTGGGAGCTTGATTTTCATACAATGCTAGTTCAATGCAAATGGGAAGCTGAAGAAATAAAGATGAAGTTAAAAATACTGCCACTTCTAATGGTGTCCCCTATAAATCATATCCCTTATGAATCAATCCTGTTTAATAATATACCTCACTGCAGTCCCATCATGGGCTCTGCAGAATACACATGGAGGAGTGCATCAGAGCAGGGAACTTAATATTGAACATGTCGCTTAAAAACACCAGATCCTTAATGAAAACTATATTAGACTAAATGTCCATTGTTTACCTACCCAAGGATAATCACAAGGTGGAGTGCTGCATCCCCTCACACTTTATCCAATTTTTTTTTTTATTCAACCCAAATTCAGATGGCACAAACATCAGTTTAATTCAATACTATTTGTAGAAAAATGTAAGGAAAGTAACATAGGTAGTTGACTGGAAGTAAGTGCAGGCCTGCCTGTCTGGGAGCCCTACTTACACAGAAAACCAATCAGATAGAGACGCAACTAGAAGTCTCAACATTAGTGTTGAGTGATACTTCCAGATATCAAGAAGTATCGGATCGGATTGGATCGGACTGATACCCAAAAAGTATCGGGTATCGCCGATTCCGATACCGGAAACCAATGCAAGTCAATGGGAAGAGAAATATCGTAATTAAAATAAACCCTTTCTTTCCTTGTAAACACTAGATATACACACATAGAATACATATATATATATATATATATTATATACACATGTCATTGTGACATATATATATATATATATATATATATTGTGAGACAGTGAAGGAATATGTGTTGAATGGGGTGTACATTTCACCTAGGTATAAGGGAAATGTGTGGCTTTGTAAACCTAGTGGTAGAGAAAGGTCACTACACCTCACATTCAGCCCACACTTGCAGCTCAGGCCTGAAGCCATTCAGCTGTTAATTAGGAGACCAGAAGTAGGTGTCTGCAAACACAATCAGAGAGCTGGCTTAGTCTGGACACAGGAGGTGTCCCGGCACAAGAAGCAGTCTCCAGGAGTGGGAGCTGGCTTAGTCTGGACACAGGAAGGTGTCCCGGCACAAGAAGCAGTCTCCAGGAGTGGGAGCTGGCTTAGTCTGGACACAGGAAGGTGTCCCGGCACAAGAAGCAGTCTCCAGGAGTGGGAGCACGCTCAGTCTGGACACAGGAAGGTGTCCCGGCACAAGAAGCGTCTCCAGGAGTTTGAGCTATCTCAGTCTGGGTGCTCGATGTACCCCGGACACAGGAGTAGTCTCAGTGAGAATCCGTGCGAATAGCGGCTGAATAGGAGTGGATCTCTCTCAAGTCTGGACGTTGGATGTGCCTTCAGACACAAGGAGGAGTATCTGTGAAACTCCATACTGGTAACATATATCATATGTGTTGTTTTGGGCCAGGCTGGTAGAGCCGGGACCCGGATAGACAGGGCAATCTATCTATGTGTAATTAGTGGCTAGACAAGCCTAGGTTTTCTGTTTATGATTTATTTTTATCTGTTTGCTGTGGACTTTAATAAAGCTGGTTGCGGCCAGTTTTCACCAGAACTGCTGTCTGAATGAACTGTTTCCGTGTCACTCTGTCTACCCAGACAGCGATTCTAGAGCTATATCCCTGGAAATGTTACAATCTATATATATATACATATATTTATAGTTCATACACTTCTACATAGTAAAATAGCCGCTGATTCAATTGCCGGGCAATGCCGG
This sequence comes from Oophaga sylvatica, assembly GCA_033576555.1. Lineage (NCBI taxonomy): Eukaryota > Metazoa > Chordata > Amphibia > Anura > Dendrobatidae > Oophaga > Oophaga sylvatica. Next base: position 205,374,764 of record JARQOD010000005.1, on the reverse strand, counting down.
CTTTTGTGAAATTACAGAACCACCCGACATGAAATGACACATTGTTTACATAGAGTTAACCATGTCATTTCATGTAGTTTGATATATGGTTTTCACTATCAATTACATGAGTGTATGTGTGCAAAATTTCACACATGTAGGGGTTAATTAAAGGTGTAAATTCGTTGTAAAAAAAACGCCTTTTTTTTCTACGAATCTACACCTTTAATTAACCCTTACATGTGTGAAATTTTGCACGCATACACTCATGTAATTGTTAGTGAAAACCATATATCAAACTACATGAAATGACATGGTTAACTCTATGTAAACCATGAATCATTTCATGTCGGATCTGTAATTTCACAAAAGCCGGCAATTGAATTAGCGGCTATTATACTATGTAGAAGTGTATGTACTATAAATACATATATATATATGTGTGTGTCACAATGACATCTATAATATAATGCTGGGAGCGTCACTCTGTCTGAAGCCTTTATAGACTGCGCAAGAGCGACACGCCTGTGCAGTCTGGCTCCAGACAGAGTGAGGCATCCAGAGCGGTGAGTACTCTGTATGGCGCCGGAGACTTCGGTATGTTTACTGGATGCATACCGCGATCTCCGGCGCCATACTCACATACTTACCTGACCAGGAGGAGCGTTGCCGCGGCGCTTCTCTTCTCCCTGGGCAGGAGACCAGGAGTGCGCGTCGGATTGTGCATGCGCAATAGCGCTATCCGGCGCCATTTTGCTGAAGACACATTTACAGTGTGTCTTCAGCAATATGGCGCCGGACAGCGCGGTATGGGCATGCGCGTACTCCGGCGCCGCTCTCCTCCCCGGCGTCCAGCAGAACGGAACAGCGCTGGAACACAGGGATGAAAGGTGAGTATAAATGTTTGTTTTTTTTGGGGTATCTGTGCAGTTTAATAGCGGTGAGGGGGCCATGCATATCAGGATAGGGGGGGTGAGGGGACCATATACATTAGGATTGGGGGTGAGGGGACCATGCATATCAGGATAGGGGGGGTGAGGGGACCATGCATATCAGGATTGGGGGGTGAGGGGGCCATGCACATCAGGGTTGGGGGTGAGCAGACCATGCACATCAGGGTTGGGGGGTGAGCGGACCATGCACATCAGGGTTGGGGGGTGAGGGGACCATGCACATCAGGATTGGGGGGTGAGGGGACCATGCACATCAGGGTTGAGGGATGAGAGGACCATACACATCAGGATTGGGGGTGAGCAGACCATGCACATCAGGGTTGGGGGGTGAGAGGACCATGCACATCAGGGTTGGGGGGTGAGGGGACCATGCACATCAGGGTTGGGGGGTGAGGAGACCATGCACATCAGGGTTGGGGGGTGAGGGGACATGCACATCAGGGTTGGGTGGTGAGGGGACCATGCACATCAGGGTTGGGGGGTGAGGGGACCATGCACATCAGGGTTGGGGGATGAGGGGACTATGCACATCAGGGTTGGGGGGGTGAGCGGACCATGCACATCAGGGTTAGAGGGTGAGGGGACCATGCACATCAGGATTGGGGGTGAGGGGACCATGCACATCAGGATTGGGGGTGAGGGGACCATGCACATCAGGATTGGGGGTGAGGGGACCATGCACATCAGGATTGGGGGGTGAGGGGACCATGCACATCAGGATTGGGGGTGAGGGGACCATGCACATCAGGATTGGGGGATGAGGGGACCATGCACATCAGGATTGGGGGGTGAGGGGACCATGCACATCAGGGTTGGGGGGTGAGGGGACCATGCACATCAGGATTGGGGGTGAGGGGACCATGCACATCAGGATTAGGGGGTGAGGGGACCATGCACATCAGGATTGGGGGGTGAGGGGACCATGTACATCAGGATTGGGGGTGAGGGGACCATGCACATCAGGGTTGGGGGGTGAGGGGACCATGCACATCAGGATTGGGGGGTGAGGGGACCATGCACATCAGGGTTGGGGGGGTGAGGGGACCATGCACATCAGGATTGGGGGGTTAGCGGACCATGCACATCAGGATAGAGTGGTGAGGGAACCATGCATACCAGGATTGGGGGGGTGAGGGGGCCATGCACATCAGGATTGGGGATGAGGGGACCATGCACATCAGGATTGGGGGGGTGAGGGGACCATGCACATCAGGATTGGGGGTGAGGGGACCATGCACATCAGGATTGGGGGTGAGGGGACCATGCACATCAGGATTGGGGGGTGAGGGGACCATGCACATCAGGGTTGGGGGGGTGAGGGGACCATGCACATCAGGATTGGGGGTGAGCGGACCATGCACATCAGGATAGAGTGGTGAGGGAACCATGCATACCAGGATTGGGGGGGTGAGGGGGCCATGCACATCAGGATTGGGGATGAGGGGACCATGCACATCAGGATTGGGGGGTAAGGGGACCATGCATATCAGGATTGGGGGAGTGAGGGAGCCATGCACATCAGGATTGGGGATGAGGGGACCATGCACATCAGGATTGGGGGTGAGGGGACCATGCACATCAGGATTGGGGGTGAGGGGACCATGCACATCAGGATTGGGGTGAGGGGGCCATGCACATCAGGATTGGGGGTGAGGGGACCATGCACATCAGGATAGGTGGGTGAGGGGACCATGCACATCAGGATTGGGGGTGAGGGGACCATGCATATCACGATTGGGCAGGAGGGAACCGTGCATACCAGGATTGGGGGGTGAGGGGACCATGCATACCAGGATTGGGGGGTGAGGAGACCATGCATACCAGGATTGGGGAGTGAGGGAACCATGGATACCAGGATATGGATGAGCAGGTAACTGCATACCAGGATAGGGATGAGGGGGTACCATGCATACCAGGATTGGGGGATGAGGGACCATGCATACCAGGATGAGGAATGGGGTTGCCATGCATAGTAGATTTGGGTGGGGGTGAGGGGACCATACATACCAGGATAGGGATGGGGGTGCCATGCATACCAGGATAGGAGGGGGGCAGCACATACCAGAATGGGAGACCATGTACCTATAAAAATGCTTGCCACCCGGGCGTAGAACGGGTTCATTACTAGTGTTATATATATACAGTCATGGCCAAAAGTTTTGAGAATGACACAAATATTTAATTTTTACAAAGTCTACTGCTTCACTTTTTCTAATGCCAATTTGCATATACTCCAGAATTTTATAAAGAGTCATCAGCTTAACAGCAATTACTTGCAAGTCAATATTTGGCTAGAAAATGAACTTTATCCCCCAAAACACATTTCAACATCATTGCAGCCCTGCCTTAAAAGGACCAGCTATCCTCTTTTTCTGTGATTGCTCCATTAACACAGGTGTGGGTGTTGATGAGGACATGACTGGAGATCAATCTGTCATGATTAAGTAAGAATGACACCACTGGACACTTTTAAAAAGGAGGCTGGTGCTTGGCATCATTGTTTCTCTTCTGTTAACCATGGTTATCTCTAAAGAAACACATGCAGTCATCATTGCAATGCTCAAAAATGGCCTAACAGGGAAGAGTATCGCAGCTAGAAAGATTACAACCTCAGTCAACAATCTATCGCATCATCAGAACTTCAAGGAGAGAGGTTCCATTGTTTGCCAAAAAGGCTCCAGGGCACCCAAGAAAGACCAGCAAGCGGCAGGACCTTCTCTTAAAAAGTGTTTCAGCTGTGGGATCGGGCTACCAGCAGTGCAGAGCTTGCTCAGGAATGGCAGCAGGCAGGTGTGAGTGCATCGCATGCACTGTGAGGCGGAGACTCTTGGAGCAAGGCCTGGTCTCAAGGAGGGCAGCAAAGAAGCCACTTCTCTCCAGAAAAAACATCATGGACAGACTGATATTCTGCAAAAGGTACAGGCAGTGGACTGCTGAGGACTGGGGTAAAGTGTTTTTTCTCTGATGAATCCCCTTTTCGATTGTTTGGGACATCAGAAAACGCCTCAATCGGAGAAGACAAGGTGAGCGCTACCACCAGTCTTGTCTCATGCCAACTGTTAAGCATCCTGAAACCATTCATGTGTGAGGTGCTTCTCAGCCAAGGAAAATCGGCTCTCTCACAGTCTTGCTAAAAACACAGCCATGAATAAAGAATGGTACCAGAATGTCCTCCAAGAGCAACTTCTCCCAACCCTCCAAGAGCAGTTTGGCGATCAACAATGCCTTTTCCAGCATGATGGAGCACCTTGCCATAAAGCAAAGGTGATAACTAAATGGTTCAGGGAACAAAACATAGAGATTTTGGGTCCATGGCCTGGAAACTCCCCAGATCTTAATCCCATTGAGAACTTGTGGTCAATCATCAAGAGACGGGTGGACAAACAAAAACCTAAAAATTCTGACAAAATGAAAGCATTGATTGTGCAAGAATGGACTGCTATCAGTCAGGATTTGGTCCAGAAGTTGATTGAGAGCATGCCAGGGAGAATTGCAGAGGTCCTGAAGAAGAAGGGTCAACACTGCAAATATTGACTTGCTGCATTAACTCATTCTAACTGTCAATATAAGCTTTTGTTACTCATATGTTTGCAATTATATTTCTGCTGTGATAAAAACATCTGTCAAAACACAGATAAAAACCAGAGGGCAGCAGATCATGTTGAAAATATAATATTTGTGTCATTCTCAAAACTTCTGGCCATGACTGTATATATATATATATATATATTATATATATATATAGTGGGTAAAATTGTAAAAAAATGCGTGGGCTCCTGCACTATTTTCACAACCAGACAGACAAAGCCAGCAAGTGAGGGGCAGATAATAATAGCCCAGAGAGGGACCATTATTTTTGGGCCCCCCCCGGCTACTAACATATGCCCCCAGACACCCAGAAAAGGCAAATCTATAATTAGATTTGCCCTTTCTGGCACTATTCCCATTGCCCTGTAGCGTGGCGAATGGGTTTAATAATGGGTTAAAGCCACCTTGCTATTGAAAGGTGACCTTTAAGCCAGGTTAATAATTGAGAGCTGTCAATTAGACAATATCAATTATTAATCCTATTGTATGAAATAAAAAAAAACACACACATTAATGAAAAATCATTTTAATGAAATAAATACACAGTTTTTGACCATATTTTATTGTACTGGTAATCCTCGATTCCCTTGTTCTCCTGTAATAAAAATAAAATAATAAAGCAACATTATTCTTACCTATCGACGCACAGTCAGGTCCCCCGATGTAATTCTTGTGAAAGGGTAAATGTTTACTGCAGGGACCGCAGCTAATGCTGCCAGCCTCACAGTAAACCCTCGAATGAATGAACTCCTCTCCCGGTTGACAGGAGAGGAATGTGGTTAGCTGGGAAGCTTAATTGATTGCTTCCCACTTTCACTTCAGGTCAGCCTTGGACACCGTACAGCATCAGTGACGTCAGAGGGAATCCCGGCTGACCTGAAGTGAACTGATTGGCAAAAATAGGGGATCCCCTCGAAAAAAAAATGGCGTGGGGTCCCTCCTATTTTTGTTAACCAGCCAGATGAAGCAGACTACTGAGGCCTGGTATTTCAGGCTGGTAAGGATCCAATATCCATGAACCTTGCAAGCCTGATAATACCAGGCCACAGCAGTCTGCTTATCTTGGCTGGTTAACAAAATAGGGGATCCCCTCGAAAAAAAAACGGCGTAGGGGTCCCCTATTTTTGTTAACCAGCCAAGTAAAAAGCATGTTTACTCACAAACTATAGTATCTAGGGTGAAAAAGGAGGGCTCACTGAAAAAAACCGGACTAAAATTAACTTTTAATGATATTTACTAAAACTTCCATAGAAAAGTTGCTAAAAACAGAATTTAATTGGGACTATTGGGTTAATATATTTGTTTCTTACCATTAACCCAAAGCTAAAGCCTGGTCGCTTAATAGTAGTCCTACCCTGATATGCTCATGATACTAAATATCAGAAAACCTCATCAAAAAATATAGTGACTAAATAAGGTGCAACACAATATCATACACAAACAGCCGTATAGTGCAGAAGGGTGAACTGTCCCTATCACAAAAAAGTGCCTGACTGAACTCCTACCTAGATGCGGAGGTTGGCACCCTAAGATAAAACGAGAATGGCGCCCCCGCTCGTGCGATGGCTCTCCCTCCTCTCCTATTTAACCCTATAAGGTACGATAGTTAGAAATAGAAAGCCAGATGGCCTGTTCTTGTCGCATACAAATTGTCAGTTCTTCATGCATAGGAGTAGAAAGGTATGCAAAAATGTCAGAGAAGGGATAGTCAGTCACCACATGTCATTATGTTAATAACAAACACCAGCTGAGGTTTTGAAGCATCCACAGTAAATAGTCAGTCACATAGCAATGGTTAAATAACCCATGCCGTGCTATTATCACTGATTGTAAACATTAGACACCACCCCAAAATAAATAACCAAGATGTGCAGTGCTCTCACATTATAACATGAGTAATTGGCCAGCAGCAATAAAGATATATAAACAGTGAACATTAGTTCTGATATATGGCCACTATACTTATCTGAGAGTTCACTGCATTCCTGACCGAGACACCATCATGGCTTTATCCCACAGGTCCAGATTTCTCATACTCTCAACGCGTTTCCCCTTTTACTTTGATCGGGTTCCTCAGGAGAGACAAATGATGCCGTGGCAGAAATGATAAATAACAAAAATAGGGGATCCCTCGAAAAAAAATGGCATGGGGTTCCCCAATTTTGTTAACCAGCCAGATGAAGCAGACTGCTGAAGATGGTTTTTCAGGCTGGTAAGGATCCAATATCCATGAACCTTGCAAGCCAGATAATACTAGGCCCCAGCAGTCTGCTTAGCTTGGCTGGTTAACAAAAATAGGGGATCCCCTCGAAAAAAAAAATGGCGTGGGGGTCCCCCTATTTTTGTTAACCAGCCAAGTAAAAAGCAGACTGCTGCGGCCTGGTATTAAAAGACTGTCAAGGCCCATGGATTTTGGCCCTCAACAGCCTGAAAATACCAGGCTGCAGCAGCCTCACAATTGGTGCATCCAAAGATGCGCCAATTGTGGCACTTTACCCAGCTCTTCCCACTTGCCCTGTAGCGGTGGCAACTGGGGTAATAAGGGGTTAATGTCACCTTTGATTGAACGGTGACAAAAAGCCAGTTAATAATGGAGAGGCGTCAATAAGACAACAATCCATTATTAATCATAAAGTTTGTAAATTTTTAAAAAAAGACACAGCCAGAAAAAAGTCTTTTAATGAAATAAGACACCACACAGTTTTCATTATTTTTATTGTACTCTCATCCTGCAACGGCATCGATCTGTAAAAAAACAAAAATAACAAACCAACACAAATTTCTCCCTGTCTGAGTTAGTCCAAGATAACGAGTGTCCCATGACGAGTCCAGCTCTGCTACATCTGGATGCCAGGCTCAGCCTGACATCCAGACACAGCAGAGCTGCTTACCTGTGGAGATTCCCGGTGGTGATGTCATCCGGACTTCTTTACGGCCAGCTGTCGCGAGAGTACAGCTAGCCAAGATTACCCAGTACCCGGCAGTCACGTACAGTTATCGCGAGTAGCTGCACGTGACCGCCAGGGAGAGGGTAATGGCCGGCCATCCAGGACGTGACCACCGGGATCTTCTGCCAGGTAAATGCTGAGTCCTGACTCCTGACAGACAAGACCGACACTGACAGTGACACTTTTGGGAAGTTCCTGTGTCACGTAATTCCTTCTATGACACAGGAACTCCCCATATACTTTACAGGAAAATTCCGATTCCGGTATCCGATATGCAAAAAATATCGGATCTCAGTATCGGAATTCCGATACAGCGAATATCGGCCGATACCCGATATTTGCGGTATCGGAATGCTCAACACTACTCAACATTTCAAAAAAACAAATTTAACATGCCACCAAAGTGGCATCACTTTCCACAGAGTAGAAACAATATAGAAGGCCTCTGACACACCTTCTACTACAGGAAACCCACCAGATGGAGACCCAACTTGGCATCTCTACATTTCAAAAAAATATTGTCCACACACCACAAAAGTGGCATAAGTTTCCACATAGTAGAAACAGTATAATAGGCCTCTGACACACCTTCCAGTACAGGCAACCCACCAGGTGGAGATCCAACTTGAAGTCTCCACATTTCAAAAAATAATTGTCACACACCACTAAAGTAACATCAATTTCCACAGAGTAGAAACAGTATAATAGGCCTCTGACACACCTTCTATTAAAGGCAACCAATCAGATGGAGAACCAATCTGAAGTCTCCACATTTCAAAAAATTATTGTCACACACCACTAAATTGGCATCAATTTCCACAGAGTAGAAACAGTATAATAGGCCTCTGACATATCTTCCACCACAGGCAAACCGCCAGATGGAGACCCAACTTGGAGTCTCCTCATTTCAAAAAATAATTGTCACACACTACTAAATTGGCATCAATTTCCACAGATTAGAAGCAGCATAATAGTATACTAGGCCTCTGACACACCTTTCACTACAGGCAACCCATCAGATGGAGACCTAATTTGGAGTCTTCACATTTCAAAATATAATTGTCACACACCACTAAGGTGGCATCAATTTTCACAAAGTAGAAATATTATAATAGGCCTCTGACACACCTTTCACCACAGGCAACACACCAGATTGAGACCCAACTTGGAGTCTCCACATTTTAAAATATTGTTTGCAAAATCACAGTAGGAGCAACAGCAGGCACAGAAGACACCACAAAGGTGTCACAGACTGTAATAATGCGAGATCAATGCAAGACACTAAAAACTATACCAACACTCAGGCTGACAAGTCTGCGACTGGGGTACAAAAATCATTAGAGATCCATGATTTTTTCATTTTGATGAAAATTAGGCAGTCTACAATTTCAGGGGACAGCCAGATAAGCATATCTGTCAGGAAACCACTAGCAGCGCTGAAGACACTTTCTGAAATAACTCTGGCTGCCAGGTATGATAAAACCTCCAAGGCATGACAGGCTAGCTCATGCCACTCCTCCATTTTGAAGACCAAAATGTAAAAGGGTCCAAACCCCACCTGATGGTATTGATATTGAACTCCAGATACTCCTGCACCATCGTCTCCAGTTGTTCACAACTGAATTGGTGCATGGGCTGGTCTTAAAAATGTGTGAAACAACTCACAGAAATTGCTTATGTCACTTACACTGCTGCTGCTTATGTTTTTGCGATGACACCTTGTTGCTCCCGGGATTGGAAGTCTATAACTGTGATGCACGCCGTGTGCCTGACTGCTGTCTTGGGGAAAACCACTCTCAAGATTGTCTACGAGCGTGTTTCGATACTCCAGTATGCGCACAATCCTTTCCAGGTGGGGAAGCATCTGGCTAAATATACGGGCCAAAAAGGTAACAGAGAAGCACATTGCTAAGGAGAGTAAAACTAATCCCAAATTGTTCTTCAACTATATTAATAGTAAAGAATCAAAAGTGAAAGTGTAGGCCTCTTAAAAAATTGTGAGGACAGAATGGTTGTAGATGATGAGGAAAAAGCTAATATATTAAACACCTTATTCACCACGGTATTCACAGTGGAAAAAAAAAATGCTAGGTAAAATGCCGAGAGGCAAAGAAAACCCTATATTAAGGGTCACCAATCTAACTAAAAAAGAGCTGCAGAACTGGCTAAATAAGATTAAAATAGATAAATCTCCAGGTTTGGATTACATACACCCACGAGTAGTAAGAGAACTAAGTAATGTAAGAGACAAAACATTATTTCTTACATTGAGGGACTCTATAGCGATGGGGTCTGTTCCACAGTACTGGTGCATAGCAAATGTGGTACCAATATTCAAAAAGTGCTTTGAAAGTAAACCTAGAAATTATTGGCCAGTAAGTCTCACCTCTAGTGTTAGTAAAATATTTGAAGGGTTTTCTGAGGGATGTTATTCTGGATTATCTCAATGAGAATAACTGTTTAACTCCATATCAGCATGGGTTTATGAGGAATTGCTCCTGTCAAACCAATCTAATTAGTTTTTATGAAGAGGTAAGCTATAGACTGGACCAAGGTGAGCCACTGGACGTGGTAATCTTGATTTTTCCAAAGCGTTTGATACCGTGCCACAGAAGAAGTTGGTACACAAAATGAGAATGCTGGGTATAGGGGAAAATGAGTATAAATGGGTAAGTAACTGGCTTAGTGATAGAAAACAGAGGGTGGTTATAAATGGTATATTCTCTAACTGGGTCGCTGTGACCAGTGGGGTACCGCAGGGGTCGGTGTTGGGACCTATTCTCTTCAACTTATTTATTAATGATCTGGTAGAAGGTTTACACAGTAAAATATCTATATCTGCAGATGATACAAAAAGCAGTCAATGCAAGAGAAGATAGTATTCTGCTACAGATGGATTTGGATAAGTTGGAAACTTGGGCCGAAAGGTGGCCGATGTGGTTTAACAATGATAAATGTAAGGTTATACACATGGGAAGAAGGAATCAATATCACCATTACACACTGAACGGGAAACCACTGGGTAAATCTGACATGGAGAATGACTTGGGGATCCTAGTTAATGATAAACTTACCTGGAGCAGCCACTGCCAGGCAGCGGCTGCCATGGCAAACAGGATCATGGCGTGCATTAAAAGAGGTCTGAATACACATGATGAGAGCATTTTACTTCCTCTGTACAAATCCCTGGTTAGACCGCACATGGAATACTGTGTACAGTTTTGGGCACCGGTGCTCAGAAAGGACATAATGGAACTAGAGCGAGTACAAAGGAGGGCAACAAAATTAATAAAGGAACTACAATACCCAGAGAGATTAGCAAAATTTTGATTATTTAGTCTAGAAAAAGATGACTGAGGGGTGATCTAATAACCATGTATAAGTATATAAGAGGACAATATAAATATCTTCCCAAGGATCTGTTTATAGCAAGGAAGGTGATGGTCACAAGGGGTATTCTCTGCATCTGGAGGAGAGACAGTTTTTCCACCAAAATAGAAGAGGATTCTTTACTGTTAGGGCAGTGAGAATCTGGAATTCCTTGCCTGAGGAGGTGTGATGGCGAAGTTAGTCGAGGGGTTCAAGATAAACCTGGATGTCTTCCTGGAGCATAACAATATTGTATCTTACAGTCAATAGGTTTTTTAGTTGGACGTAGATCTGGGGATTTATTCTGATGGAATATAGGCTGAACTGGATGGACAAATGTCTTTTTTCGTCCATTTGTTCCTCGCTCCTGCACCTTCACTAACAGTTTTTCTGGTACCATAAGCCCACCTCAATTGCTGTAAGACACTCTCCCATGGCAAGCACCTGTGCCACGTCAGTCCAGAAGTTTGAGGTATTGATGTGCCTTCCGCATCCTTCTCTGCTTTCACCTTTTCCCCTGCAACCACCACCTCCTCACGCAGACTATTTAAAATGTACTCCAGCATGTAGATGACCTGACGAGATAGTGTTTGTTCAGTTGAGCTTTCAGTAACATTAAAATCTAACACATGTACTCATCGAACACCAAAGCTATTAACCCATCCACCATGACCTCACTTTTTCCCACTCATGTTGTAAGTAGCTGTCATGGGTGTATCGCCACGAAGATCGTCGCGATTACACATTCTGACTTCTCGCAGCTGAGTTGCTGTTTCTTTGTGTTTGGCAGTGAGGGAGTTAATTCTACCTAGCTCTGTGCTAAGACTAGGTACAGCCTCGCCCGGCTGCAGTTTGATTATGCACTAATTAGCTTCCTTTATATACGTGCCAGTCTGCTTGGGAGATGCCGGTGAAAGCATTCATACAGACCAGCAGATAGGATCGGTTCTGAGAAGACTTAAGCTAAGAGCTCCTTTGTGGTTTCTCCTCTCCTCGCTTATAGTTTATCTCCTAGACCTTTTGTGTTCCCTCTGTGTTTAAGTGTTGTATGCAAGACAGTATTTACTTTATCCCCTGTCTGTCTCGTTTGTCTTTACTGTTTATTAAGCGGTGACCTGCCCATATCCCTGTGGTGGTAATCAGTGTCCTTCTAAGGACTAGATTACAGTGGTCAGGGACTTATAGGAGATAGGGTTACGCTGGCGGCCTGGACCTCTGTACCATTAACAGTACCTCCAGGTAGAGGGACTAGTCAGGACCCCAGTTTAGGGTCAGTATAGACCCCGGTCCACCTCTAGCCTGAGACAGCGTGAAACAGATCCAGTATAGATCCTCAGTACTTCGGATATTATGTCAGGTAATACTATGTTATCAAATACTATATGTTCATGTTGATATAACCTATTTATATGTTATGTAGAATGTTGTCCCACTTGATATAGATTACTGACATTATCTATAACTGTTATACAGCGTGATAGTAGCCTTCCCCTCTTGTAACCTGCTGTTTCACACACTTAGTTGTCAGTCACCTGTCACTAAATGAACAATCACTATTTTCTCATACAGTGTGCCTGAACAACACTGTTATACCTAACGATTTTTAAGTGGAAATTGGCCTTCTGATTTGTCACTAAATTACAGTTGTATTACAAACCATTTGGATTAGCTAATTGGGTCTCCTTGTTGCACCCCAATATTAGGGCTAACAATTTTTAAGTGAAATTTTGGCCTTCTGATTTCTCAGTAAAACACAGTTTTATCACAAACTATTTGGATTAGCAAATTGGGCCTCCTTAGACTGACACACACTTTTTGCACACTACAATTATATACTGGAAGATCGATTTCACACAGGACAGGATCCCATCTAGCAGCACTGTCAGGAGTGGCACCAGCAAAACAATATGTCTGCTTTTTATATAGCCAGGGACATGTGTCTTTGGCAGCCAATCACAGAAGATCTTATGTCTTGATGTTGTGGATGGTTTCTACGCCCTGATTGGCTGCTGGAATCAACACACATAAAGTTAAGGGAAAAGAAAAGAAAACTCACCACTCCTCTAACCTCTCCACAGCCCCTCCCCTAACCAAGCACATCCACCTATCCCCCGCGCTAATCATACAGTACCACTATCCTAGCCAAAGAGATAACAAAAGAATTAGTGGAAACGTGATGATTTACCGAACTGTGAACGAATTTTGCCAACTTTGCTGAGAAATTGCTTGAGAAACCAAACACGAATCCAAATGTGCTACATTCATTCCGAATACCAGATTGGCAAACGTTTTCCGAACAATTTCTCTCATCTCTAGTTATAAATCATGGAAATGTACCCCATTGTTGAGAAATGTAACCCTATCAAATTTTTAAATGCTTTTTCTCAGCTTTAGCGATCTCAAAAAAACAAGCTTGCAAAAAAATTTAACGCTTTTTTTCAGTTTCATAGATTACAGAAACATAATCTAGACCATGGAATAATGTATAAGTGAGAAATGTAATCCAGCTAATTTTTAACCTTTTTTGAGTGTTAAATATCACAGAAATGTACCACAGAACATGTGAAACTGTATGGCTGAGAAATTTAAGAAAGGAAAAAGTTTTGAACACTTTTTTCAGTTTTATAGATCACAAGAAATGTATCCCAGACCACGTAATATTGTATGGTTGACTGACAGGGGCGTACATAGAAATCATGGGGCCCCATAGCAAAAGTCTGAATGGGGCCCCCCCCCCAAAAAAAAATCAACAGGTGCTCTTAATTCCAGTCATTGATTCCAGACAATTTTGCGTTCAAAAAGTCAAACGGTGCCCCCTCCTTCTGAGCCCTGCCATGTGCCCAAACAGTGGCTTTCCCCACATATGGGGCATTGGCATACTCAGGAAAATTTTTGGTGAAAAAAGTAAGTTTTTAGAATAGTGTCACTTTTGGGTATATTCTGTCATATTGACTCCCCAAACTTACTTCAAATGTGAGGTGGTCCCTAAAAAATGGTTTTGTAAATTTTGTTGGAAAATGAGAAACTCTGTCCTAACAAAAAAAAAATATGTTTACAAAATTGTGCTGATGTAAAGTAGACATGTGGGAAATGTTATTTATTAACTTTTTTACGTGATATGACTCTCTGATTTAAGGGCACAAAAATTAAAAGCAAAATTTTCTAAAGTTTTACCAAATTTCCATTTTTTTCATAAATAAATTCAAGTCATATCGAAGAAATTTTACCACTAGCATGAAGTACAATATGTCAATAAAAAACAGTCTCAAAATCAGTGGGATCCGTTGAAGCGTTGCAGAGCTATAACCTCATAAATTGACAGTGGTCAAAACTGTAAAAATTGGCTTGGTCTTTAAGCACCAAATTGGCTGTCACTAAGGGGTTAATAAAGTTAGCTTTATTTACAAAATAATGAAGCAAAAACAAAGTAGAACATGCTTTCTGCATTTTGCAGCATTTGGTTCTCTCATTGCTTTTTTATGGATTAAAAAAATGCTGCAAAAACACAAAGAAATGACAACGCTGCAGATTTTAAAAACTGTGAAGTTCTCAAATTCAGTCTGGAAAAACCAGACGTGCAATGAAATTGCTGAAATGTCAGATTTTGCTGGTACTGAAAAAACATGGGGTTTCTTATTTGCATAAAAAACAGCTGCAATAAAATACAGCGCTGACATGGAGGAGAACTTACCTGACGAGTCTTGTGTCTGCTCACTGGTGGGTTATTCCACGGTCTCCACACTGTCCCACACCTAGCAAACACACAACTGCTCTTAGCATGTGATAGCCATGTCCTCCTGTCCCACGCACCGCGTTCAAACCTGTCCCATGCACCGCGTACAGACTTGTCCCACGCACCGCATACAGACCTGTCCCACGCACAGCGTACAGACCTGTCCACGCACCGCGTACAGACCTGTCCCACGCACCGCGTTCAGACCTGTCCCACACACGGTGTACCGCGTACAGACCTGTCCCATGCACCACGTACAGATCTGTCCCCCACACCATGTACAGACCTGTCCCACGCACCACGTACAGACCTGTCCCACACACCATGTACAGACCTGTCCCACACACCATGTACAGACCTGTCCCACACACCGCATACAGACATGTCCCACCCACCGTGTACAGACCTGTCCCACGCACCGCGTACAGATCTGTCCCACACACCGCGTACAGACCTGTCCCACGCACCACGTACAGACCTGTCCCACACTCCATGTACAGACCTGTCCCACACTCCGTGTACAGACCTGTCCCACACTCCGTGTACAGCCCTGTCCCACACTCCGTGTACAGACCTATCCCACACTCCGCGTACAGACCTGTCCCACACACCGTGTACAGACCTGTCCCACACACCGTGTACAGACCTGTCCCACACACCGTGTACAGACCTGTCCCACACACAGTGTACAGACCTGTCCCACACACAGTGTACAGACCTGTCCCACACACAGTATTCAGACCTGTCCCACACACCGTGTACAGACCTGTCCCACACACCGTATACAGACCTGTCCCACACACCGTATACAGACCTGTCCCACACACAGTGTACAGACCTGTCCCAGAAACACAGTGTACAAACCTGTCCCACACACACAGTGTACAGACCTGTCCCACACACACAGTGTACAGACCTGTCCCACACACACAGTGTACAGACCTGTCCCACACACAGTGTACAGATGTGTCCCACATACACAGTGTACAGACCTGTCCGCAGTGTCCTCGGTGCTGGCTGCTGCTGACACTCTCTGCTCTGCTGACTGCTGGGAGTCCATTGCTTCCTCCTATAGCTCTGTAGTGTACTGCTCATGGCCCTGTCATTATATCCTGACGCCTGTCTGCTGCAGCCCCCTCCCTCCAGGTCCTGGGGAGCAGGTACACATGGCCGGGTGTGAATGTGCACACCAGAAAATGCCGGACACGTGCTGAGGCATATGGTGTGGGGAGAGCTGCCCTCCTGCTGAGGCTGACAAGGGGGTATACAGCGGCCGACGGCCGTCGCTTACATTTGAAGGAGATAGACTGATAGTACTGCGTCAGCTCAGCACCGCAGCGGCCGTCACGGGCCCCCTCACCTGTCCGGGCCCCATAGCAGCTGCGTGGTCTGCTACTATTGACGGTACGCCACTGTTGACTGTCATTTTTTAACAATTTATTGAAGTGTTATATAACACAAAAAAGTAACATGAATCACATAATACTGGATGGATCAAAATATATTCAATTGTTTAGCCCCAAAAAGCTGCAGCTATATATTTATATATATACAGTATATGTAAGCAGAACTTTGATGCCCATAGATTAGAATGTGCAAACAGCTATGAAGGCTTTCCGATCTGTGGTTCCCCACAGTCAGTTGAGCAGTTGAAGAGTTGTGATGGGGGGAAACAAGGGTAATTGGGGTGCAACTTGTGAGGACTGTACTGTGTGTGATGTAAGGTGGAGGAAGAAGAGAGGTCACTTGATGCAGAGCTTGTCATCCACTGGAACACATTCTAGTCCTCATCTGCAAGGCATACTCCTGTGCATCTGCCAAAAAAAGGGAGTCGAGTAGCCCGTCCACTAACAAAGTTGTCAAAATACTACGCAATTTCTCACTGCAGCAAAACAAACCTATTTCTCTTCTCTCATATCCTCCCTGTCTCACAACACTAAACAGCTATTCAGTACTTTCAATTCTCTCCTCATGCCCCAGCTCCCCCTCCCTATCCACTCATCTCAGCTGAAGACTTTGCCTCATTCTTTAAGCAGAAGATTTACAACATATAGCAAAGCTTTTACCTAAAGTCCCCCCAGCCCCTTTTCCTAACTACTCAACTCTTCTCCTCCAAAACCAACTTTTCCACCAACACGGAAGATACACTTTCCTCTTTACTCTCCAAATCACGTCTCACCCCCTGTGAACTTGACCCAATCCCATCCATCTTATTCCAAACCTTACAACAGTCTTCATCCCGAAACTAACCCACCACTTCAACCTGTCACTAACAACTGTTCTCTTCCTCTCATGCTTCAAACATACCTTGATCTCATCCATCCTCAAACAGTCCTCCCTTGACCCATCTTTTGTGTACAGCTATCGCCACATATCGCTTCTCTCCTATGCCTCAAAATTACTGGAACAACACATCCATTTTGAACTGTCCTCAAACCTCTCCTCCTGCTCCTTCTTTATCTGCTTACAATCGGGCTTCCGACTGCACCATTCCACTGAAACTGCCCTGACTAAATAACAACCTACTAACCACCAAATCAAAGCAACATTATTTTGTCCTTCTCCTCCCAGACCTGCCATCTGCCTTCGACACAGTGGACCATTTCCTCTAACTACAGACTCTCCCATCCCCAAGTGTCCTCCAAGGTTTAGTTTTAGGACTACTGCTCTTCTCAAACTAAAACTTTGACCTGGAACAGCTAATGGAGTCTCACAGCTTTCATTATCACCTCTATGCAGATGACACACAAATGTACCTCTCTGGACCTGATATCACCTCCTTACTAACCAGAATTCTACAATGTCAGTCCTCTATTTTATCTTTCTTCTCTGCTAGATTTCTTAAACTTAACATGGATAAAACTGAATTCATCATCTTTTCACCATCACATTCAACCCTCCTGCTGATCTGTCCATCAAAACAATGGCTTGATTCTGATCTCTCCATCAAATCTGAGATCCAAGACCTTTCCCCTTCCTGTCTACTCAAACTCAAAAATATCTCCCGAATCTGCAGAATCCTCAACCATGAATCTGCAAAAGCACTAGTGCATGCCCTCATCATCTCCTGCCTTGACTACTGCAACCTCCTGCTTTGTGGCCTCTGTTTTAACACTATCACATCCATCCAATTTATCCATCTGTCAAGACACTATTCCCCAGCTTCTCTCATCTGTCAATCCCTACACTGGCTCCCTATTGCCCAGAGACTCCTGTTCAAAACCCTAACTTTGGTTTACAAAGCAATCCAAAACCTCCATACATCTGTGACCTAGTCTCTTGGTACTTACCTGCACGTAAACTCTGATCGTCACAAGATCTCTTTCTGTACTACCCTTTTATCTTCTCTTCCCACAATCACATACCAGATCTCTCCTGTACTTCCCCTCTAATTTGGATCTGTGTTCCCCAACATATCATACTCTCACATACCATGGGAACCTTCAAAAGGGACCTGAAGAAATACCTCTTCCGACAAAGTACAAACTACACTAATCATTGCTCCACCATACCACTGCACAAATAGCTCTACCCTTGCCTATTGTATCCTCACCCATCCTTTGTAGACTGTGAGCCCTAACGGGCATGGTCCTCTCTCATTCAGTAGCAGTCGGTGACTTGTATTGTTCAAGATTATTGTACTTGCTTTTACTATGTATACTCCTTTTCACATACAGTAAACTGTGCTATAACAATAAATAATAACAACAATAATAATAATAATATTACCACTGTGCGCCTGCCAAAGAAAGGAAGTTGAGTAGACAGTAGCTGAAGTTTTCAAAAAACTGAGCAATTCTAATATTTCTACTCTGGGAAATTGATGACACTATTATTTCAATAATTTTGGGAAATGTTTGTACTCCAAGTTGGGTCTCATTCATGTGTGTTGTAGCAGTAGGGCTCCCAGACCAGCAGGCCTGCAATTACTTTCAGTCAACTAGCTGTGTTACTATCTTTAAATTTCTTAAACAATAGTAGTCTAGGAAGCTGATATTTGTGCACCTGAGTATGGCTAATCAAAAATTACGTTTAAGCTGTTGCATGAGGTCTCATGCTCCCATCACAGCAGGAATACACCGGTCCCTCACCCACCTAGTCTTAATTTAAAGAGATCTGCACTAGCACAGTGAGAAAAAGTCTCACGGTGCAGAGGCGAGTTCACCGCAGGTTGCCGAGAGAATATTAATGCGCTGAATTTGAACTTTTGTGAACTCGCTTCTGCACTGTAAGACTTTTTCTCACTGTGCTAGTGGTGATCTCACTGAGGTCACAGCACTTCATTTGCCCATCTGGGAATGCAGCCTCAGTGACTGGCAATAACCTCGATTATGTCACCACTGATCACTGATGCTGCGCTCGCAGCAGCCTATTTTTCAGTGGTTCTCAGCCTGGACAGTCGCATCTTGGCACCGTCCAGGTTGAAAACTGTTTATTCCCGAGACATGGATTACGGTGTGGGACAGAATGATGGACAGGTGAGGGATATTGTTGTTTTTTAATTTTTGTTTTATTACAGGAGACAAGGAATTCAATGAAATGGGCGTTAGGTGAGTATAACTGTGTTATTTTTAAATAAAAATGGAAAAGTGTGTTTTGTTTTATTTCATATAAAAGACTTTATTCTTGCTGTGCCTTTATTTACAATACAACTTTAGAATTAGTGATGGATAGATGTCTTATAGTCCCCTCTCCGTTACTAAGCCAGGGGCTTGATGTCACTGGACAATACAAAGGTGACATCAACCCCACAAATATAAACCCCTCTTGCCACCGCTACAGGGCAAGTGGAAAGAGCTGGGCAAAGTGTCAGAATTGGTGCATCTAATAGATGTGCTTTTTTTGGGCGTCTGCCGGGCTACTATTTTTTGGCTGGGGGGGACAATATCCATGGCCCCTTACCAGCCTGAGAATACCAACCCCCAGCTGTCTGCTTTAGCTTGGCTGGTTGTCAAAAATGGGGGAACCCAATGCAGTTTTTTAAAATTATTTATGTAAATAATTTAAAAAATCGGAGTTGGGACCACTCTATTCTTGATAACCAGCCTTGCTAAAGCTGACAACTGAGTGTTGCAGCCTCCTGCTGTGAGCTTTGCATGGCTGCTTATCAAAAATACAGAGGAACCCACAAAGTTTTTTTTCAAATTATTTATTTACAGCGCAGGCGCCGGGTAATGAGTATACCCATCAGCTGCTTATGCTCTCACAGTTATTAGCGGCAGAAGGAGTGGGCTGATGAGAACAATAGTCCCATCAGCTGACACCAATGACCAGGCGTAAACTTTATATCTCTGATCATAGCAGCGTGCTCACACTGTCATTTGATAGCATGGGAACCGCGCTGTCTGTCCGACGGTGATGATTTTACCGCCGATCAGAAGCGGTGTTTGCCGTGCTGTCATACAAATGACATCGCGACAAACACCTGGTGTTTGGGGGGCCAAACCCAAACAGTAACACAGAGTTTCTGGTGAAGCTGGCGTTCTGTGTCCGTGCCCGAACAGTAGGTGTTCAGTACAGATGCCAAGTGGCTGTCCTAAGGGCCCCAGCACACTGCTTTGCCCAGAGACCTATAATGCTGTTAGGACTGGCCTGATGGTCAGGTAAATAGCACCTTAGATTATAATGGATACTTGTTCTATCCATGAAAAAAGTGGATTAAACATGTAAGTGAAACACAGAATTGTGAATGAGGCTGAGGGCGTGATTCTTTTGAAAAAGTTAGAAAACTCCAAATGCTTTGGCATCAGTTGTGGTGAACTTGAATATGTGGGAGTTCAGTTTCCACCAAATTGAACTACTGAACGCAGGTCTCTTAAGCACTCAAAGGGCTAATTGATGACACTATAGAGGTAGAGAAGGAATAGTATGAAAAGCACTAGTTGAGTATGATGTGGACTGATAACAAGAAATACAATCACATAGAAAAGATCTGTTCGGAAGACATCAGCTCTGCTTTTTTAATGCAATATCAATCTTCCTCCCCGTCTGATAACATCAGCTGCTAGACACCTCACCTTGCTTTTCAGTCATCATCAGCATTATCCAAGGAAGATGTTCTGAGCATCTGCCTCGCCTGAATCCCACCTCAAGATTCGTCTCGGATGAGAGTTCTACTTATATTGCCAGTTACCTCTACTACACTTGCTTGCAAAACCAGCAACCAGTTGGTCTCGTCGTCCAACTCCTCCTGTCCCATTTCATCTGAGTATAAAATGGTAATTTTTACTTTTCTTCCTTTAAATCAACTCGAAGAAATTGCTCTGGTGAAGTATCTTCCCTAGGTCCCCGCTACCTGTGGATTAGGGAACTGAGGAGCAGAACAAATTTATTATGCTCACTTGTATAGCGCCAGCATATTAAACAACGCTAAATAAAAACAAATATCATTGTCATAATTAAAATTCCATTACATACATACCTTCATTGTTATGGTGGAAGAAGAGGTGCATTGAGCAAATTACTCAAGTTGATGATGTCTCTGTCAGAGGCTACATCATACTGCTGTGACTGAGATAATTGATGTGCTATTTATTCCATTATGACCTCCGCTTCCTCCTCACTAATGTTTACCCAAGGCAAAGGAGACCAAGTATATCCTGCATTTGGTATTAATACTGGGATGGTTTCTTTCAGCAGTAACACTGGTGCTGCTGCTAGCAACTTTTATTTTCATCTCTCACACTACCACCTAATTTGTTTACCATACATTTATCCAATACTAGATAAGAATTTAATTAACTAGAAACGCTAGGTAGGGTACACCTGACAATCAAAAAGGCCAATACAAACACCGCAAAATCAGTGTATGTGTGTCCCCAATTTAGTAAATTAAACAGTTATGTCCACGCAGACCTGTTTGGTTAAATGTCATGATTTAGTGTGATAATTTGTTGCAGATCTATGCTTAAAAGAATGTCTACTACTTGGACATACTTTTCCCAATTATGTTTCCACCAAGTAAAATAATGACGGCTATACTCAACTGTGATGAAGGCGCCATTCCAGCGATGTTGGCATTTTTTCTCCCTGGGCTCATGTGACATTATGTCACAAAATCCCTGCAGCCAATAAGCAGCTGCTTCACTGTTCCATCCTTCAAACACATCAGACATCCGGAGGAACTGAGAGAGTAGCTGTAGCCACTGGGGGTGAGTGTTATTATTCTACTTGGTGAAAAATAATGATTGAGATAGGGTTGTACGAGTAGTGGACAAAGAATTTAAAGCAGATTTATCTCTCCTAAAACACAACATGAAAATAGCCTCACCAGATATTGAAAGATGAACAGTGCACTAGCAGGATGCAGCCGGCTCCCACAGATAAAGGCTGGCGCAGCACAGGTGCCCTCCACTGATGAGGACAGCCACCCTATCACAAAAAAGTGATGATAAAGGTATAGGCTGCCTGGTGGAAAAACACACAAATAAGGCTTGCTTAGGAGGACAAAAAAGTGCAATGCATAGTGTCTAGATAGCAGCCTATTTATAACGCCCGTTATAAATAGGCTGCTATCCAGACACTATCCAGACACTATCCAGACACTATGCATTGCACTTTTTTGTCCTCCTAAGCAAGCCTTATTTGTGTGTTTTTCCACCAGGCAGCCTATACCTTTATCATCACTTTTTTGTGATAGGGTGGCTGTCCTCATCAGTGGAGGGCACCTGTGCTGCGCCAGCCTTTATCTGTGGGAGCCGGCTGCATCCTGCTAGTGCACTGTTCATCTTTCAATATCTGGTGAGGCTATTTTCATGTTGTGTTTTTGCTAAAAAAAATTTTAGGACTTTTAAGTCCTTCTATCTTTGTCTGTGAGCTTTGAATTGATGTAAGTTAGTTACTCGCAATATAATGGGGAACCTTGCCGTTGGTTTGCGAGCTTATCTGCTTTGGCCAAAATAGTAACCAATACCTCATTGATGCATTTATCAGATGCATTTTTTTGCACTTTTTATCATCTTTTGCAGGGTGCAGGTAGGCTCCTTTTTGATGGTCTGGTTTTTTGTGTGATGCATATATAGTGCTGAACAGCCCGCCTTCTATTATGGGCGTTATAAATAGGCTGCTATCCAGACACTATGCATTGCACTTTTTTGTCCTCCTAAGCAAGCCTTATTTGTGTGTTTTTCCACCAGGCAGCCTATACCTTTATCATCACTTTTTTGTGATAGGGTGGCTGTCCTCATCAGTGGAGGGCACCTGTGCTGCGCCAGCCTTTATCTGTGGGAGCCGGCTGCATCCTGCTAGTGCACTGTTCATCTTTCAATATCTGGTGAGGCTATTTTCATGTTGTGTTTTTGCTAAAAAAATTTTAGGATTTTTAAGTCCTTCTATCTTTGTCTGTGAGCTTTGAATTGATGTAAGTTAGTTACTCGCAATATAATGGGGAACCTTGCCGTTGGTTTGCGAGCTTATCTGCTTTGGCCAAAATAGTAACCAATACCTCATTGATGCATTTATCAGATGCATTTTTTTGCACTTTTTATCATCTTTTGCAGGGTGCAGGTAGGCTCCTTTTTGATGGTCTGGTTTTTTGTGTGATGCATATATAGTGCTGAACAGCCCGCCTTCTATTATGGGCGTTATAAATAGGCTGCTATCCAGACACTATGCATTGCACTTTTTTGTCCTCCTAAGCAAGCCTTATTTGTGTGTTTTTCCACCAGGCAGCCTATACCTTTATCATCACTTTTTTGTGATAGGGTGGCTGTCCTCATCAGTGGAGGGCACCTGTGCTGCGCCAGCCTTTATCTGTGGGAGCCGGCTGCATCCTGCTAGTGCACTGTTCATCTTTCAATATCTGGTGAGGCTATTTTCATGTTGTGTTTTTGCTAAAAAATTTTTTAGGATTTTTAAGTCCTTCTATCTTTGTCTGTGAGCTTTGAATTGATGTAAGTTAGTTACTCGCAATATAATGGGGAACCTTGCCGTTGGTTTGCGAGCTTATCTGCTTTGGCCAAAATAGTAACCAATACCTCATTGATGCATTTATCAGATGCATTTTTTTGCACTTTTTATCATCTTTTGCAGGGTGCAGGTAGGCTCCTTTTTGATGGTCTGGTTTTTTGTGTGATGCATATATAGTGCTGAACAGCCCGCCTTCTATTATGGGCGTTATAAATAGGCTGCTATCCAGACACTATGCATTGCACTTTTTTGTCCTCCTAAGCAAGCCTTATTTGTGTGTTTTTCCACCAGGCAGCCTATACCTTTATCATCACTTTTTTGTGATAGGGTGGCTGTCCTCATCAGTGGAGGGCACCTGTGCTGCGCCAGCCTTTATCTGTGGGAGCCGGCTGCATCCTGCTAGTGCACTGTTCATCTTTCAA
This sequence comes from Oophaga sylvatica, assembly GCA_033576555.1. NCBI lineage: Eukaryota > Metazoa > Chordata > Amphibia > Anura > Dendrobatidae > Oophaga > Oophaga sylvatica. The sequence continues at coordinate 205,350,865 of JARQOD010000005.1, read as the reverse complement.
TATCTGGTGAGGCTATTTTCATGTTTGTGTTTTTGCTAAAATTTTTTTAGGATTTTTAAGTCCTTCTATCTTTGTCTGTGAGCTTTGAATTGATGTAAGTTAGTTACTCGCAATATAATGGGGAACCTTGCCGTTGGTTTGCGAGCTTATCTGCTTTGGCCAAAATAGTAAACCAATACCTCATTGATGCATTTATCAGATGCATTTTTTTGCACTTTTATCATCTTTTGCAGGGTGCAGGTAGGCTCCTTTTTGATGGTCTGGTTTTTTGTGTGATGCATATATAGTGCTGAACAGCCCGCCTTCTATTATGGCGTTATAAATAGGCTGCTATCCAGACACTATGCATTGCACTTTTTTTGTCCTCCTAAGCAAGCCTTATTTGTGTTTTTTTCCACCAGGGCACCTATACCTTTATCATCACTTTTTTGTGATAGGGTGGCTGTCCTCATCAGTGGAGGGCACCTGTGCTGCGCCAGCCTTTATCTGTGGGAGCCGGCTGCATCCTGCTAGTGCACTGTTCATCTTCAATATCTGGTGAGGCTATTTTCATGTTGTGTTTTTGCTAAAAAAAAAAAAAAAAAAAAAAAATTTTTAGGATTTTTAAGTCCTTCTATCTTTGTCTGTGAGCTTTAGATTTATCTCTCCTCCCCAATATTTGATCACATGCCAGCAATTGCCAGAAGTTATGAACATGGCATAAAAATGCAGCCACAGCCCATAGCATAGTTGGAGAGTATAGCTCAGCATGGCGTCATCTAACGTCGTTATCCAGCTCCCTGCTTGATGCAATCTTTTTCTTTTTTATCTCGCAAATTGAATAGCAAATTGTTCTATATTGTAGGTACCAGAGAATATCAGGACATTCAACTCCAAACTGATCTGAAGAGAATCTATCAGCTCATGTAAACTGCACAATGTGGTGTAGAATAGTGTAGAATTTTCTACAGTGTACCAACAATGAAAGTTGCAGAGTACAGAATAAGATGGGGAAATTGTGAGTCAAGTGCTACTTTTCATAAACAAGGAATAAAATCATAATGCAAAGTGCTAAATTGGTTTTACTTGATAATGTATTGATAAAATCGAGCACATTTGCATAAAAGCCAAGTCATATAATTGGACTCAGTGATGATGTGCCTTTACAGCATGTTATTTAAATGCAATTTGTTGGAAAATGTGACATTCGTAGCCCTGATGTATAGGAAAATGCACTTTCTATCTGGTGATTAAAACTGAACTATTCACTAGAGGATTCGGTTGTGAAAGATAGAAAATTCACCTCTGTACTCATGTTCCACCTTTGGCTTTCTCAATGCTACTTCATCTCTGTAATTATGCAAATGAGCTAGAAGCCTAGCCAATCACCACTAATTATCAGGTCTCATCGGTGATGCCACCCAGAAGAATTAATTAATGCTTTCTATCAGCTTAGTCTATAGTGTGTTAAATTACAGTGCACATTATCTGTAATGTTCTAGTATCATGTGTCACTGGTGGTGATAAGTCTGATTTCTGTACCCAAATATCGGAAAAAACTACTCTTTGATGTTACTGTAACATGTAACTTTTCACATGCATTACCTTTCTGATTTATGACTTCAATGTGAGTCAGTTTAACAGTCAGTTTAACAAAAGCATTGCAAGTAATTTTGCTCTATCTGATAAATCAAAAAACAGACCGTTGAAGATTAAATTCAAGAAAGCCAAATTTCCTAAAATCATAAAGGGGCATTTTCATCTTAATAAGATAGTTATACATATTTTTCAGTTTTGATTTAAAGGATAACATTACCCTCTGCTTTAATGAACTAATATACTTTTAAAGGGGGTTATTCCCTTAAAAAAAAGTGATGGAATATTATTAATATGTGCAATTACTTATGTGTGTAAAGCATAAGGCCAGTGGAGCAGGATATATGACGTGAGGAACTTAACCACTACTCGGACAACCCCTTCTCAATTCCTGTGTTTTCCCCTTGTAAAATAATACCTACTCACCTCCTATACCAACACCATTTCAGTGATGTTGATACTGACTCTCGTGTGTGTCGTATTGCATTGTTATGTCACATGATCTCTGTGGCCAATCAGCGTTGGCTTTACGCTCCCATCTTCCGGAAGAATGACATACATCCAGAGGAATCGAGAGAGCAGGACAACCCTTTAATATACACACAAAATAAGGCTGCATTCAAGTGTACAAAATACAGGTGGGTGAGTATCCCATTATTTAAAGTATCCCACTCTCGAGTAGGAGCAGTGTATAAGCTTCCAGGTTGTTGGCATGCTGAGAAACTTCCCACAACCCTCCACAGATACACTTATGGTCAAAACTAAAGATGAGTGGTTCTGGCACTATTTATGACACTATATATATAGATCCGGCAAAAATTAAGGGTCCATTGCACAGTTTTATAAAAATCACTTCTTTTCATGTCTCACAGCCATTTCCATTCCAGTGTCAGTTGAATTCCAACCAAGTAACACCTCATTCTATTTAATGTGCTGCTGATTAGGTGATCACCTGAACCAAATCTTATTTAATTTAAGAAAGAAAGAATAAAAAAACGCTGCTGTGGTGTTCACAATCCTCTTGCAATAGACAAGCTGGATGGCAAAACAAGTGCTAGTAATATCACAAAAGTAATAGGAATGAAAAAATAACTTAAGCATGCCAAAGGAGTTGAAAAGAAAAGTCTTGCGTGAGAAAACAAGGGCTCAATTCTGGATTTACTAGCAGAGGCATACAGTGAGCGTCATGTTGTCTCCATCCTTAAAATTTCGGAGATGGCAGTCCATTACAACAAGGTCAAGCAGCAACATTGGGGACAACAAAGCTACAGGCGGGCAGAGGGCGAAAACGACTCTCCACTGACCGGAATTGCCGTCATCTTCTTCGAATGTAACTCAGCAACTGCAGGATGACAAACGTGACCAACAAAAGAAATAGCAAATGGCAGCTGGGGTGAAGCGCACAGCAAGAACAGTTCATTACAGGCTCCTAGAGCAGGGCTCAAGTCATGTAAAGCTAGAAATAAGTCTTTCATCAATGAGAAGCAAAGGAGAGCCAGGCTGAAGTTTTTTTAAAGACCATAAGGATTGGACCATATGGGACTGGAGTAAGGTAATCTTCTCTGATGAATCTAATTTTCAGCTTTTCCCAACACCTGGTCATCTAATGGGTAGACTGAGACCTGGAGAGGCATACAAGCCACAGTGTCTTGCACCCACTGTGAAATTTGGTGGGGGATCAGTGATATATGGGGATGCTTCAGCAAGGCTGGAATTGGCAGGTTATTCTTTGCGAAGGACGTATGAATCGAGCCGCATACAAGGTTATCCTGGAAAAACAGTTGATTCCTTCTGCTCAGGCAATGTCCCCGACTCTGAAAACAGTTTTTTTCAGCAGGACAATGTATCATGCCACACAGCTAGGTCAATCAATGTGTGGATGAGGACTACCACATCAAATCCCTGTCATGGCCAGCCCAATCTCCAGACCTGAGCCCCATTGAAAATCTCTGGAATGTAATCAAGAGGAAGATGGATAGTCACTAGTGTTGAGCGATACTTTCCGATATGAAGAAAATCGGATCGGATTGGATCGGCCGATACCCAAAAAGTATCGTATATCGCCGATTCCTATACCGGAAACCAATGCAAGTCAATGGGACAGAAATATCGGTATTAAAAAAAAAAACCTTTCTTTCCAAGTAAACACTAGATATATACACATAGAATGCATATATATATATACATGTCATTGTGACAAATGTGTGTATATATAAAATATTATATATATAATATATATATATATATTTGTTCATACACTTCTGCATAGCATAATAGCTGCTAATTCAATAGCCGGCTTTTCTGAAATTACAGAACCACCCGACATGAAATGACACATGGTTTCCATACAATTAACCATGTCATTTCATGTAGTTTGATATATGGTTTTCACAATTACATGAGTGTATGTGTGAAAATTTCAGACATGTAGGGGTTAATTAAAGGTGTAAATTAGTTGAAAAAAATTCAACAAATTTACACCTTTAATTAACCCATATATGTCTGAAATTTTGCACACATACACTCATGTAATTGTTAGTGAAAACCATATATCAAACTACATGAAATGACATGGTTAACTGTATGTAAACCATGTTTCATTTCAATTTGGGTCTGATTCCAAAAGCGGCATGAATAGCGTTATTTAATGTAAAAGTGTAGTACTATAAATATATTATAATATTATATATATAAATATATATATATATATATATATATATATATATATATATAAAATATACAGTGCCTACAAGTAGTATTCAACCCCCTGCAGATTTAGCTGGTTGATAAGATGCAAATAAGTTAGAGCCTTCAAACTGCAAACGAGAGTAGGATTTATAACAGAAGCATAAATCTTACAAAACAAAAAGTTATGTTGCTCAGTTGAATTTAATAAATTTTAAACATAAAAGTGTGGGTCAATTATTATACAACCCTATGTTTAATATTTCGTGGAATAACCCTTGTTTGCAATTACAGCTAATAATCGTCTTTTATAAGACCTGATCAGGCCGGTACAGGTCTGTGGAGTTATCTTGGCCCACTCCTCCATGCAGATCTTCTCCAAGTTATCTAGGTCTTTGGGTGTCTCATGTGGACTTTAATCTTGAGCTCCTTCCACAAGTTTTCAATTGGGTTAAGGTCAGGAGACTGACTAGGCCACTCCAACACCTTGACTTTTTCCCTCTTGAACCAGGCCTTGGTTTTCTTGGCTGTGTGCTTTGGTTGTTGTCTTGTTGAAGATGAAATTACGACCCATCTTAAGATCCTTGATGGAGGACGGAGGTTCTTGGCCAAAATCTCCAGTAGGCCGTGCTATCCATCCTCCCATGGATGCGGACCAGATGGCCAGGCCCCATGGCTGAGAAACAGCCCCACAGCATGATGCTGCCACCACCATGCATTGACTGTAGGGATGGTATTCTTGGGGTCGTATGCAGTGCCATCCAGTCTCCAAACGTCACGTGTGTGGTTGGCACCAAAGATCTCGATCTTGGTCTCATCAGACCATAGAACCTTGAACCAGTCTGTCTCAGAGTCCTCCAAGTGATCATGAGCAAACTGTAGACGAGCCTTCACATGACGCTTTGAAAGTAAAGGTACCTTACGGGCTCGTCTGGAACGGAGACCATTGCGGTGGAGTACGTTACTTATGGTATTGACTGAAACCAATGTCCCCACTGCCATGAGATCTTCCCGGAGCTCCTTCCTTGTTGTCCTTGGGTTAGCCTTGACTCTTCGGACAAGCCTGGCCTCGGCACGGGAGGAAACTTTCAAAGGCTGTCCAGGCCGTGGAAGGCTAACAGTAGTTCCATAAGCCTTCCACTTACGGATGATGCTCCCAACAGTGGAGACAGGTAGGGCCAAACTCCTTGGAAATGGTTTTTGTACCCCTTGCCAGCCTTGTGACCCTCCACAATCTTGTCTCTGATGGCCTTGGAATGCTCCTTTAACTTTCCCATGTTGACCATGTATGAGTGCTGTTCACAAGTTGGGGAGGGTCTTAAATAGTCAGAAAAGACTGGCAAAAAAGATATTTAATCCACACATGTGAAGCTCATTATTCTTGGTGCCTGAACTACTTCTTAATACTTTAGGGGACCAAACAGAATTCTTGTGGTTTGAGGGGTTGAATAATAAATGACACTCTGAATTAACTTTTAACGTTTTTAAAAAATCAAAAAAAAATTAAAACAAAAATTTTTGCAGCAGTGCATTTCCCACTTCCAGGCTGATCTACAGTACAAATGTCACAATGCCAAGTTAATTCCGCATGTGTCAACCAGCTAAATCTGCAGGGGGTTGCATACTACTTGTAGGCACTGTATTATGTCACAATGACATTATATATATATAATATAATATATATATATATATATATATATATATATATATATATAATATATGTATGAGGTGTAAAATTGTTGATAAAAAAAATGTGTGGGCTCCCGCGCTATTTTCTCAACCAGACAGACAAAGCCAGCGAGTGGGGCAGATAATAATAGCCAAGTAGAATGCATTTATTTAGTGCCCCCCCTGGCTACTAACATCTGCCCCCAGACACCCCAGAAAAGGCAAATCTATTGTTAGGGTCTGCGGAACGCACCAAATATAAGATGTGGGGAGGTGCATTCGCAGCCCGGGGTCCACCGTGCAGGCGGAGCCTGCTGCTAGTAAAATGGCGCAAGAAGCAAACTCTGTTATCCCGCAGAGTCGCCAAAATAAACGCCGAACGTGTTGTGGCAATATGTGCTAACTCTGTTAATCCACAGAGCCGCTAGAAGTGCCGCAGCGCTATATGGCGATGTGTGCGAACTCACTAAACACAACTGAGTCGCAAAATAAACACGCTAGGCGCAGTCTAGCGTTGAAAGCGAACCCTGTTACGTCACAGAGCCGCTGAGATAAACTTCTGTGTCCTGTTAGGCACCCAGGTACACAGTTAACTGCTAAGCGAACATAGAACGTGATCATGCGCTAATGTCCTCTGGGAGTCACCCGCAATCTATGGCGTCTGAACGCCAGGCCCTGAATAACGGCAATCAAACTCCTCACCGGTTATGCCGGTAATCAAGGGCATCTAGGACACCGACCCTGACCACTAGCATACCAAACTCCTCACCGATTAAGTCGGTATTCTAGGGGCTTATTTCAGTCGGGCCCTAACCACACACACGCATGAACACACTGGCGCTAAGCATATAATGGTTAACACTAGCGCATGGCGGCCCACCCATGCCACCCTTTTATAGCAACAGCTACAGGACCTGCCAGAAACAAGACCAATGAATCTGTTCCAGAACACCAGTAGTCACAGGACCTTCCTGGCGAACCAATAGGAGCTGCTGCAGTACCTGAGCATGTGACCCCTGATCTCCAATGAGAGATCTCACCCTGGCATGCTCAGAAGGGAAAAACAGGACTTTGTCCTAAAGATGTCTGCTCGCCGCTAACCAGTACTGGCCACAACAGCAGAGCCTGGAGATGCAGCAGCAATCCTCTGCACACTGTTAGACTGGGCGAGGCGCTGGGACCGACGTCTAAGCTGAGCAGAGTCCACTGCGGCCGGAGACAAATGGGAGACTGCAGGCGGATGGTTCGAGATTCCCCTTGTGCAGAAACGGGAACTCAACCCCTAACATTACCCCCCCCTCCTAGGCCCCCCCTTCTCTACGCTCAAAGGCAGCGATGAGCTGCAGAGCATGAACATGCTCGGCAGGCTCCCAGGACCTATCCTCAGCCCATAACCCCTCCAATCCACCAAAAAAAATTTTTTTCCCCGTACCACCTTGCACCCTACAATGGCATTCACCTCGTAGTCTCCGAAGATGAACCCGACGTCCCGGCAGGAGCAAATGTCGGAGCGGGACGCCGATGGGCATCGCCAGAAGACCTCATCCTTTCCTTGGAAGCCTGAATGGCTTCCTGGGAGCGGTCCCATATGTCCCGTGCTTCACAGCCCAGTCTGCCACCTGGAGTCGGCGGAAGCCACGGTCATGGCACCGGTACCCGCTGAATGCTGGCCGTAATTTAAGAGGAATGGGGTCTTTCCGGTGGAGTCAGCCACAGCATTGTTTAGCGCGAACTCCGCCCACGGAGCAAGGATGCCCAGTCATCTGCCTGGCGAGACAAAATGTCGCAAGTAGGTGACCAAGGTCTGGTTGGCCCTCTCTACCAACCCATTTGTCTCGGGATGATATGCAGAGGAGAGGTTCAACTCAATGCAGAGTAGATGACACAACTCTCTCCAGAACCGAGACGCAAATTGGGAACCTCGATCGCTGACAATCTTGTCTTTCATACCGTGTAGAACGGAAGATGTGTCTAATAAACAATGCTGCCAAGGCCCGTGCAGAAGGTAACCGTGGTAGCGCACTAAGTGCATCATTTTGGAGAAGTGGGCGGTGATCACCCAAATGATAGTGCAACCCCGAGACTTGGTAAGCCACCACAAAGTCCATCCCGACCATCTCCCAGGGCCTGTCTGCCACCGGCAAAGGAAAAGTGACCCAGCTGGTCGTTGTCGAGGGACTTGTTCCTGGCGCAGGAGACACACGCCTGAACATACTCCCTGACGTCACGGACCATATGTGGCCACCAGTATGTCCTCGCCAATAACTCAGTTGTCCTCTTTGCCCCAAAGTGTCCACCCACCCTGGACGAGTGTGCCCAAGAGAGTATCTCCGGTCGCAAATTAGTGGGCACAAAAGTCTTGCCCGAGGGACAGACTCTAGCGAAACCGGCTACAGTTCTCAGGCTCTCTTCGGGACAATAAGCCGAGGCTCCTCATCCTCCTCCTCTGTTGACATTAAGGAGCGAGAGAGAGCGTCGGCCCGAACATTCTTCTCACCGGAGAGAAAATGGAGGGTGAAGTGGAACCGAGAGAAGAATAGGGACCATCTGGCCTGGCGAGAATTTAGCCGCTGAGCCGTTTGCAAATATACCAAGTTTTTGTGGTTGGTGAAGACTTGGAAAGGAAACGAGCCCCCTCCAGAAGATGTCTCCACTCAGAGAAGGCCAACTTCATAGCCAGCAACTCCCTGTCCCCGATGGAATAATTCCTCTCTGCTGGTGTAAAGGTCTTAGAAAAGAAGAAGCAGGATGCTTCCGACCTTGAGCATCCTTTTGATAAAGGACTGCTCCAGCACCAACAGAAGAGGCGTCCACCTCTAAAATAAACGGCTTATCAACATCAGGCGATGTAATATGGGAGCACTGGCAAAATGCGACTTGATGGAAGAGAACGCCTTGGAGACCTCCTCAGACCACAACTTGGGATTTGCTCCCTTCTTGGTGAGGGCTACCAAGGAGTTACCAAAGTCGAGAAATGGGGAATCAACTGGCGATAATAATTAATGAACCCCATAAAGCGCTGCACCGCTTTAAGAGAATGGGGTTCTTGCCAGTCCATTACAGCCTGTAGTTTGGCAGGATCCATAGCCAATCCCTTGGCAGAGATGATATAGCCCAGGAAAGGTAAGGCCTCCTGCTCAAACACACATTTCTCCAGCTTGGCATAGAGGGAGTTTGCCTGTAAGAGGTCGAAGACTTTTTGACATCCCTCCGATGAGAGTCTATATCTGGTGAAAAAATGAGAATATCATCCAGATAGACTACCACAGAGGTGGAGAGCATATCCCGGAAGATATCATTGACAAAGTCTTGGAAAACAGCGGAGCATTACAGAGCCCCGAAGATCATCACCAGGTATTCATAATGCCCATCCCTGTATTAAAAGCTGTCTTCCACTCGTCCCCCTCAAGGATGCGAATTAGGTTATAGGCACCACGTAGATCAAGCTTGGTAAATACTCTTGCTCCTCGGAGCCTATCAAAGAGCTCAGAGATTAGGGGCAACGGTACTTATTCTTGACGGTGATAGCGTCAAGACCCCTGTAGTCAATACATGGACGTAATTCTCCGTTCTTCTTTTGCACAAAGAAGAACCCGCCCCTGCTGGTGACACCGACTTCCTAATGAACCCTCTTGCCAATTCTCCTGAATATACTGGGACATGGCCTCCGTCTCAGAAGCGAGAGGGGGTAGACTCTCCCCCGAGGAGGTTCTGCTCCAGGCAAGAGATCAAATAGGACAGTCGTAGGGCGATGAGGTGGAAGAGTCTCCGCCGCCTTCTTGGAGAAAAACGTGCATATGACCAATAACACTGAGGAAGAGAAGTGAAATCTACGGGTATCTCTGTGGTGGTGACCTGAACGCACTCCCTAACACACCTGCCTCTACATGAATCACCCCAACCCAGTATCCTCCCAGAGGACCACTCAATATGGGAGAGTGGTAACGGAGCCAAGGTACTCCCAGCAACACCTTGTCTATTCCCTCGGGCAGGACAAGAAAATAAATACTCTTCTGATGGAAGGGGACATAGATAAAGTGAGGGGGATCGTCTGGTGGGTGATTTGTGAGGGCAGAGTTGATCCATTCACTACTCGCACAGTCACCGGTTTGGCGAGCATCACCAGAGGTATAGTGTGGCGGAGAGCAAATGCAGAGGACATGAAATTCCCCTCGGCTCCAGAATCCACACAGAGCTCGGCGGTGAGCCTGGATGGACCTACTGTAATTGTCCCCTTAAAGGACAACTTGGTGGAAAATGCCGCAGTGTCTAGTGAACCTCCTCCCAAGGTCGTTAGATGCGACCATTTTCCCGACTGCTGTGGACATTTGTTGGCATAATGTCTTAACTGCTGGCAAATATTACAGACCACGTGTTATGTTTTGGTATCTGAGGAGAGCAGGCAAAAACGGCAATACACCAGAGAGGTTGGAATCTACTGGATTGCAGTACCCTGACTAACCACCACAACTAGAGGCAGCCGTGGAGCGTTTCTACGTTGGTCCTAGACGCCTCGTCACAGCCTGAGGGGCTAACTACACCTAAAGATAGAAAGAGGAAAGCTATCTGCCCCGGAGCAGAGCCCCAAAGAACATAGAAGCCCCAAACATGTAATGCGTTAGACAAGAGGTAAACAGACACAGACAGAAAATAGTATGAGAAAACGCTGGGCCCAATCTGCCTAGACAGAAAAGGATAGGAAGGATACTTACTGCAATCCAAAAAAACCTAAAAAAGCCAACGCTACTAATTGCAAAAACACCTGAGATCACACGACCTCTACCACCTAAATTATTTCTTTGGTGTAACAAAACTAAGCTGCAGCCACAGAAAAAAATTGAAAAGGCAAATGAACAAAACAGTGGCTCCAGAGGAATCGAGAGGAGCCCAAGCCCCCCGGGAGGGGAACCTGGCCAACCTCACAGAAATGCAGAGAAATATGCATGTAAGATTTCTTTGTCTCTGTTGACATGTTCCTTGAAACTCAGTTTTCCGTCGGCCATTTTGCTTTCTGTCTTTCTGCAGCTCTTGCCCTCAGTTAATATGGAGTTTCCAGTTTTCATGTTCCCGCCCTGAATTTTTCCCTCTTGCTTCTTAAGCACCTCAGCTGAACAATCATGCTCCTGAATCAAGCCTCAGTCATCTGTGACCTGACCCTGGAAGCCTTGGACTTGTACTCCAGCTATTCCCTACTGAGAACCTTGGAACACTTTTGACTCTGGAAACCTGCTGTTTGGTGAATCCATGTTGCAGAGGAATTACGGTACAGAGAAGAGATCCTGAACCTGCTTTGGAGATTTATTGTAGTGCTTGAAGTTACTCTGGCCTGCTGTGTCTCCTGTCGCTGTTCCTGCAAACTGTGTGAACTTTTCCCGCATGCTTGTATGAAGTAATACAAGTCATTTCATTTCAACCTATGTCTCCTGTGTTTCCTTGCACCCAAGCACAAGACCTATAGAACTGTACACTATACATGACAAATTCAGGAGCCAATGTTTAGTGTCTGCTGGGTCTGGAAAGCCGTGTCGCTGTGACTGTGGATATCAGATGTCCGTTTAATACCTTAGTATGACATGTTTTGACTTCTCACAACCATTCCAGCACCTCTGCCTTTCTATGGGCCCGCATAAAGGAACTTTGCGGAGTGACTGAATACATCCTTTCAGATGTACAGACTTTAAAAACCCGTTTTGCAAGCCTACAGGACCTCACATAATCATAATTTGCAAGTGTTTGGACAGACTACCCAGGAATTGCGAGCCAGGATTGAGGCTCTAGAGGACGAGCCCAGCCCTGCCATAACCCCAATTCTGGGATCCCAAATTACCTCCTTTCGTTTTGGCGATGAATGTGAAATTCAGGGATTTATTAATCAATGCAATTTATTTTTCTCTGCACATCTTCACAATTTCCCACTGAAAAGATCCAAAGTGCTACTATAATCATGTTGCTTACCAATAAGGCTTTGATGTGGGGAAACCCTCTGATTGAGACTGAGGATATTGTTGAATCATCTGATGCTTTTATTTCGCCAGGGCAGGTGTTTGATGACCCCAATCGAGGTGCAACAGCTAAGCAGCCATTACTTTGCGCCAAGTAAGCGTTCAGTAGCCGAATAGCCCTGGATTTCAGGAGATGGGCTCTGATACCACTGGACCTTCGCAAAAAATCCTATTTTTCGGAAATTTCTCCACGATTAAGGAAACTCTCGGGCCGACCCTCCCACGCGTTAGTGCTTTTTAACTTTGTCCGTATTATGCCGCGACTGAAGCAGACAAGAGAGATGGTTCAAAATAATCGCACTAACCTTTTACTACCCCCTCCTCACAAGAAACCTTTGAGTAGGATCACAAGGGGAACCAGAACCTGAACCCATGCAGGTGGACTCTTTACAAAGAGGGGTTAAAAGGGGCACGCAAAGAACAACGAAAAGGAAAATCATTTTCTCGTGGTAAGTCAGGCACTTCATTAAAACTGCCCCCGCCGTTCTCGTAACTACTGAGCGTCTTCACTGGATGTTGCGAAGGAGCTCTTCATGTCCGGCCCAGGCTCCGAGAGATCCTGCAAGAGATCTTGTTTCTGGATTTAAAAACTCGTTATTCTGGGCATGACGATAAACGCGCAATTTTTCAAGTTTTCCTCAGGTGTCCCACTGAGTTTAAAAAAACAATTCTATTGCTTTTTTTTTCCATCAAACTCGGGTTGACTCATCTGGGTGTCTACTCTGCTATGATCGACTCAGGAGCAAGTGAAATTTTATGAATCTCCTTTGCTCTAAACGGGGAACTTCAGTGAAGAAGGCTACTCCATCAATGGAGACTTGGAGCTCTCTACTGACTTCTGGACCATGGATCAAGAACAGAGCCTTTGAGGGTCCTTATGGGTAAGACATCAGGAGAAAATGCTTTTTTGCTTATCTCTCTCCCCCTTCCCATCATTCTAGGGCTACCAGGCTGCAGGCGCAGAACCTTTGATAACGGAGACCAAGGAATTACCTTTCCCGGAAAACAGTGGTCAAGGTTTCAGCTTGCTCTGTTCCTAAAGGAACCGTCATCCCGAACTACCAGCTTACCAGGACTATTGGATTTATGTACAAAAGAAGCGATACTTCCTCCTCACCGCCAAAGATGTCCAAGAATTAATGCCCGGAGCCGAGAACCTTTTGGTAAGATCTACCCCCTAGCGGGGCCCAACTAAAAGCTTTGAAGATTATAATAACGAAAATTTAGCCAAGGCTCAACCCCCCTTCATCTTCCGCAGGTGCACCCATCTTTTGTGAAAGAAAGATGGATCTCTGAGACCCGAAAACAGGGAACTCAGTAAGGTTACAATTAAAACCTTATCCATTCTTTTAACCCTGAGTTGTTGGAGAAGTGGGCATGCCAAAATTTTCCCTAAACGGATCCCGTGGGGCCTATAAATGGCCGATTAGACCTGGGGATGAATGGAAGACGCTTCCGGTCACCTATGGACACTTTGAATATCTGTTATGCCTTTTGGTCTAACCCGCCCCAGCCACTTTTCAACACTTTCGGAATGAATCTTCAGGGCTCCTTTAAAACATTTGTGGTGATTTATCTGGAATATTCTAATTTTTCTTACCCCAGAGGAACATCATGGCATGTAGAATGGCTTAGAACGCCAAGACAAAACCATCTCTACATCAAGCTTGAAAAAGTGAATTCCAAGGACCGAAATTCAATTTCTGGGGTATGACAACTACGCAAGGGATTAGTAGGAGGGAAGCAAACCCAAGCCATCAAGGATTGGCCAAACCTAGAAATGGAAGGAGGGCAGCTTTCATCGGGTTGCCAACTTCTATAGACTTCATTAAGAATTTTTCTGAGGTATGTCACCTATCACCCAACTTTTACCCGGAAAAGCCCTAGGTTTCCCTGGACCCCGCAAGCCGAACATTTTCCTTTTTAAAGATAAATTTACCACCCGCACCTAACTTAGAAACCCAACCCCCGACTTGCCTTCATAATAGAGTGGATGCTTCAGACGGCCGTTGGAGGGATACTCTCCAAGAAAGGGAAAGAATGTCTTGCACCCTGTGCCTTCTTTTCCCAGCATTTTTTCTCGCTGAGAGGAACTACATTTGGCAATAGAGAATGTTGGCCATTATTGCCGCCTTCAAGGAATGGAGACACCTTCTTCAGGGCTGCACGCAAATAGTGTCCTGACAGCCATCGTAAAACCTTGAATTTATCAGTCGGCTAAGTGCCTACTCCCGCCAGGCTCGCTGGAATCTTTTTCCTAAACCAATTTAATTTTTGCATTTCTTATAGACCAATCGCGCAATGGGGAAACGATGCACTCTCAGGAACATTCACAAACTCCCTTTACTCCCTCCTAAGACTATTCTTTCTGACCTAATTCCTGGAAGGGTTCAAATCAAGACCTACTAAAGGACTCAAGGAAGCATACCATGCGATTCTTTGTTGGCTCAACCCCCAAGAGTAAGTCTTGTCTTTAAGAATGTGTTGGATTCAGGGACAACGCGTAATTTCCTAAACCAGTCAGATTGAGATAATTTCAACTCATCCACGATTCCAAAAGCCGGCATAGGGAATTAAAAGACACAAGAAAAATTTTTTTCTCGTTTTTTTTTTGGTGGCCCCTTACAGGAAAGAAAGTCTTAAACTATGTCACTTCAGTGAACTGTGCAAGACAAAACACCTCGCTCCCCCCAACTGGCTGTTCAACCTCTTCCCACCCCGTCCCGCCCGTGGGGATCCATTTCTATGGACTTCATTGTGGAGTTCCAACCTCTAAGGAAGAACAAACCATTTAGGGGGTTTGACCGTCTAACAAAGGCAGCTCATTTTATCCCTTGTGTCGGCTTTTACCCACTGCAAAACAACATCAACTTGATGATTAAGAATTGTTTTCGCCCTGGAGTACCGGATGGGTCATTTCGGACGAGGGGTGCAATTCACTTCAAGGTTTTGGCAAAAAATTTTTGTGCAGCTTTTGGGCTTAAAGTAAACCTTTCTTCTGCTTTTCATCCCCAGACTAATGGACGACAGAAAAACCAATCAGACCCTGGAGCAGTATCCCGCTGTTTTATCTGCCACCAAATGAGGGTGGACTACTTCCACGGCGAGTTCTCTTATAACAACCCTCAAGCGCCCCACTAAGCATCTCCTTTTTACTCCAATCTAGGTTATCATCCTAACTTCTTCCCGATTTCCCATAGAACGCCCTTGCCGGCAGGGCTGAAAAATCATTCTTTTACAAAAGAATATGGATCTTCAAAGGAAAATCTAGAATTGGCTCGGAAAGGTACAAAAAGCAGCAGATAAATTTTGTAAACCTCACCACTTTAAGGTAGGAGATTTGGTCGGCTGTCAACCAGAAACTTAACC
>JARQOD010000005.1:205262005-205335466 GCA_033576555.1 Oophaga sylvatica | reverse complement strand
AACGTACACATCGGGTTTCCAGGCGCCGCCCGGTGCCTGGAAACCCGATGTTTACCTTGGTTACCAGCTCCAGCTTGCTTATCGCTGGTCTCAAAAAATGGTCCTGTGCATTCAGCGACGATCAGCGACACCCAGCAGGGGGGCTGATCATCGCTGAGTGTCACACTAAGCGAGATCGCTGGTTAGGTCGCTGCTGCGTCACAAAATCGGTGACGTTTCAGCGATCTCGCTAGTGATCTCGCTATGTGTAATGGGGCCTCAAGTGTAGAAAGATTGGGCATTCTGATAACAATGCAAGTAAGCTGCCCTTTTAACCCAGCTGCAAATGACAGATTTGGGGATGGGAGTGACTGATCCCACCCTTTTCTTGCCAGCCATTCTTGAAACTTAGACCCATGCTGCTCCATTTAAACAACCTCTCAGCACTCTATCAATGCTGGAGCCTTCTTTCTAGGTTTCATAACACCGAGCCCTGGCACTTCGCTGATACATACTCTTTTCCTATCTTGTCCAGCTGCCTGTTTTACAAGAGTATTCCTGCAAAGGAATGTATTTACCACCCAAAAATGGCATGGAGGCAGGCCTGGACTGTCTATGTCCATGGGTCACGAAATGCATTGACTGTATCTTTGGTTCCGAACCTATGCCTTCAGTTAGCTGTATTCATACATTTTTTGTTGATGTCAATCTATGCTTATACAGAAAGTATTCATATGCATAAAAAGTAATTTAATGTTCTTGATCTTAATATACGACTTCAAAATCTTATGTTATACATATCATTCATATCAACTACTAAAGATCGTAAAGTAAAATCACATATCCCTTTTATGCACATCCACAATCACATTGTTCCATGAGCCTACTTTTTTTCAGCTGGATAGTCATATTAATTAAGCAATGACAATAGAAAATTGGATTTCAGCCTACAGCTTTAAAGGCAAACAATGATGATTCTCGCCTAAATATATACAAGCAGGTAAGTACAGTATGAAATTTGATCAGAATTGTGTTCGTTGACAGTATGTAATTAAATGATTTAGACAAAGTGACATCATAATTACAGCTCAATATTGTGCCAGCTGAAGCAAGAAAAGACAAACCAAGCAGTCAGAACTGTCACCGAACTATAAAGGGTTTTTTACTTAGCGGTTTGAAAAGATATAGAGTTATTAAGTGACATTTCAATGAACTCAACAAAATGGTAATAGTGAAGAGATAATAAAATAGGGATTAATCATATGTCTGTACAAAAAAAATACTTCATAAGACATGTGCATGATTCAGCTTTATAGTATAACTAGAGTTTAGTATCTAACATGAATATTAGATAATTAAGTCTAAATATCATATATTAGGGACATGGATCTGGTAAAAAAACCCATAATATCTGACTTACTTAGAAATATGATATTAAATGGCATGATAGATGAATCGATCATAGCAGAACTGTATTCTAGACGAATTTCCTGAAATACGCAAGTCCCTGTGAATTTGAAAATTTAGTGAGTCGAATAGCACAAATCTGTCAAAACAAAAAAAATGCCCAATGACATCTCACAGACAATTAAAAAGATACAGAATGGACTAATAAGGTCAGGTGCAGATACGAGGGCTTCCTGATAATGTCTTGCATAGAGTTGAGCAAAACAGGTTGGCTGACTTTTGCCAAAATCGGGTTTTGCCGACCGAAACCCGACCATAGAGTGAAGTTGGCGATGGGGTCGGCAAAACAAGCGCCAAAGTCGGATTTCCCAGAATGCTTGCAGTAAGACTATTTTCACACATCCGTTTTTGCAATCAGGCACAAACCGTCCAAGTTGTAAAAAGACGGATGCAGTGCAGATTGTAAAAAACTGATGCCAGCGGATCCAGTTTTTAGATGGATCCGTGTTGTGAATGGACATGAAATGAGTTCTGAGCAGAGGCTCCTTCTGGGGGTTACAAGCGGTACTGGACTGTCCAGTGAAGATTGTGAGGATTGGGAATCAGGTGTTACTGACTGGTCTTATATAAGGGAGTCGCCTTCCCATCAGGGTTGCCGGTGATCAATTGTTCTGGTCTCAATCCTTGATTCCTGTTTCCTTTGTAGCCTGCTGTGTCGTGTCTGCATCTCCTGCTAACAGATAAGACTTTTTCTTCTTTTTGTATTTGTGCTTGATTTTTGCATTTTGTCCTGCACTTCTGTGGGGGCCTTCAGGGCCCCCTCCGGGGGCTTTTGCCCTCTCAGTTTAGTTCAGCCACTGATGTTTTTACATTTGCTTTTTTCCAGTTTTTTCAGTGGCTGCTGTTTTGATTTTGTTACACCAGAGAACTAATTTAGGTGGTAGAGGTCGTGTGATCTCAGGTGTTTTTGAAATTAGTAGTGTTGGTGCTTTTCAGGGTTTTTTGGGATTGCAGTAAGTGCCCTTCCTATCCTTTTCTATTTAGGTAGTTTGGGCCCCAACGTTTGCTCATACTATTTTCTGTCTGTGTCAGTATTCCTTTTTGTCTCACCGCCATTACATGTTTGGGGGCTTTCTATGCTCTTTGGGGATCTGCTCTGGGGCAGATAGCTTTCCTCTTTCTACCTTTAGGTGTAGTTAGTTTCTCAGGCTGTGACGAGGTGTCTAGGACCAACGTAGGAACGCTCCACGGCTGCCTCTAGTTGTGGTGGTTAGTCAGGGTACTGCAATCTCATAGATTCCAACCGCTCTGGTGTATTGCCTTTTTACCTGCACTCCTCAGCTACCGAAACATAACAGTATCACAGGCCTAAAAATTGAAAATTGTATGGTTCTCACAGAAGGGAAAAATATTGTGAAAGAAAAAAAAAGGTTGTCAGAGTTGTCAGAGATATTTTTCTGTTTGTTGCTTTTTTTTTTTTTTCCCTCTGTATCTCTGGGTGCTGGGGAGGATTTTTTCTCTCAATGGAGTTTGCACAGTTGTCTGGCCGTGTGGATCAGCTTGCCACTGAGGTTCGGAGTATTGCTACCTATCTTGCTAGGTTGCCTGTTGTGGAACCTAGGATTCCAATGCCAGATTTGTTTTTGAGGGATCGAGCCAAGTTCCTGAATTTCAAAAATAATTGTAAATTGTTTTTTGCCTTAAAATCTAAGTCCTCAGGGAATGCAGCGCAGCAGGTTCAAATTGTCATCTCTCTCCTGCGCGGCGATCCTCAGGATTGGGCTTTTTCCCTGACACCTGGGGATCCTGTTTTGAGTGATGTTGATGCATTTTTTCAGGCCTTGGGGTTATTGTACGATGAGCCTAATGTCACTGATCAAGCTGAAAAAGCCTTGTTGGCATTAATTCAGGGGCTTGATGACGCTGAGTTATACTGTCAGAGGTTCCGTAGGTGGGCAGTCCTGACCAAATGGAATGACGACGCTTTGGCAGCCCTTTTTTGGAAGGGTCTGTCAGATAATGTAAAGGATGTTATGGTGGGATTCCCTGTCCCTCTGGTCTCAATGATTCTATGTCATTAGCGATTCAAATTGACAGACGTTTGCGTGAGCGGAGAAGTATGCGTGGAATAGTGTTGCCTTGTGAACCTGCTTCTGAATCCATGCAGTGTGATAGAGTGGTTTCTGGGCACAGCGTCATGAGTTTCGAAAGCACAATGGGTTATGTTTCTACTGTGGTGATGCCTCTCATGCTATTTCAGTCTGCCCTAAGCGGGGAAGACGTTTTGCACGCTCAGTTGTCTTGGGTAGTGTTCACACTAAGTTTTTATTAACTGTTACTCTGATATGCTCTCTGTCCTCATTTTCTGCTCAGGCTTTCATTGATTCGGGAGCAGCTATTAACCTGATGGATTTTGATTTTGCTAAACGTTGTGGGTTTCCCTTGATACCCATACGGAAGTCTATTCCCCTACTGGGGATCGATTCTACCCCTTTGGCTGAGAATAAACCTCAGTTCTCTACTCAGGTGATAATGAGGGTTGAACCTGATCATCAGGAGAGCTGCAAATTTTTGGTTCTGTATAATCTGCATGACATTATCGTACTGGGTTTCCCTTGGTTACAGTCTCATAATCCTGTTTTGGATTGGAAATCTGTGTCTGTAACCAGTTGGGGCTGCCAATGTGTTAATACCAACACTCCTGTTTTTTCTGCCTTCCCCAGGCTCAGGATGTTCCTGACTTTTTGATTGATTTTTCTGATGTGTTTAGCGAAAGTAAATCTGCATCCTTGCCTCCCCATAGGAGCTATGACTGCGCTATTGAATTAGTGCCTGGTAGTAAATTCCCTAAAGGTCGCCTTTTTAACTTGTCTGTACCTGAACATGACGCTATGCGGTCTTATATCAAGGAGTCATTGGAGAAGGGTCATATCAGACCATCCTCTTCACCCTTAGGTGCCGGTTTTTTCTTTGTGGCCAAAAAGGATGGTTCATTAAGGCCGTGTATTGATTATCGTCTTTTGAACAATATTACTGTGAAATATCAATATCCGTTACCCTTGATTTCTGACCTGTTTTCCAGGGTGAAAAACGCTACTTGGTTTACCAAGCTTGACCTCAGGGGGGCATATAACCTTATTCGCATTAAGCACGGGGATGAATGGAAGACGGCATTTAATACCCCTGAGGGGCATTTTGAGTACCTTGTGATGCCCTTTGGGCTCACTAATGCTCCTTCTGTCTTCCAGTCCTTCATGAATGACATTTTCAGGGATTTTGTGGATAAATTTCTGATTGTTTATTTGGATGATATCTTGATTTTTTCCAATGACTGGGACTCTCATGTGAAACATGTTCGAACTGTATTCCAGATTTTGAGAGAGAATGCTCTGTATGTGAAGGGATCAAAGTCTCTTTTTGGCGTACAGAGGATCTCATTTTTGGGATTCATTTTGTCCCCATCTGTTATTGAAATGGACCCGGTCAAGGTTCAGGCCATCTGTGATTGGGTCCAACCTACTTCATTAAAGGCTCTTCAAAGATTTTTGGGTTTTGCCAATTTTTATCGTAAATTTATTGGTAATTTCTCGGTTATTGTTAAACCATTAACTGATTTGACCAAAAAGGGTTCTGATGTGGTGAATTGGCCTCCTGAGGCAGTCTCTGCATTTCAGGAACTTAAGCAGAGATTCACTTCTGCTCCTGTTCTACGGCAGCCTGATGTTTCTCTGCCATTTCAGGTGGAGGTTGATGCCTCTGAAATTGGGGCAGGTGCCGTTTTGTCCCAAAGAGATCCAGAGACCTCTAAAAGTAACCCTTGTGCCTTTTTCTCTCGAAAATTTTCTCCTACTTAACGTAATTATGACGTGGGTAATCGGGAGTTATTGGCCATGAAGTGGGCTTTTGAAGAGTGGAGACATTGGCTGGAGGGAGCCAAACATCAGGTGGTGGTCCTTACGGACCATAAGAATCTGGTTTATCTGGAATCTGCCAAGCGACTTAATCCTAGACAGGCCAGGTGGGCCTTGTTTTTCACACGTTTTAATTTTGTGGTTTCCTTTCTTCCTGGCACTAAGAATGTTAAGGCGGATGCCCTCTCGAGGAGTTTCCTTGCGGACTCTCCTGAGTTATCTGATCCTTCTGTTATTTTGAAAGAAGGTGTAGTTCTTTCCGCCATCTCGCCCAATTTGAGATTGGCTCTGGAGGGGTGTCAGGAGGATAGGCCCGAGCGCTGCTCTGTTGGGAAATTGTTTGTCCCGGACCAGTGGAAAAAGAGTGTGATGTCTGAGATTCATTGTTCCGCTTTGGCCGGTCATCCCAGAATTTTTGGTACCAGAGACTTGGTTAGTCGGTCCTTTTGGTGGCCTACCTTGTCTCGTGATGTCAGGGAATTTGTGCAGTCCTGCGGGACTTGCTCTCGCTCCAAGCCTTGCTCTCGCTCTAGTGGTTTGTTGATACCATTGCCTGTGCCCAAGAGACCATGGACCCATATCTCTATGGATTTCATTTCCGACCTCCCTGTTTCTCAGAGAATGACCATCATCTGGGTGATTTGTGATAGGTTTTCCAAGATGATACATCTTGTGCCATTACCTAAGTTGCCTTCCTCCTCTGAATTGGTGCCTTTGTTCCTTCAGCACGTGGTTCGTTTACACGGCATTCCTGAGAACATTGTGTCTGACAGACGAGTCCAGTTTGTTTCCAGATTTTGGAGGACCTTTTGTTCTAAACTTGGTGTTCAATTGTCTTTCTCCTCGGCGTTTCATCCTCAGACCAATGCTCAAACTGAGAGAACAAACCAGACATTGGAGACTTATCTAAGATGTTTTGTGTCTGCTGATCAGGATGACTGGGTCTCTTTTTTGCCTTTGGCTGAGTTTGCTCTTAATAATAGGGCTAGCTCTGCCACTTTGATGTCTCCATTTTTCTGTAATTCTGGGTTTCACCCTCGATTTTCTTCAGGACAGACGGAGGCTTCTGTCTGTCCAGGTGTTGACTCTTTTGTGGAGCGTATGCAACAGATTTGGGACCAGGTAGTGGAGAGGTTGTCCCTCTCTCAGGAGAGGCCCAGCGGTTTGCTAACCGGCATAGGACTGATGGTCCTCGGTTTAAAGTGGGGGACTTGGTCTGGTTGTCCTCAAAAAATATTCCTATGAGAGTGGCATCTCCTAAATTTAAGCCTAGGTTCATTGGACCTTATAAGATCATGGAGATTCTTAATCCTGTTTCTTTTCGTTTGCTTCTTCCAGGGACATTTAAGATCCATAACGTGTTCCACAAGTCCTTGTTGAAGAGGTTTGTTGAGCCAGTGGTTCCTACTGCTTTGCCTCCTGACCCTGTTCTGGTTGAGGGCAATCTGGAGTTTGTGGTTGAGAAAATATTGAATTCTCGTTTTTCTAGACGGAAACTCCAGTATTTGGTTAAGTGGAGAGGTTATGGTCAGGAAGACAATTCTTGGGTGTTTGCTTCGGACTTCCATGCTAGGAGACTCATCCGTGCGTATCATAGAACTCATCCTGACCGACCTGGTTGCTCAAGTGAAGGTTCGGTGACCCCTCCTCAAGGGGGGGGTACTGTTGTGAATGGACTTGAAATGAGTTCTGAGCAGAGGCTCCCTCTGGGGGTTACAAGCGGTACTGGACTGTCCAGTGAAGATTGTGAGGATTGGGAATCAGGTGTTACTGACTGGTCTTATATAAGGGAGTCGCCTTCCCATCAGGGTTGCCGGTGATCAATTGTTCTGGTCTCAATCCTTGATTCCTGTTTCCTTTGTAGCCTGCTGTGTCGTGTCTGCATCTCCTGCTAACAGATAAGACTTTTTCTTCTTTTTGTTTTTGTGCTTGATTTTTGCATTTTGTCCTGCACTTCTGTGGGGGCCTTCAGGGTCCCCTCCGGGGGCTTTTGCCCTCTCAGTTTAGTTCAGCCACTGATGTTTTTACATTTGCTTTTTTCCAGTTTTTTCAGTGGCTGCTGTTTTGATTTTGTTACACCAGAGAACTAATTTAGGTGGTAGAGGTCTTGTGATCTCAGGTGTTTTTGAAATTAGTAGTGTTGGTGCTTTTCAGGGTTTTTTGGGATTGCAGTAAGTGCCCTTCCTATCCTTTTCTATTTAGGTAGTTTGGGCCCCAACGTTTGCTCATACTATTTTCTGTCTGTGTCAGTATTCCTTCTTGTCTCACCGCCATTACATGTTTGGGGGCTTTCTATGCTCTTTGGGGATCTGCTCTGGGGCAGATAGCTTTCCTCTTTCTACCTTTAGGTGTAGTTAGTTTCTCAGGCTGTGACGAGGCGTCTAGGACCAACGTAGGAACGCTCCACGGCTGCCTCTAGTTGTGGTGGTTAGTCAGGGTACTGCAATCTCATAGATTCCAACCGCTCTGGTGTATTGCCTTTTTACCTGCACTCCTCAGCTACCGAAACATAACAGATCCGTCTTGAAATTT
The DNA here is from genome assembly GCA_033576555.1 of Oophaga sylvatica. Taxonomy (NCBI): domain Eukaryota; kingdom Metazoa; phylum Chordata; class Amphibia; order Anura; family Dendrobatidae; genus Oophaga; species Oophaga sylvatica. Next base: position 205,327,637 of record JARQOD010000005.1, on the reverse strand, counting down.
TGAACTGGAGAAATGCAGTGTGAGCATGCCGGAAGGGGGGGAGAGACAGAGAGAGAGAGAGAGAAAGACTTGCATTGGGTTTCGGTTGGGTTTCTGTCAGAACTCCGACTTTTGTCGATAGTCGACCAATTTCGTTAGACTCGAATTTTGGTAAAGTCGGGTGGCCCGAAATCCGACTCGACCCTCCCGGAGGCAAAGTCGCTCATCTCTATTCTTGCACATTATCACATCACATTGCTAGTGCAGCCATTTAGCGAGGATTGCCACAGCCAGTATAAAAGATGAGGGCCGGCCGAGAAGCAACATTTTATACTTTTACACTGTACAGATAGCAGGTCAGAGTGTATAGTTCAGTGCACATAGGAATTGAAAATAAGGGGCTCAAGAGGTAAGGGGGCCTAGTACCACATCCAAAACATGTGGAATTGTGCAATAGAACGAGCTATTGAACTGCAAAGGGCCCATGTATAGTGTTGAGCGATATTGCTCGATATCTAAAAATATCGTATCGAAATTGTATCGCCGATAGCACTAAATATCGTCGATATCCGATTCCAATTGCGGAAGTCCAATGTAAGTCTATGGGAACAAAATATCGCAACTAAAAAAAACCTTTATTTCCTTGTAAACACTAAATATACACACATAGAATACATATATATATATATACATGTCATTGTGACATATATATATACATATATGTATAGTTTATACACTTCTACATAGTAAAATATCCTCTGATTCAATTGCCGGGTAAAGCCGGCTTCTGTGAAAAGACAGAAGCACCCGACATGAAATGACACTTGGTGTACATAGGGTTAACCATGTCTTTTCATGTCGTTTGCAATCTGATTTGCACAAACAATTACATCAGTCTATGTGTGCAAAATTTCACACCTGTAGGGGTTAATTAAAGGTGTAAATTCGTTGTAAAAAAACGGACTTTTTTGCTACGAATTTACACTTTAATTAACCCCTACAGGTGTGAAATTTTGCACACTTACACTCATGTCATTGTTTGTGCAAATAAGATATCAAACTACATGAAAAGACATGGTTAACTCTATGTAAACCAAGTGTCATTTCATGTCGGGTTCTGCATTTTCACAAAAGCCGGCAATTGAATTAGCGGCTATTATACTATGTAGAAGTGTATGAACTATAAATATAAATATATATATATATATGTGTCACAAATTTAATGACATGTATATATATATATGAGGTGTAAAATTGCTGAAAAAAAATGCGTGGGCTCCTGCCCTATTTTCGCAACCAGACAGACAAAGCCAGTGAGTGGGGGCAGATAATAATAGCCCAGAGAGGGACCATTATTTTTGCCCCCCCCGGCTACTAACATCTGCCCCCAGACACCCCAGAAAGGGCAAATCTCTAATTAGATTTGCCCTTTCTGGCACTTTGCCCGTCTATTCCCATTGCCCTGTAGCGGTGGCGAATGGGTTAATAAGGGGTTAAAATGACCTTGCAATTGAAAGGTCACTTTAAGCCAGGTTAATAATTGAGAGCTGTCAATTAGACAACTATCAATTATTAATCCTATTGTATGAAAGAAAAATCAAACACACACACTTTAATAAAAAAGAAGTTTAATGAAATAATCACACAGTTTTTGACCATATTTTATTTTCCTGCTAAAACCATTTCCTGTAATAAAAATAAAATAATAAAGCAAAATTATTCTTACCAATCCGATGTACAGTCAGGTCCCACGGTGTAATCCTTCAGAAAGGGTTAATGTTTACTGCAGGGACCGCAGCTAATGCTGCAGCCTCACAGTAAACCCCCAAATGAATGAGTTCCTCTCCTGGCTGACAGGAGAGGAAGTGGAAAGCTTAATTGATTGCTTTCCACTTTCACTTCAGGTCAGCCAGGGACACAATCAGTGACGTCAGAGGGAACTGGTTAACAAAAATAGGGGATCCCCTTGAAAAAAATTGGCGTGGGGTCCCCCCTATTTTTGTTAACCAGCCAGATGAAGCAGACCGCTGAGGCCTGGATTTTCAGGCTGTTAAGGAGCCAAGATCCATGGACCTTGCCAGCCTGATAATACCAGGCCACAGCAGTCTGCATATCTTGGCTGATTAACAAAAATAGGGGATCCCCTCGAAAAAAATTGGCGTGGGGTCCCCCCTATTTTTGTTAACCAGCCAGATGAAGCAGACCGCTGATGCCTGGATTTTCAGGCTGTTAAGGAGCCAAGATCCATGGACCTTGCCAGCCTGATAATACCAGGCCACAGCAGTCTGCATATCTTGGCTGATTAACAAAAATAGGGGATCCCCTCGAAAAAAATTGGCGTGGGGTCCCCCCTATTTTTGTTAACCAGCCAGATGAAGCAGACCGCTGAGGCCTGGTTTTTCAGGCTGGTAAGGATCCAATATCCATGGACCTTGCAAGCCTGATAATACCAGGCCACAGCAGTCTGCTTAGCTTGGCTGGTTAACAAAAATAGGGGATCCCCTCGAAAAAAAAACGGCGTAGGGGTCCCCCTATTTTTGTTAACCAGCCAAGTAAAATGCAGACTGCTGCGGCCTGGTATTAAAAGACTGTCAAGGCCCATGGATTTTGGCCCTCAACAGCCTGAAAATACCAGGCTACAGCAGCCCCACATTTGGCGCATCAAAAGATGTGCCAATTGTGGCACTTTACCCGGCTCTTCCCACTTGCCCTGTAGCGGTGGCAAGTGGGGTAATAAGGGGTTAATGTCACCGTTGATTGCACGGTGACAATAAGCCCGGTTAATAATGGAGAGGCGTCAATAAGACACCGATCCATTATTAATCACAAAGTTATTAAATGCATAAAAAAAAGATAAAGCAAGAAAAAAGTATTTTAATGAAATAAAAGAGACAACACAGTTTTCATTTCTTTTATTGTACTCTCATTCCTGCGACGCCATCGATCTCCTGTAAAAAAAGAAAAAAAACAAACCAACAGTATACCACCTGTCCGACGCAGTCCATAGTAATGACAGTCCCACGACGATCCAGCTCTGCTACATCGCAATGACAGGCAGAGCCTGTCATCCCGGCGAAGCACAGCTGATTACCTGCTTCCCCGGCGGTGACGTCATCGGACTGACTGCTTTACGGCCGGGATTACCCAGCAGTCACTGCAGTTATCGCGAGAAAACTGCATGTGACCGCCGGGGAGAAGAGGATGGCGGCCATGAAGCAGTCCAGGCCGTGACCGCAGGAGATCTTCTGCCAGGTAAGTGCCGCTGACTCCTGACAGACCCGACGGACTGACAGTGACGACCGCGACGGACACAGACAGTGACAGTGACAAATCCGATTCCGGTATTCGATAAGACGAAAATATCGAAACGAATTATCGAAAGGCCGATAGAGCTAATATCGGCCGATAGCCGATATTTGCATTATCGTATCGCTCAACACTACCCATGTATTCTTGCACATTGGGTCATTTTCTGTTTGCATCTTCCAGTGGAGTGATAGTCTGTAAATAATGATCCAAAGATTAAAGTAAGAAAGGGAAGTGCTGTAGCTGAATTATTCGTGTGATCATGTGAATTAATCAATCTGTGCTATACAGCAATAACAGTAAATAAATAACATATTTAAAAAATAAATTAGTAAATACTAGCCAGGTGTGCAGTTTGATACCCTGTGTTTAGTGTTGAGCGATACGATAATGCAAATATCGGCTATCGGCCGATATTAGCTCTATCGGCCTTTCGATAATTCGTTTCGATATTTTCGTCTTATCGAATACCGGAATCGGATTTGTCACTGTCACTGTGAGTGTCCGTCGGTCGGGTCTGTCAGGAGTCAGCGGCACTTACCTGGCAGAAGATCTCCGGCGGTCACGTCCTGGACTGCTTGATGGCCGCCATTATCTTCTCCCTGGCGGTCACATGCAGTTTTTCGCGATAACTGCAGTGACTGCAGGGTAATCCCGGCCGTAAACCAGTCCGATGACGTCACCGCCGGGGAAGCAGGTAATCAGCTGTGCTGCGCCGGGATTCTGATGTAGCAGAGCTGGATCGTCGTGGGACACTCGTTACTATGGACTGCGTCGGTCAGGTGGTATACTTTTTTTTTTTTTCATTTTTTTACAGGAGATCGATGGCGTCGCAGGATGAGACTGTAATAAAAGTAATGAAAACTGTGTTTTGTTTTTTTTTATTAAATTAAAAAACTTTTTTATAAACATTCACCCGTCCGGGTACATAAACAATTTAACTATTTATCAACAATTTAACTATTTACATACAGGGACCCTGTCCGGGTTATTTATACTTCTTTGGCAGGGGTGTTCCAGGTACCACCTGGTACTCTTCTGATGCTTGCCAAAAATTCGAGGCACCAAGGACCACCAGGACCTGATGAGTCGTGTGGCCTGTACAGTCAAGTCGTGACCCGCTATCTGGGTCTGTGTGGCCACCTCTTTCATCTCCCTCCAGGTCTGGAACCCTATGTCCCGGACTGAACGAACCCCAGGGGGCCTAACAGGCGCTGGGTACGAGCCAGCTATACTTATCATGTCCATAGCTGGGGCTGCTGAGGAGACCACTGAGGGAGGCTTGGGAGATTTACGGCGTGGGGTGGGCACTTTTGCAGAGGCCTGGATGTGGGAGGCTGAAGGCTCCGAGGGTCTCACAGGTTCCTGACACACTGGGGAGTAGGGGTCGCACCTGGTAACATTTAGGGCGTACCATCCATTGTAACCCCAGTGTCGGGTGTAAGTCACCAAGTCTCCTGGCAACAGGTCCCTCCCCGGGTGTCCTTCTGGGAGGTGAGCCTCCACGTCCCGCCGGTTCACAAAGACTTCTAAATAAAGTCCAGGCTCCTTGATGAAGCCCCAACCACCTTTCAATTTAAAGCTCCGTACTGCACCCTTACGCCGCGGCTCACACAGGGTTCCTTTATCCTTTCTCATCCGGTCCTTATCTGCCCGGTCCTTCTCCAGGTTACGTTGCCGAAGTTTTTGGGATTCTCGCTGCTCCCTTTGTCGCTCTGCTTCCCGCTCCCAACGTCTCCACTCTTCCTCCTGACGCCGGTTGAAATTCTCCTCCACCAGCTGCTCCATGTCTCCACCACTCCACTGCAGCTTACAGTGTCCGGTTTGCGGCAGCTCTCCTGTCGCCCCCCAGTCCTGGCGGCGCTCCCCTGCGGAGGAAGCAGACGGCTCTAAATCAGATGACAGTCGGGGCTCCGGTACAGGCAGGTAGTGCTCTGGTGCCTGCGCGGCCTCCTCCATGAGGACGGGTGTCGCTTCTTCTGTCTCAGCGACGGGGGCAGACAGCGGGATCTGGGGTGCTGACGGTGCTGCGGTTTTTGCAGGAACGGGTGCCTCCACTGCGACAACGTCAACCGGATCACATTGCAAGGACTCCTCTACTAGAACGGGTGCCTCACCTTCCGGTACAGACACTTCAGGTAAGAGGGATTGGCGCCGCTCCAAGTTTAGTTTTAGGGCACGCCAGCTCGCTTCCATCCTGGCGACCTCCTCCCGGTGCCGGGCCAGGCCTCTTAGGGTATCCGCCGCTTCTTGCAGCGTAGGAGGGTTTCCAGGCCGGGTGCCCAACGGTGGTTCCGTGGCGATCGGGTCGCTTCCGTGGAGGGAGAGCTCTGACTGCTCCATCCCTTCACACTTCTGCTCGTGTCCATTAGCCATCTCTGCCAAGTCACATGTGTCATTAGCATCTGGAGAGGGCCCCTCTTTGTAGGGAGGCGGGACCTTCATGTTAGTTTCCACACACTGAGGAGGATGAGGAGGCGGAACTGAAGAGCTGTGGGGCACGATCTTACATTGCAGTACCATTTAGAGCCATCGTTTTCGCGTCACTGAGTGAGTGTACAGTACACCCATGAAGAGCACGCCCTTCTTCTTCACCAGTGCCTCGTCGTGACGCAGATATGGCGGAAAAATGGCAAATACATTCTCTGATGATTTTAGCAATTCTCAAGCACAAAACCAGTTCAATTCAGGCACACAGGACTCGCTTATAGCGAGCTACAGAATCCTGTTTGTGACGCCCAAGTTGAGTCCACAGAGCCAGAGGTTTTGGGGGTACTCGGCACCGAGCCCGTCGACTTCTATGGGGTATGTCACGGCTTTACCCGGCAATTGAATCAGAGTCTATTTTACTATGTAGAAGTGTATAAACTATAAATATATGTATATATATGTCACAATGACATGTATATATTATATATATATATATATATATATATGTATTCTATGTGTGTATATTTTGTGTTTACAACGTAAGAAAGGGTTTTTTTTGTTGCGATATTTTGTTCCCATAGACTTACATGGGACTTCCGCTATCGAAATCGGATATCGACGATATTTAGTGCTATCGGCGATACAATTTCGATACGATATTTTTAGATATCGAGCACTATCGCGCAACACAACCTGTGTTCTAATTTTGCTAGAACACAAGAATCTTGGAACCTAGGCTTTTGTGTTAAAAGCAGGGAATCCATTTTTTTTAAATATAATTTACAAACCTTAGGAATCCAGAATATTCAAATCAACCGTCAACAGTCTATCTCACAAAATGTGCATGTTACAAGTTTTCACTTTTATGTGTTCCACACTTCTTTGCTGCAGTAGTCAAATATTAAACCTGCACACACCATCTGAATACAATGGCCTGTAGCTTGCTAATGGGACATAAAAATAACAAGCTTTTAAGCTATTCTTCTCTCGTTCTATTTTTAGAATGTAGCTGGGGGTGTGTTACGCCCAACAGTGGCTCATGTGGATTTGTGGACCCAATGAGCCACCAAGCCGGGTCTGCCTAAGAAAGGGTGTAGCTAAGTGGCTACCGGATGTTCACTGGAGCGCCTGATTGTTGAGACATACTGGGATGCAGGTAGCCACCAGGTACCACTCCAAGGCAAATCCCAGTTCTGCGGCTGCGGACCCCAAGGGTCAGGCTAAGTGACACAGACTCGGGCTCCGTTCAGACTAATAGGTTCAGGTTCTCTACAGAATGGTTACTGACATGGAGACTCAGATGGGTACTTCAGAGATAGGTTGTAGCAGTCCAGAAACGTGTGATACTCAGATAAGGAAATGTTCAGACTCTCAGGTCTCATACAATGATTCAGGGAATGGCCGCACATGGACTGGGGAACAATGTTCTGGCACTAGACGTACTTGGACCAGGGACTTTGGATTCAGGACTGGCCACACCAGGACCAGGGAACAATCTTCAGGCACTGGCCGCACCGGGATCAGGGGACTATGTTCAGGCACTGGCCACACTGGAACCAGGGATTTGGGTTCAGGACTCTACCTACACTGGTACAAGGGATTTGGATTCATGACACTGGCGGCACTGGGACTAGGGGACCTTACAACTAAACTGGTAGAACACCACACTAATTAAAAACTAAACATGTTGCTTGGCGACTCACTAAGGGAGAGGGAGTCTTTTATACAGGATGACTCCAGCGATAGGCTGAGAGATATCCAGCAGGTGTACTAATTTTACTAAATGACTCTCAGCTACAAGCTGAGGACATTTACTATATGCGTGTGCTGCCCCTTTAAGAGCATGGGAGCACACGCACACTAGACGCATTGCTGGGAACAGAAGTATGCACAGCTGCAGAGGACAGTGAACACGCCGGGCTGAAGCTCTGCCATGTGTAACACTAGTGATCAGAAGATCACAGCTTCAAATCTCCTAGGAAAATTACTGAAGCCAGTAAAAAGTTTTTACAAATATGTTAAAAAGTTGAAAAATATAAAGTTAAGATCACCCCCTTTTTGCCCCATTCAAAAAAAACAATAAAAAAATACACATATTTGGTATCGCCGTGTTCAGAATCGCCCGTTCTATCAAAATATAAAAAGAATTAATCTGCAATAAAATGCAATAACAGGCAATCAAAACATCATATCTACCCCTTAATGATAGTAATAAAAAATGTCAGCTCAATGCTTAAGAAATAAGCCCTCACCCAGCCCCAGATCTTGAAAAAACTGAGACGCTACGAGTCTCGTAAAATGGCGCCTTTTTTGAGGATTTTTTATTCACCACTTAAGTAACAAAAGAACCTCTACATGTTTGGCATCTGCAAAACTCATAATGGCCTGGTGAATCATAATTGGAGGTCAATTTTAGCATTTTGTGAACATGGTAAAAGAAAAAAAAACACTTGTGGAATTGCACTTTTTCTGCAATTTCACCGCACTTGGAATTTTTTTAACGTGTTCTGGTAAACTATATGTTAAAATCAATGGTGTCGTTCAAAATTACAACTTTTCCCGCAAAAAATAAGACCTTACATGGCCATATTGACAGAAAATTTAAAAAGTTATGTCTCTGGGAAGAAGGGGAGCAAAAAACGAAATAAAAAAAATGGAAAATTCCAAGGTTGTGAAGGGTTAAAAAAATTTTTTATATAGCAGGCACATGAAGTATACATGTTTTGAATATAAATGTAGGCAAATTTCTCAAAGCTGATGAAGTTATAGATGCTTCAAGTCTCCATCAGCAACTTATCCCGTACTAGTGGAGTGCTATGAGGAACACTTGCAATTCAAGCCTGTAAACATTGTAATATAGAAAAAGCTGATCCAGCACCTCAATATAACAAAATTCTTTCTTTATTGAGATTGATTAAAACACAGTACACTGATCCTCGAAAGTTTTTTTTAATGCAAGCTATGGCAATTATATGTCACAGTGTGGGCACCGTCGATGTACAGGAGCCATTTGTATTTTACAATCAACACACCTACTATAATAGAGATAATTCCTAACAGGTGCAGGTGCTTCTACAAAATTAAAATATCAAAAAGTTAATTTATTTCAGTTTTTCAATACAAAAAGTGGAACTCATATATTATATAGCGTCATTCCAAACAGAGTGATCTATTTCAAGTGTTTATTTCTGTTAATGTTGATGATTATGGCTTACAGCCAATGAAAACCCAAAAGTCATTATCTCAGTAAATTAGAATAATTAACAAAAAACACCTGCAAAGGCTTCCCAATCATTTAAAAAGATCCCTTAGTCTGTTTCAGCAGGCTCCATAATCATGGGGAAGACTGATGACTTGACAGTTGTCCAGAAGGCAGTCATTGACACAAAAGGTCATTGCTAAAGAAGCTGGTTGTTCACAGACTGCTGTATCCAAGCATATTGATGGAAAGTTGAGTTGAAGGAAAAAGTGTGGTAGAAAAAGGTGCACAAGCAACCGGGATAACAGCAGCCTTGAAAAAGTTGCTAAGAACAAGACCATTCAAAAATTTGGGGGAGATTCACAAGGAGTAAACAGCTGCTGGAGACATTGCTTTAAGAGCCACCACACACAGATGTATCAAGGACATGGGCTACAAGTGTCACATTCCTTGTATCAAGCCACTCAAGACCAATAGACAACGCCAGAAGCGTCTTACCTGGGCCAACGAGAAAAAGAACTGGACTGTTGCTCATTGGTCCAAGGTGTTGTTTTCAGATGAAAGTAAATTTTGAATTTCAATTTGAATTCAAGGTCACAGAGTCTAGAGGAAGAGTGGAGAGGCCACAATCCAAGCTGCTTGAGGTCTAGCGTGAAGTTTCCACAATCAGTGGTGGTTTGGGGAGCCACCTCATCTGCTGGTGTAGGTCCACTGTGTTTTATCAAGACCATAGTCAGCGCAGCGATCTACCAGGAAATTTTAGAGCACTTCATGCTTTCCTCTGACAACAAGCCTTTTGAAGATGGAAATTTCTTTCTCCAGCAGGAATTGGCACCTATCCACACTGTCAAAAATACCAATACCTGGTTTAAAAACAACAGTATTACTGTGCTTGATTGGCCAGCAAACTTGCCTGACCTTAACCCCATAGAGAATCTATGGGGTATTATCAATAGGAAGATGAGAGACACTAGACTCAACAATGCAGACGAGCTGAAGACTGCTATCAAAGCAAACTGGGCTTCCATAACACCTCAGCAGTGCACAGGCTGATCGCCTCCATGCCACGCTGCATTGATGCAGTAATTGATGCAAAAGGAGCCGCGACCAAGTGTTGAGTGCATTTAGTGAACATACATTTCAGTAGGCCAACATTTTGGATTTTAAAATATTTTTTCAAGCTGCTCTTATAAAGTATTCTAATTTACTGAAATAATTACTTTTGGGTTTTCATTGGCTGGAAGCCATAATCATCAACATTAACAGAAATAAACACTTGAAATAGATCACTCTGTTTGTAATGACTCCATATAATATATGAGTTTCACTTTTTGTATTGAATAACTGTAATAAATTAACTTTTTGATGATAGTCTAATTTAGTGAGAAGCACCAGTATTTGCATGTTTAGACCCCTATATGTTAGGGTTCAAGTTCCCGCTGCTGCACAAGGGGAGTCTCAAACAAGTCCCGCTGTGGTCTCCCATCCATCTCCGGCCACAGTGGAGCCTGCTCAGCAAAGACATTGGTCCCAGCGTCTCGCCCGGTCTAATACTGTGCAGAGACTTGCTGCTGCCTCTTCAGGTTCTGCTATTGTAGCCAGTACTGGTCAGCAGCGAGCAGACGTCTTTAGGACTAAGTCCTTTGTTGCTTCATCTGAGCATGCCCAAGGCAAGATCTCCCATTGGAGATCAGGGGTCACATGCTCAGATACAGCTGCCACTCCTATTTGTCCTTCAGGAAGGTCCTGTGGCTGTTGATGTTCTGAAGCAGCTTCCCATTGGTCCTTCCTGGAAGGTCTTTTTCTCGTGGCTGCTATAAAAGGCTGTCCTTACCGCACGGCCGTGCGCTAGTATCAAATCTGTTACGTGCTTGTGCCAGTGTGGTCATGTACGCATGTGGTTAGGTCTGGCTGAAATAAGCCCCTAGAATACCAGCACCTCTGGTGAGGAGATTGTATGCACGTGTTCAGGGCTCGGCTCAAAACGCCATTAGAATACCGGCTACTCCGGTGAGGAGATTACTGCTTGGGTTCTATTTGCATGACCACAGACTACAATCCGCTTAGCAGTCATCTGTGTTCCCTGTGAGTCTAACAGGACACAGTCTTTGTTACAGCGGCTCTGTGAATTAAGAGTCCGCTTATATCACCATATAGTGCTACGGCGTTTACATCTGCGACTCTGCGGGATAACAGAGTTCGCTCATACTGCCTATTTGCGCCATCTTACTAGCAGCAGGCTCTGCCTGCACGGTGGACCCCGGGCTGCGAACGCACCTCTCCTTAATATCTATTAGGTGCGTTCCGCAGGCCCTTAACACTATAGTCCATTCTATCTGTGGTCCCTAGTTACCGCAGTCAGAAACAAGTTGTAACTAACTAGACATGAGCGAACATCGTCAGCTCCCTCCTTATTCGGCAAGTTATAGTGCTTACCGAAGAAGCTGCATCGGGAACCCGGATACCTGGAGTGCTCCCGACAACTGTACAGTGCCGCTGCTGCATGTGTCACGGCTGTGTGACAGTCACAACACACAGGCTCTCCATGCATGTGTTGTGATTGTCACACAGCCGCGACACATGCAGCTGCGGCGCAGAACAGCTGATTATCGGGAGCGCTCCAGGCATCCGGAATCCCGATGTAGCTTCTTTGGTAAGCGCTATAGCTTGCTGAATAAGAAGGGAGCTGACAATGTGTGAGCAGGTTACGGGATGCAGTAATGGACTGGAAGCAGAGCAAGAGTTAACAATGGATTTACTTTAACAGGAGGATATTCCACACAGGGAGGGAATGGTGTGAACAGGGTTACATCAGCTAATGCAAATACAAAAGAAGGGCAGAGTTGGATAAACTACACTAGTGGTTTTAGAGAACATTTATGAAAGGTGAACCTTCCTGACTGCAGAGTCCTGATTTCAAACGGTGGCTCTAAGGAAATCAGCACGTGATGAGTCCGGTGTGGTCCTGCCGACGTTGGGGATCCAGTTCCTAGTGGTGACGGGGAGTCCTGGTCATCCAGTAACAAATCCTGGGTCCTGGAGTTGCTGTGCAGGGGAGTATGCAGTCTTTGACACTACCGGAGCTTAACGTGGCTTGGCAGCTATATGCGGGTAAGTCAGGTAACAATTCTCAGCTTAACACACGGTCTCTCTGTCCCAGCACTAGCGCTTCACTTATCTGTCGGGAGCTTTGGACACACTCTGTCACGGTAGCGAACGGGCACGAGTCTCATAACTGGTCACAGTCTCTGCGCACATCTGTCAGGCCCCTCTGGCTTGGGTCTACTCTGCTCCGGTGCTCTGAGAACAGAGCACCAATACTCTGCTGCTGCGCACTGCGTGCTCTCACCAAATCTCTCGTTTCCCACACACTGCGGCTTTTTAAGCTTAGCCACGCCCCCTGCTGCTGAGTGCAAATGTCAGTACTGGTTCCTAAGCTTTGCCCCGTACAACAAGTTTGACAGTCCCGACAGTTCCGGACCCATTGCAAAAGAGGTACCCCGTCTGGTCCTTCTCCTTACAGATGTACACTCATCTCGAATTGTGACATGGTTACCCAGGTTAGGGGCCCACTGAGATGTGTCCCCTCCCCCCACACCACCACTGTCTTTAAGCTCTAGCTATGCTTCTGTGATCAACCATTGTATGGAAATCACTAAGTGGTTAAACAGGATCATTGCCCTTTTTGTTTTTCTTTCTGTTAAAAGCCCATTTCACCACGTTGATGCACAAACCATAAATGATCAACAAAGGCTTGTAAAATGGCTTTCTCAGCTCTATCTAAATGGCATTAAGCTGATCAGAATGGAGGATGGAAGCTGTGAGGATCATTATGATAGGCATTATCCAGAACACTTCACTAAACACCTTCAGGCAGAGAAATAAGACCTTCATCACACACTCATAACTACAAGCTCGTACAATGAACTTAATTAGCATAGTCTGAAATTGCATGGGAACGTTATTTGCATGACTTTATCCACATACATCCATTTTTCAGTCTACCAAAGAATAGTACAATTTATAAGCAATGATTTTTTTTTAAGAGAAAAATTATTGTTGATTGAATACTTTGCTTATATATATTACACTTTATTTAGCCAATAAATGAAATGTTATCTTTGGTTAAAGACGATTGGTGGAGTTTACTAAGTCTGGAATTTAATATGCATTACTTTTCACCTTATGAGGTGCATCCTCAAAGCCCTCAGTCTGAATGCGTTGTTGTTTTGCTGCATGGATAGGTGACATTGGTGCTGCTGGATTGTCCTACTGGAACAATGGAAGTTGAAGAGACTGGATGTTAACTGAGGTCTTGAGTAGGAGTTGTAGTTCAACAGGAAGCCAGAGACCCAGCACAGGGAGACTGATGAGGCAGAGTTGAGATACTAGCATAACAGCCTAGACTTGCAATGCTGTTGAGTTAGCAATGGAAAGTAGATCAGCAAAATACAGTAATGCAGCACAGCCCAGCAATGCAGCAGAGGCTAGTCAATCAGGAGTCTAGCAATTATGAAGTAGAGTAGAGCTGAATCATCTGGGAGAATCACAAAGGGTATGCAGCAGAGCCCAGCATGCAGAGAAAAGCTGACTTAGTGAGGAGGCTCACAATGAAGATGTAGCAGAGCTACTGTAGATTTGCAGAGTGGAGCTGAATTGGTCAGGAGAGTCACAAAGAGGATGTAACAGAGTCTATTGTGTAGAGTGGAGCTAAGTATTAAAAAGATAACTCATAATGAGGATGTAATAGAACCCATTCCATAAAGCAGAGCTGGGTTGGTCAGGAGACCCTCTATAAGGCTAGAGGAGAGCTGGCATGCAAAATAGTGGTATGATAGCAGATACCTGAATACTCAAGTGACATACAGTTGCCTGAAACGATACCATAGTAACCTGACAAACTGATAGAAATCGCTGCAGCAGGAGGAAGATGAAAAGCCTTGCACTGAAGCCAAGTAAATAACAGTATCCCCCTTTAACTCCTTTACCCCTCAAGATGGTTTGCACTTTAATCACCAGGCCAAGTTTTACACTTTTTACACAATTATGATCACTGTCACTTTATCAGGTAACAACTCTGGATCGTTTCGATGAATACCACTGATTCTGAGACTGTTTTCATGACATATTGTACTTCATGATAGTGGCAACATTTTTTCAATATGACATGTTTATCTGCCAAAAAAAAACATGATTGCAATTTTCAAACTTTTAATTCTTATGCCCTTAAATCAGAGATGTGTCACGCAAAATAGTTAATAAATAACATTTCTCACATGTCTACTTTTACATCAGCACAACATTTGAAGCTATTTTTTTTTTGTTAGGAAGTTAAAGGGTTAAAAGTTGACAAGCGATTTCTCATTTTTCCAGCAAAATTTACAAAACCATTTTTTTAGAGACCAACTCACATTTGAAGTGACTTTGATGGGTCTATATGATATAAAATACCGCACAGTGACACCATTTTAAAAACTGCGCCCCTCAAGGTACTTGAAACCACGTTCAAGAAATTTAATAAGTCTTAAGGTGCTTCACGGGAATTTTGAAATGTGTAAAAAAAATTAACATTTAACTTTTTTTCACAAAAAATGTAATGTATACACAATTTTTTTTTATTTTCACACACGTAAAAGCAAAAAATGGACCCCAAAATTTGCTGTACAATTTCTCCTGATCATGCCGATACCCCTAATGTGGGGGAAAACCACTGTTTTGGCTCACGGGAGAGCTCAAAAGGGAAGGAGCACCATTTGACTTTTTGAATGCAAAGTTTGCTGGAACAATTAGCATACACCATGTCGTATTTGTAGAGCACCTGAAATTTCCCTAAATTGACACCATTTTGGAAACTAGACCCCTCAGGGAAATTATATAGATGTATGGTGAGCACATTCAAACCCCAGGTGCTTCACAGAATTTTTTACCATTGGGCATTGAAGAAAAAATAATTACCGTATTTTTCGGACTATAAGACGCACCGGACCATAAGACGCACCCCAAATTTTCAGAAGGAAAATTGGGAAAAAAAAATAATGTGTCAAATGGGGGTCCGTCTTACAGTCCGAATTTAGCTTACCAGCGAACGGATCAGCACAGGTAGAGGAGTGGTCACTGGGGTCGTTTGGTGCGGTAGTGGTGCTCTGTGGGGTGGCTGTGTTATGTGGGGTGGCTGTGTTATGTGGGGTGGCTGGGCACTGTGGGGTAGCCAGGGTGGCAATATACTCACAAATCTGGTGGCGGCGGCGCTCCCAATGCAGCTTCCCTGCGATGCCGGTGGTGGTCGTCTCCCGAGATCTCGGCGAGATTTGAACTTCAGCAAGCGGCGGCCATCTTTCCGGAGCACTTCTTTCCGGACGGCACCGCGACGAAGCTGTGGGGTGCTTTCCGGCAGGAGCTAAACGCCGGCGGAGCCCCCCACGCCGCACAGAGGCCCGCTTGCTGCCCCGACACCACCACCGCACAGGAGGATGACTTGGGACCGCCACCGGAGGGGCCGCCGTGTCGCAGCTGCGGGGGGCTTTCCGGCAGAGACTAAACGCCGGCGGAGCCCCCCACGCTGCACAGAGGCCCGCTTGCTGCCCCGACACCACCACCGGCATCACAGGGAGAATGAATTGGGACCGCCGCTGCCACCGGATTTTTAGGTATGTTGCGACTATAAGACGCACCCCCATTTTCCCCAAAAATTTTGGGGGAAAAAAGTGCGTCTTATAGTCCGCAAAATACGGTACATTTTTACCACCAACATTTTGTTTTAGCACCAGATTTTACATTCTCACATGAGAAGTGGGTAAAAATTGCACCATTTTATGTCCCAAAATTTCTTCTGAATGCAGCAATACCCCATATGTGGCTGTACTGTCCTGCTTAGCCATACGGAGAGACTCGAGAGGGACTGAGCACTATTTGCCTCCTGGAGAGCAGATTTTCCTAGAATAATTTGCAGACTCCATATACAAGGCCCCTAAGTGCTAGAAGAGCAGAATCCCTCCCTCAAGTGACCCCATTTTGGAAATTATACCCCTTTGGGAATTTATCTACAGGTGTAGAAACAAGCAGCAATGAATGCTGCTGAGTGAAAATTGCAAACTGCTGTTATAGTGACCAGTATGCTGTAGTGAACAGTACATAATGTCCAGCTCATACTTCTGGACACATCTGTAAGTTAGGCGTGCTGTCATCGCTTCAGAAATGCTAAATGACCCAATATGTAGTTTAGATGCATTGTGGGGCTCAGAAGGGAGGGGGGCATTTGGATTTGGGAGAGTAGAATTTGCTGAATTTCTTTTGAGGAGCGAAGAGCCATTTCGCTTTTCCAGAACCTTTGTGCTACCTGCAATGTGGAAGCCCCTATATTTCCATTAACAGATGACAGTCCTGAGCAGGGACTTCCTTTTTTTGTGGATTGAGTTGGAGCTTTTGTTAGGAACATTTTACATAACATTTGGGATCACATTTATCCGGCGCCCTACGCCGAGCACTTACATCAGTGTTTCCATGTAAATCTCTGATTGACGTGATACTGATAAAACCCCCAAGGGGTCCATTCACTATAATGAGGCAGCAGAGTTAAGGCACTGTCACACTTAGCGATTGCACCAGCGATCACGACAATGACACGACATGGCGAGATCGTTGGTGCGATCGCTATATGGTCGCTAGTTAGCTTCCAAACACAAAGATCTCATTAGCGATCAGCGATCTGTATAATGACCTCTGCGGTCGTTGGGAAAACCTAGTCCTGCCTGTGCCACTGGTAAAGTCGTTCATAAAGGGTGTCACACTCAGCGATTCAGGCTCACCAGCGGGACACCAACGACCAAAAAACTGCTCAGAACGTTAATAAACAATCAGCGACATCGCAGCGGGGGCCACATCGCTGCTACATGTCACACACAGCGACGTCGCTAGCAAGATCGCTGCTGTGTCATAAAATTGCTGACGCTTAAGCGATCTCGCTAGCGATCTCACTTAGTGTAACAGTACCTTAAGGCCGGCGTCACACTAGCGAGTTTGATGCGAGTTAGTCGCACTACTTACTTGCATCAACACCCGGCACGACCGCCCGCTCTCGGACCAGAGTGCGCGGCGACATAGAAATACATGCAGCCGCGCACTCTGGTCCGAGAGCGGGCGGCCGTGCCGGGTGTTGATGTGAGTAAGTCTTGCGACTGTTAGAGCTGAACCAGCATTTTTCTAAAGTTCAGAGGCCTTGTTTTCTTCAGCATTTTTCTAAAGTTCAGAGGCCTTGTTTTCTTTTAGACAGGCTGATGCGTACCAGAAGTCAAGATAAGATGTTCCTCATTTTAGTCAATACACCCCCGCCCGCCTGAGTAGTTCTGGGAGACAAGGGCAAGAATGGAGTTTTCGGTTAAAATCAGTATTCTACGTGTTTTAGTGATAAGTTGTATTAACCGCCATATATGGTAATTCCGCTTCCTGCTTCAGGGGGGTATATAAATCCCGTATCCAGCAATAAAGAGCAGAGTTTATTGACGCATACTCTGTGTCTGTGTCTTATTCTCTCTGGTACCATATTCCGAGGAGGAAAGGGTTAACGAGACAAGCAGTGACGACAGCTGGCGCCCGAACAGGGACCTTGAGTTAATCTACTCTGAGAAAGTCCGACCGATTCCGGAGTCGTGGGATGAGCGGAGCTCTCTGTTGGTGATATACATACAGCGCTGAGGTAAGAATACTTATTATATTCTACCTGAAAATCTATATCACTGTATAGTGGACTCCCTCCTCCCCGAGCGGTCGGCTTTCCAGGTAATTCACAGGTGTTCCTGGCTCAAGGTTCCTTTGAACCAGTAGACCCTCAGATTAATTGTCAGTCCTGCCTTTCCTCCTTTGAAAAATGACAGTATGGATCCAATGATTGTGGTGTGGTTTTTTCTTGGTGTTTGTGTGATCGGATTGTTTATTTGGTTAGCGTACAAATCTTGGCAAGCAAGCAGCGGAATGGTTCAGAAACCTTTGTGGCCCATTGTCTAAGTGATGGAATTGTCTTGGTGACAGAGTCTTGGTGACAGAATTGTCTAAGTGACAGGAGAATCTCTTCTAGGTGAGGAGATACAAAAATGGGGAACCAAAATGCCAAGGAAGGTATTACTGCCAAAGATTTAGTGGTACGCAGAGAGGGAAAGCAAGCGTTGGTAGGCATTGACAAAGTATTGTGTAAAGCAGGCATGAATGAAAACGGAGAATTGAACAGTGATAAATGGAAAAGGTTCTTTAACTCATATCATGGATGGTTGGGAGACAAAGGACTGTTGAAAACAGTGAACCTGTGGATGAGAGCGTGTGATTACTTAGAGGGAAAGACTGAAGAATTAGGAGACGGACAATACAGACTGACAAAAACAGAGATGATTGACTTACTCTCCTGCTTGCTCCCTACGTTACCTCCACCCCAGTATCAGACTTTCACACTGACCTCCCACGGACCGAACTGTTGGGTCTGTCCCAGGTGTGGACAGCAAAATCCCCTGACGGTAGATGTCTGTGTAGGTTGTGGTGGACCCAGACCTCCCCCGGCCAATCTATTTCCAATGAGGATAGTAATGGTACCTGGTACCCCGGGTGCTGCGGGAGGCGAGGGGGACGGACCAGCTCCAGGCGCCCCCCGGACAGCAGTGTTATACAGACCATGGAGCCCTTCAGAGCAGTTGGCTCTAATAACGCAACTCCCGGACCCTTCACAGTCACCAATGGGATTCGCTAGAATGTTAGCTACAATGCAGGATACGTATAAAGCAACTAGACAGGATCTGGAAGCACTTATGAAAGGGAAATTGGCAGATGAAGCTAGATACGATAGACTGATAGATGAGACATACAAGTGTTATGTTGGTAGGACCGGACCTGATAATGCAGAAGTCAATGACGCAGCAGCAGGGGTTCTGTTTACAGAAGCGTTGAAAAAAGCATGTAAAGATAGACAGGCAGAGAAGGAGGTTACACTAGAAGACAGAGTTCAGGGAAAGGAAGAGGAGCCAAAAGATTATTTCTGGGCCCTAAGAAAAACTTGGGTAGAAATGGGTTTTGTCCCAGAAAACAAGACTAGTGAGAGGATACTGGCAAGTGCATATATGAATGGGTTGAAAAAGAAAGTGGCAGACAAGGTGAAAGTAAGTAGACCAGATTGGAGGTCAGTTAAAGCAGAGGATCTAGCCAGAATAGCACAGGGGGCACAACATGATTTAGCGCAAGCAAAGAGAGGCGCAAGGTTACATGCTGTAGGTACTCGTCCTGCAAACAACAGGGAGGGACGTGTGCCAGGAGATGGACAGAAATTGTGCTACGGGTGCAGGAAACCAGGACATTTCAGGAGAGATTGCAGAACTAATCCATATCCAGCCTGTCCAACTAATCCATATCCAGCCTGTCCAACTAATCCATATCCAAATGACCCGCCTGCAAGAGGCCCCCAAGACCAATTAGGGCCACTCCCATAGGATAATGGTAGCTTGCACATGAACCCCCTTGTCTCCTTACCCCCCACTCCTAATTGTACAGTGCAGGTGAACCTACCAGGGGGACATGAGGTTGAGTTCCAAGTGGACACGGGGCAGACAATTCAGTAATTACAGAAGAGGACTGGCCATTTGGGAAAAGTGATTTCTCCCACCATGTTATAGCAACTCCTTACAACTCTTCATCTATCCTGCTCCCCGTCACTAAAAAGATTCCCCTGCAAATTCAAGGAACCACTGTACACACACAGTTAATGGTATCACCACGGGGTCAATGTAATCTTTTAGGATGTGATGTATTGTCTCAATTGCAAGCACATATTGAGTATCATCCTGATGGGACTGTCACTATGACACCAGGATTGAAGCCAAGCACTCTTTGTAAAATCATGTCACTAGATGTTGCTAGTATAGAGGACACAAATGAATTTCCTTCAATGTTAGAAGGTGTGATACCGCATGATTTCTGGGCTTCAGATAAAACAGATGTGGGCAGATTGAGGGTGCAGCCAGTCATGGTCAAATTAAAGCCAGGTGCAATCCTGCCCCAACAGAGACAGTATCCTCTTAGTTCGGCTCAAGAGTCGGCTATAGCTCAGCAGGTACAGAAACTGGTAGCAAGTGGGTTTTAGTTAAGACCCAGTCCCCTTGTAACACCCCTCTGTTCCCAGTTAAAAAGAAAACAGCACCGGGGCAGCCAGCAGCGTACAGAATGGTCCATGATCTCCGGCTAGTGAACAAAGCTACAGAGCTTCTCACACCAGTTGTTCCAAATCCTCACACCCTTCTGTCTCAGATCCGGCAAGTGCTCTTTATTTTTCAGTGATTGACTTGGCAAATGCATTTTTAGTGTCCCATTGCACCCTGAATGCCAGTATTTGTTTGCTTTTACATTTCAAGGGAATCAGTATTCTTGGACAGTATTGCCCCAGGGTGCCCAGAATTCACCCACTATGTATACTGCCAGTCTGCAAGAGATACTGGAAAAATGGAAAATGCCAAAAGTAGTTGTTCTGCAATATGTTGATGATTTACTGATTTGTGCCCCTCCAGGAAACAGTGTCACACTGCAACAATATCACTCATGTTGTTTCTGTACCAAGCTGGATGTAAAGCGTCAAAGGATAAACTTCAATTTTTTAAATCTTCAGTTATCTTTTTGGAACATTGCATTACACCGGGGGCGCGACATCTGACCAGCGCTCGCAAAGAAGTTGTACAGAATTTCCTATTCCTGTTAATGTTGCCGCTCTTAGGACATTTCTTGGACTGGTTTCCTACTGCAGACAGTGGATACATGCTGTGTCAATCCTCATGCAACCTCTCTATGACTGTATCGCCATGGTGCCTTTTAAACTAACTCCTGAAGGTATAGACTGTTTTTACTCTCTCAAAAACAGGATTGTGGCAGCTCCAGCGCTAGGAACCCCCAACTACGAACTACCATTCACCCTGTATCTCCACGAACAGCAGGGACACGCAGCAGGGGTATTGACTCAGTTACATGATGACAATCAAAGGCCAGTATCCTATTTCAGTGGAAGACTAGATGCAGTGGCTAGAGGTGCCCCGTCCTGTGTACGGGCAGTACATGCTGTAGGACTATTGCTCCACAAATCGTCAGACATTGTTCTTGATCACCCACTTACAGTACTTACACCTCATGATGTATACAACATACTGAACCAGGTGCAGCCGGCACATCTTTCAGCTGCACGTCACCTTCGATTGCAATGTGCACTTTAATGCCTCCAAATGTTTCTTTGCAGAGATGTACCACACTTAATCTGCCACATTGCTACCTCTCTCGGATCTAAAAGAGGGGTCAGGTACGGTATTGTACAAAGAAGATCCAAGAGAGGAAATTCCTCATGATTGTGTTCAGCTTATGGCACAGGAAACAGCAGGCCTACCCACAGTGTTTGAAACTGAAAGACCTAATGCTGATTTTGAATTTTTTATAGATGGATCTCGCCACCAAGATGACTCAGGTACCTTCCACACTGGTATGCCATCGGATCCCTGAATGCGGTAATCAAGGCAGAACCAATGCTCCCACATCAGTCAGCCCAGGAGGCTGAACTTAAGGCTCTGACCGAGGCCTGTAAGATAGATGAAGGTAGAATTGTTAACATCTACACAGATTCTAGATACAGTACGCATTCGGTATAGCACATACCAGACGCACTGATCAGGTGAGTAAAGGAAACGCAATGGCCGATGCAGCAGCAAAAACAGCAGCCAGTAGACCACTCCAAGGGGTAACGATGCACCAGGTAAGCGCTCCCAAAAATCCCTTTGTGTCGGAGGATGCCTTATCTCAGATGCAGGCTCAGGTGCACCAGGAGGAAGTAGAAAAGTGGGAAAAAGAAGGTGCATGTCTGAATGAAGCAAATGGGGTATGGGGAAGAGGGATGCGTCGATGCCTTCCAAGGGCGTTGTACCCTGCGGTCGCCCAGATGTTACATGGGCCAACCCACCAGTCCAAAACTGCTGTGATGAGTGTGATGCAGAAGCATTGGGTGGCACCAGGCTTTTCCACCTGTATAGAAGGTTTGATCCAGGGATCCATGGTATGTGCTACACATAATCAGGGAAGGGTAGTCAAGACACCACCCAAACACGCCCCTCGGCCCCTCTATCCTTTCCAGAGACTGCAGATTGATTATATTCAGCTGCCAAAATCAGGGTCATGGAGTATGTGTTGGTCTGTATTGATTTATTCTCAGGATGGCCGGAGGCTTTCCCGATTGCCAAGGCTACGGCTGCGGCAACCGCAAAGAAGCTGCTTGCAGAGGTGGTGTGCAGGTATGGAGTACCAGAGGTGATCGAAAGTGACAGAGGTACACATTTCACAGGTGAAATAATGAATGAAGTCTTGACAGCTCTAGGAATTCAACAAGCTTTCCACACCCCATATCATCCACAAAGCAGTGGAAAAGTAGAAAGACTAAATGGGACATTGAAGCTAAAAATCCAAAAGGCCATGGCTGAAACAGGGAAATCTTGGCCTGAATGTTTACCATTAGCCCTATATTCAGTAAGGTATACTCCAAATAGGAGAACTGGACTTTCTCCATATGAAGTACTATTTGGCAAAGTGCCTAGCTTAGGATGTTTCTTTCCCCAAGCACTGGAAATGAGTAACCATGTATTAAGCTCATATGTAAGGGATTTGCATAAAAGACTTAAGAAAGTACATGATAATGTCTTCAGTTCTCTTCCAGATCCGAACCAGGATCCTGGGAGTCACAGCCTGCAGCCCGGAGACTGGGTAGTCATTAAAAGACACGTGAGAGTCTGGATCCGAGATTTGATGGACCTTTTCAAGTTCTACTGACGACAAGTACCGCAGTCAAGCTACAAGGCAAGGAAACTTGGATCCACGCATCGCATTGTAAGAAGATCCTTGGAGAGCCTCCAGAAGAGGAATGATGCTACTAATGACATTTGCTTGCATCCTTGCAGTAGCGGATGCTTGGAACAGACTTAGCCGTGTAGATGGGGATGATAACAGGTTCATTAGACACCACTTAGTTTTAGTGGATGGACTGAAAGAACAAAACCAAACTGTTGCAAACTGTTGGATTTGTACACACGCGCCGGTGACATCCACCAGTCTACCATTTCTTGCAGTCCCAGTCCCGTGGGAAGAAATTAACTCTTGGGGTAACTGTTCAGACCATTAAGCAACAATGCCACTCAAAAACTTTGGAACACCACGGTAGGAATACCGGTAGTGGGTTGGACTGATTTTCCATGGTGGCAGGGAAATCTAACAGGACAGATAATTCCAAGACTGTATCTATCTTTTAAAGGTGGGGCATGGGTACCCAGAAATAGAACTAGCATAACCTTTTTGGGAGAAATACCGACACAGGGGTTAAAAATAAGTTTTGGGGTCACTTCAGGAAGCTCAGATGCTTTCAAGCCCTCCCTATTGGAGCGATACCTACACACTGATAGATGGAAAAATAATGTTTTCTTTGAAAATGGTAATGATGAAACTTGTGCTAACAAACCAGGTAACCTGAGGTGTAATAAAGATGAAGGGTATCAGAAGAACACTCCCTCCTGCGGAGAACCTACCGCGGGATACTGCTCCCCACTAGGACAAAAGCCCGGATGGTGCATGATGAGTAATATTTCAAAGTTTATAGATTTGGCACACCGATTAGAATTACAGCATTCAGCTATATGGAACCTTCCACCATCAATGTATTGGGTACATGGGGACAAGGCATTTAAGTGGCTTCCAGTAGGAGTCACCGGGAAATGCACCCTAGCTAGATTGACACCAGCCACCTATCTCATCACTCCGGACAGATTAGATCCATTATCTATTCCAAAACATACACTACATAAACGATCTGCAGACAATAGACCTCGCCCAAATGGGAGACCACATATAGTGGAGATGGGGATAGCAAATAAATTTTTCAGTGCATTATTTATCTACCCAATGATAGCTCAGACATGGGATAAGTTGGTAGAATCCACAGATTACCTAGATGATCAAATATGGGATATTTTAGATATCATCAATGGGTCCCTTGCAGTACAGAACCAGTTAATTATTGTTACTAACCAACATACCCTCGTGTTAGATTACCTGACTGCAGCTCAAGGAGGGATGTGCCAGATTATTGGACCTGCATGTTGTCATTATATTGATAATTCTAGTGTTTTAACCCTTAAACATATGCTAGAGGATGTCATAAAGTTAAGGAAACTATATGATGAGGCAAATCTGAAGAATCAAGATTCATGGTGGGCAAACACTTTCTCCTTTCTTAACCCCGCAAATTGGTTCAAAGGTATAGGGGGTTGGCTGACTGGGGTAATACAAGCTGGCCTACAGGTTTTATTGATATGTCTTGCTATCTATTTAGTTTTTAAAATCTGTTTGATGTGTATTAAACGATGTACTAGGACACAGAGGAGGTATGAAGATGTGTATTGATCAAATGAAGGAACAAAAGGAGGAAATGTTAGAGCTGAACCAGCATTTTTCTAAAGTTCAGAGGCCTTGTTTTCTTCAGCATTTTTCTAAAGTTCAGAGGCCTTGTTTTCTTTTAGACAGGCTGATGCGTACCAGAAGTCAAGATAAAATGTTCCTCATTTTAGTCAATACACCCCCGCCCGCCTGAGTAGTTCTGGTAGACAAGGGCAAGAATGGAGTTTTCGGTTAAAATCAGTATTCTACGTGTTTTAGTGATAAGTTGTATTAACCGCCATATATGGTAATTCCGCTTCCTGCTTCAGGGGGGTATATAAATCCCGTATCCAGCAATAAAGAGCAGAGTTTATTGACGCATACTCTGTGTCTGTGTCTTATTCTCTCTGGTACCACATTCCGAGGAGGAAAGGGTTAACGAGACAAGCAGTGACGACACGACTAACTCGCATCAAACTCGCTAGTGTGACACCGGCCTAACTCTGGTCTTCATCTGGCTCAGCGGTGTCCTTCTTTTCAGAAGTGCACAAAACTGTGGCAGACGGCACTTTTATGCAATCCTAAAGAGACTGATATCGCTGGATCATGGGCTATACGCACCCACAGTGCCTCCATCTGCCTCATTATAGCTAATCTTCAAGCGTTCCATCTGAATCACATATTTCAGAGATTTACAGGGAAATCCCAAAATAAGTGCTCAGCGCGGAGAGCAGGATAATTGTGCGTCTTGTCTTACTGCTTTCTTTGGGAGGCAGAATGAACAAATCAACATCAGGTGAAGAATTTGTTTCATTCATTTTTTACGCCATTCCTTGTGTAGTATATATGATACAGCGACTGTATTCTTAGGGTCAGTGCGATTACAGCGATACCAGATTTATATAGTTTTTTTATGTGTGGCTGCTGTCACGCTCTAAAAAACGCTTTTTATTGTAAAAACGCATTGCCATATTTAAGAGCTATAATTTTTTCATATTTTGGCCCATAGAGTCATGCAAAGGCTTGTTTTTTAGGGGACAAGTTGACGTTTTTACTGGTTCCATTTTCAGATACATGACTTTTTTTTATCAATTTCTATTTTGATTTTTGGGAGGTAGAATTAATAAAAACCAGCAATTCAGGATTTTTTTAAATTTTTTTGTCATTTCGCATGTGTAAAATTGATAAGGCAGTTTTATTCTTCGGGTCAGTACGATTACAATGATAGCACACTTTTTTTATGTTTTGGCGCTTTTACACAATAAAAATTATTTTATAGAAAAAATAATTATTTTTGCATCGCTTTATTCTGAGAGCGATAGATTTTTTATTTAACTGCTGATGGAGCTGTATGATGTCTTGATTTTTTGCAGGACAAGATGTTTTTAAGGGTATCATGTTTATTTATATTTGTTCTTCTGATCGTATTTTATTCCTCTTTTTGTTCGGAGGTATAATGATAAAGCATTGTTTTTTGCCTTTTTTATTTATTTTTATGATGTTCACTAATGGGGTTAACTAGTGGGAAAGTTTTATAGGAAACTCGTTCCGGACACAGCAATACCAAATATGTATACTTTTATTGTTTATATAATTTTAATAAAAATATTTATTTATGGATACAATATATTTAGATTTTAATATTTTTTTTATTTCTTATATATTTTTTTACAATTTTTTAGACTTTTTTAACTTTTTTTTTACTATTTTTACTCTGTCCCCATATGGGACTTTCATTTTTTGCAGGCTGAGCGCTTGTATAGCATAGAGATGCAACAGCATCACTATGCTATGCAAACTGTCATAGCTGCACTGACAGGCAAACTTGCTGTTCATGCTCTGAGCATGATCAAGCAACTTTGGTAGCTCAGGTCACCTTGGCAACCATCAGGACCCCGCAATGACTTCTCCGATCAAAGGGCAGAGGGGCTGTCTTCCCTTTGCCTTTTCCCGAAATGATGCGATCGAGTGCAATCGCAGGATTTAGGGGGTTGTGGTGCAGGACTTCTCCTGGCACTGAGTATTGGGTGACAGTTGTCAAAATCATCTGACACCCGGTGGCAATCGCGCACGTACAGCCTCTGTGTGTGCAAAATCGTCAGTACATATCCATACGTCCCAGGTCAATAAGTACCAGTTCACAGGGACGTATGGATACATCTCGAGTGGGAAAGGGGTTAAAGTTCCCTCCCAGATAAATGTAACATAGAGGAGAAAGGATACTTTGAATTGAACTTTTGAAGCAAAGTTGGAGCACTAATGTCCTTTTTTTGGAATTCAGCCACTCTTTTCAGGACTAAATCCCAATCAATAGATTAAGTAAAGAATCCCCAGGTGTACATTCTTGCAATCCAAGATTTAAATGATTTCAAATTCCATGCTTCAATATTGCATGCACATAGAAGAAAACTTGATTGTAAAGACAATAAGTTAAGGAGGCTGATTATGTGATTATAATGCCTTATGGGATGACCTTTTGCCTTTGCCAATCATATTTATCTTTCTGAGTTCATGAAGGGTTAACTTTTGCTGCAGAATTTGCTGGAATAGCTAGTTGTCAGGCAGAAAGGAATCCTTAGTGATGGATTCCCACCAGAAACATGTTGCCCAGGACTGATGGACTGACAGGACAGCGTGAGGGAAGTTCCTATTTAACACCCTGCAGTTCCAGAGTCAATGCATTACTCATCAACCTTGCTGATGATCCTTCATGTGGTTAGGTTAACTGAAGTGAATTAATTGGGTCTCGGGTCAACTAAGGACTGAGCCATTTTTGTATTGACAATTTATTTGTTTATGTATTGGATCCATGATTTGTTTATATTTATTATTAACCCCCTTAATAAAGCATTGCAGCCTATTTTATCCAACTACTTTTTGTAATATAATTTATTTAATTAGTTATTATAGCATCTATAATCCTATATAGCAGAAAGTATGCCAAGGGCCAATGGGTGAAGTAAGGAAACATGGAAATCATTGAGAATCTTCATGATATTAAGTATTTTGAGACAGAAAATGACTGCATTGATTGCTCGGTCACTGTAAAAAATCTTGATATAAGCTTCTTACAGACTGTTTTAAGACAAACGTTTTTAGTGAATAGTCAAAATGTATCCCCAGGAGATATGTTGGGAGACAGTCATCTGTTTTTATGTCCCTTCTGTCACGCTAGTGTAGCAACTCACTCGGGATAAGATAAAGCTAAAAACTTCAACTGACCCTGTCAATTCCTGTACAAACTAGAAATCCTGATCCTGGTTCCTGCGTGAGCTGAAATATCCCTAACTTCAGGGTAGACTATGAAATCTTTGCCCTATGCTGCCTGAAAGACCGTTGAGCATGTCACATTCCTCCTAATTAACTGGAGAGCAGAGCAGAGTGTAAACTACCTTCAAAAGGGAAATGGTGCTGAAAAAAGGTGTGAGTAAAATAAGCCACTAAATAAAAAATAAAGTATAAAGTTTGTACAGTTAGATAATATGCCACATACTTCCTAAAAATAAACAGAAAATAGGAGCAGAGTGAAGAAACAAAACAGCAAAGGGATAAACCCTAGCTAGAATTTCACTGACTGGCTCTAAATTAATGCTCTATGACTGGACATGTAAATGAAACTATCACCAACAGGATACACCAGCAGGGTGACAGAATAGAAAGCTTCACCAGAAAGGTGATAGGGAAGACAAATCAAAACACCTGTGTTATGCTAATTAGACAGCAACCAGGATAACAAAACCTAAAACCCAGAGAAAAGGTGTGTCTGCTGTGGCTCTGTGGACAGAGAAGCTAACCACAAAACTCAGGCTAATGTATTCAAACCCAAAAGCATGACACCTTCTTGTTCAACTTTTGATGTGGCAGTCAACGATAGATTGAACTTTGGTCTAAAAGTCAAAAATGTCTTTGCAAACATTTTCTACAACAGGGGTTGCAACTGATTGATAATAAGCAAAGAGAGTCATGGCTCTCTTATGTGGACAGAGCTCAGCTTCTGGGAACTCTCCACACATGGTCATCTCCCCTCAATCACGTATATACATATGATTAAGACCTAAAGGGAACCTGTCACATTGAGTAGAAAGATATAGGTTTGTTGGAAAATATTCCATGTAAGTTATATTATATTAATTGAAAATTCTGCTGTTTATACACATGTGAGACAAGTGGGAGGTCCTACTCATTTATGGACAGTTATTTATGCATGCACAGTCATACAAAACAGATTGTCAGAATCTGTAAAAGGCCGCCCACTCGACTCATATGAATACAAACATCAGGGATTTCAATGAAAAAATATATATTTATTTGTGGGGAAAGTTTCAGAAAATAAGCTATTTATTTATATATACTGCATATATATAATATATATATATATATATATATATATATATATATATATAATATATATAAGTCCATCTCACAAAATAAGAATATCAGCAAAAAGTTAACTTATTTCAGTTTTTCAATACAAAAAGTGAAACTCATATATTAGATAGTCATTACAGAGTGATGTATTTCAAGTGTTTATTTCTGTTAATGTTGCTGATCATGGCTTATGTTGCTGATCATGGCTTACAGCCAATGAAACCCCAAAAGTCATATTTCCGTAAATTAGAATACTTTATAACACCAGTTTGAAAAGATGATTTTGAAATCTAAAATGTTGGCCTACTGAAATGTATGTTCAGTAAATGCACTCAATACTTGGTCGGGGCTCCTTTTGCATCAATTACTGCATCAATGCAGCGTGGCATGGAGGCAATCAGTCTGTGGCACTGCAGATGTGTTATGAAATCCCAGGTTGCTTTGATAGCAGCATTCAGCTCGTCCGCATTGTTGGGTCTGGTGTCTCTCATCTTCCTCTTGACAATACCCCATAAATCTATGGGTTAAGGTCAGATGAGTTTGCTGGCCAATCAAACACAGTGATACTGTTGTTTCTAAACCAGGAATTGGTACTTTTGGCAGTATAGACAGGTGCCAAGTTCTGTTGGAGAATTTCGATATCCAAAAAGCTTGTCTGCAGAGGGAAGCATGAAGTGCTCTAAAATTTCTTGGTAGATGGCTGCGCTGAGTTTGTTCTTGATAAAGCACAGTGGACCTACACCAGCAGATGAACACCAGCAGATGACATGGCTCCGGAAACCATTATTGATTGTGGATACTTTAAACTAGACCTTGGAAATCAAGTCCCAGGGTGTGGAGGAAGAGTGGAGATACAGATAATCCAAGCTGCTTGAGGTCTAGTGTGAAATTTCCACAATCAGTGATAGCTTGGGGAGACTTGTCATTTGCTGGTATAGGTACACTGTGTTTTATCAAGACCAAAGTTAGCGCAGCCATCTACCACAAAATTTTAGAGCACTTCCTGCTTCATTCTGCCGACAAGCTTTTTGGACATGGAATTTTCATTCTCCTGCAGGACTTGGCACCTGTCTACACTGCCAAAAGCACCAATACCTGGTTTAAAAACAACAGTATCACTGTGCTTGATAGGCCAGCAAACTTGCCTGACATTAACCCCATAGAGAATCTTGAGTATTGTCAATGAGGGACACCAGACCCAACAATGCAGATGAGCTGAAGACTGATATCAAAGCAACCTGGGCTTCCAGAACACCTCAACATTGTCACAGACTGAATGCCTCCGTTCCACACCGCATTGATGCAGTAATTGATACAAAAGGAGCCTCGACCAAGTATTGGGTGCATTTACTGAACATACAGTGGGTAAGTCCGCTGCCTCAGAGTAACCCTTGACTCTGCCCTGTACTTCAAACCGCACATCCAAGCTCTTTCTACCTCCTGTCGCCTTCAACTCAAAAATATTTCAAGAATCCGTCCTTTCCTCAACCCTCAATCTACTAAAATGATTGTGCACGCCCTCATCATCTCCCGCCTCGACTACTGCAACACCCTTTTCTCTGGCCTCCCTGCTAACACCCTCGCACCTCTCCAGTCCATCCTTAACTCTGCTGCACAACTAATTCACCTCTCTCCTCGCTACTCCTCCGCTTCTCCCCTCTGCAAATCTCTTCACTGGCTCCCATTCCCTCAGCGTATCCAGTTCAAATTACTAATACTGACCTACAAAGCCATCTATAATCTGTCTCCTCCTTATATCTCTGAACTAATCTCCCGATATCTTCCCTCACGTAATCTCCTATCCTCCTAAGACATCCTTCTCTCCTCCACACTTATTCGCTCCTCACCCAACCGCCTCCAAGACTTCTCCCGAATATCCCCCATCCTCTGGAATTCTTTGCCCCAACACGTCCGACTATCAAACACATTCGGATCCTTCAGACGGAACCTGAAAACCCATCTCTTCAGGAAGGCCTACAGCCTGCATTGACCCTGCTACCTCCTCACCACTACCGGAGAAATCGCCTCAACCAACACCGGAACTGCTGCAACCCCCCGACCTACTGTCTCCTGCCTCACAATCCTGTAGAATGTAAGCCCGAAAGGGCAGGGTCCTCTCCCCTCTGTATCAGTCTGTCATTGTTAGTTTGTTTACTGTAAGTGATACCTGTAATTTGTATGTAACCCCTTCTCATGTACAGCACCATGCAATCAATGGTGCTATAGAAATAAATAATAATAATAATAATAATAATAATAATAATAATGAAAGTCTTAAAACCCATTTAAATTTTTTACTCTTTGTTTCATTGCAGCCATTTGGTATATTCAAAAAAGTTCATTTTGCTTCTCATGAATGTACACTCTGCACCCATCTTGACTGAAAAAAAAAATGAAGAAATTTTTGCAAATTTGTTAAAACAGAAAAACTGAAATATCACATGGTCATAAGTATTCAGACACTTTGCTCAGACACTCATATTTAAGTCTCATGCTGTCCATTTCCTTGTGATCCTCCTTGAGATGGTTTTACTCATTCATTGGAGTCCAGCTGTGTTTAATTAAACTGATAGGACTTGATTTGTAAAGACACACACCTGTCTATATAAGACCTCACAGCTCACAGTGCATGTCAGACCAAATGAGAATCATGAGGTCAAAGGAACTGGCCAAGGAGCTCAGAGACAGAATTGTGGCAAGGCACAAATCTGGCCAAGGTTACAAAAGAATTTCTGCAGTACTCAAGGTTCCTAAGAGCACAGTGGCCTCTATAATCCTTAAATGAAAGAAGTTTGGGACCACCAGAAGTCTTCCTAGACCTGGCTGTCCAGCCAAACTGAGCAATCGTGAGAGAACAGCCTTGGTTAGAGAGGTAAGGAAGAATCCCAAGATCACTGTGGCTGAGATCCACAGATGCAGTAGGGAGATGGGAGAAAGTTCCACAAAGTCAACTATTACTGCAGCCCTCCACCAGTCAGGTCTTTATAGCAGCGTGGCTCGACGGAAGCCTCTCCTCAGTGCAAGACATATGAAAGCCCAAATAGAGTTTGCTAAAAAAATACATGAAGGACTCCCAGAGAAATAAGATTCTCTGGTCTGATGAGACGAAGATAGAACTTTTTGGTGATAATTCTAATCGGTATGTGTGGAGAAAAGCAGGCACTGCTCATCACCTGCCCAATACAATCCCAACAGTGAAAGATGGTGGTGGCAGCATCATGCAATGGGGGTGTTATTCAGCTGCAGGGACAAGACGACTGTTGGCAATTGTAGGAAACATGAATGTGTCCAAATACATTGATATCCTGGATGAAAATCTCTTCCAGAGTGCTCTGGACCTCAGACTTGGCCAAAGATTCACCTTCCAACAAGACAATGACCCTAAGAACACAGCTAAAATAACAAAAGAGTGGCTTCAGGACAACTCTGTGACCATTCTTGACCTGCGCAGCCAGAGTTCTGACTTAAACCCAATTGAGTATCTCTGGAGAGACCTGAAAATGGCTGTCCACCAACGTTCACCATCCAACCTGACAGAACTGGAGAGGATCTGCAAGGAAGAATGGCAGAGGATCCTCAAATCCAAAAAAACTTTCTGTCCCAAGAAGGCTCAAGGCTGTACTAGCTCAGAAGAGTGTTTCTACTCAATTCTGAGCAAAGGGTCTGAATACTTATGAACATGTGATATTTCAGTTTTTCTATTTTAATAAATTTGCAAAAATTTCTACATTTCTGTTTTTTTTCATTCAAGATGGGGTGCAGAGTGTACATTAATAAGAAAAAAATGAACTTCTTTTGAATTTACCAAATGGCTGAAATAAAACAAAGAGTGAAAAATTTAAAGGGGTCTGAATACTTTCTGTACATTTCAGTAGGCCAACATTTCAAATTTTAAAATCATTTTTTCAAACTGGTATTATGAAGTATTCTAATTTACTGAGATAATGACTTTTGGGTTTTCATTTGCTGTAAGCCATAATCATCAACATTAACAGAAATAAACACTTGAAAAAGATCACTCTGTTTGTGATGACTCTATATAATATATGAGTTTCACTTTTTGTAGTGAAGAACTGAAATAAGTTAACTTTTTGATGATATTCTAATTTTGTGAGATGCACCTGTATATATCAATCTGTTCAGCTCATACTGCTCTATAATATCCAGCCTGCAGATCTGAAAACATTTTCAAAATGACAGGCTCTCTTTAAGGGGTTGCAAAGGTCATTGTGAATAAAGATTGAGCATATAGAACTATGACATTACCAGTTGCGAATATTAGTTTCCGTGTTATCAGCTGTGTACATAAGTAATCCGTATCATTTAAATCCCACCAATGATAGTAAGGCTACGGAAAAATCTTCTGGGAAAAAACACAAGTCTAAAATATCCCCAGTGGCCAGTAAGAAAATTGCAAATTAGTATTTTTTTTAACACAGACTATGATATGAAAAAAAAATACTGACTTTTTAAAAAAAAATCATTTAACACTAAAGCCTGATTGAAACGTTAGATCGTTTTCTGATGATACATTCCCTTTATCCTGTGTTCTGCAAATCAAGCATCCGGTTTCAGAAGTTACTGTAGTGGCTCCTGTTTATTTTGTGTAGTCTTTTAAAGAGATGACTCCCCTGTCAAAACAATTTGAACTAGAAATGTAATTGCTGACTTTAGTTTGTGGGGGTGACTAAATTTATGTTGTACAGAGTGTTTTGTGTCACGCATGTGGAGCCTCACAAACAAATAGCAATTCTCATAATATGTTACTGACATAACCCTGAGAGTTAGGCAGGGGCATGCTGTGACAAAGAGTACCCTCTCAGAGACCAATAAAGGCCCAGAAAGATGAGCTCTTGGTTGACAAGATAGGCTGTTATACAGCTTGTTGGAACCTCCAGCAGAGGTTGAGGTCCTGATCCTGATTTAAAGACCACTCAGAAAGGTCATAGCCACAGTTTAAGAAATACTTCTGTTAAAATCAATGTTTGAGCTGTCCATGGAAGCACTTT
The DNA here is from genome assembly GCA_033576555.1 of Oophaga sylvatica. Classification (NCBI taxonomy): domain Eukaryota; kingdom Metazoa; phylum Chordata; class Amphibia; order Anura; family Dendrobatidae; genus Oophaga; species Oophaga sylvatica. The sequence continues at coordinate 205,293,929 of JARQOD010000005.1, read as the reverse complement.
TCATATTGATCAAACCTTAAGTTGATAAATTGTCACTGTTAAAAGTCCATAATCATGATATCGCTTTGTAAGCCTCCCCCTCTCTACTTTTGTGTCAACCTTAGTTATTCATTATTTTAATATCGCTATTCCCCATCTTCTGATGTACATAGGTAAGTAAATAGTAGTACATACAGTATAAATAACATAGGGAAACTTGGTTGACCACTAATTTGATCAAAAAAGTGTAAAAGCCATTGCACAAGGTGTACCAAATCAGTATGGCATTATCTATAGTATTTCACCTCTCTATGTGCCAGCAGCAGGCTTCAATAGATGGGGCAAAGCAGGTCCTAGGCCTGACTGCTTCGAACCTGACCACAGAAAGCTATACAGACTAGATGCACAGCCCCAAAGGTCTGGAGTGGTGAAGTTGGTGTTCATTCTCTGACATTCCAAGTGGTTAAATGTATTTTATAGTAATATATGTTATCTAATAGGGCAGCACGGTGGCTCAGTGGTTAGCACTACAGCCTTGCAGTGCTGGAGTCCTGGGTTCGAATCCCACCAAGGACAACATCTGCAAGGAGTTTGTATGTTCTCCTCGTGTTTGCGTGGGTTTCCTCCGGGTACTCCGGTTTCCTCCCACACTCCAAAAACATACTGATAGGGAATCTAGATTGTGAGCCCCATCGGGGACAGCGACGATAATGTGTGCAAACTGTAAAGCGCTGCGGAATATGTTAGCGCTATATAAAAATAAATATTATTATCTAAAAGCAAATCCTCCTAGGGCTGCAGTATAGCCTAGACAGAGTCAACTGTAACAGCTGCATCAGATTGAGGAGGGGGAAGTAAGAATTAGTGTCAAGTTCAGGAGGTGTCATGTTCAGGTACAGGGAGTGTGGTGAAGTTCTAGCATTGGTCATATGCTGTGGGCTGCTAGGATCAACATGAGCTTGTTACTCGGGCCAGTGGATTGCCATAGAACCCTTCTGGGCAAATCTGTTTGTCAGCCCTGGGACCTCGAGATGGACATCAGGGTCTTTGAGTGCTGCAGGGAAAGATGGACTCTGACTCTCAGAGGCAGAAGATAAAGGAATCTGGGTGCGCTGCAATAGAGGGACAAGAATTCCTAGTGCTAGAGTTATCAAAAGGGATGCTCTAACCAGACTGAGAACTAGGGATGAAGATATTTCTGGTAATTGTGGGAAATACTGTAACATGTTGTGCCCTATCCTACATGCTTCATTGTAATGATTGTAAACTGGCCAGTAGAAGTTTGACTGTTATAAAATATTTGATGTCCCCTGGACTGTGTGCTGCAAAGGTTCTGGAAGATGGAAGCCTGGAGCCAGTGGAGGCCTATGGGCCACAAGTAAGTATGATGCACCTCACATATAGCAGCACACCGGGATTATGACACAATTTTCCTGTAGGGTACCAGAGCTTGGAGAAGTAGCTTCTTGTCCATGACTACCTTGCTCAGGCACCTTACATTGGCACATAGAGAGGTGAAATGCTAAGATAAGACCATCCTGATTAGGTGTGCCTTGTGATGGTTGGATGGCTGTTACTATTTGCTTACTAACTACAGGGTATTTGCTGTATAATTTTTTGTGCTACATTCTGTCTGTTAACCCCTTTACCCCCAAGGGTGGTTTGCATGTTAATGACCGGGACAATTTTTACAATTCTGACCACTGTGGGGGGACCACAACACATTTGAAGTCACTTTGAAGGGTCTATATGATAGAAAATACCCAAAAGTGATACTATTCTAAAAACCTCACCCCTCAAGGTGCTCAAAACCACATTCAAGAAGTTTATTAACCCTTCAGGTGCTTCACAGGAATTTTTGCAATGTTTAAAAAAAAATGAACATTTAACTTTTTTTCACAAAAAAATATTTCAGGTCCAATTTTTTTATTTTCCCAAGGGTAACAGGAGAAATTGGAGACCAAAAGTTATTGTTCAATTTGTCCTGAGTACGCTGATACCCCATATGTGGGGGGAACCACTGTTTCGGCGCATGGCAGAGCACGGAAGGGAAAGAGCGCCGTTTGACTTTTTCAACGCAAAATTGGCTGGAATTGACATTGGATGCCATGTCACGTTTGGAGAGTCCCTGATGTGCCTAAACAGTGGAAACCCCCCAGTTCTAACTCCAAACCTAACCCCAACACACCCTTAACCCTAATCCCAACCCTAACCCTAGCCCTGATCCTAGCCCTAACTCTAGTCCTAACCCTAACCTAATCCCAACCCTAACCCTAGCCATAAGCCTAATGGGAAAATGGAAATAAATACATTTTTTTTTATTTACTATTTTTCCCTAACTAAGAGGATGATAAAGGGGGGGTTTGATTCCTTTTTATAGCAGGTTTTAATATTGGGTTTTTATGTTTGGTAGCTGTCACACACTAAAAGACGCTTTGTGTTGCAAAAAAATGTTTTTGCATCACCACATTTTGAGAGCTAAAATTTTTCCATATATTGGCACACAGAGTCATGTAAGGTCTTATTTCTTGCGGGACAAGTTGACGTTTTTATTGGCACCATTTTTGGGCACATGACATTTTTTGATCGCTTTTTATTATGATTTTTGGGAGGCAGAATGAACAAAATCCAGTAATTCATGAATTTGTTTTGGAGGGGCGTTTACACCGTTCCACGTGTGGTAAAATTGATAAAGTGGTTTTATTCTTCGGGTCAGTACGATTTCAGCGATACCTCATTTATATCATTTTTTATGTTTTGGCGCTTTTATACAATAAAAACCATTTTATATAAAAAATAATTATTTTTGCATCGCTTTATTCTGCGAGCTATAACGTTTTTATTTTTTCGCTGATGAAGTTGTATGGCAGCTCGGTTTTTGCGGACAAGATGACGTTTTCAGCGGTACCATGTTTATTTATATCCATCTTTTTGATAGCGTGTTATTCCACTTTTTGTTCGGCAGTATGATGATAAAGCATTTTTTTGGCCTTGTTTTTTTTTTTTAAAGGGTTCATTAAAGGGTTTAACTAGTGGGACAGTGAGAAGCCACCCCCCTGCAGGACATGGATGGACCCAGCGGCCATCTTGGATCTGGGGACCTGCAGGGAGGAGGCACTCGGGACAGCGCGATCACATCGCGCTGTTTGAGGGTCTCAGGGAAGCATGCAGGGAGCACCTCCCTGCGTGATGCTTCCCTATGCCGCCAGGACACTGCGGTCATGTTTGTTCGCAGTGTGACGGGGGTTAAAGTGCCGGGAGCGGTCTGTGACAACTCCTGTTTCTTAGTGCCGAGTGTCAGCTGTGAGAATCAGCTGACACCCGGCCGCGATCGGCGGCACTCCCCCGTGAGCACTGCCGATCGCATATGACGTACTATCCCATCCACGGTCATATGGGCCCGGGTCACCTGGACGGGATAGTACGTCTGATGTCAGAAAGGGGTTAAATGGCCACAATGTGAATGTGCACCTACACATTGCACTCATGCCAACAGGAGTGCCAGCCCATTTCTTCTTTTTTGTTTTGTTTATGTAGAGTAACATCTTCTGTAATGCAATAACACCAGCTGCCGGCCTTGAATTCCTGCTCATGCCATAATGGTTTAATATCTATCAGAGACCACCAATATTACATTGAAGAAATGTTATGAATATATTAACCTACGGTAATTAAATTATAAAGGTTTTATCAGACTGTGGTACAAATATTATAACCATTTTTCAACAGACGGTTCTATAGCAGTTGTACACTATTTAAAAGCTAAGTGCATAAATACTGAGGAACTTTACATGTGCAGTCAAAATGGTTCAAAATAGCTAAGTGATTAAGCAATTGGATGGGAAATTTGCCACCACACATTTAAAGTGAAGAGGGAAATTTATTGATTAACATTTTCTCAGTAAATTTGTGATATTATAATCAAGGCCAGCTAAACCAGGGCACTATTACTGGAACAGCTTCTTGGAAAATAGTTCAGACATGAGAAAATGTTTCAGCTATAGTCCATTTGAAATTAAATTTATTGGCTAATAATGTAGACAAAAAAAGTATCCAAATAATACTGTGACATTCCATTTGACTTAAAAAGGCCACAGGCATCTATCTATTTGATTTACTTATATAGTAATGACATTATCATAGCTGTTACCATTGAGGCTCACTATCTAAATTCCTCATCATTATGTCTTTGGAATGTGGGATGAAATCCATGCAAACATAGGTTGAACATAGAAGAACTATTTAAGAAACCAATGAGTTAAACCAGAAGTGACAGGTAGACTTTAAGGAGAAGAAGAACTTACCTTAAAACCTATGACATGTTCAAAATAAAACAAATGCAATATATTCATGGAATTATAATGTTTTACTGTAATATAAAGTGGTGATGAATATGTTGGCGCCATAAAAATAGCATTATTATTATATTATGTTTTTCACTTAGTTGTATTAGTGTTTACTTTTCTTTTGACCTCAGCATTGCTTTCTAGAAGGTCTAAAAAGGACCTGTCACTTGCTTCAAACAATTGAGATAAATACGTTGGAAAAATTCCTGAGTGACCTGGATTCTGCAACTGCTTTCCATTTTGCGCTGCTTCACGCTATTGCAGCGATATTCAGAATTATTTATTCTGGAGCACAGTATGTGAAAATCTTTGCTTGCAATTCAACTTGGTGTTTCTTCACAGTCATATCTGGGGATGTGCACTTACACCTCTCCTTAGCAGATGCTGTCAATCATAGTTTCGTCAGCTGATGTAGCAATCAGTCTAGGACACTGCCAAGCTATCTTTGGCAGGATCTGAGAGTGGTGAAAGTGCATGCCCTCAGAAAAGACTATGAAGAAATGAACAAATGCCTGGTTGGACTGCAAAACAGAGATTTCACATCCAAAAGAAACAATTGTGAATATCAAAATGGAAAGCATGGTAGAATCATGGCAGCTCATGGATTTTAACAAGGCCATTCATGTAATTGCTTTGCGCAATTGACATGTCCTCTTTAAATTTGCCAGCTCTTCCTGGAGTCGAGGAGGTTCCCATTTTTCCAGAAGTCTCCTGGGTAATACAGTAGATCAGACAAATTTGTAATATACTGTAGTGAAGCTAGAAGAATCTTGGTGGCTTATTTGCCCTGGATATCTGGGCATCAAAGGGGCACCAAAAAAACCACTCTATATTGATTGGCAGTGAAACATATTTTTGTTCTGATAAAGAAAACTCTAACTACAAATCTAAAAGAATTTTTTTATTAAATGGTCCGTAAAATGTGTGTCTGAAATAGGATGTTAGACTACTATCCTAACATCAATGTTACTTTAAATTAGTTTTTATATCTTAGGTCTGGTAATGGAAAAAGTAGGTCATAAACTATTGTTTTCATATTATTTTATATAATACATTAGTAAGACTTGTAGCTTATACATGTTTTGTATGTTTGTATTTACAGAATATCATTATAGGTTCATAATATTGTGAGGCAGTGACCGGGATCGTTTACGAGGGACGTTATATTTCCCCCAGAATGTGTACAGAGACCTATTAAAGCCATTGGAGTGCATTGCAGTCACACACACAGCTGTGGCTGCAATGCAGGAATAAAGGTGAGCAATGACTAGTCAGACTACCTGGCTAAGGTAGATTAAGTAAAATCCGGCAGGGCCTTCATTTCTTGGAGGAGGTCACAGGAGGCAGTGGGGCGGCCTCCTCCCTCCAACCCGGGTTTTCCAGTGGCTTTTGCCACAGGTCTTTAAAACTCCTGCACTAAGGATTAGTTTTGTTCTATGTTGGGACCCTGCAAGGAGCATAGCAGGGAAGCTCCACAGGATTGTGTGTAGCTGAACCCACGCCTGGGACGGCTCTGCACCTGTCAGGCTTTGTTTGGCCCGGCGCGGCCGTTGTCCCCGGCAACCAGTGTTTATGGACTGATGTTAACCCGGCTGCGTACCGGAGGACTTTTTCTGTTTAACCCGTGAGTTGCTGAATAAAAGCTGTTTAATATGGACTTGCTTGGGTCACTGCCTCAGTTACTGCACGGTGTGAACACCGCCGCCTTACAATTGGTTGGAGAATGCGGGCATTGTGACTGAGGTATACCCCCACCGGCAGCTTCATGAACATAATCCGGCCAGCCACTTTTCAGCCTCACCCGGGGACAAAATGGAAGAGCTGTTTAAGCAGCTGGTAATTATGTACCAGCAGCAACAAAGAACAAACGAACTGCTGCTGCAACAGATCTCTGCCCTGCGGGAGACCCCGACGGCACCAGCCCCTGAACGTTGCGAGGCCCGAGACAGAGTTCGCTCAGCGTTGAGGAAGATGGGACCTGAGGACGACGTGGAAGCTTTCCTGACAGTTTATGAGCGCACAGCGGAGCGGGAAAACCTACCCGCCGGCCAGAGGGCAGAAGTAGTAGCTCCGTTTCTGGTCAGCGATGCACAAAAGGCCTACTTCGATCTCAGTCGGGAGGACGCCCAGGACTACCAGAGGCTCAAAGGTGAGATCCTTGCCCGACTGGGGGTTAATACATACGTGAGGGCTCAGCGTGTATTTTCATGGGCCTATGTGGAGACACGACCCGCGCGGTCTCAGGCTTATGACCTCCTGCAGCTGGTAAAGAAGTGGCTCCAGCCAGAGGCTTTGTCTCCAGCCCAGATGGTGGAGAGGGTGGTGACTGACCGGCTGGTAAGGACTCTGCCAGCTGCTATCCAACGTTGGGTGGGGCAAGGCGACCCCGGCACACTCGACCAGGTAGTCAGTTTGATCGAGCGCTACTCGGCCACTTTATTCGAGACTCCGCCCCCTCTCGGCTGTCACGCCGATCCCTGCCAACCCAGGAATCAGGAAAGGGGTCGCGTCCCTCTGCTGGGGACAGTCAGCACCGTACCCGTGCTAAAGGGGAACCCGGAGTGAGAGTGGCAGGAGACCGATTCCCTCCTAAACTGTCATAAGGCCTAACAGTACCTCCACCCTTAGGTGCTGGCGGTGTCAGGGGCCGGGACATGTGATGGCTAATTGTCCCCTGACTACGGAACCCATGGACTGCGGATATAGCCGCCGGGTCTCAATGTATGCCCAGACCGTCTGCACAGCAACCCTCGACCCCCAGGACAGTGAACTCCAAATATGCCAGGTACTGGTTAATGGGTACCCTACGGAGGCTCTCCTGGACTCAGGGAGCCTCGTGACTCTGGTACATGGGTCACTGGTGGCAGGAGACAACCCCAGCGGACGGCAGGTCGGGGTTGTATGTATCCATGGGGACCTCCGAGAGTATCCAACTACGGAGGTAGTTTTGTCCACGCCATGTGGAGACATAAAACATGTGGTGGGAGTGGTAAAAAATCTTCCCTATGGGTCTGTGTTGGGAAGAGACTTGCCCCTGTTCTGGACTCTGTGGAAAAACAAAATCCATTCTCCACTGGTAAAATGTATTACAGATGCTGTACCCGACGAACCTGCCGTAGGGGTGTCCCATATAGGGATAGAGTGTGACCCCGATAGGTTTCCCTTAGAGGTGCTGGCAGGAGAGGTGGAGGAGACCGCATCGATTCCCGAGCTGGAAGTGTCCAGGGCCACGTTTGGGACAGCTCAGCTACAAGATCGCACCCTGACTCAGGCACGGGAAAGGGTGCTAGAGGTAAACGGCGTAGCCCAACAGCCCAATGCAGATACGGTATTTCCACGCATGGTAGTCAGTGGTGAGTTGCTTTATAGGATAGATAAAATCAGGGACGAGGTTGTGGACCAGTTGGTAGCACCTCAGTCGTATCGTAGGGTGATTCTAGATTTGGCACATTCACACTTGCTGGGTGGCCACTTAGGGGAAAAAAAAACTCTAGAACGTATCTTGCAGCGGTTCTTTTGGCCTGGAGTTTACGCCGAGGTCAAAAGGTACTGCGAATCCTGCCCCGAATGTCAGTTGACCTCACCCACTGCAAGTTTCCGTAGTCCATTGGTACCCCTGCCAATAATAGAAGTACCTTTTGAACGGATTGCAATGGATTTGGTAGGGCCCATTGTAAAATCTGCCCGTGGCCACCAACACATACTGGTGGTCGTCGACTATGCCACCCGGTACCCGGAGGCTATACCACTACGCCACACCTCGGCAAAACTTATTGCCCGAGAACTGTTTGCCATGTTCTGTCGCCTGGGACTACCAAAGGAGATCCTGACGGATCAGGGGACCCCCTTTATGTCCAAGGTGACAAGAGAACTGTGCAAACTGCTAAAAATTAAACAATTGCACACCTCGGTGTACCACCCTCAAACCGACGAGTTAGTAGAACGGTTCAATAGAACCCTCAAGTCCATGTTAAAAAAGGTGATTTCTAAGGATGGAAGGGATTGGGACATGTTGCTACCCTATTTGATGTTCGCTGTCCGTGAGGTACCCCAGGCTTCCACAGGGTTCTCTCCCTTTGAGTTATTGTACGGCAGACACCCTAGGGGTCTGTTGGACGTAGCCAAAGAGACATGGGAACAAGAGCCGACTCCACATAAGAGTATAATTGAACACGTGGCTAGTATGCAGGACCGGATCGCGGCGGTCATGCCCATCGTGAAAGAACATCTGTTAGATGCCCAGGCAACCCAGAGGCGCACATATAATAAAAGAGCCAGAGTCAGGTCTTTTAACAAGGGCGATCGGGTATTAGTACTGGTACCCACAGCCGAGAGTAAGCTCATGGCCAAGTGGCATTGGCCATATGAGATTCGAGAAAAGGTGGGGGATGTAAATTACCGAGTGTATCAGCCCGGAAGGAGGAAACCTGAGCAGATTTACCATGTAAACCTGCTAAAGCCTTGGAAAGATCGAGAGTGTTTAGTTACAGACATCACCCCGGGCATATCACCAGAGAGTTCTCTACCTTCAGCCAGGGAAGCATCCAAGGGGGAGGTCAGGATAAGTGATGCCCTCACTAAACAGCAGCGACGGGAGGCTCGCTCCCTGGTGCAAAACAATACCGACGTGTTCTCAGAGCTACCAGGTAGGACTACGGTTATCCAACATGACATTGTCACCGAACCTGGGGTAAGGGTGCGAATAAGACCGTACCGGGTACCCGAAGCCCGGAGGCAAGCCATTTTGGCTGAGGTAAAACAAATGCTTCAGTTAGGCGTCATAGAGGAATCACGGAGTGAGTGGGCTAGCCCCATTGTACTGATTCCAAAGCCAGACGGATCATTACGCTTCTGTAATGATTTCCGGAAATTGAATGAAGTGTCAAAGTTCGACCTTTATCCAATGCCCCGGGTGGAAGAGCTGATTGAGAGACTGGAGCAGGCCCAGTACTTTACCACGCTCGATCTCACCAAGGGTTATTGGCAGGTACCTCTCACAGATTCGGCGAAGGAAAAGACCGCCTTCGCAACTCCGGAGGGACTATTTCACTATGTGGTCATACCTTTTGGGTTACATGGGGCCCCGGCTACATTTCAGAGATTGATGGACATAGTGCTCAAGCCTCATCAGGAATACGCGTCTGTGTATCTAGATGATATCATCATATTTAGCACCGACTGGCAAACGCACCTAACACACGTACAAGCGGTGCTGGATTCTCTCAGAGCCGCGGGGTTAACGGCAAACTCAAAAAAATGTGCGATAGGGCTGGAGGAAGCTCGATATTTGGGGTATGTGATAGGCCGAGGAGCTATCAAGCCCCAAATCAGTAAAACTGAGGCCATAAAAAACTGGCCTAAACCATCGAGTACAAAACAGGTGAGGGCGTTCCTTGGCATCCTTGGGTATTACCGCCGGTTTATACCTAATTTTGCTGGACGAACGGCGGCCCTGACCGATCTCTTGAAAGAAAGAAAACGGTAATGGTTCGGTGGAACCCTCAGGCAGAAGAAGCCTTTCAGTCCATGAAGTTGGCCCTGTGTGGACAGCCGGTCCTCATCAGCCCCAACTTCAATGAAAACTTCATTGTACAGACAGATGCCTCGGAGGTAGGACTAGGGGCAGTGTTGTCACAAAAAGTGAATGGTGAAGAGCACCCGGTCACCTACTTGAGTAGAAAACTTGTCCCGGCAGAGAAAAACTATAGCGTGGTAGAGAAGGAGTGTTTGGCTATTAAGTGGGCCTTGGAATCACTACGTTATTATTTACTCGGGCGTCAGTTCCGCTTGGTGACGGACCACTCACCCTTGGTATGGATGAGGAATGCCAAGGAGAGGAATGCGCGAGTCACCAGGTGGTTCCTGTCACTGCAAAATTTCAGTTTCTCTGTAGAACATCGCCCTGGGAAGTTGCAAGCAAACCTCGGATGCCCTGTCCCGGGCACCCTGTATGGTGGCAAATGTTCAACCACACAAGTTTGAACAGAGGGGGGGGATATGTGAGGCAGTGACCGGGATCGTTTACGAGGGACGTTATATTTCCCCCAGAATGTGTACAGAGACCTATTAAAGCCATTGGAGTGCATTGCAGTCACACACACAGCTGCGGCTGCAATGCAGGAATGAAGATGAGCAATGACCTAGTCAGACTACCTGGCTAAGGTAGATTAAGTAAAATCCGGCAGGGCCTTCATTTCTTGGAGGAGGTCACAGGAGGCAGTGGGGCGGCCTCCTCCCTCCAACCCGGGTTTTCCAGTGGCTTTTGCCACAGGTCTTTAAAACTCCTGCACTAAGGATTAGTTTTGTTCTATGTTGGAACCCTGCAAGGAGCATAGCAGGGAAGCTCCACAGGATTGTGTGTAGCTGAACCCACGCCTGGGACGGCTCTGCACCTGTCAGGCTCTGTTCGGCCCGGCGCGGCCGTTGTCCCCGGCAACCAGTGTTTATGGACTGATGTTAACCCGGCTGCGTACCGGAGGACTTTTTCTGTTTAACCCGTGAGTTGCTGAATAAAAGCTGTTTAATTTGGACTTGCTTGGGTCACTGCCTCAGTTACTGCACGGTGTGAACACCGCCGCCTTACAATATGTTATTTTACAAATGTCTGCCATATCTACAAACATTCATATATTGCCCAGATGTTCAGTTTCATAAATGGCATTTGACTATTGCAGCATTTGATTACCCATAAAACATTGACTTGGCATGTAAGAAGCATCTAATTTTCTCTAATCTACATTGACTGTCTAAAAAGAGAACTACTAGTTAATTCACAGAGATATTGCTGTTATGGTGTGAACACTTGCATAAATATTCAGCTATCATTAGATAGCCTTTCCATGCATGCTGATGAATGGAGCAAACTTCGCATTTTGTACCTTTTCAGTAATCACACTGTGACGTATTTGATCCGCTTTAACTTGTACTTACTCCTATAAGTACCCAGGCATCCCATTGGGAAGCCTATCTGTTACTCTTAGACAGGCATGCTTAATCCTGGAGTCTCTAGACAGCTACAGAATAAATTTCTGCAGTCATTAGACACAGAATGACGAAGTAGAGAAGTGAAGGCATGGCAATATAATCAACATAAGGCTATCATATGGTGTCAGCTGCTGCCTGCAATAAGCACAGACAGCTCAGAACAGAGCAGCATATTTCTCTCTATGGGCCGTGTTCCTGAATTCCTTTTCACGCTGCGTTGTTCATCTGTCTTCCACTGTAATCGTGTAAACTTCTAAAAAGCTGTACTTAACCTACGTCAGATAAATGAATCTTTCATAAACACCTAGTTATAATCAGCATTTCTAAGACCTGCTAATGTCTTAGGGGTAGTGTTTCTCCTTGAGGAGAGTCACATACCGATCCTGGCATGTCAATGTAAGGAGGCTTATTTGCTGTGCAATGCTCCTCTAGGAAATTAAATATGCAAATAGCCTCTTCAGAGAGGAAGAGTACTAAAACTCTATAGCCTTGCAATATGGCTTAGGATGAAAGCCAAAGCATAATCTCATTTTGCAGATACAGTGTTTCAGTATATTGCCTTTCGTCAATGCAAAGTATGAGATTTGATTTAGCTAAGTGAGAGGCAGGTGGCGCTATAGAGTTCTAGTTCTCATCCTTCAAGGGAACAAGAAACACCGTGTCTGCAAATTGACTGCTATCCTAAGTCATATTGCAAGGCTCGGTAAAGGGTCGATAGTGACTTGTAGGAAAGCTGCTTCCATCAGGATTCACTACAGAGTTCTAGTCCTCTTCCTCTCTGAAGAGGAAATTTGCATATTTAATTTCCCAGATGAGCATTGCACAGCAAACAAGCCTCCTTACACTGGCATGCCAGAGCTGAAATGTCACTCTCCACAAGGAGAAACATTACCCCTTGCCATAGTCCAGAGCTTTTAGCCCAGTCAAATCAGATCTCATACTTTGCACTGATGAGGGGCAATACCGAGAATCACCGGGACTGCAAATTAAGGTTCTGCTTTGGCTTTTATCCTAAGTCATATTGCAAGGATCATTAAAGAATCAATAGTGACTAATAGGATAGCTGCTTCCAACAAGTGGCGCTATAGAGTTCTAGTCCTCTTCCTCTCAGAAGAGGCAATTTGCATATTAGACTGGCTAAGTAATTCTGTGAATTACTAAGGATGCTGGAATGCATAGGCAACACCATCATTCCCAATATAACAATGAGGTAACATAGCAAAATTGACCAGTAAATTGCTTACAAGTGGGTACAAATTTACTTATTTTAGTGCAGCATTGGCCAGTACCTGGCTTTTGGATTATTGATGGTCTATCCACTCTCTTTCAAATAATACAAAGCATAAAATCCATACAACTCAAAAGAAATTCCGAAATAAATTTGAAATAGAGCCACCACTTTTCTTAAAGAAGCACTAACCAGATATATGTCTGTTTGAAGCCCCAACACCTGAGCAGTGTGGCGTTGGAGTCAGCGCATGCGCATACAACACTACGTTGCCATTTTATTAAAGAGTGTCTTCAATAAAATGGTGCCATACTGCAGACACCGCCGACTCCATCCCCTACTTCAGCTGAATGTGCGTCCTCAGATGTACATGCAGCCGAAGTGTATTGCAGCAAATGAACTTGCCGGTCCATGCGCCACAATACACGGTATTCACCAATTTAAGGCCATCAGCTGGCATTGGCATGCATGTGACTGGACGCAAGGCAATGACGTCATGTGCCCCTGTCACTTGGACGCTGAAGGCAGCTGCTGGCTTCAGAAGACCGCTACGTGGGTAAAGGTGAGTAGGAGTGTTTATTGTTTGTTTTTTTTTTCTATGTATTGAACAGCAGCAGCACAGGCATGATGGCGGAGCATATACCATGCTGGGCGAGTATATACCAAAATGGGGGAACATATACCTGGATGGGATCATACACCAGGATGGGGGCATATACTAGGATGGGGGTGCATATACCAGGATGGGGGAGCATATACCAGGATGGAGGCGGCATATACTAGGATAGGAGGAGCATATACCAGGATGGAGGCAGGATATACCAGGATGGGGGGCGCATATACCAGGATGAGGGAGCATATACCAGGATGGGCACTATATACCAAGATGGGGGAACATATACCTGGATGGGGGCAGCATATACCAGGATGGGGGCATATACTAGGATGGGGAGCACATACCAGGATGGAGGCAGTATCCAAAGAAGAAATTGAAGTATATGGCCATAAAATACAAACTTTATTAAACTGACACATTTATAAAATCACAAACATATAAAAAGGAGATATACATACAATACACTAATATAAGGTATATATGCGTATAATTCCAATATAGAAATCCAGATCAGACAGTCATAATACTCAGATACCAAAGACCCAATTATTGACAAAAAGAATCATATATAGTAAGAATCATGAGTCACAGTATTAGTTGTATATTACTCTAATATCTATTGCTAGTCATAAGAGGACATATTTATAAAATGCAAAGTGCATGACCCCTTATTGGGAAGAAAAATTATTTTATATATATACACAATTAAAGTATGCTGTGTACAAATTTACACAGCATACACGCCATATAAGGCATCTACTGAGAACAATGACTGTCAGAAGTAGAGTGGGCTAGTGCCAACAATAGTACATGTGCAGAAGTATATACAAGTTGATTGGAGGAAGAAAGGTGAACTGGTATCAATCAAAGACCAAAGTAAGCTAGTGTATAGCGTGCACATATGTATAGACCAAAAAATGAAATGAATACAAACGTTTTCCAAAATGGTCTATAGAAAACATCACAAGTGTGACGCTATATTAACCACCTTCTACCTGAAAATCATAGCACCTAAGCATACATGCAATATATCCATAGCAAGGATCGCATACAACATTATAGAGTGTGCTGGGTATTTCATCTGGATTTCTATATTGGAATTATACGCATATATACCTTATATTAGTGTATTGTATGTATATCTCCTTTTTATATGTTTGTGATTTTATAAATGTGTCAGGTTAATAAAGTTTGTATTTTATGGCCTTAACTTCCAATTTCTTCTTTGGATACTATTATGGTAGGAAGTGCCATTTGAATAGGTCGCTAATTATAGGATATATCAGGATGGAGGCAGGATGTACCAGGATGGCAGGAGCATATACCAGAATGGGGAGAACATATACTAGGATGGGGGAGCATATACCAGGATGGGGGAGTATATACCAAGATGGGGGAACATATACCTGGTTGGGGGAACATATAACCAGATGGGGGCATATATCAGAATGGGGGAAGCATATACTAGGATGGGGGAATATACTAGGATGGGGGCGCATATATCAGGATGAGGGAGAATACACCAGGATGGGGGAGCATATACCAGGATGGAGGCAGGATATACCAGGATGGTGGAGCATATATCAGAATGGCAGGAGCATATACCAGAATGGGGAGAGCATATACAAGGATGGGGGAGCATATACCAGGATGGGGCGCATATACCAGGATGGAGGAGTATATACCAAGATGGGGGAACATATACCTGGATGGGGATAGCAAATACCAGGATGGGGAGCAAATACCAGGTTGGGGAGCATATACCAGGTTGGGGAGGATATACCAGGATGGGGGGACATATACCAGGATGGGAAGCATATACCAGGATAAGAACATATACAAACATGGGGGACCATATACCTGTATGGGGGAGCATAAACCTGAATGGGGGGAGAATATATCAGGATGGGGACATATACAAAGAAGGGGAACCATTAGTGTTGAGCGATACTTTCCGATATTGCAAAATATCGGATCGGATTGGATCGGTCCGATACTCAAAAGGTATCGGATATCGCCGATTCCGATACCGGAAATCAATGTAAGTCAATGGGACAAAAATATCGGAATTAAAATAACCCCTTTCTTTCCTTGTAGGTTAATTTTACATGAAGAAAAACAACTAAGAATAATGTAGAATGTATTGGGGGGAGGTGGAGGAGACATTAAAGGCATAGAGGTTTAGCCCAATCAAGTGGAATAGCAGGAATAATTTTTTTTTTTAAGACGTTCGGAGTTACGAAGAAATTGACTATGTTGTTAACCTTTTTTCTATTTTGGCACATATGTATGTTTCACTACTTCCATGCTCTTCACCTTATTTTTTACTTCTCCCACACTTTCTCCTTCATGATCCTCAGCAGCAGCATCTTTTTCATCAACTTCTTCTTCACTTTATAAATCTTCTTCTTCAACTTCTTCCTATTATTCTTTTTTTTTTAACATTATTCATATTCTTCTTATTTAACCATTATTCTTCTTCATATTCTACTTCTTCATCTTCTTCCTATTCATTTTCTTTGTGACAGGCATTCCTGTAGTTGTAATCTCTAAAAGTTTGAAGATTACACCTTCCGTTCAAGCTGTCGCAAGTTTTACAACAGTATTTGTCCACGTTCAGTTTGGCCTGCAGCAGCAGGCATTTTCCAGGGGCACCACGAGGAGGAACGGACTCACCCCCATACACTGCTTAGTCTTCTTCTGCTTATAATTTAGAGCATATCTTTTGCTCTGATTTTTGGTCTTATGCTTAATGTTCTGCTTTTTGTTCTTCTGCTTCTTGGTCTTCTGTCTCTTGTTCTGTATCTTGTTGGTTGTCTTCATGTTCTTTGTCCTCTTGGTCATCTTCTTCTGGGTAATCTTTTTGTTCTTCTTTGGGGTGGTGTTCAGGCTCGTCGTCTTTATGGTCGTCGTCCCTGGTGTCATCGTCTTCTTCGGGGTGGTCTTCAGGGGCGTCGTCTTCAGGGTCCTCGTCTTCGGGGTCGTCGTCTTCTTCGGGGTGGTCTTCAGGGTCATCTTCAGGGTCGTCGTCTTCAGTGTCGTCATCAGGGAGATCCAGAGTGATTACCAAAAAAAACATTTAAAAAATCTTCAACTTGGAAATGTAGCTGAAGGTACAAGAAGGCTGAGTAACTGCCGAGAACCAGCTGACTGTCCTGGAACCCGGATGGGTAGTAGAAGGAACAAGAGCCAATGGCACTACCGAGAACCAGCTGACGGTACTGGGACACGGTTACTAAGCAGGAGGTACCTGTGCTACAAAGCACTACCAAGGACCAGCAGACATTGCTTGAACTCGGATACCGAGATGGAGGCACCTAGGCCAAAGGCACTGCCGGGAACCAGCTGACGGTACTGGAACTCGGATGGGTAGCAGAAGGTACAAGAGACAATGGAAGTAACGAGGACCAGCTGACTGTGCTGGAACCTGGAGGGGCAGCAGAAGGAACAGAGCCAATGGCATAACCGAGGAACAGCTGACGGTACTGGGACACGGTTACTAAGCAGGAGGTACCTGTGCTAGATAGCACTACCAAGGACCAGCAGACGTTGCTGGAACTCGGATACCGAGATGGAGGCACCTAGGCCAAAGGCACTGCCGAGAACCAGCTGACGGTACTGGAACCCGGATGGGTAGCTGAAGGTACCCATGAAAAATAAAGTTGAAAGCCGCGATCCGGTCGCAGTTACCGAATTCCACAGTCCTACAGCGGGTGCTTGTCCTATTGGCACTACGGAAACAGCCTTTAGTTACATATCCCGCAGCCCACATAGGAAGCACCTAAACTGCAGGCACCATAGAGTCGGCTAACCCGACCACAACACGACAGGACAACTTATTGGAGGCAAAGTGACGTTGACACTGCCCGGAAACAGCTGGTGTGCTGTAACCAGGCTGGGCAAGAGGGAATACCCGTGCCAAAGACACTTCTGAGCAGCAACTGGCGGTGTTGGAGCCCAGGGATGAGAGTAGAAACAGAGTGGAGGCAGAGGACCAATTGGACCAAGTTGAAAATCTGAACTTGGGTGAGTGTGGACAGAGCAGGAAAGATTGCCAGCTACACAGCTGGGGATCAGCTGACATTACTGAACCCCAATAACACAGGAGCAAGTGTTGACTGTGCAGACGGCACTTCCGAGCAGCAACTGGCGGTGTTGGAGCCCAGGGATGAGAGTAGAAACAGAGTGGAGGCAGAGGACAAATTGGACCAAGTTGAAAATCTGAACTTGGGTGAGTGTAGACAGAGCAGTAAAGATTGCCAGCTACACAGCTGTGGATCAGCTGGCATTACTGAACCCCAGTAACACAGGAGCGAGTGTTTTTATCTGTGCATACAGCACTTCTGAAGAAAGAAGGTTGCCAAGAAGACAACAAGAAGGTGTACTAGTCCATAATAAAAGTGTATACATTTTATTAATTCCATATAGAAAAAGACACAATATATCTACAAACAGGACACAGGAAAATGTCACACATGAGGGATAATAAACATTGTTTTTACAAATAGGGTAGCCGTAATGAAGATAACAGGCGCCTTATCTCACAGGATCATCCCACAAAAATGCATGGTATAATCGCTCAAATGCATAAGTGCACATAGTAGTGCCTGACATAGTCCAGTGGACATAAAAGGTCCATAGCAACAAAACTCAGTATATCATAATATTACCTAATAGGCAGGTCAGCGTTGCTAGTGGGAGATGAAAGAGGGATCCAGGAGGATAAGCGCTCCCTCCCCAACGCGCGTTTCAGCCTCAGCCTTCGTCAGGGGGCACACAGCAGGGGAACAGCTGGCATTACTGAACCCCACAAACACAGGAGTGAGTGTTTTACTCTGTGCATACAGCACTTCTGAGCAGCAACTGGTGGTGTTGAAGCCCAGGGTCAAGGAGGGTGTAGGCTGAGGCTTAGTATGAGCAAGTGTAATCTCTGGTGTAACTTTTATTTGGAGGTAGCAGGAATTATTGCCAGACACACAGCAGGGGAACAGCTGGCGTTACTGAACCCCACAAACACAGGAGCGAGTGTTTTTCTCTGTGCATACAGCACTTCTGAGCAGCAACTGGCGGTGTTGGAGTCCAGGGTCAAGGAGGGTGTAGGCTGAGGCCTAGTATGAGCAACTTTCTAATCTGGTGTAACTTGAAATTGGAGGCAGCAGGACTTCTTGCCGGACACACAGCAGGGGAACAGCTGGCATTACTGAACCCCAGTAATACAGGAGCGAGTGTTTTTATCTGTGTATACAGCACTTCCGAGCAGCAACTGACGGTGTTGGAGACCAGGGTCAGTCAGAGTGTAGGCTGAGGCCTAGTATGAGCAACTTTCTAATCTGGTGTAACTTGAAATTGGAGGCAGCAGGACTTCTTGCCGGACACACAGCAGGGGAACAGCTGGCATTACTGAACCCCAGTAACACAGGAGCAAGTGTTTTTATCTGTGCATACAGCACTTCCGAGCAGCAACTGGCGGTGTTGGAGCCCAGGGTCAAGGAGGGTGTAGGCTGAGGCCTAGTATGTGCAACTTTCTAATCTGGTGTAACTTGAAATTGGAGGCAGCAGGACTTCTTGCTGGACACACAGCAGGGGAAAAGCTGGCATTACTGAACCCCAGTAACACAGGAGCAAGTGTTTTTATCTGTGCATACAGCACTTTCGAGCAGCAACT
Source organism: Oophaga sylvatica (assembly GCA_033576555.1). NCBI lineage: Eukaryota > Metazoa > Chordata > Amphibia > Anura > Dendrobatidae > Oophaga > Oophaga sylvatica. The sequence continues at coordinate 205,275,111 of JARQOD010000005.1, read as the reverse complement.
GGCGGTGTTGGAGCCCAGGGTCAAGGAGGGTGTAGAAATCCCATATAGAGTAGTTGCCTTGTTACATGGCACTTCAAAATGTTTATACTCCAAACAAGAGAAAGATAAGCTTTACTACCATAAAATGATGAATTGAATTAAAAAATATAGAAATAAAGACATTAAAAATATAAACTCATATATGCACATAGCGACAAGAAATGCAACCAAAAACACAAAAATAAAGGGTATAGGGGTTGAAATGAATGCATACAAGTACATTTCATAATCCATTAATGCTGCCTAAGTAACGGTATGTACACCTGTAATATAGTGCAGACAATGAATGTACGACTTCTCATCATCATCATTACAAGTTATATGTGACAGTAAAAAATACAGTCATTGCGGAAAAATGTTAGTTAACAGGCTCAGCACATATATTAAAGGTCCAGCATGTAATCCTGATAATATGGCGCAATAATCAATGATCTGATCAAGCATAACCTAGAAAAAGTGCATTGTGCATAGTGAAAATTGCTATGTATGCCTGCCAGTGCAGGTGAAACCATGCCAACGGATAGATAAGGTATATGCTATCGATCAGACTCTATAGCCACTGATGCCGAATGGCGATATAATACTCTACCTCAATAAAGGCTGCGGCACCACTCACGCTCGTTTTGCTTGTAGCTTGTTGAAGAGGGGATGTGCATGTATGCTTGAGCATTGGTTTTGACGCACAGACTGGCTTCCTGCTCTGACGCGTTGGGTAGGGGAGCATCTGTGCGTCATATGACGCTGACTTGCAGTCACGTTGCGCAGTGTTCGTCAGCGCTAGCGTAGCGACAACACAAAGCCGTCGTCATGACTGCTTTACTCTCTAAACATGCACCTATGAGCAAACGTACACGCACGTCACCTCTTGAAGAAGCTACAAGCAAAATGCGCGGGAGGTGTGACGCAGCCTTTATTGAGGTACAGTATTATATCGCCATTGTCCATCAGTCGCTATGCACTCTGATACCTAGATAGCATAAACCTTTTCTATCAGTTGGCGTTGTTTCACCTGCACTTGCAGGTATAACTTGCTATTGTCACTATGCACGAAGCACTTTTTATAGGTTATGCATGATTATTGCGCCTTATTATCAGGATTAGATGCTGGACCTTTCATATATGGAGTGTGAACTAAGAGTTGGCTTAAATCAGCGTATTTTTTACTGTCACAAATATAAGTAATGATGATGATGAGTAGTCCTACATCCATTGTCAGCACTATATTACAGGTGTAGATCCCGTTCCTTAAGCACCAATGGATTATGAAATGTACTTGTATGCATTCATTTCAACCCCTATACCAGTTATGGCTAACCTTGGCACTCCAGCTGTTGTAAAACTACAACTCCCAGCATGCCCTTGCAACCTGCAGCAGTTAATGCATGCTGGGAGTTGTAGTTCTCCAACAGTTGGAGTGCCAAGGTTCGCCATCACTGCCCTAAACCATATGTAGGCTTTTTTATTTGCATTTGTATTCGACATGTGCGTATATGCACTTATATTTAAAAAGTATTTTGGAACATATTTGGGACAACGATTAATCATTTTATGGTTTGAAAGCTGCCATTTTTCTCATTTTGAACATATCAATCAGGGTGTTGCCTCATCCCTATGTGGAGCAAGTTAGACATCTGGTGTTGTTTTGAGCATGTGGAGGTAGCAGGAATTATTGCCGGACACACAGCAGGGGAACAGCTGGCGTTACTGAACCCCACAAACACAGGAGCGAGTGTTTTTCTCTTTGCATACAGCACTTCAGAGCAGCAACTGGTGGTGTTGAAGCCCAGGGTCAAGGAGGGTGTAGGCTGAGGCCTAGTATGAGCAAGTGTAATCTCTGGTGTAACTTTTATTTGGAGGTAGCAGGAATTATTGCCAGACACACAGCAGGGGAACAGCTGGCGTTACTGAACCCCACAAACACAGGAGCGAGTGTTTTTCTCTGTGCATACAGCACTTCTGAGCAGCAACTGGCGGTGTTGAAGCCCAGGGTCAAGGAGGGTGTAGGCTGAGGCCTAGTATGAGCAAGTGTAATCTCTGGTGTAACTTTTATTTGGAGGTAGCAGGAATTATTGCCAGACACACAGCAGGGGAACAGCTGGCGTTACTGAACCCCACAAACACAGGAGCGAGTGTTTTTCTCTGTGCATACAGCACTTCTGAGCAGCAACTGGCGGTGTTGAAGCCCAGGGTCAAGGAGGGTGTAGAAATCACATATACAGTCATGGCTAAAAGTTTTGAGAATGACACAAATATTATATTTTCACATGATCTGCTGCCCTCTGGTTTTTATGTGTGTTTGACAGATGTTTTTATCACAGACAGAAATTTAATAATTGCAAACATATGAGTAACAAAAGCTTATATTGACAGTTAGAATGAGTTAATGCAGCAAGTCAATATTTGCAGTGTTGACCCTTCTTCTTCAGGACCTCTGCAATTCTCCCTGGCATGCTCTCAATCAACTTCTGGACCAAATCCTGACTGATAGCAGTCCATTCTTGCACAATCAATGCTCTCATTTTGTCAGAATTTTTAGGTTTTTGTTTGTCCACCCGTCTCTTGATGATTGACCACAAGTTCTCAATGGGATTAAGATCTGGGGAGTTTCCAGGCCATGGACCCAAAATCTCTATGTTTTGTTCCCTGAGCCATTTAGTTATCACCTTTGCTTTATGGCAAGACTGTGAGAGAGCCGATTCCCTTGGCTGAGAAGCAACCCCACACATGAATGGTTTCAGGATGCTTAACCATTGGCATGAGACAAGACTGGTGGTAGCGCTCACCTTATCTTCTCCGAATGAGGCGTTTTCCTGATGTCCCAAACAATCAAAAAGGGGATTCATCAGAGAAAATAACTTTACCCCAGTCCTTAGCAGTCCACTGCCTGTACCTTTTGCAGAATATCAGTCTGTCCATGATGTTTTTTCTGGAGAGAAGTGGCTTCTTTGCTGCCCTCCATGAGACCAGGCCTTACTCCAAGAGTCTCCGCCTCACAGTGTGTGCAGATGCACTCACACCTGCCTGCTGCCATTCCTGAGCAAGCTCTGCACTGCTGGTAGCCCGATCCGCAGCTGAAACACTTTTAAGAGACGGTCCTGACGCTTGCTGGTCTTTCTTGCGCGCCCTAAAGCCTTTTTGGCAACAATGGAACCTCTCTCCTTGAAGTTCTTGATGATGCGATAGATTGTTGACTGAGGTGCAAACTTTCTAGCTGCGATACTCTTCCCTGTTAGGCCATTTTTGTGCATTGCAATGATGACTGCAAGTGTTTCTTTAGAGATAACCATGGTTAACAGAAGAGAAACAATGATGCCAAGCACCAGCCTCCTTTTAAAGTGTCCAGTTGTGTCATTCTTACTTAATCATGACAGATTGATCTCCAGCCATGTCCTCATCAACACCCACACCTGTGTTAATGGAGCAATCACTGAAAAGAGGTTAGCTGGTCCTTTTAAGGCAAGGCTGCAATGATGTTGAAATGTGTTTTGGGGGATAAAGTTCATTTTCTAGCCAAATATTGACTTTGCAAGTAATTGCTGTTAAGCTGATCACTCTTTATAACATTCTGGAGTATATGCAAATTGCCATTAGAAAAAGTGAAGCAGTAGACTTTGTAAAAATTAATATTTGTGTCATTCCCAAAACTTTTGGCCATGACTGTAGAGTAGTTGCCTTGTTCCGTGGCACTTCAAAATGTATATACTCCAAACAAGAGAAATGTAAGCTTTACTAGTACCATAAAATGATGCATTGAATTCAAAAATATTGAAATAAAGACATTTAAAATATAAACGCATATATGCACATGGCAACAAGAAATGCAACCCGACCAAAAAAAAAAAAAAACCTATAGGGGTTGAAATGAATGCATACATGTACATTTCTTAAGAAATTAATGCTGCCTAAGGAACGCTATGTACACCCGTAATATAGTGCAGACAATGGATGTAGTACTAGTCATCATCATCATTACAAGTTATATGTGACAGTTAAAAATATACTCATTGAGGAAAACTGTTACTTGACACTCCATATATTAAATGTCCAGCATGGACTCATGATAATATGGCGCAATAATCAATGATCAAGCATAACCAATAAAAAATGCATCGTGCATAGTGAAAATTGCTGTGGGTGCCTGCAAGTGCAGGTGAAACAAAGCCAACGGATAGCAAAGGTATATGCTATCTATGTATCACAGAGTGCATAGCCAGTGATGGCGAATGGCGATATAATACTCTACATCAATAAAGGCTGCAGCAGCACTCATGCGCTTTTCGCTTGTAGAAAGTTGAAGAGAGGAAGTGCATGTATGCTTGCGCGACGGTTTTTCTGCCCACACTGCCTTCCTGATCTGACGCATCGGGTAGGGGAGCGTCTGGCCATTATATTACGCTCACTTGCAGTGACGTTGCGCAGCGTTCTTCAGCGGTAGGGCCGCTCCAAAGCTGCCATCATGACTGATTTCCTGTATAAACATGCACCTATGAGCAACCAAACACGCACGTCCCCTCTTGAAAAAGCTACAAGCAAAACAAGCATGAGGGGTGCCGCTGCCTTTATTGAGGTACAGTATTATATTGCCATTGTCCATCAGTAGCTATGCACTGTGATACCTAGATAGCATAAACATTTTCTATCCGTTGGCCTTGTTTCACCTGCACTTGCAGGTATACATTGGTATTTTCACTATGCACGATGAACTTTTTATAGGTTATGCATGATTATTGCGCCTTATTATCAGGATTACATGCAGGAACTTTCATATATGAGGTGTGAACTTACAGTTGTCATCAATCTGTGTATTTTTTACTGTCACATATATAAGTCATGATGATGTTGATGACTAGTCCTACATCCATTGTCTGCAGTATATTACAGGTATCAATACCAAGAGCCCAAAGACAATAACTGCAAAAACTAGGTAAACATCGATAACACAAAGAAAAATAGTCTAAATTGCAAAAGTAAAAAGAATTTTATTACAAATTACATTAAAACACATATATAATACAGTGTAAATAACAATGATTAGGGAAATCTGCTAAATCCAAAAAAATGGGGAGCAAGAAAAAGGCATGTGGTCCCTTTAAATATCCATGCTAGCGTGACGCATTGACTGCATATGGGAGTAAAAGACTTCCATTGAAACAATGAGATTCAACAACAGTACAACATGCTAACATTATCAGCGGTCCATGAAGGAACCAGAAATGTCAATTAACATTGCTATTACATGGTAACTAAAGCACAATGCTCAGGACACTTACATGGCATATGTTGTTCACTCGCTGCCCCGTCGCCCCAACGCACGTTTCGCTTCTACGTCAGGAGGCGTGACGTCTCCTGATGAAGAAGCGAAACGTGCGTTGGGGCGACGGGGCAGCGAGTGAACAACATATGCCATGTAAGTGTCCTGAGCATTGTGCTTTAGTTACCATGTAATAGCAATGTTAATTGACATTTCTGGTTCCTTCATGGACCGCTGATAATGTTAGCATGTTGTACTGTTGTTGAATCTCATTGTTTCAATGGAAGTCTTTTACTCCCATATGCAGTCAATGCATCACGCTAGCATGGATATTTAAAGGGACCACATGCCTTTTTCTTGCTCCCCGTTTTTTTGGATTTAGCAGATTTCCCTAATCATTGTTATTTACACTGTATTATATATGTGTTTTAATGTAATTTGTAATAAAATTCTTTTTACTTTTGCAATTTAGACTATTTTTCTTTGTGTTATCGAAGTATATTACAGGTGTAGATACTGTTCCTTAAGCAGCAATAATGGATTATGAAATGTACTTGTATGCATTCATTTCAACCCCTATACCCTATGTAGGCTTTTTGGTTAGCATTTGTACTCGCCATGTGCATACAGGGCCGGTGTCAGCACCCGGCACACCTGGGGAAGTGCCGGGGCCCTGAGCAGGCGGGGGGGCCCACTCGCCGTCGGGCACCCCGGCGCCCGTTAGCGGTGTCAGCGCCGCCACTGGGCCCCCCGCTTGCTCAGGCCCCCTGCAGGAGCCGGCGCAATACTCACCTCTCCCCGTGCCTCCGCTGCCGCAGCTCCGAGCTCCAGGGGGCGCCTGCGCCGGCACTTCCTCTCTCACAGCAGCGCCGCTGAATGACATCATCATTCAGCGGCCGGCTGTGGCAGAGAGCGCGCGGACGCCGGACAGGTGAGATCGGTGTGTGTGTGTGTGCCTGTGAGAGAGTGCTGCCTGCGTGCGTGTGTGTGTGTGCCTGTGTGTATGTGAGAGAGTGCTGCCTGAGGTGCTGTATGTGTGATGGTGGTGGGGGGAGGCAGGCAGTGATGGTGGTGAGGAGGCGATGATGATGATGATGGGGAGGCAATGATAATGGGAAGGCGATGATGATGATATTAATGGGGAGGCAATGATAATGATGATGATGGGGAGACAATGATAATGGGAAGGCAATGATTATGATATTAATGGGGAGGCAATGATAATGATGATGATGGGGAGGCAATGATAATGGGAAGGCAATGATGATGATGATATTAATGGGGAGGCAATGATAATGATGATGATGGGGAGGCAATGATAATGGGAAGGCAATGATGATGATATTAATGGGGAGGCAATGATGATGATGATGATGGGGAGGCAATGATAATGGGAAGGCAATGATGATGATGATATTAATGGGGAGGCAATGATGATATTGGGGAGGCAATGATAATGATGATGGGCAGGCAATGATGATGATAATGGGGAGTCTTTCCACAGCGCCCTTTCCTGAGCCATAACAGTGCAGAACGCAGCACAGTGTAGAGGAGAGCTCTATATTTTGTATGGAGCATTATATGTGGTCCAGTATTCTGTATGGAGCATTATATTGGGTCCAGTATTCTGTATAGAGCATTATATGGGGGATGGGGGGGTGACATCCTGCATGGGGTATTATATGGGTGATGAGGGGGAGACTATGTGGTGCCCAAAATATTGTATGGAGGACTGTACTGTCAGTCTGTACTGTGCGCTGTGAGGATTTGGCGGTTTTTGAGCTATTGTACAATTTACAATAGGTATCAGTCATGTAATGGAAGAAGAGAAGTGTTTGGCGTTGTGCTATACCCATATTTCTCTGCAGTATCTGTGCATCATGAATCGTGGTCTGTGTTAAGGGGGCCCACTGAGACTCTTTAGCCCGGGGCCCATAAAAACCTGGAGCCGGCCCTGTGTGCATATATGCGCTTATATTTAAAATGTATATTTGTACATATTTTGGTACTAAAATTCATCATTTTATGGTTGGAAAGCTGCCGTTTTTCGGGTTTTGAGAATATCAATCAGGGTGTCGGCTCTTCCCTATGTGGAGCAAGTTAGACATCTGATGTTGTGTGCATGTGGAGGGAGCAGGAGACTTATTGCCAGACACACAGAAGGGGAACAGCTGGCGTTACTGAACCCCACTAACACAGGAGCTTGTGTTTTTCTCTGTGCACACGGCACTTCTGAGCAGCAACTGGTAGTGTTGGAGCCCAGGGAGTACAGTTCAGGTGGTAGAAAGATGAACAGAACAGGAGACATGGATACTGTTGCCAACCAGTTATTTAATCGGAAACCGGACAGGCAAATTCAGGCGAGATCCATGCCTTGTTCATTTTCAGAAAAGTAAGTCGGTCAACGTTATCGGAGGATAGTCGCATGCGACGGTCTGTTAGTACACCACCTGCGGCACTAAAGACGCACTCCGATAATACACTAGCAGCAGGGCAAGCCAGCACCTCCAATGCATACTGGCTAAGCTCTGGCCATGTATCCAGCTTAGAGACCCAAAACTTGAAGAGGGAAGAGCCATCTGGGAGTACACTGAGAGAGCAAGACATGTAGTCTGTCAACATCTGACGGAAACGTTGCCTCCTGCTGACTGGAGCCGTCTGTGATGGTGTAGACATTTGTGGCGGTGACACAAAACTTTGCCACAATTGGGCCATACTGGTCTTGCCCTGTGCAGAGGCGCTGCTTCTGCTCCCTCTTGGTGCAGAGCTTTCTCCACTGCCTCGACGCACAGAGCTGCTTTGTAAAGCAGTAGCAGCAGCAGTGCTCTCGGCTGGAATGGAGAACATGATGGATTGCACCAGTGTGTCTTGGTACTCCCAAATTTTACGCTCCCGGTTCAACGGTGTTATGAGGCATTGTAAGTTGTCCCGGTAGAGAGGGTCTAGGAGGGTGTACACCCAATAATCAGACGTGGTGAGAATGTGGGCGATGCGGCGGTCGTTTCTCAGGCACTGCAGCATGAAATCAACCATGTGCTGCAGACTCACAACTGGCCAAGAAACACTGTCCCCTGCAAGAGGCGTCATCTCTGCCTGCTCTGCATCACCCCACCCTCGCTCTACATACTGACTACTAGAGCATTGTGTACCTCCCTCCTCTGGAGCGATGTCTTCCTCCTCCATTGACTCCTCCTCATCCTCCTCACAAAGTGTCCCCTGCCTAGGCCTTTGTGAGGAACCTTGTTGCGCTGACTGTCCAGAAGGTGATGGAATTTGTGACTCCTCATCCTTCACCTCTTCCAAAACCTCATCCCTTAGTGCTTGCAGTGTTTTTTGAGGCAGGCAGATAAGGGGGACCGTCATGCCATCCGCGTTGAGTCATCAAACGCACGCAAAACGTGGCAGATGTCTTTCATAGAGGCCCACTCAGTGGTGGTGAAGTGTGAATGGCGCAAATTGCGAGTTGATTGCGCCTGATACAGCTGGTACTCCATTACTGCTGCCTGCTGCTCACACAACCGCTCCAACATATGTAACGTGGAATTCCACCTGGTCAGTAGGTCACATATGATGCAATGTTCCGGAAGGCGGAATCGGCGTTGCAGAGCTGCAATGCGTGATCTGGTCATGCTGGAACGCCGCAAGTGAGCGCACTCTAGGCGGACCTTGTGCAGCAGTGCATCAAGATCCGGATAGTCCCTCAAAAAACTCTGCACGACCAAGTTGAGCACATGTGCCAGACATGGTATGTGAGTGAGGTTGACTAGGCCCAGAGCTGCCACCAGATTTCGGCCATTGTCACACACTACCAAGCCTGGCTGGAGATTCGCTGGCACAAACCACACGTCACTCTCCTGCTTTATGGCATTCCAGAGCTCCAGCTCTGTGTGGCTTTGATTCCCCATTGAAATTAATTTCAGGACGGCCTGTTGACGTTTTGCCACGGCTCTGCTCATATCAGTCGTAACAGGTAAGCGTTCACAGGTCCATGTTGAGGTAGACCGTGACGGCTCCTGCAGCGATGATTCTGAGGAACTGGAGTAGGAGGAGGAGTCAATGTGTACAGACTGGATTCCTGCAATCCTTGGAGTTGGCAGAACACGTACAGCGCCACTCGCAAGATCTGTACCCGGCTCCACAACATTGACCCAATGGGCAGTGAGGGAAAGGTATCGTCCCTGTCCATGGGTACTGGTCCACGCATCGGTGGTCAGGTGGACCTTGCTACTGACAGCGTTTAGTAGCGCATGTTTAATTTTTCCCTCCACATGCTTTTGCAGGGCAGGGACGGCTTGACTGCTGAAATAAAAGCGGCTGGGCACGTTGTATTGTGGGACTGCCAATGCCATTAAGTTACGGAATGTGTCAGTCTCCACCAGCCTGAATGACAGCATTTCAAGGGAAAGGAGTTTTGCAATGCCAGCATTCAGAGCCTGTGCTCGGGGATGGTTTGCCGAGAAGGGCCGCCTTTTCTCCCATGCCTGTGCTACCGATGGCTGTACAGTGGCCTGGGAGTGTGAGCATGACAGGGAACTTGGTGCTGTGGGTGGAATTACACTGGGTCTCTGTACACCAGTGACAGAGGTTCTTCCATGGCGATCCTGTGAGGAAGCCGAAACAGCTGTGTGTGAGCTGGAGGAAGAGGCTCCAACATGAGCTGAAGATGTAGGTGGTGCTGTAGGTTGGCCTACGTCTCCAGTGTGTCTTTGTAACTCCACCACGTGCTTGGTCCGCACATGTTTCCACATATTAGTGGTATTGAGGTTGCTGGCACTTTTACCTCTTTTGACTTTTTGATTACACAGCTTGCATTTGACATAGCAAATGTCATCTGCAACTGTGTCAAAAAAGGACCACGCACTGCAAGTCCTGGGAGCGCCCGTTTTGGCTTTTGGAAGAGAACTGCTCCGAACGGGTGCCAAAGTGGAGGCTACAGGCAACCGAGTCTGCAGTCTACCTCTCCCTCCTGTTTGGACCGTTGGGGGAATCTCTTCCTCAGAGCTGCTCCCACCACCTTCCTGTTCCTCACGCCATGATGGGTCAAGGACCTCATCATCTCCACTACCCTCTTCAAACACCTGCTGCTGTTGGGTCATCTGGCCAGCACCATGCGCAACAGAAACTGGCACCTGAGTCTCATCATCATCAGATGCGTTCTGCGGTGTGCTGACCATCGGCACTGGCTCACCCGCCTCTTCAGATTCAGAGAAACAAAGCAGTTGTGCATCACTGCATATTCCCTCTTCTTCACATTCTAGAATGCTGCTTGGCTGGCCCCCTCTTTCCAAGCCAACAGATTCAGAGAACAGAAGTAGAGACTTAGCTGGCTCCTGTACAGAGCTCTCTGACTGCCTGGGCAATTTGGCAGGTGGTGAAGAGACAGATGGTTGTTCTTCAGTGCTCTGGTCCTGAGAGGAGGTGGAAGTAATTGAAGTCGATGCGTTAACTGCCATCCATCCGACAACGGCTTCAATTTGTTCTTCCCGCAGCAGGGGGGTACGCCAAGCTCCTACAAAACTGCGCATAAAGGACCGTTCACGGGGAAAACTGGTGGATGCTGTGTCACTGGTGGCCACAGCAGGCACAGAATCCCCACGTCCTCTCCCTGCTGAAACTCCACGCCCATGGCCACGTGCCTTACTCCCTGTCTTCTTCATCTTGGTAGATTGATAAAAATAGGCAGAAAAGTACTAAGGCCTTAGTGTGCTTATTCCTGAACAGCTGCTAACAGGTATAAGAAACACTAAGTTTATTAAGTGTGGACTACACTTTAATATCAGCTAATGTGGCCTAGCAAGTGTCAAGTGTAGTGTTTGGTGAACTTTATTAACTTTTTTGTGTTTTTCAACAAAAAAACAAAGGTTGTGATTGATACAAAAGATGTACAATCGATAGTATCACTCACAAACTTTTTGTAGCTATTACAATGCAGGAAACTAGAATGCAATAGATAAGGCTACAAAAAATAGGGTAATACTAATCTGTCTGGTCCTGCAGGCCGCAAACCAGCCGAAAGGCTCCGCTATGTACTTCTATAGTGTTTGCAACCAATGTATTGGATACGGATGGAAGCGTGTCACACTAATAGATGAGAGTTAATTGAAATTGAATGGAGCAGCACCAATTACAAAAAATACCAAAGGATGAGGCAGTGACACATGCTTAGCAGACTACAACCAGCAATGGATGCAGAAATAACTTCAACGTGAGCTGCACTCACAAAGAGACCTCCCAGACAACCGTGAACACTGCAGACAACTGTTCACTAACTCTGAAAGGCTCCGCTATGTACTTCTATAGTGTTTGCAACCAATGTATTGGATACGGATGGAAGCGCGTCACACTAATAGATGAGAGTTAATTGAAATTGAATGGAGCAGCACCAATTACAAAAAAAACCAAAGGATGAGGCAGTGACACATGCTTAGCAGACTGCAACCAGCAGTGGATGCAGAACTAACTTCAGCGTGAGCTGCACTCACAAAGAGACCTCACAGACAGCCGTGAACACTGCAGACAACTGTTCACTAGCTCTAAAAGGCTCCGCTATGTACTTCTATAGTGTTTGCAACCAATGTATTGGATACGGATGGAAGCGCGTCACACTAATAGATGAGAGTTAATTGAAATTGAATGGAGCAGCACCAATTACAAAAAAAAAAAAAAGGATGAGGCAGTGACACGTGCAGCTGACTACAAACAGCGGTGGATGCAGACCAAACTGCAGCGTCACCTGCACTCACATACAGACCTTGCAGAGAGCTGTGAAAACAGCACTGCAAAGCAAAAGGAAGCTTTACACAGCGGTTTGTAAAATAGCCTGCCTACAGAACAATTCACAAAATCGCAATCTCTAACTGTCCCTCAGAGTCAGAAGAGCAGCGTTCTGTCCCTAACTGAATTCACAGCAGAATGAAACCAAAATGGCGGCGGCGCCTTTTATAGTGCATTCTGACATCATTTCAGCAGCCAATCACAGCCATGCCATTAGTTGACATGACCGCAGCATTACAGGATGTGCCCACACTTCTTAGGATTCCTCACTGGCTGAATAAAATGACACTGCCTCTCATAGCATTATGGGAACTTCCGATTCCAGTATACGATATGGCAAAAGTATCGGAACTCTGTATCGGAATTTCGATACCGCGAATATCGGCTGATACCCAATACTTGCGGTATCGGGATGCTCAACACTAGGAACCATATACCTGGATGGAGGTACATATACTGTATTAATTAGAATGCTGCTATTTTCATTATGTTTTTTCCCTCCTTGAATTCTATTCAAATCAGTGTTCTGTAGATGCCTTCACATATAGTTAATTATGTATTTGCTTGAAGTGAGATCTGACCAAGGCTTTTATACTCACAACCTGTATCATGGTAGGCAGAAGCCTTAGCATTGAGCAGCAGGCTGCAATGGTAAATTTAGAATGATTTTTTCCTCTGCATATTGCACTGATACATAGAAATAAATGTCTGTATATCACATTCATCTCTGCATATCAGTACATCTTTATATACCGTACTTGAAATCCAAAAAAGAAAAATGTACACACTATCCCAAATAAGTAAAAAAGTACAAATTTTAATAACAAGAAACAATAAAATATCAGAGAAGGTTAAAAAGTGGGAAACCACAGAGTGGTACCAAACACCCACCATATATCAACTAGAGGCTGTACAAAATAGATTATATAGTAGAAAAAACTTTCCAAGGTAGTGTAGTATAAACTACATAGCCTTGTTCTTGCTGGTGTGATGCCACCCAAAGAAGAAGGCAGTAGCAGAAACATGCGTTGGGGCCGGCACC
>JARQOD010000005.1:205226627-205261905 GCA_033576555.1 Oophaga sylvatica | reverse complement strand
ACGTGGGGTGTTTAGGGCTTTCAAAAGTTTTTGATAGGGGCCACACAAAAGGTTGATACAAAAAATGGAAACAGGGGAAAGGGGAAAATATTGAAAGTGGTTAAGAATGGTCAGGTTAGGAAACAAAGGGGGTATTATTTGAGCACACTCAACGGGGCAGGGTTCGGGGGGCCCCACAGGGGTCATATTGGGGGTCGTTTTTTTTGCATATTTTTTAAGACCTTGTAGGGGGCATCAAGATTTTTTCAATATTTGCAGATACACTAAACTCGCGGGGTAATCAATACAGAAGGAAAATTTTTATTTCAGGAGGATTTAAGAAACTAGAAGTTGGGCTGAAAAATGGAAAATGATTTTATGGGGAAAAATTTACGGTCATCCCTTTGGGGGGAAACAAACAAGATTATAATTATGGCTTAATTGTAAAACACTGGGCAAAACTGTCTCTGAAAAGACTGGGTGCATGGTGGACTACAAACTCATATTTAGGCCATTCGGCACCTGCTGCAAAGGCAAAAAAAATTTTGGATGCATTAAAAATAGGCATGATGAAATGAGGAGAACACATTTTACCTTTACACTTAAAATACGTGTACAGTTCTGGTCCCGATGTATAAGGGGGTTTGGCCACACAACAATATCGAAAGGGGATCGCAAAAAAACGTACTATTTAGCGATCCCGTTAGCGATATTGTTCGGGGGCGCTTCCACGACGGTTTTCCTGCTTGATCCGCTCTCGCTAAAACGCCCGGAAACCCTATTTTCTCTTTCGGGTTTCCCCCTGGGTAATATTATCGCTGGTGGCCCCTTTTTTTGCATTTAGGGTACTTTTTTACCGCTAAAGCGTTAAGAAGATCGTTTACGGCGATGGGCCGTTAAAACTAACCAAATGTGGCCGTTTTTTGCGTATAAAAACAATCCCCTAGCGTCCTTTAGTTTGAACGCTAACGGATCGCTAGCGGGAAGCTTAGTGGGCAGTACCTTAAAGAAAGACATTCTGAACGGGGGGGTGCAGAGAAGAGCGTCCAAGGTTATTAGAGAACTGTGGGGTCTGCAATACTTTACTAAAACAGGTTATTACACTTGGAGTTATTTAGTTTGGAAAAACGAAGGCTTACAGGTGATCTTATTACAATGTATAAACATATGAGGGGACAGTACAAAGACCTTTCGAATTATCTTTAAACTCTTAGGGCCCCGTCTCACATAACGACGCTGCAGCGATCCCGCTGACGATTCGACCAGATAAGGATAGTTGCTGCGTCGCTATGTTATCGCTGGTGAGATGGCAAACAGATGGATCTTCCCAACAATGCAGCAACGATACGGACGACCACAGCGACCTTCGTAACGATGTCGGCGGTCATTGAAACCCTGTCACACTACATCTATTCTGACGATACAGCGCTCGATGTGGGCTGTACAGTGTGACATTGTAGGCACACAGGTGTGGTTTAGCATTGCCTTTTCAGCGCCCCCTCATCTTCGATTGGTGGTCACTACTGTGTTCTAATTGGCGGCGCTACAGCTCATTGTTACTGATCGCGTGAAGAAGGCACCATAGCTGTGCTCCTGTTCATTGTTCCTGACCACAAGAAGAAGGCAGCCTAGCAGCACATGTGTTTTGTTCCTGCCTGCGTCCTGGTTTACGGATCTTAGTAGCGTTCTCCGGATGCGACTCCAAAAGCGTTTTATATATTCTCCCACGGCCTTTTGGACACCTATACTTTGTGCACACTAAGTATCTTTGGGGTCTCAAATGCGTTTCAATTGTATATAATTTAAATGCCAATTACCAATTATTAGCTAACATTGCTCGTGAGGGAGGGAGGGCGTGGCATATATCTGTGTCCATATGCATGTGCATGGGCAGCCATTTTAGGTGGTCCTTTGTGCACACACCCGATAAAGCACGGTTTTCCCAAAAAAGGTGTGCGCTTCCAATTTTTTTGTTGTTGTTTTTACAAAGGTGCCATTTGTGGTATATAATGCATTTCCATGTTAACAATTGTATAGAACAACTACAAGATCTCTGCTATCATTGCTCTTGAGGGAGGGGCATTGTATATATGTGTGGATGGGCAGCCATTTTAGGTGGACTCGTGTGCACACACCCACTTTTTCTCTTAAATTTTTCTATTTTTTTCTAATTTTCCATGTATGTTCACTGTATGCTTTTCTTTATTTCAGATGTCTTACAATAGTGAGGAGTTTGTTCGTGAACTCATCAAGCTGTATCGGTCTCTGCCCTGCCTTTGGCAAATTAAGTCGACCAATTACAGTAATAGAAATAAAAAAAGAGAGGCATACGAGAAAATGATTGCCCTCTTTAAGTGGCATAATCCATCTGAGAAGGTGGATGAAAGCCTTGTTCGTAAAAAAATCCAAGGTCTACGCACCGTGTACAAGAAGGAGCTCAACAAGGTGGAGAAGTCAAGGAAGTCTGGTGCCGGCAAGGATGTGGTTTACGTGCCCTCGTTGTGGTACTATGACTTACTTGGCTTCACCCATGACCAGGAGCTACCAAGGGCAACCATATCATCGGTGCGTTAGACCCTGGAACCAGACCCTGCGATCCATAATGATCCTGACTCCCCGGTTGGAGATGTAAGTACCTTCTTTGCTTCCCTGAATATTGCAATTTAAATTTGTATTTATATGCCATAGTTAAATAGAAAATAGTAACTAAGGTTTTACCTGTTTAATTCTGCAGTTTACAAAAGTTTTCCCTTCCAGTTCAGATAAATACACTACTCTTCTTTTTTTTTTGCCCGACTCCGTTCTCATTATGTTCGTTGAGTTAACCCATGCCGGTCATGATAAATCCAATGCCACAATGCTAACTAATGTATTTCCTTTCTACATGATGTAAAATATTTATTTGTGTTTTGCTTTAACCGTTGTTTTCTTTTCTCTTTTTCCGCAGCACCATCAAGAAGAGCTTGTGACCCCAACAAATGAGGACATCATGTCTACTGAACAAAGTATGGCGGAGCCTTGTGAGGGGTCTAGTCAAGAGTCTGCGCCCTCTCCAGCACCTCGTCGACACCATCTAACTAGAAAAAGAAAGGCTGCCATGCAGCCATCCACAGATCTGATGTCTTTGGCCAATCAGATAATAATTAATCAAAATCAATCCTGCATGGACAGTTTTGCAAACTTTGTGGCTGATAGACTGGGTAAGCTGGATGCAAGACAAAAGATCCATACAGAAAGATTGATTTCCGAAACACTAAGTAAAGCCGCAGAAGGTCAACTTGACGAGTCGTCAAAAATACAAAGTGCGCTCGATCGTGAGCATTCATGGACACAAATGCCGGATCCACATCGGAGCACACCTGTGCGGAGGATTGGTCCTTCGCAAAACCTGGCGTTCCCCCCTCCCCCACAGTATCCCGTGTTTTCACAATCTTTTTTGTCCCAAATTTCTTCTCCGCCCAGGCAACGTAATTTCCATGACGAAATCCACTACCAGGACTTGTAGCGCCATTTTACTTTTTTTTTATTATTTTTATTGTAATATAGTAAAACTTATTGTACATTTTACAGTTTATCAAATTATGCTTATGTTAAAAGAGTTGTTGTATTTTAATAAATTTTTTTGTTTTAAAACTTGCAGTCGGCTATCATGAATTAGGCATATGCTTACTGGCAGGACAACTTGGTGGGGTAATGGGCTTGGTGCATCTATATTGATGCATAGATGTAATGGATGTGATACATGAAACGTAGCATTTTTTAAAAGAAAAAACAGACCACAACAGCGGATATTAAACATAAATATTTTTTAATCACGCGGCGGAACAATGCCCAGAAAAAAATCTAACATTAAAATTTAAAAAATAAAAAAAAAATTGTCTGCCGCCTGCTCTTGGGCCGCCATAAATGCGAACAAAAATATAAACATAAAATAAAAAATAAAAAAAATTGGCTGTCACCCTGCTCTTGGGCCACCATAAATGCCAATAAATATATCAACATGAAATAAAAAATAAAATATATTGGCTGCCGTCCTGTTGGTGGGCCGCCATAAATCTGGCCAGCAGCACTCCATGATGCTCGACTGCTTCTGCCAGTCTCCGCTGTGAAGCCATGATGTCGGCTAATGTCGGGATTTCTGCGGAGGGAATGGTAAAACTACTAGTATAATTCTGGACACTAATTCACAGGTCCTTGTTTGTTATTAAACACTTACGGTTTTGAGGCTCCAGCTGTTCATCAGCGGACGGCGAGCCAGCAGCCATATCTTGGAGTGATGCTGGCGATATTTCTTGCTGGTCTGGTGGAGACAGGCTTGGGCTTATGGACCAGCCTGATGCTCTGCCATCACCAGAGGCTGGAGACACAGCTGGCAAGTGTTGCTGGGGCTCCGGGTCTGCAGGTGCAGGACGAAAAACACCTTATTACACACCATAGTTAATACATTATCAGGGTGCCCTGCCATTTATATATCACAAGTGCAGCAAGTGTTCATGGAGGCAAACTTATAACGGCAATGTGTAACAACACTCACCATGATGGGACGCGCTCTGTCGTATGCTGGCGATGCGGTTGCTGGATCTACACCGCAGATCCGCCAGCTTCTTTCTTATCTGTGTGGTGGAGCGCTGAACCCCGAATCTCCTTGCCAGGCCACGTTTTATTCGCTGCAGCACTGCCTGCTTATGCAGAACATGATGCTCATGCTGTTGATGACAGTGATAATCCCTGGCATCCATTTGTTCGATGAGGTAACGCACCTCAGCCTCCCCCCACACTGATGCATGTTGCCTGGCCGACATTTTGAGGCCTCTGCATACAAGCTAGGCCGCAATAGCGTTGTTAGACACTCACACGACACCACAGCTCCGCACAGTGGTAGCGCGCTTTTGAGAATGCTACTGCGTTCTCTAAAGATTTGCCTGCTACGTTCCCTTCTTAACTGTGACACAATTGCGTCCTGAAATTGATGCTTGATAATTAGAGACAAACTTCACATTTCATAGTCCAGAACATAAACAGAACTCTTTGAATGAGGTGTGTCCAAACTTTTGGTCTGTACTGTATGTCTGAGAGTATGTATGTGTATATGTGGGTGTGTGTATTTGTGTGTGTGTATATATGTGTGTAGATGTGTATGTATGGGAATATGTGTGATTACGTATATATCTGTATACATTTGAGTATACATTACTTTAAACAATGAAAGTACTGTTGAGAAACAAAATTATCGATAAGTGAAAAACACATTAAGTTATACAAATTTATTAAAAATTGAAAGTACAGTAACTATCTCAGTAGTAGCCCACTATAGGTTCTGATGCTGCCAAGTCACAGCACCGGGACAGTTTAAATAATCACAGTAATTGTCTCTGCAGGTCTTCGCATCCTGGGTGTTTCTTCCGTGTCCCAATGGTCAAAGGCCAGCAATTGTGTGTTCGCTTGCCCGCCATTCGCCAATCTGTACTTCTCCGTTACTTTTGTTCACAGAGTCCCCAAAGCCAGAAGGACAGTACGCAATTGAATCGCGCCGGCGAAGAAAATTGTGAAGCACACAACAGGCCAAAACTACAGAGTCAATTGATTCCAGCTTCATGCTAATCGGTGTGTGCAAAACGTGGAAGCGATTGGCCATGATACTGAAGGCATTTTCAACAACCCGACGTGCCCTTGACAAGCGGTAATTGTAAATTCTCCTTTCCCGTGTGAGATTTTTTTGAGAGAAAGGTTTTATGAGATTGGAATGAAGCGGGAAGGCCTCGTCACCAATAACAAAATTAAGGTTTCCTCTAGTCTCAGAGTTAGGAGGCAAGTGAAGTTCACAGTTATATAAACGCTCTCCAAATAACGTATGCTCCAAAACTCCAGCATCGGAAACCCTTCCACTCATCCCAATGTCTACACAAATGAATTCATAATTTGCGTTAACAAGGGCCATCAGGATGATGCTGAAATAGCCCTTATAGTTGTAGAAATATGAAGCGCTGTTGGGTGGTTGAGTTATATGGACATGTTTCCGGTCCAAAGCCCCACCACGGTTTGGGAACTGCCATAGCTGATCAAAATCATTGGCAATCTTGCTCCATTCTGCCTCCGTGTTGGAAAACTCCATGTAGATACGTAGACAACTGAAAATCGCCTTGCACGTTTCCGGAATGAGAATGCTCAGCAGTGGCCTTGAAATGGCGGAAGAAAAATGCAAGTCTTGCAAAGAGCATCCGGTGGCCAGGAAACGCAGCGTGACTGCCAATCTTTCATCTGCTGGGATGGCAGCACGCATCGCTGTATTCTTCCGTTCAATTAGTGAAGTAATTCTTCCAAGTAAATAGGTGAAGGATTCCTCTGACATCCGCAAATAATTGCAGAAATCATGAGGGTTTTTCTCCTGAAGCTCTTTCACCAGTTGCATGTGGGACAAATCGGACCTCTTCTGCAGCCATTCTCTGGTCCACATGCGACGCTTTCTTTTTGAACGCCTCTCCAGCATCCGTGCCTCATCTTGACGCCGTGCTTCCTCAACAAGCAATGCAGCAACCATAACAGCACACAGCGCATTGTTCAGGATGGTGCAAACTGAAACAAAAAAAAAAAAAAAAATTACAACAGTTGTTTTGTTGGGTGTTGGTTGTGTGCACACAAGACCACAAGGCTATGTGCACACGGTGCGTATTCTGCTGCAGATCCGCATAGTTTCTGGCCCTGCGGGTCCGCAGCAGATTTAGGTGCGTTGTACAGTACCATTTCTTTTATCTGAAAAACGCTGTGCACATGCTGCGGATTTTTCACGCAGCACAAAAAATTAGGTGTGCACATGGCCCAAAATGGCTGGCCAGGCAAAAGCATACAGACAGAGATATAAACCTCACCCTCCCTCCATCCACAGCAGTGAAAGCAGATAATTGGAGTTGATCTATAATTTCTATTAAATTGTAACGCATTTGAGACCACAAATGATACCTACTGTGAACAGAAGAACCGTTGTTGAATAGATAGTTCATTGTGGAGTTGCAGCTGCAGAACGCAACTGTGATCTCAAACCAGTAGGAAAGAAAAATGGAAGCGCTGCTATGTTGCTTTCTTCACATGGTCTGGAGCAAAGAACAGAATCGCCGCAGTGTTGGCTTCCTTGCAGACAAGGACGCCAATCAGAACGCAGTAGCGACCACCATTCGGAGCTGAGGGGCGTGTTATGATTTGGTAGCGGAGGAGAGTAGGCAAAAACGGCAATACACCAGAGAGGTTGGAATCTACTGGATTGCAGTACCCTGACTAACCACCACAACTAAAGGCAGCCGTGGAGCGTACCTACGTTGGTCCTAGATGCCTCGTCACAGCCTGAGAGGCTAACTACACCTATAGATAGAAAGAGGAAAGCTATCTGCCCCGGAGCAGATCCCCAAAGAACATAGGAAGCCCCCAAACATGTAATGGCGGTTAGACAAGAGGAAATACAGACACAGACAGAAAATAGTATGAGCAAATGTTGGGGCCCAATCTTCCTAGAAAGAAAAGGATAGGAAGGACACTTACGGCAATCCAAAAAAACCTAAAAAAATACCAACTCTACTAATTGCAAAAACACCTGAGATCACACGACCTCTACCACCTAAATTAGTTCTCTAGTGTAACAAAACTAAGCCACAGCCACTAAAAAAAACTGGAAAAGGCAAATGAACAAATAACAGTGGCTCAGATAAACTAGAGGCGCACAAGCCCCCGGAGGGGACCTGGCTGACCTCCACAGAAATGCAGGAAAAAATGCAAAAAGCAAGCACAAAAATAAAAGCAGAAAATATCTTATCTGTTAGCAGAAGATGCAGGAAAGACTCAGAAAGCTTCCAAGATAACCAGGAACCAAAGTTGAGACAAGAACAATTGATCACCGGCAACCCTGATGGGAGGGAACCTCCCTTATATAAGACCAGTCTGTAACTCCTGATTGCCAATCTTCACAATCTTCATTGAATGGTTCAGTACTGTTTGTAACCACCAGAGGGAGCTCCCAATCAGTATTCATTTATAACACATTCACAACAGTACCCCCCCTTGAGGAGGGGTCACCGAACCCTCATTTGGGCAACCAGGTCGGTCAGGATGAGCTCTGTGATACGCACGGATCAGTCTCCTAGCATGGATGTCCGAAGCAAACACCCAAGAATTGTCCTCCTGACCATAACCTCTCCACTTAACCAAATACTGGAGTTTCCGTCTAGAAAAACGAGAATCCAATATTTTCTCAACCACATACTCCAGATTGCCCTCAACCAAAACAGGGTCAGGAGACGCAGCCATAGGAACCACTGGCTCGACAAACCTCTTCAATAAGGACTTGTGGAACACGTTATGGATCTTAAATGTCCCTGGAAGAAGTAAACAAAAGGAAACAGGATTAAGAATCTCCTTGATCTTATAAGGTCCAATGAACCTAGGCTTAAACTTAGGAGATGCAATTGTAAGGTTCTTTGTCTCTGTTGACATGTTCCTTGAAACTCAGTTTTCCGTTGGCCATTTTGCTTTCTGTCTTTCTGCAGCTTTTGCCCTCAGTTAATATGGAGTTTCCAGTTTTCATGTTCCCGCCCTGATTCTTCCCTCTTGCTTCTTAAGCAGCCTCAGCTGAACAATCAGTGCTCCTGAATCAAGCCTCAGTCAGTCTGTGACCTGACTCCTGGAAGCCTTGGACTTGTACTCCAGTTATTCCCTACTGAGGAACCTTGGAACACTTTTGGACTCTGGAAACCTGCTGTTTGGTGAATCCATGTTTGCAGAGGAATTACGGTACAGAGAAGAGATCCTGAACCTGCTTTGGAGATTTACTGTAGTGCTTGAAGTTACTCTGGCCTGCTGTGTCTCCTGTCGCTGTTCCTGCAAACTGTGTGAACTTTTCAGCATGCTTGTATGAAGTAATACAAGTCATTTCATTTCAAACTATGTCTCCTGTGTTTTCCTCGCACCCAAGCACAAGACGCTATAGGAACTGTACACTATACATGACAAGATTCAGGAGCCAATGTTTAGTGTCTGCTGGGTCTGGGAAAGCCGTGTCTGCTGTGACTGTGGATATCAGATGTCCGCTTAATACCTTATGTGATGACAGTGGTTGTGACTTCTCACAACCATTCCAGGTGAGCGCATTCCCTTAAAATTTTACTCTGGAGTGTTACCACAGGTAAACACTATTGTTTTTTTTTTTTCCTTTCCTCTTCTCCTTCCAGCACCTCTGCCTTAAAAGATCTGGAAGATGGAGGCCCGCATAAAGGAACTTTGCGGTGTGACTGATACAATCCTTTCAGATTTACAGACTTTAAAAACCCGTTTTGCAAGCCTACAGGACCTCACTAATCATAATTTGCAAGTGTTTGGACAGACTACCCAGGAATTGCGAGCCAGGATTGAGGCTCTAGAGGAACGAGCCCAGGCTCCTGCCATAACCCCAAGTTCTGGGATCCCCAAATTACCTCCTTTTCGTTTTGGCGGTGAACGTGAGAAATTCAGGGGATTTATTAATCAATGCAATTTATTTTTCTCTGCACATGCTTCACAATTTCCCACTGAACGATCCAAAGTGCTTACTATAATCATGTTGCTTACCAATAAGGCTTTGATGTGGGCAAACCCTCTGATTGAGACTGAGGATGATTGTTTGAATCACCTTGATGCTTTTATTTCAGCCATGGGGCAGGTGTTTGATGACCCCAATCGAGGTGCAACAGCTGAAGCAGCCATGTTAACTTTGCGCCAAGGTAAGCATTCAGTAGCCGAATATGCCCTGGATTTCAGGAGATGGGCTCTTGATACCACTTGGGACACTTCCGCTAAAAAATCTATTTTTCGGAAAGGGTTGTCTCCACTGATTAAGGATGAACTTGCTCGTGCCGACCCTCCCACTGCGTTAGGTGACTTTATTAACTATTGTATCCGTATTGATGCTCGTCTGACTGAACGCAGACAAGAGAGATGGTTCGAAAATAATCGCACTAACCTTTTACTACCTCCCTCCTCAGCTAAGGAACCTTTAGTAGGATCACAAGGGAACCAGAACCTGAACCCATGCAGGTGGACTCTTTGCAAAGACGGGTTAGTGATGCACGCAAAGAACATCGTATAAAGGAAAATCTATGTTTCTACTGTGGTAAGTCAGGGCACATCATTATAAACTGCCCCAGCCATTCTCGTAAGACTACTGCAGCAGTCATTCACTGTGAGTGTTGCGAGAGGAGCTCTGTCATGTCCGAGCCTCAGGCTCCCAAGAGATCTGCTGCAAGAGATCTTGATTTCTCGGACTTAAACTCTGTTAGTTCTGGGGACGATGACGGTATAAACGCTGCAATTTTTCAAGTTTCCTCAGCGGTGTCCCAGCTGAGTTGTAAAAGAAACAATTCTCATTGCTTCCTTTCCATCAAACTCTGGGTTGACTCAGTCTGGGTGTCTAGCTCTGCTATGATCGACTCAGGAGCAAGTGGAAATTTTATGGATATCTCCTTTGCTCTGAAACAGGGGATACGTTCAGTGAAGAAGGCTACTCCAGTACAGATGGAGACTGTGGATGGCTCTCTACTGACTTCTGGACCAGTGGATCAAGAAACAGAGCCTTTGAGGGTCCTTATGGGTAAAGATCATCAGGAGAAAATGTCTTTTTTGCTTATCTCTTCTCCCCACTTTCCCATCATTCTAGGGCTACCATGGCTGCAGGCGCAGAATCCTACGATTAACTGGGAGACCAAGGAATTACACTTTCCGGAGAAACAGATGAGTCAAGGAGTTTCAGCTTGCTCTGTTCCTAAAGGAACCATGTCAGTCCCTGAACTACCAGCTGTATACCAGGACTATGTGGATTTATGTGACAAGAAGAACGCTGATCAGCTTCCTCCTCACCGTCCATATGATTGTCCAATTGAATTATTGCCCGGAGCCGAGATACCTTTTGGTAAGATCTACCCCTAGCGGGGCCCGAGCTAAAAGCTTTGAAGGATTATATAGACGAAAATTTAGCCAAGGGCTTCATACGCCCCTCTTCATCTCCCGCAGGTGCACCCATCTTCTTTGTGAAGAAGAAAGATGGATCTCTGAGACCCTGCATAGACTATAGGGAACTCAATAAGGTTACTATTAGAAACCGTTATCCATTGCCTTTAATCCCTGAGTTGTTGGAGAAAGTGCGGCATGCCAAAATTTTCTCTAAACTGGATCTCCGTGGGGCCTATAACTTGGTCCGTATTAGACCTGGGGATGAATGGAAGACTGCTTTCAGGTCACGCTATGGACACTTTGAATATCTAGTTATGCCTTTTGGTCTGAGTACCGCCCCAGCCACTTTCCAACACTTCTTGAATGATATCTTCAGGGATCTCATAGATACATTTGTGGTGATTTATCTGGATGATATTCTAATTTTTTCTAACTCCACAGAGGAACATCATGGACATGTGAGAATGGTCTTAGAACGCCTAAGACAAAACCATCTCTACATCAAACTTGAAAAATGTGAATTCCATAGGACCGAAATCCAATTTCTGGGGTATGTACTATCTACGCAAGGGATTAGTATGGATGGAAGCAAGACCCAAGCCATCAAGGATTGGCCAATTCCTAGAAATGTGAAGGAGGTGCAGCGTTTCATCGGGTTTGCCAACTTCTATAGACGTTTCATTAAGAATTTTTCTAAGGTAGTGTCACCTATCACCCAACTTACCCGGAAACAGTCTAGGTTCTCCTGGACCCCGCAAGCTCAGGAAGCATTTTCCTGTTTAAAGGATAAATTTAGCACCGCACCTATCTTAGTACATCCCAACCCCGAGCTTGCCTTCATAATAGAGGTGGATGCTTCAGACTGTGCCGTTGGAGCTATACTCTCTCAGAGAACAGGTGAGAAGAATGTCTTGCATCCCTGTGCCTTCTTTTCCCAGCAGTTGTCTTCGGCTGAGAGGAACTACGATGTGGGCAATAGAGAATTGTTGGCCATTATTGCCGCCTTCAAGGAATGGAGACACCTTCTTCAGGGTGCTGCACAGCAAATAGTCATCCTGACAGACCATCGTAACCTTGAATTTATCAGGTCGGCAAAGTGCCTGACTCCTCGCCAGGCTCACTGGAATCTTTTCCTAAACCAATTTAATTTTGTCATTTCTTATAGACCAGGATTGCGCAATGGAAAGGCTGATGCACTCTCTAGGATTCATTCAGCAGAGACACGTCCACTTACTCCTCCTAAGACTATTCTTTCTGACTCTAGATTCCTGGGAGTGATTCATAATCAAGACCTACTTAAGGACATCAAGGAAGCATACCATGCGGATTCTTTGTTGGCTCAACCCCCAAGGGACGTAAGTCTTGTCTTTAAGAATGGTGTGTGGATTCAGGACAACGTCTGTATATACCTGAAACAGTCAGATTGAGAGTATTGCAACTCATCCACGATTCCAAGATAGCCGGGCATAGGGGAATTCTAAAGACACAAGAATTTCTTTCTCGTTTCTTTTGGTGGCCCACTTACAGGAAAGATGTCTTAAACTATGTCACTTCATGTGAAGTCTGTGCAAGATGCAAAACACCTCGCTCCTCACCAACTGGTCTGTTGCAACCTCTTCCCACCCCGTCCCGCCCGTGGGGATCCATTTCTATGGACTTCATTGTGGAGTTACCAACCTCTCAAGGGAAGAACACCATTCTAGTGGTGGTTGACCGTCTAACAAAGGCAGCTCATTTTATCCCTTGTGTCGGCTTACCCACTGCAAAACAGACATCAGACTTGATGATTAAGAATGTGTTTCGCTTACATGGAGTACCGGATGAGGTCATTTCGGATCGAGGGGTGCAATTCACTTCAAGGTTTTGGCAAAATTTCTGTGCAGCATTGGACATTAAAGTAAACCTTTCTTCTGCTTTTCATCCCCAGACTAATGGACAGACAGAACGAACCAATCAGACCCTGGAGCAGTATCTCCGCTGTTTTATCTGCCACCTACAGGATGATTGGGTGGATCTACTTCCACTGGCTGAGTTCTCTTATAACAACTCTCAGAGCGCCTCCACTAAGCAGTCTCCTTTTTACTCCAATCTAGGTTATCATCCTAACATTCTTCCTCGATTTCCCATAGATACGCCCTTGCCGGCAGTGGCTGAAAGAATCACTTCTTTACAAAAGAATATGGATCTTCTAAAGGAAAATCTAGAATTGGCTCAGGAAAGGTACAAGAAAGCAGCAGATAAATTTCGTAAACCTGCACCAGCTTTCAAGGTAGGAGATTTGGTCTGGCTGTCAACCAGAAATCTTAAATTAAAGATTCCATCGTCTAAATTGGGACATAAGTACATTGGACCTTATAAGATCAATAAGATTATAAGTGCTGTTGCTTGTCGTCTTCAACTGCCCAGAACTATGAGAATCCACCTTGTCTTTCATGTATCCCTACTAAAGGCTGCAACACCCAATACGTTTCCTGGACGTTCTTCTCCTTGCCCTGACCCAGTGCTGGTCGATGGTCAGGAAGAATTTATGGTGGAAAGGATTCTAGATTCCAGGTTGTACAGAAATCAGTTGCAATATTTGATTAAATGGCAGGGCTACCCAGTGGAGGACAACTCATGGGAACCAGTCAATAATGTAAATGCTCCTCGCCTGCTCCGCCAGTTTCATCAGAGGTACCCTGACAAGCCTGGTCTGAGGTCATCCGGAGGTTGTCCCTAAGGGGGAGTAATGTAAGGTTCTTTGTCTCTGTTGACATGTTCCTTGAAACTCAGTTTTCCGTCGGCCATT
Source organism: Oophaga sylvatica (assembly GCA_033576555.1). Classification (NCBI taxonomy): domain Eukaryota; kingdom Metazoa; phylum Chordata; class Amphibia; order Anura; family Dendrobatidae; genus Oophaga; species Oophaga sylvatica. The sequence continues at coordinate 205,248,173 of JARQOD010000005.1, read as the reverse complement.
TTGCTTTCTGTCTTTCTGCAGCTCTTGCCCTCAGTTAATATGGAGTTTCCAGTTTTCATGTTCCCGCCCTGATTCTTCCCTCTTGCTTCTTAAGCAGCCTCAGCTGAACAATCAGTGCTCCTGAATCAAGCCTCAGTCAGTCTGTGACCTGACTCCTGGAAGCCTTGGACTTGTACTCCAGCTATTCCCTACTGAGGAACCTTGGAACACTTTTGGACTCTGGAAACCTGCTGTTTGGTGAATCCATGTTTGCAGAGGAATTACGATACAGAGAAGAGATCCTGAATATGCTTTGGAGATTTACTGTAGTGCTTGAAGTTACTCTGGCCTGCTGTGTCTCCTGTCGCTGTTCCTGCAAACTGTGTGAACTTTTCAGCATGCTTGTATGAAGTAATACAAGTCATTTCATTTCAACCTATGTCTCCTGTGTTTTCCTCGCACCCAAGCACAAGACGCTATAGGAACTGTACACTATACATGACAGCAATTCTCATAGGGATATTTCTTGAGGACAACCAGACCAAGTCCCCCACTTCAAACCGAGAACCATCAGTCCTATGCCGGTTGGCAAACCGCTGGGCCCTCTCCTGAGAGAGGGACAACCTCTCCATTACCTGGTCCCAATTCTGCTGCATACGCTCCACAACAGAGTCAACACCTGGACAGACAGAAGCCTCCGTCTGTCCCGAAGAAAATTGAGGGTGAAACCCAAAATTGCAGAAAAATGGAGACATCAAAGTGGCAGAGCTAGACATATTATTAAGAGCAAACTCAGCCAAAGGCAAAAAAAGAGACCCAGTCATACTGATCAGCAGACACAAAGCATCTCAGATAAGTCTCCAATGTCTGGTTTGTTCTCTCAGTTTGTCCATTAGTCTGAGGATGAAAAGCCGAGGAGAAAGACAATTGAACACCAAGTTTAGAACAAAAAGTCCTCCAAAATCTGGAAACAAACTGAACTCCTCTGTCAGACACAATGTTCTCAGGAATGCCTGTAACCGAACCACGTGCTGAAGGAACAAAGGCACCAATTCGGAGGAGGAAGGCAACTTAGGTAATGGCACAAGATGTATCATTTTGGAAAACCTATCACAAATCACCCAGATAACGGTAATTCTCTGAGAAACAGGTAGGTCAGAAATGAAATCCATAGAGATGGGTCCATGGTCTCTTGGACACAGGCAATGGCATCAACAAACCACTAAGAGCGAGAGCAAGGCTTGGAGCGAGAGTAAGTCCCGCAGGACTGCACAAATTCCCTGACGTCACGAGACAAAGAAGGCCACCAAAAGGACCGACTAACCAAGTCTATGGTACCAAAAATTCCGGGATGACCGGCCAACGCGGAACAATGAATCTCAGACATCACACTCTTTTCCCACCGGTCTGGGACAAACAATTTCCCAATAGGGCAGCGCTCGGGTTTATCCTCCTGACACCCTTCCAGAGCCAGTCTCAAATTGGGCAAGATGGCGGAAAGGACTACACCCTCTTTCAAAATAACAGCAGGATCAGATAACTCAGAAGAGTCCGCAAGGAAACTCCTCGAGAGGGCATCCGCCTTAACATTCTTAGTGCCAGGAAGAAAGGAAACCACAAAATTAAAACGTGTGAAAAACAAGGCCCACCTGGCCTGTCTAGGATTAAGTCGCTTGGCTGATTCCAGATAAACCAGATTCTTATGGTCCGTGAGGACCACCACCTGATGTTTGGCTCCCTCCAGCCAATGTCTCCACTCTTCAAAAGCCCACTTCATGGCCAATAACTTCCGATTACCCACGTCATAATTACGTTCAGTTGGAGAAAATTTGAGAGAAAAAGGCCTCTGGATCTCTTTGGTACAAAACAGTACCTGCCCCAATTTCAGAGGCATCAACCTCCACCTGAAATGGCAGAGAAACATCAGGCTGCCGTAGAACAGGAGCAGAAGTGAATCTCTGCTTGAGTTCCTGAAACGCAGAGACTGCCTCAGGAGGCCAATTCACCACATCAGAACCCTTTTTGGTCAAATCAGTCAATGGTTTAACAATAACAGAGAAATTACCAATAAATTTACGATAAAATTTGGCAAAACCCAAGAATCTCTGAAGAGCCTTTAATGAAGTAGGTTGGACCCAATCACAGATGGCCTGAACCTTGACCGGGTCCATTTCAATAACAGATGGGGACAAAATGAATCCCAGAAATGAAATCCTCTGTACGCCAAAAAGACACTTTGATCCCTTCACATACAGAGCATTCTCTCTCAAAATCTGGAACACAGTCCGAACATGTTTCACATGAGAGTCCCAGTCATTAGAAAAAATCAAGATATCATCCAAATAAACAATCAGAAATTTATCCACAAAATCCCTGAAAATGTCATTCATGAAGGACTGGAAGACGGAAGGAGCATTAGTGAGCCCAAAGGGCATCACTAGGTACTCAAAATGCCCCTCTGGGGTATTAAATGCCGTCTTCCATTCATCCCCGTGCTTAATGCGAATAAGGTTATACGCCCCCCTGAGGTCAAGCTTGGTAAACCAAGTAGCACTTTTCACCCTGGAAAACAGGTCAGAAATCAAGGGTAACGGATATTGATATTTCACAGTGATATTGTTCAAGAGACGATAATCAATACACGGCCTTAATCAACCATCCTTTTTGGCCACAAAGAAAAACCGGCACCCAAGGGTGAAGAGGATGGTCTGATATGACCCTTCTCCAATGACTCCTTGATATAAGACCGCATAGCGTCATGTTCAGGTGCAGACAAGTTAAAAAGGCGACCTTTAGGGAATTTACTACCAGGCACTAATTCAATAGCTACTGAAAAAATCCCAATTGGAATATACACTATTATAAAGCTCAATATGACATGAAACATATGTCCTTACCCCACATAAGAGGCTGGAACCAAAGCTTTTTTAAAGATTGATCATTTTATTAGAAAAATATTACATTAAAAAGTTATTTGTAGTAGCAGAGTAACACAAACACAGGTCATAAGATAAGGACAATTTTCCCCTCTATGCAATGCACTATACTAAACCATTAGATAAATATGATGCAAAAGTGCCTTGTTTATTTAGTCCGAACATGGTAATAGTGATACGATAGTGCTAAGACTAGTAGAATTTACAGGGTTAAATGTACCAAAAGTAGACTTACATATGGGAGAAAAGTCCTGACCTCTGCCTGCCGCCCCAACGCGCGTTTCGCCGTTTCTTCGTCAGGAGGCGTGGCTTAGGTCAGGCTTGTATCCCATTAAATAGTGCCCAAACAGGTGAAATAATTAAGAGTGCTCCAATAGTGAATACATTACTTTCTGGCGCGTCACGTCACATGTGTGAACGCAACCAACCAGCAACGCAAGGAAGTGTCTCGACCATTGCGGACATGTCATATTCTGAGGAGGTGTGCCGTGAGTAAACCAATAACAAAAGCGGTTCCATCCCCCGTAGGCTGTAATAGTGCGCATGCGCAAGCCCAGGCGCACCACGTCATGGGACTTCCTTCAGCGCCCGTGGAGCGCAAGCATTCCACCGCTGCCTAGCAGCAAGGAATGTTCATGCAGCCTGTGGGCGGATCGGGAAGCCCCTGATGCGTCACAGCTCACGCATGCGCTGAGCCCAGAAGGGAGAACACTAGAATATACAGAAAGGTGAAAAAGTGTAAAGTTACAATGAATTACAATGGGGAACACGAAAATTAATCTTGCTAATAAAAACATCATATGAGGATATCATAAATTACAAAAATCATGAAACATATTTTTTATCTACCAATAGAATATAAAACTAAACAAGGGAGAAACGAAAAGAAAAGAAAAAAGGAAAAAATATATACATAAAAATGATCAAAATCTAAATACCACCACATAAATATTATAAGACATTCATTTTTAACATACTACAAAAATAATGAAATAATGAAACAATAAAAAAATTATATATAAATCAAAAAACATAAAATATAAAAATATATAAAGAAAAAATTATGAAAATAATAAACAAAAAATTAAGTAAAAAGAAAAAATGATCTTTTTATAATAGAAAATTAATAACAAACAATGCAAATTTTATTATAATATAATACTCTATTCTTCTTTTCTTTTGGAATTCTCCAGGACTGGCGCAAGGATGTCGAATCACCAACAAAGGTCAACACAAGAACCCCCATTCAAATAAGCACCAACTCGAACATGGAGAAAACCAACCGATTAGGTAAGTTAAAGTACTGAAAAATAAAACATGGTATAAATAACAAAGTAATCACAAGTATGTTAAATACTGAGCTAGGGATACCAAATATTAAAAATTAAAAAACACAGAGTGAAGGACTGTATTGAAGCAGAAACTTGTTTAGGTTTGGACCAAACTTATTATTTTTACAAAAAGGAACCAAAACCATGATTTTCATTTAAGCCATGGGGAACCAGGGTATTGAGTCGATGTATCCAGCGGCTCTCAATCTGGGAAAGTATTTTAAATAGATTGCCTCCCCTAATCCCTAGATTTACCTGATCAATTGCCATGACTTTCAGTCCACGTGCATCCGAGTCATGTCTTGCCTTAAAATGTCTAGGGAGGGTTTTGAGTTGTTCATCCTCTTTGGAGTCTTTAGCTTTATTAATATCTCGCACATGTTCTCTGATTCTAAGGCGTAACTCCCTAGTAGTCATTCCAATATAAATTTGGTTGCATGGACAGCGTGCGAGATAAACTACACCTTGAGAGGAACATGTTAAATATTTTCTATTTGAGAACCTCCTTGTTTCATCTGAATTAGAAAATTCTTTACTTCTAAAAGTGTTGGAGCATGCCTTGCATTTTTTGCAGGGAAAGAAACCTTTAATCTCACCAAAAACATTCATCTGGGTAGATTTCTTTGGGCAGTAATGGCTCTTAACCAATAGATCTGATAAGTTCCTAGCCCTTTTTGCAGTAATCAATGGTTTAGCGGTAAGAATTTTCTTCAAGATTGGATCTGTCATCAGGATATTCCAACGATTATGTATAATGTTGGTCATATCATTCCATTGGTTATTAAAAGGCGTGATCAATCTCACTTGCGAGTTCATAGATTCATCTTTCTTATTTCTTTTAGAGTATAGTAACGAGTTTCTTGTCACATTCTGGGCTTTATGATAAGCATATCTGATTGTTCTATGGCCATATCCCCGCTCCCTAAATTGTGAATAAAGATCTTTAGCTTGTTCTTGATAAGTTTGTTCAGTCGAGCAAATCCTTTTGGCCCGTAAGTATTGACTGATAGGAATTGATCTGATAGTTGAAGGCAAATGGGAAGACCCAGCATACAAGATGGAATTAGTAGCGGTAGGTTTCCTAAAGATATTGGTAGAGATGGTACCATCGTCCATTACAGAAATATCAATATCAAGAAAGGTGACATGACGTCCTGATGTATATGTCAAAAATATATTCATGTCATTGTTGTTCAGTACAGACATGAAATCGCTCAATTCCTCAACCGTTCCTTCCCAAACAAAGATGATGTCATCTATATACCTAGACCAGTTTTGAACCTTCTCAATACCAGGGATAGCGGAGCATTGGAACAAATTACGTTCCCAGAACCCCAAAAATAGATTAGCATATGAGGGGGCACATGCGGCCCCCATTGCTGTCCCCTGTAATTGTCGGAATACCTGATCCTTAAAGGTAAACACATTGTGAGTTAAAATAAACTCCAGAAGTGTTAGAATACAAGAAATCAAGTCATTATCAAGATTGCTGTTATTTAGAAACCATGATACAGCTTCAAGGCCCTGATTATGTCTAATTGATGTATAGAGTGCCTCTACATCAGCAGTAACTAAGATCATATTGTCATCAAGATGGAGTTGATCAAGTTGTCTCAATGCAGCCGTGGTATCCAATATATGAGATGGCAGAGTTGCAACAATGGGTTTTAAAAAATGATCAATAATTTTGCAAATCATCTCATTAAGGCTCTCATTGCCGGAAACAATTGGGCGCCCAGGAGGATCACTGGGATTCTTATGCAGCTTGGGAAGTAAATAAAAGGTAGGCAATCTGGGTTTTAATGTTTCAATAAAATCAAGCATTTTTTTAGGAACAATTCCTAATGTATATGCCTCTGAGATAATATCAATCAGTTCCTTTTGATATACATGTAAAGGGACATATGCTAATTTTTTATAGCATTTATTATCTAATAAGAGTTTGAATGCCTGTTTTTCATAAAGGTCATTTGGCCATACCACCAGATTGCCGCCTTTGTCTGCTAATTTAAAGGTAACATCATTCCAACTCTGCAAATCCTGTATAATTTTCTTGTCCCTAATATCCGAGGGTCCAAGATGGTATTTATGGTCAATTTTCTCAAGATCTTGAGTGACCAGTTTTACAAAAATCTCAATAGCAGGGCAAACATTGATATTAGGACATTTTTTTGATTTATTAAATAAAAAATCCGGAAATGTGCTCACCATATTATTAGAGGGATTATTTTCCTCGGCCAATGATTCCAAAACCGCAAGGGCCTCAATTTCTTCCATAGAATTTAATGTTAGTCCCATATTATTTTTCTCATGATATCTTTTGAGAATAAGTTTCCTTGCAAAGAGATGAACATCTTTTACCGTCGTGAATAAGTCTAAAGATTGGGGGGGAGAAAATGTTAGTCCCTTTTCTAGTAGAGAAAGGTGTTCATGAGTCAATATATGAGATGATAAATTAATTACCTTAGGGTGGTCATTCCTTTTACTGCCAAAATTAGTTCCTAGTAGGGTTGAGCATTCCGATACTGCAAATATCGGGTATCGGCCGATATTGGCTGTATCGGAATTCCGATTCCGAGTTCCGATATTTTCGTCTTATCGGATACCGGAATCGGGATTGTCACTGTCACTGTCAGTGTCCGTCGGTCGGGTCTGTCAGGAGTCAGCGGCATTTACCTGTCAGAAGATCTCCGGCGGTCACGTCCTGGACTGCTTGATGGCCGCAATCTTCTTTCCCCGGCGGTCACATGCAGTATCTCGCGATAACTGCAGTGACTGCTGGGTAATCCCGGCCGTAAAGCAGTCAGTCCGATGACGTCACCGCCGGGGAAGCAGGTAATCAGCTGTGCTGCGTCGCGATGACAGGTTCTGCCTGTCATTGCGATGTAGCAGAGTTGGATCGTCGTGGGACTGTCGTTATGGACTGCGTCGGATAGGTGGTATACTGTTGGTTTGTTTTTTTTTCTTTTTTTACAGGAGATCGATGGCGTCGCAGGAATGAGAGTACAATAAAATTAATGAAAACTGTGTTGTCTCTTTTATTTAATTAAAATACTTTTTTCTTGCTTTGTCTTTTTTTTATGCATTTAATAACTTTGGGATTAATAATGGATCGGTGTCTTATTGACACCTCTCCATTATTAACCGGGCTTATTGTCACCGTGCAATCAACGGTGACATTAACCCCTTATTACCCCGCTTGCCACCGCTACAGGGCAAGTGGGAAGAGCCGGGTAAAGTGCCACAATTGGCACATCTTTTGATGCGCCAAATGTGGGGCTGCTGTAGCCTGGTATTATCAGGCTGTTGAGGGCCAAAATCCATGGGCCTTGACAGTCTTTTAATACCAGGCCGCAGCAGTCTGCATTTTACTTGGCTGGTTAACAAAAATAGGGGGGATCCCCACGCCGTTTTTTTTTCGAGGGGATCCCCTATTTTTGTTAACCAGCCAAGCTAAGCAGACTGCTGTGGCCTGGTATTATCAGGCTTGCAAGGTCCATGGATATTGGATCCTTACCAGCCTGAAAAACCAGGCCTCAGCGGTCTGCTTCATCTGGCTGGTTAACAAAAATAGGGGGGACCCCATGCCAATTTTTTTCGAGGGGATCCCCTATTTTTGTTAATCAGCCAAGATATGCAGACTGCTGTGGCCTGGTATTATCAGGCTGGCAAGGTCCATGGATCTTGGCTCCTTAACAGCCTGAAAATCCAGGCCTCAGCAGTCTGCTTCATCTGGCTGGTTAACAAAAATAGGGGGGACCCCACGCCAATTTTTTTCGAGGGGATCCCCTATTTTTGTTAATCAGCCAAGATATGCAGACTGCTGTGGCCTAGTATTATCAGGCTGGCAAGGTCCATGGATCTTGGCTCCTTAACAGCCTGAAAATCCAGGCCTCAGCGGTCTGCTTCATCTGGCTGGTTAACAAAAATAGGGGGGACCCCACGCCATTTTTTTTTCGAAGGGAACCCCTATTTTTGTTAATCAGTTCCCTCTGACGTCACTGATTGTGTCCCTGGCTGACCTGAAGTGAAAGTGGAAAGCAATCAATTAAGCTTTCCACTTAAGGGCCCGTCTCACATAGCGATATCGCTACCGAGATCGCTGCTGAGTCACTAGTTTTGTGACGCAGCAGCGAGCTCACCAGCGATATCGCTGTGTGTGACATTCAGCGACGATCAGCCCCCCTGCCGGGTATCGCTGATCGTCGCTGAAATGTCAGGACCTTTTTTTGATCGCTGGTTTCCCGCTGACAGGCACGCATCGCTGCGTGTGACAGGCGGGAGACCAGCGATCCGCTGGTAACCAAGGTACACAGCGGGTTTCCAGGCGCGGGGCTGTGCCTAGAAACCCGCTGTGTACCTTGGATACCAGCGCCCTGATGCAGGGAGCTGGTATCCAAGGTACACAGCGGGTTTCCAAGCGCTGCGCGGTGCCTGGAAACCCGCTGTGTACCTTGGTTACCAGCGGATCGCTGGTCTCCCGCCTGTCACACGCAGCGATGCGTGCCTGTCAGAGGGAAACCAGCGATCAAAAAAAGGTCCTGACATTTCTGCGACGATCAGCGATACCCGGCAGGGGGGCTGATCGTCGCTGAATGTCACACACAGCGATATCGCTGGTGAGCTCGCTGCTGCGTCACAAAACTAGTGACTCAGCAGCGATCTCGGTAGCGATTCGCTATGTGAGACGGGCCCTTAAGTGGAAAGCTAATTGATTGCTTTCCACTTTCACTTCAGGTCAGCAGGGACACAATCAGTGACGTCAGAGGGAACTGATTAACAAAAATAGGGTTCCTTCGAAAAAAATGGCGTGGGTCCCCCCTTTTTGTTAACCAGCAGATGAAGCAGCCGCTATCGGTAGCGATATCGCTATGTGAGACGGGCCTTAAGCGATGTTACCGCAGTGTCGCTGTCCCAGATCGCTGCCTGAGCTGCCTGTTTGGCAGCTCAGCAGCGATCATGTAGCGATACACCAGCGATCCTGACAAGTGCATATTGTTGTCGGGATCGCTGGTGTATCGTTATGTGACACCCAGCCTTTACTCTCCTGTCAGGCAGGAGAGGAACTCATTCATTTGGGGTTTACTGTGAGGCTGCAGCATTAGCTGCGGTCCCTGCAGTAAACATTAACCCTTTCTGAAGGATTACACCGTGGGACCTGACTGTGCATGGGATAGGTAAGAATAATTTTGCTTTTTTATTTTATTTTTATTACAGGAAATGGTTTTTGCAGTAAAATAAAATATGGTCAAAAACATGTGTCTTTATTTCATTAAAATGATTTTTAATTAAAGTGTGTGTGTTTTATTTTTATTTAATGCAATAGGATTAATAATTGATAGTTGTCTAATTGACAGCTCTCAATTATTAACCTGGCTTAAGGTCACCTTTCAATAGCAAGGTGGCTTTAACCCCATATTAACCCATTCGCCACCGCTACAGGGCAATGGGAATAGACGGGCAAAGTGCCAGAAAGGGCGAATCTAATTATAGATTTGTCTTTCCTGGGGTGTCTGGGGGCAGATGTTAGTAGCCGGGGGGGGGGGCAAAAATAATGGTCCCTCTCTGGGCTATTATTATCTGCCCCCACTCACTGGCTTTGTCTGTCTGGTTGCGAAAATAGGGCGGGAGCCCACGCATTTTTTTTCAGCAATTTTACACCTCATATATATATATACATGTCATTGAATTTGTGACACATATATATATATATATATATTTATATTTGTAGTTCATACACTTCTACATAGTATAATAGCCGCTAATTCAATTGCCGGCTTTTGTGAAAATGCAGAACCCGACATGAAATGACACTTGGTGTACATAGGGTTAACCATGTCTTTTCATGTCCTTTGCTATCTAATTTGCACAAACAATTAAATCAGTCTATGTGTGCAAAATTTCACACCTGTAGGGGTTAATTAAAGGTGTAAATTCGTAGCAAAAAAGTCCGTTTTTTTTACAACGAATTTACACCTTTAATTAACCCCTACAGGTGTGAAATTTTGCACACATAGACTGATTTAATTGTTTGTGCAAATCAGATAGCAAACGACATGAAAAGACATGGTTAACCCTATGTACACCAAGTGTCATTTCATGTCGGGTGCTTCTGTCTTTTCACTGAAGCCGGCTTTACCCGGCAATTGAATCAGAGAGGATATTTTACTATGTAGAAGTGTATAAACTATACATATATGTATATATATATGTCACAATGACATGTATATATATATATATGTATTCTATGTGTGTATATTTAGTGTTTACAAGGAAAGAATGGGGTTTTTTTAGTTGCGATATTTTGTTCCCATAGACTTACATGGGACTTCCGGTATCGGTATCGGGTATCGCCGATATTTTAGTGATATCGGCGATACCATTCCGATTCCGATACTTTAGGATATCGGAAAGTATCGCTCAACTCTAGTTCCTAGTTTATTTGGATATCTATTTCTGCCTCCAAATCTAGTGTTCATTTGTCCAGAGTTCTGAAATTCCTGCTCTTGATTAGAAGGGGCATTACTTGATGTAGAGGATATAGAAGAAACAGAAGGGCTTCTATCATGGATTTTAGGTCTAGTCTGATCCCAGGTTTTATTCTGCCACCGGAATATTTTCTTTTGCTCATAATCCTGTTTATCACGTGTATATTTTTTTATTTTAGCTGTACTGATTTGTTGGTCCCATTTTTCAACATCAAGATTCATTTCATCAAGAAATTTATTAAGCTCATCAGATGTCAATTTAGAATTAAGGTCTCTTTGTAAAAGGTTGAATTCACCATCTATCTCATTAAGAGATGACGTATTCTTGTTATTAATAATTTCCATGAACGCAATAGAACATATTGAAGCTGCATTGATCCATTTATTAACAAGTTCCTCATCATCCAGTCCAAATGTTGGCTATAGTTGTATACGTAAACCACGTGGTACGATTTTTTGTTGGATATAATTATCCAGGGTGGTTTTTGTCCACCAAATCCTGGTTTTTTTATTTAGTAGATTTTTGTATTTTAACATAAGTTCCTTGTTGTCACTCTGTGTAGAGTAAGAGCTAGATGTGTTACTCTGTTTAAAAAGATTAGATGCTTTATCCTGCCAGACTTTTTCTCTGGCTTTTAGATCCATGGGGAAATCGACACTGTTATAAAACAGAAAACTGACAATTACTACTGAAAAAATCCCAATTGGAATATACACTATTATAAAGCTCAATATGACATGAAACATATGTCCTTACCCCACATAAGAGGCTGGAACCAAAGCTTTTTTAAAGATTGATCATTTTATTAGAAAAATATTACATTAAAAAGTTATTTGTAGTAGCAGAGTAACACAAACACAGGTCATAAGATAAGGACAATTTTTCCCCACTATGCAATGCACTATACTAAACCATTAGATAAATATGATGCAAAAGTGCCTTGTTTATTTAGTCCGAACATGGTAATAGTGATACGATAGTGCTAAGACTAGTAGAATTTACAGGGTTAAATGTACCAAAAGTAGACTTACATGTGGGAGAAAAGTCCTGACCTCTGCCTGCCGCCCCAACGCGCGTTTCGCCGTTTCTTCGTCAGGAGGCGTGGCTTAGGTCAGGCTTGTATCCCATTAAATAGTGCCAAACAGGTGAAATAATTAAGAGTGCTCCAATAGTGAATACATTACTTTCTGGCGCGTCACGTCACATGTGTGAACGCAACCAACCAGCAACGCAAGGAAGTGTCTCGACCATTGCGGACATGTCATATTCTGAGGAGGTGTGCCGTGAGTAAACCAATAACAAAAGCGGTTCCATCCCCCATAGGCTGTAATAGTGCGCATGCGCAAGCCCAGGCGCACCACGTCATGGGACTTCCTTCAGCGCCCGTGGAGCGCAAGCATTCCACCACTGCCTAGCAGCAAGGAATGTTCATGCAGCCTGTGGGCGGATCGGGAAGCCCCTGATGCGTCACAGCTCACGCATGCGCTGAGCCCAGAAGGGAGAACACTAGAATATACAGAAAGGTGAAAAAGTGTAAAGTTACAATGAATTACAATGGGGAACACGAAAATTAATCTTGCTAATAAAAACATCATACTGAGGATATCATAAATTACAAAAATCATGAAACATATTTTTTATCTACCAATAGAATATAAAACTAAACAATGGAGAAACGAAAAGAAAAGAAAAATGGAAAAAATATATACATAAAAATGATCAAAATCTAAATACCACCACATAAATATTATAAGACATTCATTTTTAAACATACTACAAAATAATGAAATAATGAAACAATAAAAAAATTATATATAAATCAAAAAACATAAAATATAAAAATATATAAAGAAAAAATTATGAAAATAATAAACAAAAAATTAAGTAAAAAGAAAAAAGGATTTTTTTATAATAGAAAATTAATAACAAACAATGCAAATTTTATTATAATATAATACTCTATTCTTCTTTTCTTTTGGAATTCTCCAGGACTGGCGCAAGGATTTCGAATCACCAACAAAGGTCAACACAAGAACCCCCATTCAAATAAGCACCAACTCGAACATGGAGAAAACCAACCGATTAGGTAAGTTAAAGTACTGAAAAATAAAACATGGTATAAATAACAAAGTAATCACAAGTTTGTTAAATACTGAGCTAGGGATACCAAATATTAAAAATTAAAAATTAAAAAACACAGAGTGAAGGACTGTATTGAAGCAGAAACTTGTTTAGGTTTGGACCAAACTTATTATTTTTACAAAAAGGAACCAAAACCATGATTTTCGTTTAAGCCATGGGGAACCAGGGTATTGAGTCGATGTATCCAGCGGCTCTCAATCTGGGAAAGTATTTTAAATAGATTGCCTCCCCTAATCCCTAGATTTACCTGATCAATTGCCATGACTTTCAGTCCACGTGCATCCGAGTCATGTCTTGCCTTAAAATGTCTAGGGAGGGTTTTGAGTTGTTCATCCTCTTTGGAGTCTTTAGCTTTATTAATATCTCGCACATGTTCTCTGATTCTAAGGCGTAACTCCTAGTAGTCATTCCAATAAATTTGGTTGCATGGACAGCGTGCGAGATAAACTACACCTTGAGAGGAACATGTTAAATATTTTCTAATTGAGAACCTCCTTGTTTCATCTGAATTAGAAAATTCTTTACTTCTAACAGTGTTGGAGCATGCCTTGCATTTTTTGCAGGGAAAGAAACCTTTAATCTCACCAAAAACATTCATCTGGGTAGATTTCTTTTGGCAGTAATGGCTCTTAACCAATAGATCTGATAAGTTCCTAGCCCTTTTTGCAGTAATCAATGGTTTAGCGCTAAGAATTTTCTTCAAGATTGGATCTGTCATCAGGATATTCCAATGATTATGTATAATGTTGGTCATATCATTCCATTGGTTATTAAAAGGCGTGATCAATCTCACTTGCGAGTTCATAGATTCATCTTTCTTATTTCTTTTAGAGTATAGTAACGAGTTTCTTGTCACATTCTGGGCTTTATGATAAGCATATCTGATCGTTCTATGGCCATATCCCCGCTCCCTAAATCGTGAATAAAGATCTTTAGCTTGTTCTTGATAAGTTTGTTCAGTCGAGCAAATCCTTTTGGCCCGTAAGTATTGACTGATAGGAATTGATCTGATAGTTGAAGGCAAATGGGAAGACCCAGCATACAAGATGGAATTAGTAGCGGTCGGTTTCCTAAAGATATTGGTAGAGATGGTACCATCGTCCATTACAGAAATATCAATATCAAGAAAGGTGACATGACGTCCTGATGTATATGTCAAAAATATATTCATGTCATTATTGTTCAGTACAGACATGAAATCGCTCAATTCCTCAACCGTTCCTTCCCAAACAAAGATGATGTCATCTATATACCTAGACCAGTTTTGAACCTTTCAATACAGGGATAGCGGAGCATTGGAACAAATTACGTTCCCAGAACCCCAAAAATAGATTAGCATATGAGGGGGCACATGCGGCCCCCATTGCTGTCCCCTGTAATTGTAGGAATACCTGATCCTTAAGGTAAACACATTGTGAGTTAAAATAAACTCCAGAAGTGTTAGAATCAAGATGGAGTTGATCAAGTTGTCTCAATGCAGCCGTGGTATCCAATATATGAGATGGCAGAGTTGCAACAATGGGTTTTAAAAAATGATCAATAATTTTGCAAATCATCTCATTAAGGCTCTCATTGCCGGAAACAATTGGGCGCCCAGGAGGATCACTGGGATTCTTATGCAGCTTGGGAAGTAAATAAAAGGTAGGCAATCTGGGTTTTAATGTTTCAATAAAATCAAGCGTTTTTTTAGGAACAATTCCTAAGTATATGCCTCTGAGATAATATCAATCAGTTCCTTTTGATATTCATGTAAAGGGACATATGCTAATTTTTTATAGCATTTATTATCTAATAAGAGTTTGAATGCCTGTTTTTTCATAAAGGTCATTTGGCCATACCACCAGATTGCCGCCTTTGTCTGCTATTTAAAGGTAACATCATTCCAACTCTGCAAATCTGTATAATTTTCTTGTCCTAATATCCGAGGGTCCAAGATGGTATTTATGGTCAATTTTCTCAAGATCTTGAGTGACCAGTTTTACAAAAATCTCAATAGCAGGGCAAACATTGATATTAGGACATTTTTTTTGATTTATTAAATAAAAAATCCGGAAATGTGCTCACCATATTATTAGAGGGATTATTTTCCTCGGCCAATAATTCCAAAACCGCAAGGGCCTCAATTTCTTCCATGGAATTTAATGTTAGTCCCATATTATTTTTCTCATGATATCTTTTGAGAATAAGTTTCCTTGCAAAGAGATGAACGTCTTTTACCGTCGTGAATAAGTCTAAGATTGGGGGGGGAGAAAATGTTAGTCCCTTTTCTAGTAGAGAAAGGTGTTCATGAGTCAATATATGAGATGATAAATTAATTACCTTAGGGTGGTCATTCCTTTTACTGCCAAAATTAGTTCCTAGTTTATTTGGATATCTATTTCTGCCTCCAAATCTAGTGTTCATTTGTCGAGAGTTCTGAAATTCCTGCTCTTGATTAGAAGGGCATTACTTGATGTAGAGGATATAGAAGAAACAGAAGGGCTTCCATCATGGATTTAGGTCTAGTCTGATCCAGGTTTTATTCTGCCACCGGAATATTTTCTTTTGCTCATAATCCTGTTTATCACGTGTATATTTTTTTATTTTAGCTGTACTGATTTGTTGGTCCCATTTTTCAACATCAAGATTCATTTCATCAAGAAATTTATTAAGCTCATCAGATGTCAATTTAGAATTAAGGTCTCTTTGTAAAAGGTTCAATTCACCATCTATCTCATTAAGAGATGACGTATTCTTGTTATTAATAATTTCCATGAACGCAATAGACATATTGAAGCTGCATTGATCCATTTATAACAAGTTGCTCATCATCCAGTCCAAATGTTGGATATAGGCTACTTTCACACATCAGGCTTTTTGAATCAGGGCGCGGTCCGGCGTCGCGCCGGAGCACCGGATGCGGCAATGAAATAAAAAACATGATACGCCGGAACCGTTTTTTCTGCCTGATCCGTTTAGCGGATCAGGCAGAAAACCTGATCCGGCGCATCAGTTTCATCCGTTTTTTTGACGGATTACGACGGATCCGGTTTTTCAATCACGCCCCTTTCATTTCAAAATCTGATTGGCTATTGTAAATCCTATATATACAGTGTTCCTACAGACCATTTTTGACAGGTTGTAGAGGAGCATTTTTGAGAGAACAGCAAGTGACTGATGAAGATGGAGGCGATTATTGGTAATATTTTCTGGAATCTCGTGGATTTCACAGCGGAGGCGAATCGCTTGAGGTTTATCGTTATGGAGGGAGAAGGATCAAGAGGCGCCTAAAGCGTCAGCGACAATGACGCCGTCGTATGTGGATACACCCCATCACGGCACAGCGACTTACCCGTGGGTCTATTCGACACTCAATATGGAGCTAAGAGAGAATCCACAAAAATTTTTTTCTTATCTTCTATGAGAAGGCAACCTTTGACATGTTGGTGGAGAGGATTGAAGACAAGATCAGGAGATGTGACACGTACTGCCGGTATTCGATTTCTCCGTCGGAGCGTTCATGGTGACAATAAGGTAAAGCTATTATTTTGAATGTGCTTGCTTGACACACTTGTATTGTTGTTTTGTATTCTAGGACTAAAGGCAACAGAAGGATTCCAGTGCAAAAAAACTGGTCAAAAACTTGTGTGTGGCTTATTTCATTCAATTGCATATTTTTGTGTATCTTTGTGGGTAATGTTTAATACAATGTGGTTATTGTTATATTATATTTTTGCAAATTTTTATGCTATGTGGGTAGTGCCATGTTCTGTTTTGGCATAATGTAATACAAGTGGCTATTGCTCTATTCTGTTTTGGCATACTTTTATAGTTAGGGTAGTGCTATGTTCTTTTTTGGCATAATGTAATACAATGTGGTTATTGCTCTATTCTGTTTTGGCGTAATTTTAATAGTTGGTGGTAGTGCAATGTTCTTTTTTGGGATACTTGTAAACATGTCATTATTGTTTTATACTACGTGGGTAGTGATATATTCTGTCTTTTGACTTTTAAAATTTTTATACCTGAGTTCTGAGCATTGATAAGATTATTTTTTTTTTTTTTAGATTCCTTGCAAGTGGAGAATCACTCTCTTCACTCCATTTTCCAATTTCGTTTGGAAATCTCAACAATATCTGGCATAATAAAGCACACATGCCCTGCAATCTGGGACTGTTTGGTCTCGGAATATATGCCTGAACCTACCACCCAGCGGTGGATGGAAATAGCCGTATAAATTCCAAAAGATATGCCAATTTCCAAATTGTCTTGGAGGTGATGGCAAACATGTCCGAATGTGAAGCCATCAGGAAGTGGATCACAATATTTCAACTATAAAAAATATTTCTCCGTTGTGTTGATGGCCATCGCCGATGCAGAATATAGGTTCATTGCAGTCGACATAGGGGCATATGGTCGATCAAACGATTCTCAAGTTTCAAAATTTCAGCAATGGGACGTCGACTCTATGGCAACACATTCCATTTCCCAGCCCCTAGGCCGCTGCCTCAAACCACCGGCCCACCTATGCCATATGTGTGTGTTGGTGATGAGGCTTTCCAGCTATCAGAACATTTACTGAAACCATATTGCCAGCAGAGGACTTAACCATAGCAAACGTATTTTCAATTACCGGCTCACTAGAGCCAGAAGAATGGTGGAGTGTACATTTGGAATACTTACTGCAAAGTGGCGGGTGCTAATGACAGCCATCAATTTGAAAACGGACACTGTTGATGAAGTAATAAAAGCTGTGTGGTACTCCACAATGTTTGTGATCCAAAAGAACAATTGTCCATTGAGGACCACCATCAACAAACAAGTTTACATGATTACCAGAATAATACTAATAGAAGTTCTGTTGCTGTTTCTAGGATGAGGGACAGATTTGCCCAGTACTTTATTTTCAGCCGAAGGACAGGTAGACTGGCAGGATGACCGTGTGTAATAAAATTGTTTCTTTTTGTGTTTTTTCCTACATATTGCTACTGTTCTTAATCTTTATTACAATCAAAAAAACTGACCGGCACATCCAAACATAGATTCAGTGTGAACAGTGCTAAACCTAGAGTCACCAACTCATATACATACAAGAAAAAAAGGTAGCACACTGTAGCGCACAGCTTGCAAACACGAAATATGAAAATATGAAAAATGAATTGCATCATTACCTTAGAAATATGAAAAATTGAGAAGTCTTAGCGCATAAGATGGCCAAAATTATGTGAGCCTGATAGCCAGTCAAGGCTCTTCTCGATATCATGGTCCTAACTAATGCCTATCCTCGCTTAGAAAAGTCTGTCTGCATGGGAACATATGAATCCTCTCTCCAGACTAATAATCTACATCTCTGTGAGGGTGATGAACCTGTTGTAATTAAAAAGCCTGTGACCACCAGGTGAAGTGCTCAGGTAGAAGGTAAATGAATACATATCAAAAAAAATGACCGGCACATCCAAACATAGATTCAGTGTGAACAGGTGCTAAACCTAGAGTCACCAATATATACATACAAGAAAAAAAGGTAGCACACTGTACGCTACAGCTTGAAAAACACGAAATATGAAAAATATGAAAAAGAATTGCATCTTATTAAAATAGAAAAATTGGAAAGTCTTAGCGCAAAAGAGGGCCAAAATTATGTGACCCCTGATAAGTCAAGGTCTCTCGTATATGGGCCAATAATCCCTACCCGCTTGAAAATTTGTTGCGGGGAATATGAATTTTTCCCCAGACAAAAATTAATTTTGGGGAGGGGTGTAAACTTTTTAATTTAAAACCCTGTGACCACCCAGGGGGAGTCTCAGTAAAAGGGTAAATGATACAATAAAAAAAAACTGACCGGACATAAACTAGATTCATGTGAACGGGTGTTAAACCTGAGTCACCAACCATAACAACAAAAAAAAAAGGTACAACGTGCGCTCGTTGCAAACACGAAATATGAAAAATAGAAAATAAATTGCTCATTACTTAAAAAATATGAAAATGAGAAGTTTAGGAAAAGAGGGCCCAAATTAGTGAGTGATACCCAGTCAAGGTTTCTGTATATCGGTCCTAACAATCCCTTCCTCGCTTAAAAAAAGTTGTTGATGGGAAATATGAATCCTTTTCCCAGACAAAAAATTACATTCTGTGGGGGGTGGCCCCTGTTGTAATTAAAACCCTGTGACCCCCAGGTGGAGTGCTGGGTAGAAGGTAAATGAATACATATAAAAAAAATGACGGCCAACCCCCAAAAATAGTTTCGTGAACAGGTGAAAACCTAGAGCACCAACTCTTATCCATAAAAGAAAAAAACTGAGGACATCCTAAGCGGGGAAGGCATTGTTAGGTCCCTGATTACGGAAGAGCCTTGCGTGGTATCAGGCCCCAATAATTTGGCTATCTTATGCGAAAAGATTCTCAATTTTTTATTTCAAAAGGTAATGATAATTCATTTTTATTTTTTCTTTTCGTGTTTGCAAGTGTGCGTTACATGTGTTCCCTTTTTTTTTGTATGAAAGGGGTGGTACTCTGGGGTTTTGCACCTGTTACACGAATCTTGTTTGGTGTCCCGGGTCGTTTTTTGATATTATTCATTTACCTTCTACCTGGCACCCCCCTGGTGGTAAAGGTTTTTTTAATTAAAAAGTTATCACCCCCACAGAGTGTAGATTTAGTCTGGAAGAGGATTATTATGTTCCCATGCAGAAGACTTTTTAAGGGAGGTGGCATAGTTAGGCCCTGATAAAAAGGCCTTGACGTGGAAACAGGCCCCCAAAAATTTGGCCTTATGCGTAAGACTTTCAATTTTTCTATTTCTAAGGTAATGTGCAATTCATTTTTCTTTTTTTTCTATTTTGTTTTTTCAAGTGTAGCGTACTGTGCTCCTTTTTTTTTTGTATGTATATGATTGGATTGGGTTTAGCCCGTTCACACTGAACAAGTTTGGATGTGCGGTAGTTTTTGAATGTTTTATTTACCTTTCCCTGGACTCCACTGGGGCAAGGTTTTTAATTAAAAAGGGTTCTCCCCCCCCACAAGATGTGATTTTAGTCTGGGAGAGAGGATTCATATTTTCCCATGCAGACAGCTTTTCTAAGCCCCAGGATAGGCATTAGTTTGGGCCGTATACGGGAAAACCTTTAGGGCTTAAAGGGTCACATAATTTTGGGCCATTTGCGCTAAGTTTCAAATTTTTTTATTTCAAAAGGAATGATGCAATTCATTTTTCATATTTTTCTATTTTGTGTTTTCCAAAACTGTAGGACAGTGGCACTTTTTTTTTTTTACTAATCTTTATTACACTGTAACCTTACCTAACTTTTTAATTTTAAAGAAGACAGACAAAAAATTTTAATCAACAAGAAACATTTTTTTTAATAAATTTTGTTAACAATTTGTTAAAAATTTAATTGAAAAAATATTTTTTAAATTTTTGTTTTTCATCAAATGACTATTTTATTTTTTTTTCAAAAAAATCCAGAAAAAATCAAGTTTTTAGTGTTGGGGAATACTTTGGAGGGGGTGCGGGACAGTTCGACCGGGAGTGGTGAGGGACGGGATGTGGGGGGGAAGGAACAGTAAAGGTGAAGGGGTGGAAAGGGTTAAAGAATGGGAGGACAAGTGGAGGTGATTTTGGTGATGGGTGGTGGAGTGCGGGTTGGGCGGGACTGGAGGAGCGGGAAATGGGGGAATTTGGGAGGGGGAGGGAATGGAAAAGGTGGGGGTTGGTAGGGGGAGTGGTGGGAGGGGTAGGTGGCTGGTACGGGGAGGTTGTTTGGTAAGAAAAGGGGACAGGAGTTGTTAGGGGGGACTGGAGTTGGGAATGTGGTCAATTTGGGGAGGGGTGAAATTGGGGGGTGGGTTGAAGTTGGGAAGGGGGTGAAGTTTGGGAAGGGGCTGAAAATTGGGAAAGGGGGCTGAAGTGGGAAAGGGGGTAGTTGGGGAAGGGGGTGAAATTGGGAGGTTGGGAAGTGGGAAGGTTTGGGGAAGTTGGGAAGGGGGAAGTTTGGGAAGGGGGCTAAGTTGGAAGGGGGCTGAAGTTGGGGAAAGGTGGTGGTACTGGGGAGGTTGGTATAGTGGGGGGTTGCTGGAAGTGGGGTGGTGAAAAAAATAGGGGGGGGAGGAGGACGTGCTGGGGGGGTGGAGGGGGGGAAAAAAAGGGGTGGATGTGGGGGGGAGAAACGCATAGAGCAGGGGAAGGTTATCACAAAAATTGTGGTCAGCAAAAGGGTCTAGCGCTCCGCCACCGACCCAAAAAAACGTGGGTTTTGGGGGTCTCTTACTCGAGCACGTTCCGAAGTGTCTTCACCTCCCAAATATGGGTTATCTGATTAAACCTGTGGGAAAATTGTAGATCAATTAAAGGGAGTTCTGGGAAAAAGCGTTATGTGAAGAAAATGGGGAAGTTCTTTTTGCCCTTCGTTGCGCCCCGTCCCCAATGATAAGGTGGCAGGGGGAGAAGGGGGGGTAAAGGAAAAACTTCTGTTGACCAAGACTCATGCAAAGCATTGGCCCCCTGCTGCAGGCTGGGGGGGGGAAAGGGTCCGTGGGGGGCAGTGGGGGCGGGGGGTAATGTGTCCCCCGGGCCCCGGTTCCCCAGGGTCGCCTCGAAGGGCCAAATTGGGGCGCCCCGGGGTTTTCACCGTGCTGTGGATAAAAAGAAAAATAAATTAAAAAAACGTTTTAAATGCCTGGCTGTGAAA
>JARQOD010000005.1:205143843-205226527 GCA_033576555.1 Oophaga sylvatica | reverse complement strand
AAATAAAAAAAAATTAATACATAGCCACAATCATGCCCCGTGCTGAAAGAAAAAAAATTCTTGTTTGCGGTTATTTGGTATGTGATATTTACCGTCTCCTGGATGGCGCCTCTTCCTCTTCTTCTGCCTCAGGTTGTGGTGGTGGTGTCACTGACCGCGGCCTCCTATGCTGTACTCTGCAGTGTAACAAAAATAACAAAAAGGAGAAAAAAAAATGGCTCAAACCATGGACCGGTCTGAAAGACAAAAGTTCTGTTTGCGGTTATTTGGTTTGAGATATTTACCGTCTCCTGGATGGCGCCTGTTCCTCTTCTTCTGCCTCAGGTTGTGGTGGTGGGGTCACTGACCGCGGCCTCCTATGCTGTACTCTGCAGTGTAACAATAACAAAAAGGAGAAAAAAAAAATGGCTCAAACCATGGACCGGTCTGAAAGACAAAAGTTCTGTTTGCGGTTATTTGGTTTGAGATATTTACCGTCTCATGGATGGCGCCTGTTCTTCTTCTACAGCCTCCTGTTGTGGTGGTGATGGTGTGGTTCTACGTGG
Source organism: Oophaga sylvatica (assembly GCA_033576555.1). Classification (NCBI taxonomy): domain Eukaryota; kingdom Metazoa; phylum Chordata; class Amphibia; order Anura; family Dendrobatidae; genus Oophaga; species Oophaga sylvatica. The sequence continues at coordinate 205,225,982 of JARQOD010000005.1, read as the reverse complement.
CCTACGATGCTTTCCTCTGCAGTAACAAAAACAAAAATAATAAAAAGTTTAAAAACATGTACCACTATGAAAGACAAAAGTTCTGTTAGCGGTTATTGTGTTTGTTATATTTACCGTCTGATAGATGCGGCCCGGTCACGCTGCTGTCCTCCAGCTCTTATATTTTGTGCTGATGCAGTCGCAGCCTGCTGCCTCTGATGTCCTCTGCTGTGGAAAAAATACAATTCAATTTAATACATGGACACAATCATCATATACATGATACATTGAGCAAATCAATAATCATGATATTTTCACTGCATAGCACAACCCTCATAGCATACATCAATAACAACATAATAGAGAAAATAGGCAACACTGTATAGATAAATAACCATAATATAGAAGTATGCAAAAACAGTATATACCAAAACACAACTAGTATACATCAATTCAAAAAGGATATATCTTTTGGCACATTGTATACTACTGTGCCAACACAGTATATATCAAATACCAAAATTGTATACAAGTACCCCAAAACTCAATATTGCAAAACACACATTTATTTAAGTACTAGCCACATAGATTATAATACCCACATTGCATTAAACATTACCCACAAAGATACACAAAAAAATGCAATTGAATGAAATAAGCACACTCAAGTTTTTGACCAATTTTTATTGCACTGGTAGTAATCCTTATGTTGCCTTTTATTAATAGAAAAAAAAAATGCAGACAAGCAAGCTAATTTAATTAGGCAAATAAATAACATAGCAGTACCCTCAAATTATGAAAGTATACAAAAGCAGAAAATAGCAAAACACACGTTTATTTAAGCAAAACCCACATAGCATATAAGGAAAGAAAATAATAATATAACAATACCCACATTGCATTAAACATTACCCACAAAGATACACAAAAATATTCAATTGAATGAAATAAGCACACACAAGTTTTTGACCAATTTTTATTGCACTGCTGGTAGTAATCCCTATGTTGCCTTTTAAGTCCTAGAATAAAAATCAACAATACAACTGTGTACAAGCAAGCTCATTAAAGTACGACAAAAAAGAACATAGCACTACCCACAAAGTATTCAAGTATATTAAACCATCATACAGCAATACCAAAAATGTATTAAAGTACGCCAAACCAGAATAGAGCAGTGCCAACAATGTATAGAAAAATACGCCAAACCAGAATACAGCAATACAAACAATGTATATCCACATTGTATTGAACACAACCCATAAAGTATACAACACTGCAAACACATAAAATACACGCTATACTATCATGGGGTGATATTTACCCTCTGCCATTTTCTCCGGTCTCCTCCGCTCCCACGTCTTGGTGGTCCCCAGAATCCATATTGCTGCTGTTTGAAATTTGGAGACGTGGCTCTCTTGCTTCTGTGGCTCTCTTGCTTCTGTGGCTCTCAAGCTTCTTGTATTGCATGTGGCACAGTGTCCCACAGGCGTGGTCTATATATATGTTTGCTTCTATCTAGACCAATTAACATTCCCAGACAAAAAAACAGGATCAGGCCACCGATCAGTTTTCTGATGGATGCGGCGCAATGCGGCGCTCATAGACTTTCATTGTACACAAACGCCGGAAGCGCCGGATCCGGCCCTTCCGGCTTTTTGGCCGGAGAAAAAAAACGTTACAAAATGCGTCTTTTCTAGACGCCGGAAACAAACCAGGCACCGCATCCGGAAGACAGCGGACAGAACGCAGGTACATGCGGCGCAATCCGGCGCTATACCTTTTCAATGTTAAAACACACCGGATCCGGCGTGTCCGTTCGCCGCATGCGGTGTTAAAAAAAAAGGCCGGATGGCGCCTGATTCAAAAAGCCTGATGTGTGAAAGTAGCCATAGTTGTATACGTAAACCACGTGGTACGATTTTTTGTTGGATATAATTATCCAGGGTGGTTTTTGTCCACCAAATCCTGGTTTTTTTATTTAGTAGATTTTTGTATTTTAACATAAGTTCCTTGTTGTCACTCTGTGTAGAGTAAGAGCTAGATGTGTTACTCTGTTTAAAAAGATTAGATGCTTTATCCTGCCAGACTTTTTCTCTGGCTTTTAGATCCATGGGGAAATCGACACTGTTATAAAACAGAAAACTGACAATTACTACTGAAAAAATCCCAATTGGAATATACACTATTATAAAGTTCAATATGACATGAAACATATGTCCTTACCCCACATAAGAGGCTGGAACCAAAGCTTTTTTAAAGATTGATCATTTTATTAGAAAAATATTACATTAAAAAGTTATTTGTAGTAGCAGAGTAACACAAACACAGGTCATAATATAAGGACAATTTTTCCCCACTATGCAATGCACTATACTAAACCATTAGATAAATATGATGCAAAAGTGCCTTGTTTATTTAGTCCGAACATGGTAATAGTGATACGATAGTGCTAAGACTAGTAGAATTTACAGGGTTAAATGTACCAAAAGTAGACTTACATGTGGGAGAAAAGTCCTGACCTCTGCCTGCCGCCCCAACGCGCGTTTCGCCGTTTCTTCGTCAGGAGGCGTGGCTTAGGTCAGGCTTGTATCCCATTAAATAGTGCCCAAACAGGTGAAATAATTAAGAGTGCTCCAATAGTGAATACATTACTTTCTGGCGCGTCACGTCACATGTGTGAACGCAACCAACCAGCAACGCAAGGAAGTGTCTCGACCATTGCGGACATGTCATATTCTGAGGAGGTGTGCCGTGAGTAAACCAATAACAAAAGCGGTTCCATCCCCCGTAGGCTGTAATAGTGCGCATGCGCAAACCCAGGCGCACCACGTCATGGGACTTCCTTCAGCGCCCGTGGAGCGCAAGCATTCCACCGCTGCCTAGCAGCAAGGAATGTTCATGCAGCCTGTGGGCGGATCGGGAAGCCCCTGATGCGTCACAGCTCACGCATGCGCTGAGCCCAGAAGGGAGAACACTAGAATATACAGAAAGGTGAAAAAGTGTAAAGTTACAATGAATTACAATGGGGAACACGAAAATTAATATTGCTAATAAAAATCTTGCTAATAAAAACATTCATGAAGGACTGGAAGACGGAAGGAGCATTAGTGAGCCCAAAGGGCATCACTAGGTACTCAAAATGCCCCTCTGGGGTATTAAATGCCGTCTTCCATTCATCCCCGTGCTTAATGCGAATAAGGTTATACGCCCCCCTGAGGTCAAGCTTGGTAAACCAAGTAGCACTTTTCACCCTGGAAAACAGGTCAGAAATCAAGGGTAACGGATATTGATATTTCACAGTGATATTGTTCAAGAGACGATAATCAATACACGGCCTTAATCAACCATCCTTTTTGGCCACAAAGAAAAACCGGCACCCAAGGGTGAAGAGGATGGTCTGATATGACCCTTCTCCAATGACTCCTTGATATAAGACCGCATAGCATCATGTTCAGGTACAGACAAGTTAAAAAGGCGACCTTTAGGGAATTTACTACCAGGCACTAATTCAATAGCGCAGTCATAGCTCCTATGGGGGGGGGCAAGGATGCAGATTTACTTTCGCTAAACACATCAGAAAAATCAGTCAAAAAGTCAGGAACATCCTGAGCCTGGGGAGAGGCAGAAAAAACAGGAGTGTTGGCATTAACACATTGGCAGCCCCAACTGGTTACAGACACAGATTTCCAATCCAAAACAGGATTATGAGACTGTAACCAAGGAAACCTAGTACAATAATGTCATGCAGATTATACAGCACCAAAAATTTGCAACTCTCCTGATGATCAGGTTCAACCCTCATTATCACCTGAGTAGAGAACTGGGGTTTATTCTCAGCCAAAGGGGTAGAATCAATCCCCAGTAGGGGAATAGACTTCTGTAGGGGTATCAAGGGAAACCCACAACATTTAGCAAAATCAAAATCCATCAGGTTAATAGCTGCTCCCTAATCAACAAAAGCCTGAGCAGAAAATGTGGACAGGGAGCAAATCAGGGCAGACTGAAATAGCATGAGAGGCGTCACCACAGTAGAAACATAACCCATTGCGTTTTCGAAACTCATGATGCTGTGCCCCAGAAGCCACTCTATCACACTGCATGGGTTCAGAAGCTGGTTCACAAGGCAACACTGTTCCACGCATACCTCTACGCTCACGCAAACGTCTGTCAATTTGAATCGCTAATGACATAGAATTATTGAGACCAGAGGGAGCTGGGAAACCCACCATAACAACCTTTACATTCTCTGACAGACCCTTCCGAAAAAGGGCTGCCAAAGCATCATCATTCCATTTGGTCAGGACTGCCCACTTTCGGAATTTCTGACAGTATAACTCAGCGTCCTCAAGCCCCTGATTTAATGCCAACAAGGTTTTTACAGCTTGATCAGTGACATTAGGTTCATCGTACAATAACCCCAGAGCCAGAAAAAATGCATCAACATTACTCAAAACAGGATCCCCAGGTGTCAGGGAAAAAGCCCAATCCTGAGGATCGCCGCGCAGGAGAGAGATGACAATTTGAACCTGCTGTCCTGCGTTCCCTGAGGACTTAGGTTTTAAGGCAAAAAACAACTTACAGTTATTTTTGAAATTCAGAAATTTAGCTCGATCCCCTAAAATCAAATCTGGCATGGGGATCCTAGGTTCCACAACCGGCAACCCTGCAAGATAGGTAGCAATACTCCGAACTTCAGTGGCAAGCTGATCCACACGGCCAGACAACTATGCAAACTCCATTGAGAGAAAAAAAAAATCCTCAGCACCCAGAGAAAAAGAGGGAAAAAAAATGCAACAAGCAGAAAAAAAAAAAAATCTCTGACAACTTTTTTTTTTTTCACACTATTTTTCCCTTCTGTGAGTACCATATAATTTTCAGTTTGGCCGGTGATACTGTTATGATTTGGTAGCTGAGGAGAGCAGGCAAAAACGGCAATACACCAGAGAGGTTGGAATCTACTGGATTGCAGTACCCTGACTAACCATCACAACTAAAGGCAGCCATGGAGCGTACCTACGTTGGTCCTAGATGCCTCGTCACAGCCTGAGAGGCTAACTACACCTAAAGATAGAAAGAGGAAAGCTATCTGCCCCAGAGCAGATCCCCAAAGAACATAGGAAGCCCCCAAACATGTAATGGCGGTTAGACAAGAAGAAATACAGACACAGACAAAAAATAGTATGAGCAAACGTTGGGGCCCAATCTTCCTAGAAAGAAAAGGATAGGAAGGACACTTACTGCAATCCAAAAAACCCTAAGAAAATACCAACTTTACTAATTGCAAAAACACCTGAGATCACACGACCTCAACCACCTAAATTAGTTCTCTGGTGTAACAAAACTAAGCCGCAGCCACTAAAAAAACTGGAAAAGGCAAATGAACAAATAACAGTGGCTCAGATAAACTGAGAGGAGCACAAGCCCCCGGAGGGGACCTGGCTGACCTCCACAGAAGTGCAGGAAAAAATGCAAAAAGCAAGCACAAAAATAAAAGCAGAAAATATCTTATCTGTTAGCAGAAGATGCAGGCAAGACTTAGAAAGCTTCCAAGTGAACCAGGAACCAAAGTTGAGACAAGAACAATTGATCACCGGCAACCCTGATGGGAGGGAACCTCCCTTATATAAGACCAGTCTGTAACTCCTGATTGCCAATCTTCACAATCTTCATTGAATGGTTCAGTACTGTTTGTAACAACCAGAGGGAGCTTCTGCTCAGAATTCATTTCTAACACATTCACAACAGGGGCGCGGAAAAGGCTCCGCAAAAGCAGACCCATGTTTCTAGCTACAGGTCACTAGAGAGGTCGTTGGTAAGGTGTCAAACAGGACGATGCATGCAACGCAGCGGGGCCTCAACGACCAAAAAAATGTCCAGAGTATTCTTGCACGACCAGCGATCGCACAGCAGGGGCCTGATCGCTGGTACGTGTCAAACGTAGCAAGATCGCTATTGGGTCGCTGTTGCATCACAAAATTAGTGACCCAGCAGCTATCTCGCTAGCGATCTCGCTATGTGGGACGGGGCCTTAAGACCTGTGACGGGGACAAGTGGGCATCCTCTACGTCTGGAGGAAAGAAGGTTTAGTCATAATCACAGACGCAGATTCTTTACTGTAAGAGCAGTGAGACTATGGAACTCTCTACCGTATAATGTTGTAATGAGTAATTCCCTACTAAAATTTAAGAAGGGACTGGATGCCTTTCTTGAAAAGTATAATATTACAGGCTATATTCACTAGTTTCCTAGATATTGCGTTGATCCAGGGAACTGGTCTGATTGCCGTATGTGGAGTCAGGAAGGAATTTTTTTCCCCAATGTGAAGTTTACTGTTTGCCACATGTTTTTTTTTTGCCTTCCTCTGGATTAACATGTTAAGGCAGGTTAGGATAGGATATGGGTTGAACTAGATGGACTTAAAGTCTTCCTTCAAACTTAATAACTATGTTACTATGTAATATAATCCAGATACATTTTTGGAGTGTTATATACTGTACCATTGAAATGTGCCTCAGAACACACAATTTTCTACGGATGAGTACTGTATATAGTTGTGCTCAAAAGTTTACATACTCCAACAGAATTTTTACTTTCTTGCCTTTTTTTTAAGAGAATATGTATGATAACACCAAAACTTTTTCTCCACTCATGGTTAGTGGTTGGGTGAAGACATTTATTGTCAAACTACTGTGTTTTCTCTTTATAAAATCATAATGACAACCCAAAACATCCAAACAAACCTGATCAAAAGTTTACATACTCAATGTCTTAATACCGTGTATTGCCCCTTCTAACATCAATGACAGCTTGAAGTCTTTTGTGGTAGTTGTGGATGAGGTACTTTATTTTCTCAGATGGTAAAGCTTCCCACTCTTCTTGACAAAAAACCTCCAGTTCCTGTAAATTCCTGGGCTGTCTAGCATGAACTGCACGCTTGAGATCTCCCTAGAGTGGCTCAATGATATTGATGTCAGGAGACTGAGATTGCCACTCCAAACCTTCAGTTTGTTCTGCTGCAGCTAATGACAGGTAGACTTAGCCTTGTGTTTTGGATTGTTGTCCTGTTGGAACGTCCAAGTACGTCCCATGAGCAGCAGTATTTGCTGACAACATGCTGCATTCATCTTTCCTTCAACTTTGACCAAGTTTCCTGTGCCTTTGTAGCTCACACATCCTCAAAGCATCAGTGATCCACCTCCGTGCTTTACAGTGGGAATGGTGTTCCTTTCATCATAGGACTTGTTGACCTCTCTCCAAATGTAATGCTTATGGTTGTGGCCAAAAAGTTAAATTTTGGTCTCATCACTCCAAATTACTTTGTTCCAGAAGTTTTTAGGCTTGTCTCTGTGCTGTTATGCATATTATAGGCGAGATACTTTGTGGCATTTGCGCAGTAATGGCTTTCTTCTGGCGACACTATCATGCAGCCCATTTTTCTTAAAACGCCTCCTTATTGTGCATCTTGAAATAACCACACCACTAGTTTTTAGAATGTCCAGTATTTCAGCTGATGTTATTTGTGGATTTTTCTTTGCTTGACGAACATTTTTCCTGGCAGTTGTGGATGAAACTTTTGTTGTGCTACCTGACCATGGTTTTGTTTTTACAGAGCTTCTGATTTTCCATTTGTTAATCAAAGTTTGAACGCTGCTGACTGCATTATCAATTCTTTGGATATCTTTTTGTATCCCTTTCCTGTTTTATACAGATCAACTACCTTTTCCCATTGATCCGTTGACAATTCTTTTGCTTTCCCCATGACTCACAATCCAGAAATGTCAGTGGCTGGTTGAAAGATGCAATAGTCTGTCTGGATCCCAGAAACTCACTCAGCTTTTATGCACACACACTGATTACAAGCAAATAGGTCACAGTTGAGGATGTTACCTTTAGTAGCCAGTCAAACCCATTTGTGTCAACTTCTGTACATGTTAGCAGGCCAAAATCACAAGGGTATATAAACTTTTGATCAGGATCATTTGGATGTTTTGAGTTGTCATTATGATTTAAAAAGAGAAAACACAGTACTTTGACAATAAATGGCTTCACCAAACCACTAACCATGAGAGGAGAAAAAGTTTTGGTGTTATCATTCATATTCTCTGAAAAAAGGCCAAGAAAACAAAAATTCTGCCAGGGTATGTAGACTTTTGAACACAACTGTATGCATGTATAAGCCGAGTTTTTCAGCACATATTTTTGTGCTTAAAACGCCCTTCTCGGCTTATACACGAGTTATTTTCCCAGAATGACGGCGGGGGTGGGGGAGCGGCGGAGCAGTGGGTTACAGAGGCAGGAGCTGGCGGCTGTGGCTAAAGACTGTGCCCAGTGCAAAAGAGAAATGAATATGCAATGCTCTGGCGGTAAATATTAATTTCTCTTATAGCCCGCACAGTTTCAGCCACAGCTGCCGGATTCCAGCATACATCCTACTTACCTTCGTTGCCCTCCCTCGCTGCATCTTGTTCCATGCCAGCAGCTCTTGCGGCCGATCACGTGTCCCCCTCTCATTAAGGTAGTGAATACTCCCCTATCTCCACTCCCATAGGCATGGAGTGAATATTCATTATTTTAATGAGTCGGGACATGTGATCGCTCAGCTGTAAGCTGTTGGCACGGAACGAGATGCAGCGAGAGCGCGCAGGGAAGGTAAGTAGGATGTGTTTTTTTTATAGGAGCCATGCATACAAGGAAGGAGCCATGCATACACGAACAGGAAGCCATGCATACAAGGACAGGGATGGGGAGCCATGTATACAAGGACAGGCATGGGGAGCCATGCATACCAGGATAGGGATGAGGGGACAATGCATACCCGGATTATACTCGAGTCAATAAGTTTTCCCAGTTTTTCATGGCAAAATTAGGTGCCTCGAATTCTACTCAAGTCAGCTTATACTCCAGTATACAGCTCTGGCAAAAAGTAAGAGACCACTGCAAAATTTTCAGTTTGTCAGATTTTTCTCTTTATAGGTATATTTTTGAGTAAAATGTAAATTGCTGTTTTATTCTACTACTACTGACATGTTTCCAAATTTCCAAGCAATAAATTCTGTATTTATTTTCAGAAAATGAGAAATGGTCAAAATAACAAAAAAATGCAGTGCTTGCAGACCTCAAATAATGCTAATAAATCCAGTTCATAATCATTTAGAAAAAACAATACTAATGTTTTACCTCAGGAAGAGTTCAGAAACCAATATTTTGTGGAACAACCATTAATTTTAATCATAGCTTTCATGCGTCTTGGCATGCTTTCCACCAGTCTTTCACACTGCTTTTGGGTGACCTTATGCCACTCCTGGTACAAAAATTTAAGCAGTTCTTCTTTGTTTGATGGCTTGTGACTATCCATCTTCCTCTTGATTACATTCCAGAGGTTTTCAACGGGGTTCAGGTCTGGAGATTGGGCTGGCCATGACAGGGATTTGATGTGGTGGTCCTTTATCCACACATTGATTGAATTAGCTGTGTGGCATGGCGCATTGTCCTGCTGGAAAAAACAGTCCTCAGAGTTGGGGAACATTGCCTGAGCTGAAGGAATCAACTGTTTTTTCAGGATAACCTTGTATGCTGCTTGATTCATATATCTTTCGCAAAGATTAACCTGCCCAATGCCAGCCTTGCTGAAACATCCCCAGATCATCACGGATCCTCCACCAAATTTCACAGTGGTTGCAAGACATTGTGGCTTGCATGCCTCTCCAGGTCTACGTCTAACCATTAGATGACCAGGTGTTGGGCAAACCTGAAAATTAGACTCATCAGAGAAGATTATCTTACTCCAGTTCTCTATGGCCCAATCCTTATGGTCTTTGGCAAACTTCAGTCTGGCTCTCCTTTGCTTCTCATTGATGAAAGGCTTTTTTCTAGCTTTACATGACTTGAGCTCTGACTCTAGGAGCTTGTTACGAACTGTTCTTGCCATGCACTTCACCCCAGCTGCCATTTTCCATTCCTTTTGTAGGTCACTTGTCATACTGCGGTTGCTGAGTGAAATTCGAATAAGATGATGGTCATCCCAGTCAGTGAAGAGTTGTTTTCACCCTCTGCCGGTCTGTAGCTTTGTTGTCCCACAATGTCTGCTTCTTGACCTTGTTGAAATGGACTGCCGTCTTAGAAATTTTAAAGATAGAAGCAACATGACGCTCATTGTATTCATCTGCTAATAAAGCCAGAATTGAGCCCTTCCTTTCCTCACTCAAGACTTTTCTTTTGAACTCCTTTGGCATGGTTAAAAGTTATTTTTTCATTCCCATTACTTTTGGGATGTTACTAGCATTTGTTTTGTCATCCAGCTTGTCCTATTGCAAGAGGATTGCACAGCAGTGTTTTTTTTATACTTTCTTTCATTAAATAAGATTTGTTTCAGGTGATCATCTAATCAGAAGCACAATAAGTAGAATGAGGTTTACTCCGGTTGGAATTCAACTGACACTGGAATTGAAAGGCTGTCAGACCTGTAGAGAAGCTGATTTTTATAAAACTATGCAGTGGTCTCTTAATTTTTGCCAGAGCTGTATATGATAATTGAATCCAACAAAATTTGTAAACACTTTGTGGAAGTGTTAGATTTCCAGAAATGTTCCCCACACCATGGAATACTGTATGGGTGAGTAATTGAACCCATTAATTTTTTTTTCACTCTATATTGAGTGTTTTATATCACAAAAATTTACACTGGGAAAAAAAAGTATTCAGTCAGCCACCAATTGTGCAAGTTCTCCCACTTAAAATGATGAGAGGCCTGTAATTTACATCATAGGTAGACCACAACTATGAGAGTCAAAATGATAAAACAAATCCAGAAAATCACCTTGTCTGATTTGGCAAGATTTATTTTGCAAATTATGGTGGAAAATAAGTATTTGGTCATTAACAGAAGTTCATCTCAATATTTTGTTATATATCCTTTGTTGGCAATGACAGCGGTCAAACATTTTTTGTAAGTCTTCACAAGGTTGGCACACACTGTTGATGGAATGTTGGCCCATTCCGCCATGCAGATCTCCTCTAGAGCAGTGATCTTTTGGGCCTGTCGCTGGGCAACATGGACTTTCAAATCCCTCCAAAGGTTTTCTATGGGGTTGAGATCTGGAGACTGGCTAGGCCACTACAGGACCTGGACATGTACTGGCTTAAGCAGGGGGACACGTCTGGCACTGCAGGATCTGAATCCCTGGAGGCGTAGTGTGTTACTGATGGTAGCTTTGTTATGGTGGTCCCAGCTCTATGCAGGTCAATCACTTGCCTCCACTTGTGGTTCTTAGATTTTTGCTCACCGTTCTTATGATCATTTTGACCCCACGGGGTAAAATCGTGTGTGGAGCCCCAGATTGAGGGAGATTATCAGTGGTCATGTATGTCTTCCATTTTCTTATTATCGCTTCCACAGTTGATTTTATCACACCAAGCTCCTTGCCTATTGCAGATTCAGTCTTCCCAGCCTGGTGCAGGGCTACAATTTTGTTTCTGGTGTCCTTCGACAGCTCTTTGGTCTTCACTATAGTGGAGTTTGGATTGTGACTGAGGTTGTGGACAGGTGTCTTTTTATACTGATAACAAGTTCAAACAGGTGTCATTGCTACAGGTAATGAGTGGAGGACAGAGGAACCTCTTAAAGAAGAAGTTATAGGTCTGTGAGAGCCAGAAATATTGCATGTTTTTAGGTGAACAAATCCTTATTTTCCACCATAATTTGCAAAATAAATCTTGCCAAATGAGACAAGGTGATTTTCTGGATTTGTTTTCTCATTTTGAATCTCATAGTTGTGGTCTACCTATGATGTCAATTACAGGCCTCTCATCTTTTTAAGTTAGAGAACTTGCACAATTGGTGGATGACTAATACTTTTTTCCCCACTGTACCCCAGACCATGGAACACTGTATGGCTGAGAAATTTAACCCAGCAACATTTTTTACACTTTTTTTGAGTGTTCGATATCACAAAAATGTATCCCAGAGCATGCAATACTATAAGGATGAGTAATTCAATCCAGAAAAAAAAATTCAAAAATTTTTTGGAGTGTTATATAGCACCAAAATGTACCACAAAGCATCTAATAATGGATCACACAATATATTCATTTTGTTCACACACAAAGAAATGCAGGAGCTATATATGTTGCAAGGGATTGCACAGACCTAATCCTTATCTACAGAATGTTTTCTGCCACTGTCCCTGCTCCTGCAACTCTCACTCCCTCTCTAGACTAAATGCAGAATGTATGTGATACTAACAGCAATGCAAACGTTTAGCCCTTAGAAGGGCTGTTACTATGATGGTTCGGTTTCAGCACCAGTATCAACACTACAGGTCTCTGATTAATTATACTGTGCATACACGCCTGGACAAGCACTCTCTCCCTCCAACACCAACTGTCACAGAGTTATGCAATGGCATCAGTGTGCCGAACCTGTTCTTTTATTAACCCTGATGATGTCAGGCGGCCAGCCATTCACAATAATGCCGCTACCAAGGTGGCTACGGCATTACCGTGATGGGCAGGTAATCTCTCAAATGATTATTGGCTGTGTAACAGGCACCAAGGATTTGAGCTTTAAATCGAGCACCACCCAATGATACCCGTGTAATGATCACATCATAGCACGCAGATACTTGGATACAAACATATATCACATCCAAGATATATTATTGGGAGGGACACAATTCCACAAGAAAATATCTTGGGTCAGGCTGCATACTGCATAATAGGGTGTCTGAAAATTAATGAAGAAATAAAGATTTCAGACAAAAACCTTTTTATTTACTAAGGGTAAACTCTGCCATATATAAATATCCATTTTTCCATGTCAATGGTGTACGTAGCATTAAAGTTAAACAATCAGCATAAATATATTTTTTCTATAAAACTGTCCCTCCCAGTTTGATAATCCCCTCAAATAAGCTTCTCTAGCAATGTTCACTCATAATGACAAATGTCGGCTTAGATAATGCAACCATTCTTCATTTAAATTATAAAATATAGTTTTTCCAAATGTACAGCCTTCTTACCCCTATAATAACCACCAAAACGCATTAAAACGGTGGTTTCCAAGGGTAGTTATTACTAGAGATGAGCGAACTTGTTCGTAAAACGTTAGCCGATCTCAAATTCAGCACTAACGTAACACATTTGGATTCGTGTTTGGTTTCCCAACCATTTTAACTCAAAGTCAAAATTTGATCACAGTTTGGTAAATCATTGCAATTCCACTAATGCTTCTGTTATGACTTTGGCTATGATAGTGGTGCTGTATTATTAGTGAGGGTGATAGAGGGACGTGTTTCATGAGGAGAGTGGGTGTGTTTAGGTATTTTTTTTCTTTAATAAGTTAATGTGCGTACAATCAGTGCACAGAAGCCATCCACAGCGTCTTCTGTGATTGGCTGCCGAAGTCACATGTCCCTGTCTATATAAAAAGCGTCTATCTTGTCTTGCTGGCGCCAATTTCTCAGTGTCACAGTGCAGAGAGACCAGCTCCTGCTAGTGCTGCTGAAAGTGAACTTGTCAGTTAACTAGATAGGATCCTGTCCTATGTGAAATCAAGCATCCACCATTAACTAGATTGTGCTAAAACTTGTGCTAAAACTGTGTTGCAGTCTCGGGAGGCCCATTTTCTAATCCAAATCGTTTGTGATAAAACTATGTTTCAGTGAGGCATCAGAAGGCGAATTCCCACTTAAAAATCCTTAGGCCTAATATTGGTGTGCAGCCAGGAGGTCCAATTTGCTAATTTAAATTGTTTGTGATAAAACTGTGTTTCAGTGTGAGATCAGAAAGCCAGATCTCCACTTAAAAATCCTTAGGCCTAATATTAGGGTGCATCCAGGAGGCCCAATTTGCTAATCCAAATAGTTTGTGATAAAACTGTTTCAGTGTGAGATCAGAAAGCCAGATTTCCACTTAAAAATCATTTGGCCTAATATTAGGGTACCGCCAAGCGGTCCAATTTGCTAATTTAAATTGTTTGTGATAAAACTGTTTGAGTGAGAATTCCAAAGGCCAGATTTCCTCTTAAAGTCCATTAGGCCTAATATTGCGTTGCAACCAGGAGGCCCAATTTGCTAATACAAATAGTTTGTGATAAACTGTGTTTCAGTGTGAAAACAGTAGCCCAGATTTCCACTTAAAAATCATTAGGCCTAATATTAGGCTGCAGCCAGGAGGCCCAGTTTGCTAATCCAAATCATATGTGATAAAACTGTGCTTCAGTGCGAGATCACAAGGCCAGATTTCCACTTAAAAATCCTTAGGCCTAATATTGGGGGGCAGCCAGGAGGCCCAATTTGCTAATCAAAACAGTTTGTGATAAAGCTGTGTTTCAGTGAGAAATCAGAAGGCCAGATTTTCACTTAAAAGTTGTTAGGCCTAATATTGAGGTGCAGCCAGGAAGCCCAATTTGCTGATGCAAATTGTTTGCGATAAAACTGTGTTTCAGTGAGAAGGGCAGATTTCCACTTAAAAATTGTTAGACATAGTATTGGGGTGCTTCTAATAAAACATGGTTTCAGTAGGAAATCAGAAGGCCACATTTCCTCTTAAAAATTGTGAGGCATAACAGTGTTGCTCAGGAACACTGTCTAAGAAAATTAATAGGGATTGTTCATTTAGTGACAGGTGACTGACAGGTGTGGGCCAAAGGTTCTGAAACAGCAGGTTAAAAGAGGGAAAGGGTACGTACAACATGAGTGTGAAAAAGCGAGGTCATAGTGGAAGGGGGAATGGGCTTGGTGTTCTATGTGTATGTGAGTTAGGTGTTAATGTTAATGAAAGCTCAACTGAACAAACACCATCGATCTCATCCTATCCAAAGACCACTGACAATATTTGTTACTGGACGGGCTACTCCACTCCCTTTCTTTGGTGCCGCACAGCGGTACACATGGAAGATGAGGCCCAGAAAGAGCATGTGCTTCAGTGGATTGCAAGCACTGCATCAAGTGGCCTCTCCTCTTCCTCCACCATAACATCACATACAATACAATCCTCAGAGGTGGCAAACCAATCACCCTTGCTTCCCCATGGCACAAGTTTCCAAACGCCCAACTGACTGTGGGAACCACAGATGGGGAATTCTGCAGAGCTGTTCACCCATTGTATTCCATGGGCATCAGAGGTCTGCTTCAAAGATTCACAGAATCGAGAGGAGAAAAGCATCGATGCTGAAATATTTTCATATTAGATCCAGGGCTAGACAAAGTAGGGTCCGAGCAGACTCCAGACCCTCGTCACCTGTTGTTTCCCACCGGGGGGTGAGATGATCGAGATGATACTCAGATAACAGAGGCGCACGCGACTGTACTGTGGTGTCAGGGCAGGAAGAGACGAAGGGTGTCTCTCAGGGTTAGGAGTGTGAGAACAGAGAGCATGCTGATGAGGTTGTAGATACTACCTGGTATTAAACCTGAGGTATGCAGCCGAGTAGATCAGCAGAGGCGGTCCGGTAGGAAGAAGACGAGGGGTTTACATTGCATCTTCCCACACAGACATGAAGTAATGCAACCATGACAAGCACTGCATCCTCGGCAACCACTTTGGCTGTGGCCAGCACTGGTCGCGAGTGTGCAGTTTGCAGGGGCGGCAAGTGTTGCCTAGACTGGGCCTTTTTTGAGACAGCAAAAGATGACTCAACTTACGTTATCTGCCAAATTTGCAAGCAAAAAAACTCAGTAGAGGCAAAAATTGCAATAATTTGACAACTACATTCATAAACCAGAACATGCAAGATCAAAATGTCTTAGTGTGGGAATCTCACTGTTCTAAAATGCTGACTAGTGTGACTCGCCAAACACCGTCTGTCCCATTAACAACATCTGCTGCTTCTTCCTCCTCTGTCACCATGCCAAGTGTTCTCACACAGGTATCCGGCAGAAAAAATTCACTTATTTACCCACTACAGTCAGGGTGAGTGAGAGCCCAACAGCTGTTATGGAAGTGGAGATGCCTGCTGTTTTTCTGTCACCTAGTACAACACATTTTTCTCAATCCACCATAATATGTACGCCTGCACCTTTATTTTCACAAGTGTTAAAAGAGAAAATGAACCATAAAATTTGCTGTGTAATATCTCCTGAATATGCCGATACCCCATATGTGAGGGTAAACCACATTTTGGGCGCACGGCAGAGGTAGCAAGGTAAGGAGTGCCGTTTACTTTTTCAACGCAGAATTGGCTGAACGCCATGTCGCGTTTGGAGAGCACCTGATGTGCCTAAACAGTGGACACCCCCCACAAGTAACCCCATTTTGGAAACTAGACCCCTTAAGGAACTTATCTAGATGTGTGGTGAGCACAAGTGCTTCACAGAAGTTTATAACGTAGAGCCGTGAAAATAAAAAATCTTTTTTTTCCTCAAAAATGATTTTCAAACCATTATTTTTTATTTTCCCAAGGGTAACAGGAGAAATTGGACCACAAAAGTTGTTGTGCAATTTTTACTGAGTACGCTGATACCCCATATGTGGGGGGGAACCACTGTTTGGGCGCATGGGAGAGCTTGGAAGAGAAAGAGCGCCATTTTGTAATGCAGACTTTGATGGAATGTTCTGCGGGCGTCATGTTGTATTTGCAGAGCCCTTGATGTGCCTAAACAGTAGAAAACCCCCACAAGAGACACCATTTTGGAATACATACCCCCTAATAAGCTTATCTAGATGTGTGGTGAGAACTTTGAACCCCCACGTGCTTCACAGAAGATAATAAACAAAGATAGCCAGCTATTTTTTATTTTCCCAAGGGTAATAGGAGAAATTAGAACCCCAAAATTGGTGTGCAATTTGTCCTGAGTACGCTGATAACCCATATGTTGGGGTAAACCACTGTTTGGGCGCACGGCAGGGTTCAGAAGGGAGGTAGCACTATTTGACTTTTTGAACACCATGTCAGGTTTGGAGCCCCCCTGATGTGCCTAAATAGTGGAAACCCCTCAATTCTAGCTCCAACCTAACCCCAACACACCCCTAACCCTAATCCCAACCCTAACCCTATTCCCAACCCTAAACATAATCCTAAACCTAATCCCAACCCTAATTGTAACCCTAACCCTAATTGTAACCCTAATCCTAATTCTAAATCTAACCCTAATTATAACCCTAACCCTAATGGAAAAATGAAAATAAATATATTTTCTTTATTTTATTATTTTTCCCTAACTAATGATGTGATAAACGGGGGGTTTATTTACTATTTTTTTTATTTTGATCACTGTGATAGCGTTTATCACAGTGATCAAAATGTACCTGCACTGAATGAATGAGTCTGCCGGCCGGAAGATTCGGCGGGCTCACTGCGCATGCGCCCGCCATTTTCTTTTCAGGAAGAAGACGCTGGGAGCTGCGAGAGCTGAGGGAGGATGGGGGTGACACCAGGAGGTACAGGGGACAGATCGGGGGACCCAGCGACCCTATTTCTCTCCCCTCTGATGTGCGATCACATCAGAGGAGAGAAATTAAATGCAGAATCGCGGCCTTTTTTTGCGGTCACCGTTTTATGGTTAGTAACAGAGATCGCAAAAGCGTGGTCAGTAAAAACTGACCCGAATCATGTTATCTGGGGTCTCGGCCAGCCGAGACCCCAGAGAAAATCCGACTCTGCTGGGAGCTATATACTTTCTCCACAGCACCATGAATTAACGGCGCTGTGGTTTAAGTACCCTTAACCACCGCCGTTAAAAGGCATATCGGCGGTCTTTAAGGGGTTAAAAGGTATATCAGCAGTTGTTAGGGGGTTAAGGGAGTTGTCCACAACTCGACAACATCTTCTTAACAGCTAAAGTGGATATATTAAACAAAAAAATATACTTACCTTCCAGATTGGCAGTGCTCCTTCAATAGTCAGTGGCTATTGATTTTCTGCAGTAGTCATTTGACATAATATCTAGTGACCACAAGGAGAAACATCAGAGCAGCAACGCAAATCATGAAGACAAGTATATTTGTTGCAGGTATATCTTTTATGGCTACTGTAATTGTTAAATAAGCATTCCTAACATAAATTTTATCCCCTAAACCTCTCTGAATATTCCCAATTTGCCAGTGTTACTCCAGTCATCTTTGGAGTGGTGTGAATTCAAAGCGATCTTGCTGGATCACACAGGGATGCATATGTGGACTGGAAGTCGAAGGTGCCTTATTCTGAGGCTCCGTGGACTGAGAATAATGGAAGGTACTTCCAGTTCACACAAACTCCTATGTGATCCAGCAAGTCTGAAGTCACGAGACCCAGAAGAGGACTGAAGCGACACTGGAAACTGGCAAGGTAAGTATGTTACTACAATTATACTACAATTAAACATGTTTAGGCAATACATTTTTGTCAGCAGTGCTTGTTTAAAAAAGTTTATCCACTAATGGACAATTTCCTTAACATGGAAATTATTTAATTCGTTATTTTCTTACGCTGTTATTTTATCATGGTATTTTCTCCCTATCCAAAATCCTACTTGATTTGAAAAATAAGGCAGAAAAAAATTCTGCAAAAATTTGTTATTCTGACTCTATTCTCCATTCTGACTCCATTACCAGGTTGTGAATGTACAAATGGATTGCAATCAGAGTACTGTGTGGATTAGCGCTATGTTGTATAGGGATATGCTGTCCAAGACATTTGCGAATGTGGGGCTCTTGAGACATGGATGTCTGTATGTACCAGTACTCACAAGAAGAACTTCGTAGATATCTTAATTCTACTGCAGAGGCACATATGAAGATTCCAGAAGATTTCTTGTAAAGCTGAATTCTTGCATCTATGCAGAACTACAGTATTAAAAAAAAGACAATCCTGAACCAGAGATGCAAATACATGAGCCTTTTAACATGGCGGACATACACTGACTGGAGAAGAAGAAAGCAGAGGTTACTGACATCAGAGTAGAGGAGGCAGACAGGGAGAGAGACAGGTCAAACTTCTAAAAGGCAATCCTTATTGCAATGTAACAGCAGCAACAATACAGTCATGGCCAGAAGTTTTGAGAATGACACAAATATTAATTTTTACAAAGTCTACTGCTTCACTTTTTCTAATGGAAATTTGCATATACTCCAGAATGTTATAAAGAGTGATCAGCTTAACAGCAATTACTTGCAAAGTCAATATTTGGCTAGAAAATGAACTTTATCCCCAAAACACATTTCAACATCATTGCAGCCCTGCCTTAAAAGGATCAGCTAACCTCTTTTCAGTGATTGCTCCATTAACACAGGTGTGGGTGTTGATGAGGACATGGCTGGAGATCAATGTGTCATGATTAAGTAAGAATGACACCACTGGACACTTTAAAAGGAGGCTGGTGCTTGGCATCATTGTTTCTCTTCTGTTAACCATGGTTATCTCTAAAGAAACACGTGCAGTCATCATTGCAATGCACAAAAATGCCTAACAGGGAAGAGTATCGCAGCTAGATAGATTGCAACTCAGTCAACAATCTATCGCATCATCAAGAACTTCAAGGAGAGAGGTTCCATTGTTGCCAAAAAGGCTTCAGGGAGCCCAAGAAAGACCAGCAAGCGCCAGGACCGTCTCTTAAAAGTGTTTCAGCTGCGGGATCGGGCTACCAGCAGTGCAGAGTTTGCTCAGGAATGGCAGCAGGCAGGTGTGAGTGCATCTGCACGCACTGTGAGGCGGAGACTCTTGGAGCAAGGCCTGGTCTCAAGGAGGGCAGCAAAGAAGCCACTTCTCTCCAGAAAAAACATCATGGACAGACTGATATTCTGCAAAAGGTACAGGCAGTGGACTGCTGAGGACTGGGGTAAAGTTATTTTCTCTGATGAATCCCCTTTTCGATTGTTTGGGACATCAGGAAAACGCCTCATTCGGAGAAGACAAGGTGAGCTCTACCACCAGTCTTGTCTCATGCCAACTGTTAAGCATCCTGAAACCATTCATATATGGGTTTGCTTCTCAGCCAAGGGAATCGGCTCTCTCACAGTCTTGTCTAAAAACACAGCCATGAATAAAGAATGGTACCAGAATGTCCTCAAAGAACAACTTCTCCCAACCCTCCAAGAGCAGTTTGGCGATCAACAATGCCTTTTCCAGCATGATGGAGCACCTTGCCATTAAGCAAAGGCGATAACTAAATGGCTCAGGGAACAAAACATAGAGATTTTGAGTCCATGGCCTGGAAACTCCCCAGATCTTAATCCCATTGAGAACTTGTGGTCAATCATCAAGAGACGGGTGAACAAACAAAAACCTAAAAATTCTGACAAAATGAAAGCATTGATTGTGCAAGAATGGACTGCTATCAGTCAGGATTTGGTCCAGAAGTTGATTGAGAGCATGCCAGGGAGAATTGCAGAGGTCCTGAAGAAGAAGGGTCAACACTGCAAATATTGACTTGCTGCATTAACTCATTCTAACTGTCAATATAAGCTTTTGTTACCCATATGTTTGCAATTATTATATTTCTGTCTGTGATAAAAACATCTGTCAAACACACATAAAAACCAGAGGGCAGCAGATAATGTGAAACTATAATATTTGTGTCATTCTCAAAACTTTTGGCCATGACTGTACAATACTGTATGATTCCCCAGTCATGGGACATGACATTTGTCGTGCATTCAATATTTTCTTTGGCCCTTAACTGTCTGCAGCATATTTTTGGAACAATTGAGGGCTGCAAATAACAGATTTGCGGGAAGCCTGCAACCCTTTGTGCACCTCTTATTTACATGTATTTTCTTCCTAGTGATTGCCTGTCTCTTAGACCAAATCAATTTTTTTAATCCATAATCTAGAAAATAGCAATTTACATGATTCCGATAATTTCTCTTTTACAACTACACTTTAGTAGTAATACTATCAAAGCACACAAAACTCAGCATAAATAAAAAAATAAATAAATGTGATTAATGTAAATGCTAATTGTTTATATAGCAGATATATTTCACAGCAGCAACCACAAAAATAACATAACTACCATTCAATATGCTTTGTTTGTTTTGCAACTGATTTTTATCCTTCCAGAGAGGTTAGAGGATTGTAATTTTCTTTACAAAGGTTAAATTACCTTTAAATTTATTTTTTTTAATTTTGTATTCCATCAACTATAGCATTTGTCATTTCCTTCAATAATGAGTCATATTGTAGTGATTTTCAATTCTAAAGGCAACTCTCAGAGCAAATATTTGTTTTCATATACATAAATTGTTTAGTAAGCCCTGTCTATCCAATTAGCCAGTTTTTTTGTTTTAAAGTCAACAGCAATGCATAAACTGTTGGAACATAATAATGTAAAAGTTAAAAAAAAAATAATCTTCACATTTTATAATATTTTCAGTTTAGGTTGGTTTGATGCCTCCAAATAAAACTAATAATTGAAAGAAAAGCAGTATGAAATTATGCTTTGTGTGCCAAGTGTATTAAATCCTCACAAAACCAAATTCTAATATATTTAACAAGAAATAAGAATTTTTTATCTTATTATAATTCCAAAGGACTTTCTTCCCACAGTATCAATCACAGCACTGTGGCTTAAAACTCTAAAATAAATAGATTTCTCAACTGTAATCAGTTTTAAAAGCGCTAGCTGCCCTGGATTTTACCTTTGAAAATCTTCATGTCATAGGCTTTTGTCTATTTTGCTGTTCCTGGATATGTCCTGTAGTTCTTTTATGACAGGTAGCACATGCATAGTGAATGCCTGCCATTCTTCTAAAGTATGCAGTGAGACAGCACAAGCCTGCTGCAGTCAAAGGAGGATCAGATATCATCCAATGGCGCCAATGGCTTTGTGATAGATGCAGTTAAGCCTAATGCAGAGTCACTTCTCAGGACAAACCATGAAGCGGGGAAGTCAAAGAGTCCTAGGTCAAATCCCAGGAGGGTGTCATAGAGAAAGTGATAATACAAAAGGATAGTCAAAGGCAAAATTTGGGGTCAGGAAACCAAGGTCAGAGTTCATCAAGGCAAAAGGGGTAATACAACTGGGTAGTCAGTAGGCAAATCCAAATATCAAAATATAAGACTAGAGAGCCAAACACACCACTAAGCTAAAAGCCACAACTTGTAAGGTCTAATAGTAGCCATCCTGCTAAAAAGCCAGGAGCTAAAAAGCCAGGTATAAAACCCAGATTGGATGACATCTAGTGATGAGCGAGTATGCTCGTTGCTCGAGTTTTTCAAAGCATGCTCGAGTGTCCTCCTTCGAGTATTTGGGCGTGCACAGAGATTACGTTTCTGTTGCCACAGCTGCATGATTTGCGGCTCCTAGACAGCCTGAATACATGTGGGGATTGCCTATTTGTTAGGACATCCCCACATGCATTCAGGCTGTCTAGCAGTCACAAATCATGCAGCTAATGCGACATAAACTAAATCACCGAGCACTTCCAAAAACTCGGAGACCACCCGAGCATGCTCGGTAAAACCGAGCAATGAGCACACTCGCTCATCACTAGTGACATCTGGAAAACCCTGCAGGTCTGTCCAGATTGGGCAACAGGGCTGTCAATCACAATACCGACAGCCCAGCATGCCCCTGCCTCCGATTGGGCTATTGGGTGGTCACTGTGATGAGCTCGGTTGCAACAGTTTTTTTATATAATGGATTGCAACCGAACCCGGGGTCTGTGATGCAGTTTATGTTCACTGTTGCCGAATACCCCTAGAGTATGAGGGTCAAACTGACGACAAAAATCTAACATTAGATCTCGCCTGTGTTAATTAACACTAGGGGAGATGTAGAATTGGCACTATCTCTGTTAACGTCACGGGAGATGTGCTATCAACTGGCGTAGATGTAGCCCTGTTAATAACACAGAAGCCACGTGCCAGATATTAGGTTTGCACTATGTGCTGCAAGCTGGTATAGATGTAGCCCTGTTGACTGCACAGAAGCTACGTGCCAGCCGTTAGGAAGTGCGTGCGACTGATGCCAGGCGTACGTGCTACCAGCAGGCGTGAGACCGGGCTGAGCAACTCTCTATTCAGCTTGGCAGGTGATGCCCAGGTTACATGCCACGCAGTCTGCTCAGGGTGTATAGCTACCCTATATTCGCAGCAGGACTGCACCATGCTAGCTACAGATTACGCGCCCCGCAGTCTGCTCAGGGTGTATAGCTACCCTATATTCGTAGCAAGACTGTGCACATTGGCTACCTGCCTGGCATAAGCTGAACCTGCCTAAAGGACCTGTGATATTTAGCCGAGCATACTCTGGCATCGGCAGGTCCCGGAGAGCAAAGCTAGAGAGCACGTGGAGCCCAGATTCTGGTACGTCCACACATGAGCACTGCCTATTTTAGTATGATCTGACCGCGCAGCGCCGCGGACAGACAAGTTATTTAAGGCCTAAGCTCCGCCCCCAGCCATCTCGTCAATCGCATCACCAATGACGTCATCCGATGACCAATCAGGCGATGCCAGGTCAGAGGATCATTAAGCACCAATCATGGTTCGCCATGTCACGGACATGCTCAGTGCAGGCATTTCTGGACTTAGGCTCACAACAGCCTTTTCTTATTCCGTAACCTAGGTTTAAGGCTACTATGAACAAAGAACCAAGTAACTATTTGTGCCTCCCGGGTATTGGCTAGGTGCTGGGATCGACGACAAAGCTGAGCAGCATCTGCCTCGGCTGGATCTGGATGGAAGACCACAGACTCCTTGGATCCAGGCTCAGCTGTCACCCGATGCCTAACATTATCCCCCCCACTTGACACTCATATTCCTCAATGACCAGGGGAGCATGAATATGGTCTCCGGGTTCCCAAGTGCGATCCTCAGAACTGCGATCCCTCCAGTGTACTAAATAAAAATTTTTGCCGTGCACCATCTTAGACCCCACAATCGCCTCTACCTTGAAATCCTCATCCCCGGTGTCAGAAGTGTGCTGAGCTTCCGAGAATTTCGTCAGGCGAACGGGTTTCAGGAGTGACACATGGAATGTATCATGTATCCTCAAGTGCCGAGGCAATTGCAGACGATACACCACGGGATTTACTTGGGCCAGAATTTTAAAAGGACCAATAAACCGAGGGGCGAATTTAGCCGATTCCCCGCGACCTCTAATATTACGAGCCGCGAGCCAGACCCTGTCGACCGGAGAGAAAACGGGAGCTGAACGACGATGGGTGTCAGCCGACTATCTCATCTGATTTTTTGTGGCCAATAACGCTTCCTGCGTCTGATCCCAGACGTCCCGCACCTCCATAGCCTAATCTCTGACCCCAGGCTCCCCAGAGTTAACTGGCATAGGAACTGGCACACGTGGGTGCTGGCCATTGTTCAACAGGAAAGGAGTCTGACCTGTGGAATCCGCCACTGCATTATTTAGAGCAAATTCTGCCCAAGGAAGCAAAGTTGCCCAATTATTATGATTGGCAGAAATGAAATGACGCAAGTATGTCACTAGCGTCTGATTAGTTGCGTTCCACCAGGCCGTTGGTCTCCAGGTGATAGGCCGTAGAGAGGTTCAGTTCAATACTACACAGATTACACAATTCTCTCCAAAACCAAGAGGTGAATTGAGGACCTCGATCACAGACAATCCTATCAGGCATACCGTGAAGACGGAAGACGTGACGGATAAACAGTGATGCCAGAACATGGAAGAAGGAACCCTAGGAAGGGGTACCAGGTGAACCATCTTAGAAAAATGGTCAGAAACCACCCATATGGTCGTATTACCCCGGGACTTAGGTAACTTAACCACAAATCCATCCCAATCAGCTCCCAAGGTCTTTCCGCCACGGGTAACGGATGTAGAAGACCTGCCGGACTCTGATGAGAAGATTTATTTCTCGCGCAGGAGATGCATGCTTGGACGTATTCTTTAACGTCCTGGGACAACCGAGGCTACCAATACGAGCGTTGGAGGAACTCAGTGGTGCGTTTGATTCCAAAATTACCTCCGACCTTATAGTCATGTGCCCACGAGAGCACCTCATTCTGTAGGTTCGGGGGAACAAACATCTTCCCGGGTGGAACCTGGTCTAGAGTCACCGGTGCCACTGTTCGCATACTCTCAGGAGTAACGATAAGTCTGGGCTCGTCATCGTCCTCCATCGTATCCATGGACCTAGATAGAGCATCCGCCTGAGAATTCTTCTCCCCTTTTAGAAAATTGATGGTAAAATTGAATCGGGCAAAAAAGAGGGACCACCGAGCCTGCCTCGGGTTGAGACGCTGCGCCGTCTGCAGGTATGAGAGATTTTTATGGTCAGAATACACCACAAACGGATGTTTAGCTCCCTCCAAAAGATACCTCCATTCAACAAAAGCCAATTTTATTGCGAGTAACTCTTTATCCCAATAGTATAATCCCTCTCCGCTAGAGAAAAGGTCTTGGAGAAGACATTCTTTTGGGAAAGGACAGCACCTGCCCCTACAGAGGATGTGTCGTCCTCCAAATAGAATGGCTTATTGACATCTGGTCGATGTAGGACAGGAGATTTTGAGAAATAAGACTTGATCTCCCGGAAAGCCTCAGATGTCTCTTTAGACCAGTTTTTTGGGTTGGCACCTTTCTTGGTTAGCGCGGCTAAAGGAGCCACCAGTGTAGAAAACTGTGGTATAAATTGCCGATAATAATTGATGAACCCCATGAAGTGCTGCACCGCCTTCAGAGAATGGGGCTCCTGCCAATTCTGTACGGCTACCAATTTTTGGGGATCCATGGCCAAGCCCTTACTGGATACAATGTACCCCAATAATGGTAAAGACTCTTGTTCAAACTGGCATTTCTCCAGCTTGCAATATAGAGAATTTGCACGCAAACGCTCAAAAACTGGACGAAGAAGAACCCCGCTCCAGCAGGAGAGACAGATTTCCTGATAAACCCCGGGCCAGGTTCTCCTTGATGTAATCGGACATAGCCTCGGTCTCAGGGACAGACAGGGGATAAACCCTACCGCGAGGAGGCTCTGAACCGGGGATCTGATCTATGGCATAGTCATACTGTCGGTGGGCAGGCAAGGTCTCTGCAGCCTTTTTCGAGAACACATCAGCATAGCTCCAATATTGCTCTACAAGTGCCTCTAGACCGGCCGGCGGGTCTAAGACCTCCTTCCGAGTTGATGCCACCATACACTGGGTAGTACATCTCTCACCTCATAAATAAACTGTTCCCGTGCTCCAGTTTATATGTGGGTTGTGAGAACGTAACTACGGAAGACCCAATAGCACCTCATCCAATCCTCCAGGAAGGATAAGGAATGAGATATCCTCCCGGTGACCCTATGGAAACGACATCGTGAGGGGAATAGACTGGTGGGTGATCTGTGTGTCTAACATGGAACCGTTGACTACCCTGATGTTTATGGGTCAGGACAGTAATTCCATAGGAACGGCGTGCTTCTGGGCAAAAGTTGATGACAAAAAATTGCCATTGGCCCCAGAATCCACCACCGCCTTGGCAGCAACCGTGGTTGTTCTGAAATGCAACGTCACCTTATAGGCTAGTCTGGAGGAAGAAGTCTGAGTCTTACATACCTCCTCCGATGGTGGTGAGACACTCTAATTTTCCCGTCAGCTTGGAACCCTTATCATTGGGGTACTTCAAGAGATGTGTAGGATGGGAATGAGGGGACCATTTCCTGGTCTGGGAAACATCCATTGGCTCCAGGTCCGTGCCTGGAATCACGGATTCGGAAGTCAATTTAGAAAATGACGGTGCCAACGGAAACCGAGGTTTTGAGACCTTCAGCTCCAACTTGCTTTCTGCATGACGTAAATCAATACGGTTGGCGAGGGTCATTAACTCTTCCAGGGAGGTTGGAATCTCCCTGGTGGCTAGAGCATCTTTTATATGCCCAGCCAAACCCTTCCAGAACACCGGAATTAGCGATGGTCCAGACCAATCCAGTTCTGCCGCTAATGTCCTGAACTGGACGGCATAATGACTGGGGTGGTCGAACCCTGCACTAATGTAAGCAGCTTAAGAGCTGTATCATGTGTAACCTGAGGACCGAGGAACACACTTTTTAGGGTTCTAAGAAAGAGACTCACATTGGTCACTACCGGATCACTCTGTTCCCACAGAGGAGTAGCCCACTCCAAGGCCCTGCGGGTAAGCAATAGGATAACGAAACCCACTTTAGCACTTTCGGAGGGGAACCATGCCTCCATCATTTCTAATTGAATGGAGCATTGACTAATGAATCCTCTGCAGGATTTACTGTCTCCAGAAATTTTTTCCGGCAGAGCAAAATGCGGTAATGACACTTTAGCAGCTACTGCAGCTTGCACAGCAGCAGAGCCTACGAGATTTGCTGCTTGTGCGGCCGCTTGAGTAGCTACTGCAGTGAGATCAGCAAGTGGAGCGGCCTGCTCCAGAGACCTAATTTGGCCCCTAGTTGCTGAACGTAACGCTGCAGCTGCTGGTCATCAGCCATGATCGGCTAGACCCTGGCGGTCAGATACTGTTATGAGTTTGGTTGCAACAGCTTTATTATATAATGGATTGCAACTGAACCCTGGGTCCACGATGCAGTTTATGTTCACTGCTGCCGAATATCCCTAGAGTATGAGGGTCAAACTGACGACAGAAATCTAACATTAGATCTCGCCTGTGTTAATTCACACTAGGGGAGATGTAGAATTTGCACTATCTCCGTTAACGTCACGGGAGATGTGCTATCAACTGGCGTAGATAAAGCCCTGTTAATGGCACAGAAGCCACTTGCCAGATATAAGGTTTGCACTATGTGCTGCAAGCTGGTATAGACTAGAGCTTGGCAGGCGATGCCCAGGTTACGTGCCACGCAGTCTGCTCAGGGTGTTAAGCTACCCTATATTCGTAGCAGGACTGCACCACGTTAGCTACAGGTTACGCGCCCCGCTGTCTGCTCAGGGTGTATAGCTACCCTATATTCGTAGCAAGACTGTGCACATTGGCTACCTGCCTGGCATAAGCTGAACCTGCCTAAAGGACCTGTGATAATTAGCCGAGCATACTCTGGCATCGGCAGGTCCCGGAGAGCAAAGCTAGAGAGCACGTGGAGCCCAGATTCTGGTACGTCCACACATGAGCACTGCCTATTTTAGTATGATCTGACCGCGCAGCGCCGCGGACAGACAAGTTATTTAAGGCCTAAGCTCGCCCCCAGCCATCTCGTCAATCGCATCACCAATGACGTCATCCGTGACCAATCAGGCGATGCCAGGTCAGAGGATCAGCTGACATTAAGCACCAATAATGGCTCGCCATGTCACGGACATGCTCAGTGCAGGTATTTTTATGGACTTAGGCTTACAACAGCCTTTTCTTGTTCCGTAACGTAGGTTTAAGGCTACTATGAACAAAGACCCACATATCTATTT
This sequence comes from Oophaga sylvatica, assembly GCA_033576555.1. NCBI lineage: Eukaryota > Metazoa > Chordata > Amphibia > Anura > Dendrobatidae > Oophaga > Oophaga sylvatica. The sequence continues at coordinate 205,197,733 of JARQOD010000005.1, read as the reverse complement.
AAGCCTCTTTGGTATTGGCTAGGTGCTGGATCGATGGTGAAGCTGAGCAGCATCTGCCTCAGATGGATCTGGATGGGAGACCTCGGATCCAGGTTCAGATCCTGCTGTTGCCTAACAGTCACTCACTAGACTGACAGCTCAGCAACCCCCTATACTATAGAGCAGGGGTCCCCAACTCCAGTCCTCAAGGCCCACCAACAGGTCACATTTTCAGGATTTCCTTAGTATTGCCGAGGTGATAATTGCATCACCTGTGCAATACAAAGGAAATCCTGAAAATGTGACCTGTTGGTGGGCCTTGAGGACTGGAGTTGGGGAACCCTGCTATAGAGCAATTGAGCTGTCACTCACAGCAGAGTGGAATTGTGACTTTGAGCAGAACTATGTCCATAATTTTCCATGTCCATATTTGTTAGATTTATCACCTCCTACTTAGAAGTACAATATATTACAAATGAGCCTTATTTATCTTTACAATCTAACAGACAAATTGTCTTTGCTCGCAAAATTAACCATTCTATTCTAAGTGACCTGCGGTATACCTCGATAACTTCACCGCTAGTAACTGAGACTGCGCTGACTGCACTAAATTCTTCCATGGTTTTCAGCCTGGACAGTCTGCCTGCCATCCTGCCTGTGAAGCTATCCTGGTCCACCATGATTCACTTGCTTTCCAGCAAGTTCTTCTTGCTGTAACATCACCTCCGGTCCATGTTGCTTATCCTGACTTACAGCATAAAGGATCCACCTCAGCAGGTAATCCCACAACAAATATCTTCTGGTATAACCATTTTTAATTGCTGCTGTGTCAATATTACCGACACTTTGGATCACCAAGAATGTGGCATTAATCTCTTTAATGCTTCAGAGCTTTGAGGTCATCAGCACTGGATCCCTTCAAAACCGAAGACCAACAGGATGTCAGATGTTGCGTCATCAATATCCTAGACAGGCACTTATCTTGACTAGTGTTGAGCGATACTGCTCGATATCTAAAAATATAGTATCGAAATGGTATCGCCGATATCACTAAATATCGTCGATATCCGATTCTGATACCGGAAGTCCCATGTAAGTCTATGGGAACAAAATATCGCAACAAAAAAAACCCTTTCTTTCGTTGTAAACACAAAATATACACACATAGAATACATATATATATATATATATATATATACATGTCATTGTGATATATATATACATATATTTATAGTTTATACACTTCTACATAGTAAAATAGACTCTGATTCAATTGCCGGGCAAAGCCTGACATACCCCATAGAAGTCGACGGGCTCGGTGCCGAGTACCCCCAAAATCTCTGGCTCTGTGCGACTCAACTTGGGCGTCACGAACAGGATTCTGTAGCTCGCTATAAGCGAGTCCTGTGTGCCTGAATTGAACTGGTTTTGTGCTTGAGAATTGCTAAAATCATCAGAGAATGTATTTGCCATTTTTCAGCCATATCTGCGTCACGACGAGGCACTGGTGAAGAAGAAGGGCGTGCTCTTCGTGGGTGTACACTCACTCAGTGGCGCGAAAACGATGGCCGACCACTGTAAATGGTACTGCAATGTAAGATCGTGCCCCACAGCTCTTCAGTTCCGCCTCCTCATCCTCCTCAATGTGCGGAAACTAACACGAAGGTCCCGCCTCCCTACAAAAGAGGGGCCCTCTCCAGATGCTAATGACACATGTGACTTGGCAGAGATGGCTAATGGACACGAGCAGAAGTGTGAAGGGATGGAGCAGTCAGAGCTCTCCCCCCACGGAAGCGACCCGATCGCCACGGAACCACCGTTGGGCACCCGGCCTGGAAACCCTCCTACGCTGCAAGAAGCGGAGGATACCCTAAGAGGCCTGGCCCGGCAGTGGGAGGAGGTCGCCAGGATGGAAGCCAGCTGGCGTGCCCTAAAACTAAACTTGGAGCGGCGCCAATCCCTCTTACCTGAAGTGTCTGTACCGGAAGTTGAGGCACCCGTTCTAGTAGAGGAGTCCGTGCGGGCATCCCAGCCCTTGCAATGTGATCCGGTTGACGTTGTCGCAGTGGAGGCACCCGTTCCTGCAAAAAACTCTGCACCGGCAGCACCCCAGATCCCGCTGTCTGCCCCCGTCGCTGAGACAGAAGAAGCGACACCCGTCCTCATGGAGGAGGCCGCGCAGGCACCAGAGCACTACCTGCCTGTACCGGAGCCCCGACTGTCATCTGTTCCAGAGCCGGCTGCTTCCTCCGCAGGTGAGCGCCGCCAGGACTGGGGGGCGCCAGGAGAGCTGCCGCAAACCGGACACTGTAAGCTGCAGTTTGATGGTGGAGACATGGAGCTGCTGGTGGAGGAGAATTTCAACCGGCGTCAGGAGGAAGAGTGGAGACGTTGGGAGCGGGAAGCAGAGCGACAAAGGGAGCAGCGAGAAACCCAAAAGCTTCGGCAACGTAACCTGGAGAAGGACCGGGCAGATAAGGACCGGATGAGAAAAAATAAAGGAATCCTGTGGGAGCCGCGGCGTAAGGGTGCAGTACGGAGCTTTAAATTGAAAGGTGGTTAGGGCTTCATCCAGGAGCCTGGACTTTATTTAGAAGTTTTTGTGAACCGGCGGGACGTGGAGGCTCACCTCCCAGAAGGACACGCGGGGAGGGACCTGTTGCCAGGAGACTTGGTGACTTACACCCGACACTGGGGTTACAATGGATGGTACGCCCTAAATGTTACCAGGTGCGACCCCTACTCCCCAGAGTGTCAGGAACCTGTGAGACCCTCGGAGCCTTCAGCCTCCCACATCCAGGCCTCTGCAAAAGTGCCCACCCCACGCCGTAAATCTCCCCAGCCTCCCTCAGTGGTCTCCTCAGCAGCCCCAGCTATGGACATGATAAGTATAGCTGGCCCGTACCCGGCGCCTGTTAGGCCCCCTGGGGTTCGTTCAGTCCGGGACATAGGGTTCCAGACCCGGAGGGAGATGAAAGAGGTGGCCACACAGACCCAGATAGCGGGTCACGACTTGACTGTACAGGCCACACGACGTCATCAGGTCCTGATGGTCCTTGGTGTCTCGGATGTTTGGCAAGCATCAGAAGAGTACCAGGTGGTACCTGGAACACCCCTGCCAAAGAATTATAAATAACCCGGACAGGGTCCCTGTATGTAAATAGTTAAATTGTTGATGTACCCGGACGGGTGAATGTTCATAAAAAGTTTTTTAATTTAATAAAAAAAAAAAAACACAGTTTTCATTACTTTTATTACAGTCTCATCCTGCGACGCCATCGATCTCCTGTAAAAAAATGAAAAAAAAAAAAAAAGTATACCACCTGACCGACGCAGTCCATAGTAACGAGTGTCCCACGACGATCCAGCTCTGCTACATCAGAATGACAGGCAGAGCCTGTCATCCCGGCGCAGCACAGCTGATTACCTGCTTCCCCGGCGGTGACGTCATCGGACTGGTTTACGGCCGGGATTACCCTGCAGTCACTGCAGTTATCGCGCGAAAAACTGCATGTGACCGCCAGGGAGAAGATAATGGCGGCCATCAAGCAGTCCAGGACGTGACCGCCGGAGATCTTCTGCCAGGTAAGTGCCGCTGACTCCTGACAGACCCGACCGATGGACACTCACAGTGACAGTGACAAATCCGATTCCGGTATTCGATATGACGAAAATATCGGTATTCGGAATCGAAAGGCCGATACAGCTAATATCGGCCGATACCGATATTTGCAGTATCGTATCGCTCAACACTAATCTTGACATAAACCACTTAACTATGAAACCACCTTTTCAATCCAGTCCAATATTTCTTGGAATCTATTAGCTAAATATGAAAATAATTGCGAAAACAACAGTGCATACATGTATCCCAAAGGCTATTATCATGCACTCTATTCTACCAAATGTAAAACCTATTATTACCATCACACTTTCCTTATCTACTAATCTGTAAGAAGGCAAAAGCCCTTTTGAACCAGACGTCAACAGCATTTAATTATACCACTGCTTCAGCAACTGATTGTCAGCCTTAAAAGACTATGTTTTCCCAGCATGATGCAAAAACTAGATTTCTCTACTAAGGGTCCCGTCACACTCTTCAATGTCCCAGTGATCCCACCAACGATACGACGTGGATGGGATCGCTGGGACATCGTTAGCTGATTACTGGTGAGCTGTCACATATGCAGACTCACCAGCGATCAGGACCAGCGAGCACGCTGGTATCCAATGTACACATCGGGTAAGTAAGCACCGCGCGGCACCTAGTTACCCGATATGTACCCTGGATACCGGCTCTCAGCTTCTGCTGTAGAGCGTTGAGAGCCGGTATGCAATGTATATATCGGGTAACTAAGGACCGCGCGGCACCTAGTTACCCGATATGTACCCTAGATCCCGCCTCTTAGCGCTCTACAGCAGCGGGAGACCAACGATTAAAAACTGATCCAGGACATTCAGCGACGATCAGCGATACCCAGCAGGGGGGCTGATCATCGCTGCATTTTGGAGAGTACTTGGTGCTCTAGGGTAACATTTTTAGTGACTGATGTACAATGCTATTGACCAGAAAAATGAAAAATTTATGTATGTGAAAAGACTAAAAGCCAGTCAACAAATACTTCTGATTATAATAAGGATAAATTATTTTGAGATGTGACTTGATTCTAAGCTGCAATGAGATGTTTGTCTACTCCAAGTTAAATCTTATGAAGATAGTGTTGACGGCTCAGATTTTATGTACGGTATTCTTCATAATGCTCCCATTTGGCTCCCACTATCTACGGTAGATTCCATAAGATAAACGCGCTTTTCAGAGATTTGATCTGTCATAAAGGGCAGTCCAGAATTGTTAGGGTCTGCGGAACGCACCAAATAAATATAAATAGTGGGTGAGTTTGCAGCCCGGGGTCCACCGTGCACGCAGAGCCTGCTGCTAGTAAGATGGCGGTAAAGGCGAACTCTGTTACTTCACAGAGTCGCAAACATAGATGCTGTGGCACTATATGGCTGTATAAGCGAACTCTGTTACACCACAGAGTCGCTGCAGTAAAGCCGCCGAGATAGCGACTGTGTCCTGTTAACACCACAGGGCTACACAGATAACTGCTGTGCGGATAGCAGTCCGTGGTCATGCAGACAGCAACACAAACAAACAACTCCTCACTGGAGAAGCCGGTATTCTAGGGGCTTATTTCAACCAAGCCCTGAACACGTGCATACGAATCTCCTCACCGGAGGTGCCGGTATTCTAGGGGCTTATTTCAGCCGAGCCCTAACCACTGGCACATCCTCGCAGAAACCTCGCACACCTAGACATTCACAGACTCTCAGACACTCTTCTACCTCTGTCCTCCATATCTTCACTCCACGACACAGACAGCGCCACTGTTTTCTATAACACCACCCTCACATCTGCCATAGACTCAGTCGCCCCTCTCACGCACGGCAAAGTGCGACGAATCAATAGGCAACCCTATCTCACAAAAAAACTTCGACAATCATCCAGGGTCGCGGAGCGGCATTGGAAGAAAACACGCCTGACAGATGACTTTTCCAGAATTCGTCCCTTCCTCAGCCCTCAATTTACTAAAACTCTTGTGCATGCCCTCATCATCTCCCGCCTTTATTACTGCAACACCCTCCTCTGTGGCCTCCCTGTCAACTCTCTTGCACCACTCCAGTCTGTCCTCAACTCTGCTGCCTGACTAATCCACCTCTCCCCTTGCTACTCCCCTGCTTCTCCCTTCTGCAAATCCCTCCACTGGCTCCCAATTCCCCAACGAATCCAGTTCAAACTACTAACACTGACCTACAAAGTCGTCCACAACCTGTCCCCTCCCTATATCTCTGAACTAATCTCCCAATATCTTCCTTCACGTAATTTTCGATCCTCCCTGGACCTCCTACTATCCTCCACACTTATTCGTTCCTCACACAACCGCCTCCAAGATTTCTCCCGAATATCCCCCATCCTCTGGAATTCCACACCTCAACATGTACGATTATCCATCACCCTTGGATCCTTCAGACGGAACCTGAAAACCCATCTCTTCAGGAAAGCCTACAGCCTGCAATAACCATTCTGCCTCGCCGCCACCACCCAAGCTGCCGCCTCGTCGCCACCACCCAAGCTACCGCCACCACCCGAGCTGCCGCCTCGTCACCACCACCCAAGCTACCGCCACCACCAGAGCTGCCGCCTCGCTGCCACCACCACCAGAGCTGCCTCACCCCCGACCTTCTGTTTCTTCCCCATTATCCCGTAGAATGTAAGTCCGCAAGGACAGGGTCCTCTCCCCTCTGTACGAGTCTGTCATTGTAAATTTGTTTACTGTAAATGATATCTATAACTTTGTATGTAACCCCTTCTCATGTACAGCACCATGGAATTAATGGCGCTAAATAAATAAAATAATAATAATAATAATAATAATAATAATTACTATACATGGCTAGCAAAACTGCTAAAAACTGGATTTCTGCAACTCCCCCGACAGGCAGAGAGTTTATTAATCAAGTTGAGTCCCTCATATCATTGGAAAAAGGGGTATACATTAAAAGGGATAGAAGTAAATATTTTGATAAATTATGGGGTCCCTGGCTTGGAGGTAACCAGCAATCAGCCTAGATAGGATCTTGTTAGATGTGTATTAGTTGCTATGGAATCACTACGCATTGCGTTTACAAATTCCAATCGGCTGTGTGCCTTTCGACTTGGCTGGTCTTAACCTGCCTGATTTACTTTGTTTTGTATAGTCATATATCTATAATACATATGATACGTTATTCTGAAAAACAAATGTTAGGGGGTAAAGCTTTCAGAGTATGGGGGAGGGGGTTAAATACCTTTGGTTGAGAATGTTATTTGTATTTCTGTAACTTAAAAAAATAATTAAAAATTTACTTGATTTAAAAAAAATTGGATTCCGCATACATTATTATTTTGTCACATTATTTTTATTGGAATTTATCTTAGATATAAATTTAAAAAAGAAAGGGGAGGACAGGGTAAAAGAGAGAGAGAAAAAATAAATAGCAGATAGGCGGAACAGTGAAAGGAAAGGGGAAAGGAAAGGAAACAAAAGAACAGAAATGTTAGCAAATTATTTCTTTAACAGTCAACAAAAAACATATTTGGCCATTATTCATATAAAAATTGGAAAAAAAGAGAAAAATATATATTTTTTAATATTGTAATATGGTATATAGGACTAGGATGTTACTTGCTAATTCTTCAATAAACTAAAATTTTTGTCCTTGTCTAATCCTGATGGTTATGTAAAGTACTAATATAAAAAAATAAATCACATATAGAAAGTTAGTTTAATGTCTTCAATTAAACCACCAGATAACATATCAGGCCTACAAATAAACCTGACCTCTCAGCTGCCCTCATAAAGAGATCTTCCTTAGCACCTCAAGATGATCTAAATACAGCTTCCTCACCAGAGATGAACAACTAATCTGCTCTCATGGTAATAAAGTCCCGGGCTCTAACTTGCATAGACCCATAAAATTTTCACTCCCAGATTGAGGCCAATCCTCCTTATTTGAGCTTTAGGACGGCGTCACACTAGAGAGGAATACGGACGAGTGAGAGGCGTTAAAACAACGCATTACACTCGGACCAATGTTTCTCTATGGGGCAGCTCCCATCATCCGTATATTTCCACCCCGTATTTCACGGGCCGAGACAATTGCAGCAAGCTGCGATTGTCAGAGTATTACGCTTGTAGTATGCCAGTGCAAGTCTTTGGGGGCGAGAAAAATACAGATTACACACAGAACACACGTGTGACTTGCGAGAAATACACATCAGTGTCCTTTAGAAAAGCCGGCAATTCAGTGCACTATACTGTAAAATCACACTGACATGTTTAATAAAGAATGGAAAGAATAGATATATACATATAGAATACATACACATATATATACACATGTCTTTGTGACACATATACAGTACAGACCAAAAGTTTGGACACACCTTCTCATTTAAAGATTTTTCTGTATTTTCATGACTATGAAAATTGTACATTCACACTGAAGGCATCAAAACTATGAATTAACACATGTGGAATTATATATTTAACAAAAAAGTGTGTACGGTAACAACTGAAATTATGTCTTATATTTTAGGTTCTTCAAAGTAGCCACCTTTTGCTTTGATGACTGCTTTGCACACTCTTGGCATTCTCTTGATGAGCTTCAAGAGGTAGTCACCGGAAATGGTTTTCGCTTCACGGGTGTGCCCTGTCAGGTTTAATAAGTGGGATTCCTGGCCTTATAAATGGGGTTGGAACCATCAGTTGTGTTGTGCAGAAGTCTGGTGGATACACAGCTGATAGTCCTACTGAATAGACTGTTAGAATTTGTATTACTTTAAGAAATGAAGGTCAGTCTGTCCGAAAAATTGGGAAAACTTTGAAAGTGTCCCCAAGTGCAGTTGCAAAAACCATCAACCGCTACAAAGAAACTGGCTCACATGAGGACCGCCCCAGGAAAGGTAGACCAAGAGTCACCTCTGCTTCTGAGGATAAGTTTATCCGAGTCACCAGCCTCAGAAATCGCAGGTTTACAGCAGCTCAGATTAGAGACCAGGTCAATGCCACACAGAGTTCTAGCAGCAGACACATTTCTACAACAACTGTTAAGAGGAGACTTTGTGCAGCAGGCCTTCATGGTAAAATAGCTGCTAGGAAACCACTGATAAGGACAGGCAACAAGCAGTAGAGACTTGTTTGGGCTAAAGAACACAAGGAATGGACATTAGACCAGTGGAAATCTGTGCTTTGGTCTGATGAGTCCAAATTTGAGATCTTTGGCTCCAACCACCGTGTCTTTGTGCGACACAGAAAAGGTGAATGGATGGACTCTACATGCCTGGTTCCCACCATGAAGCATGGAGGAGGAGGTGTGATGGTGTCGGGGTGCTTTGCTGGTGACACTGTTGGGGATTTATTAAAAATTGAAGGCATACTGAACCAGCATAGCTACCACAGCATCTTGCAGCGGCATGCTATTCCATCCGGTTTCTGTTTAGATAGTGTTGAGAGAGCTGCTGCTGAGATAGGGTCAGATTTGGGGATTTCTTAGTCAGTGTGGGGTCTACCATCCTAAAGTACAAAAAATCCAGCTAAACCAGTGTTTCCCAAACTCCAGTCCTCACGGACCCCACGCGTCATGTTTTCAGGATTTCCATAGTGTTACACAGGTGAGAGAATTTCTGATGCCTTGATGATACTTCCACCATCTGTTCAATACAAAGTAAATCCTGAAAACATGACCCATGGGGTCCATGAGGACTGGAGTTTGGGAAACTCTGAGCTAAACAAACAGTCCTTCTAAGGGCTAATTCCGGAGTATATAAGTTCCAGTGTTAGAAAGGCAGGGGATTGTACGCCGCTCTATACATATCAGTGCAAGGCCTGCAGGCACTGTATGTTTGTATATACATATCACTGCATACATTAAGAGGGTCCATTCCCTTCCTGTCTGCTGGTGCTTCTGCTACCTATAGGATATATTGACCGTATATACCTAGCCCCAGGTCTAATTGGCTTGGAAAATTTTTTTGGCCAGTTTAATAGAGCTTATTTTATTGCAAAGCAATCCAGAGCCCTTTTTATCTCCATTTGCTTTTTGACAGTGCACAATACAGCCAGATACTTTTCCTACCACAGCATGAAAATCCTGCAATTTTAAAGGGGTCCCAAAAATCACTTTTGAGTGCACAGAGGAATATTTAATTTTTATGTGGTATGGTAGAGTAGAATTTTTTTTGAGTGTATTACACAATTTCTTGACACCATTTTGCTGAACCCCCAAAAAAATACATAAAGGCCACATATTTTACAGTGCAGTATATCTGTGAAATGCCTCATCAATCCGTCTGCTAAGAATGTTGGTCATTTTAGCCCTAAATTCCATATTTTTTTGCTATCTGTCACTGTAGTTATATACAGCACTATTTAGCCTAAAAAAGCAAAAAATACAGGCCACAGATTTGTCTGTGTGGTATCTATGTGCCAGCTCATTTATCTGCATGCTACAAGTTTGGCCCTTTTAGGCCGCTTTTCAATTTTTTTTCCTGTCTGTCACTCTAGTTATATACAGCACTATTTAGCCTAAAAAAGCAAAAAATACAGGCCACAGATTAATCAGTGTGGTATCTACGTGCCAGTTCAGATATCTGCATGCTCCAAGTTTGGTCATTTTAGGCCGCTTTTCAATTTTTTTCCTGTGTGTCACTCTAGTTATATACAGCACTATTTAGCCTAAAAAAGCAAAAAAAAAATGTCTGCGGAACGCACCAAATATAAGATGTAGAGAGGTGCGTTCTCAGCCCGGGGTCCACCGTGCAGGCAGAGCCTGCTGCTATAATATTATTCCCATAGTCCTATATTAAACAGCGGGGACACTTCATTTACTCAACATTCTACCAAATCTACAGTGGAAGGTGCCACCAATAGAAAGGAAGTGCAAAGAGATGATTTCATAAAATAAATTTTTTATTGAGATACAACTTCTTAAAAACATTTGCAACACATACAACATAGATAAAGGGAGACTCCAAAAGTAGAAAAAGGGGGAAAAGTTTACAATGCCAATGTGATAAACCACCAAATTATGCACAATCACAAGTAACAATGAGATAAATGTAAAAAATCAAAAAATCAATTTGAATAACCGGGCTCTCGACGTCTCAAAATAGGAGCATTGAAGCCTCCATCATCATTATAGAAATGCCCTTTAATATGAAAAAGATGATGTAAAAATATCTCATGGAGCTTGTGAATTTTTACCCATATAGAGTCAGCCAATCTAAAGGTATATATACATATATGTCACCAGCAATGCACCCCCACATCATCACACCACCTCCTCCATGCTTCACGGTGGGAACCAGGCATGTAGAATCCATCCGTTCACCTTTTCTGCGTGCAAAGCAGTAATCAAAGCAAAAGGTGGCTACTTTGAAGAACCTAGAATATAAGACATATTTTCAGTTGTTTCACACTTTTTTGTAAAGTGTAATGTATAATTCCACATGTTAATTCATAGTTTTGATGCCTTCAGTGTGATTCTACAATTTTCATAGTCATGAAAATACAGAAAAATCTTTGAATGAGAAGGTGTGTCCAAACATTTGTTCTGTACTGTATATACAGCACTATTTAGCCTAGAAAAGCAAAAAATACAGGCCACAGATTTGTCAGTGTGGTATCTCCCTAACAGGCCTCATTTATTTGTGCCAAAAATTTGGCCATTTCAGGCCTACATATTCTAGTATTTTTGCAGTCTGTTACCGTACTTATTGACACAAATCTGATAAGCCAAAAAACATTTTTACCTACAGTCCAGATAGGTAAAAGTGTGGTTTTCTCGCACACGTATCACATACATGTTGGCTCCCAAATCAGACATTTGTAGTGAACGAGTATAATATTACAGTCCATTTACAATGGGCAAGGTGCATGGCAAGGGACGGGGAAGTGGACGTGATGGTGATGGTGCATGCCGTATAGGGTCAGTTCACTCTTTCTACAGAATGGCTGAGTGAGTGTGATATTATTATTGTGCACCATTTATTGTCAATTTTGGAGGTATCGGTGTTTTTTACTTCTTATGTTTTGAGGTTTTTTGTGGGCGGTACACTGCAATTTTTTTTCTATTTTTGTGTATCCGAACAGAGGTAAATTTAAGCCAGATATCTAGTGTACTGGGCTGGCTATTAAAACTGATTGGAAGTCTCTCTGAGGAAATGTGTTACCCCAGCAGTTTTTTGAGCCCACTATAGTTAGGCATTCTTTTGTATCATTATTAGTTTTTAATATTATATTTAATAAAAGTTATCTTTTAATCTAGGGTATTTTTATTAGTAAGTTGAGGTAGGCTTAGCACCATTTTACGCAGGAGGAAGCAGTGTCATGGCTGCAGACAGAAGGCTTGCAACCGTTCCCCTTAACACCAACATGATGGAAGTTGCCAGTTCAATTGTTAGGTCTTCCTTAGTCTGGTTATTTTTAAAGACTCTGCCGATAACACCAAACAGGCCATTTTTGCAACACCTGTCATGTCAGCATCTGCAAGGGTAGCAATACTACCAGCCTTATCACCACTAGCATGATCAGGCACATGGCAGCAAAATAGCTGACTTTTTGGGCCCAACCCCTGGCTGCAGGAATAGTATCTGCAGGTGACACCACTGCTTCTTCCACTGTTGTGCATGCTAGCCAATCCCCTGTCCATGGTGCATGCGAAGATGCCTCCTACTCTGCACCTGGCGTTGCCCAGTGTCAAATAGCCCCACCATCAAGCACGTCCACGTCCTTATCCCAGCACAGCCTTGAGTTGTCCATACCCCAGTTATTGGAACGTAAACGGAAATACGCAGCCGACGCCCCACAGGCCACAGTACTCAATTCTCATATTTCTCGTGTGCTTGAAATGTTGCCTTTTAGGCTCGTGGAGATGGAAGCTTTCCACAACCTGATGGCGGCGGCTGTTCCAAGGTACTCGGTCCCTAGCCACCACTACTTCTCCAGCTGTGCCATCCTGGCATTACATAAGTACATGTCCCACAACATTACCCGTGCTCTCAACAATGCTGTTACTGGGAAAGTACACCTAACCACGGACACGTGGACAAGAGCTTGCTGGCAGGGATGGTGCATCTCAATGACGGTACACTGGGTTAACATAATGGAAGCCAGGACCCAGTCAGACCTTGGGATGGAACACGTCCTCCCGACGCCAAGGATTGCGGGCCATACGTCAATCATGGTTGCTCCCACTGTGTACAGCTCCTGCACCTCCTCGTTCCTCCTCTTCAGCCTCCATGTCAGAAATGAGCTCATCAGTCACAATCTGGAAGCACTGCAGCACTGCCAAAGCTAAGCAGCAACAGGCTGTGCTTAAGTTAATTTACTTAGGTGACAAACCACAGAATGCTGAAGAGTTGTTGACAGCTCTGAAAGAGCAGGCAGATGTATGGCTGACACTGCTGAATCTCCAGCCAGGCATGGTTGTGTGTGACAATGGCAGGAACCTGGTGGCGTGTAACGAATGGAAGCGGAGGCAGAGGTGGTGAAGTTCACATTCGTATTTATTTTTTAATGTGGAACCTCGAGACCGCGGTCCGGGGGCTCCGAAGGGAGCGTAACTAGTGAGCCCCGGGTACCCGTAGTAAGGCCCCTCGAACAGGAACAGAATGGAATACCCGGAGGACACAGGTGCTACCTCCAGTTAGACCCCGGACACGTGGCAGCTGTCCCAGAAGGACCAAAAGGGTAACAAGTATTTACAGAGTCCGTGGAAAGTTCTTGACGGAGAAGGGTAAGGTCCTGGTCCAGAACGGATGGTAGAAGGCTGGCTTCAGTGACCTTGTCACGGTCCACGGGTACGGATGGCTGATGGCGGAACGGGATGACACTTGCGCCAGTAATAGCCGAGATTGTCCAGATTAGCCAGATACGGGTTAGCAATGATCTGAGGAGACAAACAGTATCAGCGAAGCACAGAGACTGCAGACACAGCGCAGACAGAACAGGAACAGAACCGGATGTAGCAATGATAGAACACGTTGATCCGGCACTCCCCTAATGGTGGAGTGACCAGATATAGTACTGAGTACGCAGCCATTGGTTAATTAGCAATTTCAAAAGATGCACGCTGCCCCTTTAAGAGAGGCGGTGGGCGCGGCCTCGCGTCCTAAGCCGACTGTCTGGAGGCCTGCCAGCAGCGTGCCAGGAAGTGGAGGAGGACTCAGGACGCCGGAGAGCAGATGGGACAGGAGACCCAGCCCATGCACAGACCGCCGCAGAGGGACAGCCCGAGGAACAGGTGAGTGAGCAGAACGGAGTGCAGAGGCAGCGCTGGGACCGGGTGTAACATGGCGTCTCTGAGGCGAGGCGAACTGACACACGTACCATGACTGGCCCATGTGTTTAACCTCGTTGTTTAACATTTTCTATAAAGCTAACCGGAGCTGCTGGATCTGCTGGTGAAAGTACGCCACCTGTGTGCCCATTTTAGAAAGTCAGCTACAGCTTCAGCCATCCTTGCCATGCTTCAGCAGCAATTGCAGATTCTGGCTCACCGACTGGTGTGTGATGTCCCCACGTACTGGAACTCTGCGCTGCGTATGTTGGAAAGGATTTGTGAGCAGAAGCGGGCAGTTGTTGAATACCATCATCAACAAGGCTGTTGTTTTTCAGGTTTGACTCCACACATAAGACCTCAGGAGTGGACATGGATGTCAGACATATGTAAAATCCTTCAAATCTTTGAGGAGTCCACCAAGATGGTGAGCGTCGATGATGCCATAATTAGCGTCACCATCCCTCTCATCTGCATTCTGAAAAGCTCTCTGCTCGCAATGAAAGAGGATGCATTGCAGGCGGAGCACGAGGACATGGATCAAGGAACCATACAGGGTGATTACACGCAGCCCAGCCTCATGTCATCCCAACGTTGATTGGTTGACAATGAGGAAGAGGAGGAGGAGGAAAACAGGAGCTACTTTCATGCGCTATAGACAGTATTACAAGCACAACTGTCATGCCATCTGTTCAGTGAGGATGGCCTGAGGACAGGGAGGAAAAGGAAGAGGAGGAGGACATGTTGGTCAGTTGTCCTGTTGGTGAGGACACGGAAGACTTGCCTGTTACCAGTCTGTCACGCATGGCTGACTTTATGTTGCGCTGCCTTTCCCATGCTCTGTCACGCATGGCTGACTTTATGTTGCGCTGATTTCCCATGCCCTCGTATTGTAAAAATATTGGGTAACAGTCATTACTGGGTAGTGACACTTTTAGACCCACGCTACAAGGAGAACTTTCAATCTCTTGTTCCAGAGGCAGACAGGTGTACTAAAATGGTGCAGTACCAGAGGGTCATTGTTGCAGAATTATTACAAAAATTCCCATCTCAAAATGCTGGTGGCAGAGATAACAGTTTGTTGGCCAACCAAGGAGGACAGGTGAGAGAGACACAACTCCAATCCAGCAGAAGCAGGGGAATACTGACAAAGTTCCTTGACAGTTTTCTCAGACTCTCCCATCGCCCTGGCCATGACGTGCAGGGTAATCTCTCAAGGAATGCAATGTTTTCTAAGATGCTGAGAGAGTACCTTGATGACCGTACCAACGTCCTCCGTGATTCCTCAGTGTCTTTTAATTATTGGGTATCCAAGGTGGACATGTGGCATGAACTGGCTCTCTACGTCTTGGAGGTCCTGGCCTGCCCTGTCGCTAGCGTTTTGTCAGAGTGGGATTTTAGTGACGCTGGTGGAATTATCACTGATAAGCGCATTTGCCTTTCAACGGAAAATGCAGACAGGCTGATTCTTATAAAAATGAACAAGGGATGGATTGGGCCAGACTTCTCGACACCACCAAATGATGACAGCGAAACATAACCTCCAATGAAGTGACTTTTTGGGAGATGTATTCCCATGCACCTCTTTACACCCACACATGGGTATACGCTTGGTGATTTTAGCTTTTTGGTGTCCTCCTCCTTCTCTTCATCCTCACCGTCCACCACCACTCAAACTCCAGAGTGAATGTATTCTGTCATGCTCCAGCCGCTCTATTTTTTGGCAAGGGTGTTATGATGCCCGTCACCAAATTTAAAAAAATTTGTACCCCCCAAGGGGAAATGTTTGCCAGGCCACACACTTAGTGTATGGGCATTACAAGTCTGGGAAACCCGCTTCTTTATATTGAGCCTAATTTTTAATGAGGCCTTCTTACACGTCTGATCATCAACCACAATTAGATCAACAGGGTTAATATGTTCCGTGCTGCTACAACCAGTGTCGAATTATTAACAAGGGTCGTTGGTTACGCTGAGCGTAAAATACTTGTTCAGAAAAAGGTTGAGATGTACCCCACAGGGGAAATGTTTGCCAGCCCATACACTTAGTGTATAAACATTACAAGTCTAGGAGACCTACTCCATTACATTGGGCCTATTTTTTAATGAGGCCTTCTTCCACGTCTCATCATCCACTGCCACTAGATCTCCAGGTTTAAAGTGTTCCGTGCTGCTACAGCCAGTGTCAAATTCCTAACAAGGGTAGATGGTTTTGCTGGGCGTAAAATACTTGTTATGGAAAAAGTTGAGGTGTACCCCACAGGGGAAAATGTTTGTCAGCCCAATACACTTAATGTATGGGCATTCCAAGTGTAGGAGACCGGCTCCTTTAAATTGGGCATAGTTTTTAATCAGGCCTTCCTCCACGTGTCATCATAAGCCGTCACTAGATTGCCATCGTTAACGTGTTCCATGCTGCTACAGCCAGTGGCGAATTCCAAACAAGGGTGGGTGGTAGAGTTGAGCAAAACAGGTCGGTCAGATTCAAAAGTCGCGGACTTTAGCCAAAGTCGAGTTTCGTCAACCGAAACCGGACCAGAGCGTGAGGTCAGCCATGCGGTTGTCAAAACGAGCGCCAAAGTCGGATTTCCCAAAATGCTTGCTGGTGCCTTTTTTCAGCCAATGAGCAAGGACGTACACTGTGGGCAATGAGATGACATGTGCAGCGTCCACCACCACCATCATAGAAAAGGGCATTGCAGTGATTGGCTTGCTTAGGGGGGCGTCATAGTGTCTATAAAAGCCCTCACCGCCGACCTCCATTTTACTTCTGCCGATCTTCACAGTAAGGGCTCATACTCACTGGCAACGAAAATGGATGATATTCAGCCGATTAAAAATCGGATTCAAATCTGACCAATGTTATTCAATAGGTGACATCTCATTTGCGATTTTTTTCTCAGCCGAAATCGGTGTGAGAAAAAAATCGCAACATGCTGCAATTTGATGCGAATTTGGAATGATAACCGCCAATGCAAGTCAATGGGTTCAAGAAATCATCGCACAGCACTCGCACCATGCGAATGCTGTCCGATTTATACGCACCAGTCTCCTTTGAAAAGCCGGCAATTCATCCTCGGCTACTGTAAAATCACACTGACAGCTCACAAAACACTAGATACATACACATAGAATACATATATATATATATATATATATATATATACATGTCATTGTGACACATACATATTATATATTTATAGTTCATACACTTCTACATAATATAATAGCCGTTAATTCAATTACTGGCTTTTGTGAAAAGACAGAACCTGACATGAAATGACACATGGTTTACATACAGTTAACCATGTCATTTCATGTAGTTTGATATATGTTTTGAACTTACAATTACATGAGCGTATGTGTGCAAAATTGCAGACATGTAGGGGTTAATTAAAGGTGTAAATTCGTTGATAAAAAATGCGTGGGCTCCCGCTGTATTTTCTCCACCAGACAGACAAAGCAAGCGAGTGGGGGCAAATAATAATAGCCCAGGGAGGGTGCATTTATTTTGTGCCCCCCCCTGGCTACTAACATCTGCCCCCAGACACCCCAGAAAAGGCAAATCTATAATTAGATTAGCCCTTTCTGGCACTTTGCCCGTCTATTCCCATTGCCCTGTAGCGGTGGCGAATGGGTTAATAAGGGGTTAAAGCCACCTTGCAATTGAAAGGTGACTTTAAGCCAGGTTAATAATTGAGAGCTGTCAATTAGACAACTATCAATTATTAATCCTATATGAAAGAAAAATCAAAGGCAAATTGGGGTGCATATGATTTGGCAACAGGGCGTCCTTGCTGTCAATGCATAAGAAAGCAGAATGGGAGTACAAAATGAATAATGTGAAGAGGATTTTTCTGTGTCCATTCAGTACCTAGGTTCAGAGGCTTATTGCAGTGCATATGAATTGGTACCAGGGCAGGCCTTGCAGTCCATGCATAAGAAAACAGAATGAGGGTACAAAATGAATAATGTGAAGTGGATTTTACTGTGCCCATCCAGTATCTGGGTTCAAAGACTTATTGGGGTGCATATCCATTTTGGTTTTGTTTTTGTAGGTTTTTTGGTGCGCCTGTAAAAAGGGCATGAAACTCTAACAACATTGTTTAGAGCTGTGACCTATTATTCAGGAATGCTTCCAGGGGCAGTTGCCATGATGTTCCTGTGTCATTTGAACAGTGTTTCCATCATTTTCAGACGTTTTTAGACCTTAAAAGGACCCCTGGGGCGATCGCGGTAAAAATGCTCGGGTCTCCCATAGACTTACATTGGGCTCGTTGTTCTGTCCGAGTACCCAAGTATTCCAGTTTGCTCGACCCGAGCAACGAGCACCCGAGCATTTTAGTGCTCGCTCATCACTAATCATTATGTAAAACCAATAATAATAATAATAATATAAAACAAATGTGCAATCACCTTTGTGTGAAGTTGGCTTCACTATTCCTTGAACTCTAAAATAAGACATTTTAAATTTTATGGCTAAAACATCATTGTGATAATCAAATAAATGAGGCTTCTGTCCATTTACGAGTCAAATCTTTCCTAAATGACACTCAATTTTATTGTGTGGGACAGCCTGCTTTAGTGATCAGGCATCCATTCAATAATCTTATACAGAACAGTAATGAACAAACTGCCTTCCTGTGAGTAGAAAAATCCTGTAATAAATTAGACTTTCTTTAGTGAGTGAGTCACCTAATGAATTATTATTGCACAACATTCAGGTTATAGAATAAAACTTCCTTAGTATTATGAAAATCACTTTATTGCTCTATGGAACTTGCAGTGTTAACCATTTCTGATACTAGGAATCACAGCATTGTTGCTTGAATTTTAATAAAGGCGATAAAGAAAAAACTGTTAAAAAATGTGGATTTCTCCAGGTTCTACTCTCATGACATCAAATAAGAGCAGTCTGGAAATGTCTTGTGTCGTTTTTTCACTCTACTTTGCTCTCATCTGTCACTTTAATATCCAACCTATCGTCACAAAGAGATCAGAAACAGTTTGTCTTAATCTGGAAGCAAATGAGAACTGACACTTCATTCAGAGGGGTATTAGTCAGATCCCAAATCTGGTTACATTTAGCTTAGTCAGGTGCTGTGGGTGGCATTTCAGTATCCTACTTTGCAGTGCTATGCTTCAAGGAAAATTGGTAGAGATTTGATTTCTCAAATCATAAGGAGCTACAAAGTCAAAACCACAGCTACAATCTGTCTCTTTCCTGAATTATTTTGGATACCCATGTTAGGTGCCCAAACGGTGTAGTCATGGGCGAGCTGTAGCTCCTGCACGCTCTTACAGGAAAATCGTGTCCCAGTCCCAGTGAGCTGTTAGGTGTGGCATGCATCACACTCACTTGTGGGCCATAGGCCTCCGCTGACTCCAGGCTTCCATCTTCAGTAAATGCTGCACACAATCCAGAGGACACCTAGTACTTTTCAATAGTCAAACTTTCACTGAACAGTTCACAGTCATTACAGTGGAGCATGTGGGATGGGGCACAACAGGTTACAGTCCTTCCCCAAGGTACTGGACATAACTTCAGCTCTAGTACTTGTTCCCGATAGAGCATCCCTTTTTCCTGCTGTATCCACTACCTTTAGGGATCCCTCTCCATCAATGGCAATGCACCAGAATTCCATCATCCTCCGCCTTTGGGAATCTGTGTTAATTTATTTCAGTTCTTCAACACAAAAGTGAAACTCATATATTACAGTATATAGAGTTATTACAAACAGAGTAACCTATTTCAAGTGTTTATTTCTGTTAATGTTGATGATTATGACTTACAGCCAATGAAAACCCAAAAGTCATTATCTCAGTAAATTAGAATACTTTATAACACCAGCTTGAAAAAATGATATTAAAATCCAAAATGTTGGCCTACTGAAATGTACAGTAAATGCACCCAATACTTGGTCGGGGCTCCTGGTATATTAATGCATAATGGAGGCTTGTATGCGGCGCTCTTCACATACAGGTAATGCACAGCATCCAGGTTAGCAGCCTTTTAGTGATGCCTATACTGTTAGATCTGGCGGGCTGCCCAGTGCTATCCAAATGCATACCAATTGAACAGACACCACAGTTTACAAGATCAAATGGGCCTAGCTGCACCCTGAAAAATAAAGTGCAGAAAATACATATAAAAATTTGTGAGGTATTAGTCGATATTTTGGCCAAGATAATAATAATAATCTTTATTTTTATATAGCGCTAACATATTCCACAGCGCTTTACAGTTTGCACACATTATCGTCACTGTCCCCGATGGGGCTCACAATCCAGATTCCCAGCTCGCAAGCCTCTATTGTGCATTAACCCCTTCCCGACCCATGACGCCACGTAGGCGTCATGAAAATCAGTGCCAATCCGACCCATGACGCCTATGTGGCGTCATGAAAGGATCGCGTCCCTGCGGGTCGGGTGACCGGGGTCACTGAAAGGTCACCCGACCCGCCGGCACAGGACCCTTTGTGCTTCACCACAGGGGGGTTGGCTTAACCCCCCCGTGGCCACGATAGCTCTGATTGGCTGTTAAAAGTGAAACAGCCAATCAGAGCAATCTGTAATATTTCACCAATATAATTGGTGAAATATTACAATCCAGCCATGGCCGATGCTGCAATAGCATCTGCCATGGCTGGACACCGAGCCCTGACCCCCCCACACGGATTCACGGCGGCGATCGGCCGCCGCCACCGAAAGATGGCAGCGGTCGGTCACCGCCGTCACTAAAAGCACCCCTCGTCCTGGCCTCCGCTGCCCCCACCTTCCGATCCCCCCCCCTCACTTCCGACCCCCATACTCACCTCTCCCGGTCCACCGATGTCCCTGGATCCTTCCCGGCGGCTGCCCGGGATTCTTCATGGGCGCCGCCATCTTGGAAAATGGCGGGCGCATGCGCAGTGCGCCCGCGGCCGGCGCATGCGCAGTGCGCCCTACCTAGTCAAAAAATGTATTTTGATCACTGTGATAAACTGTCACAGTGATCAAAAAAAAAAAAGTAAGTGAACCCCCCCAACAATAATAAGATCTATTAGGTGTAGTGGACCATATAATAAAGGATATATTTTTCTTATATTCGCTCGATTGCGCCTGTGTGCATTCACGTTGCGGATTTTGCTGCGGATCGCAGCGATCGCACGATATTCAGCTGCATGAGAAATCCTGCAGCTGCATTTCGCTGCTGATCCGCAGCGGATTTCGCTGCTTCGATCCGCAGCTGATTTCGCTGCTGATCCGCAGCTTATTTCGCTGCGGATCCGCAGCGGATTTGGCGCTGCGGATTCACAGCAGATCCAGAAACCATGTACAGTACAATGCAAATAAATGGTAAAAAAAAACGCTGTGCACATGCAGATTTTTCAGCGCAGATTTGCTGCGGTTTTAAATCCGCAGCATGTCAATTCTTTGTGCGGATTCCGCAGCGATTTTACACCTATTCCATTATAGGCGTAAAACCGCAGTGAAAAACCGCAGCAAATCCGCGCTAAATACGCAGGTAAAAGGCAGGTCGTTTTACCTGCGTATTTTAGATTTTAGAAAAATCCGCAAGTGAATCCGCAACGTGTGCACGGGGCCTTAGGGTCAGGCTGGGTTCATATTGCATTATGGCAGTCCGTTAGATGGACTGCGTTTCACCGCGGTATAACGCGGTGTAACGCATTCCGTTAACGCTGCCATTCACCCCATTTGTGTGCGCATCGCAACGCATGCCATGAAGCGGCATGCGTTCGCGACGTGTCGTCATTCAGTGACGGAGCCTTGGACGCAGGCTGCAGCGTCTGGGCTCCATCACCGCTAGCACAGATGAATCATCGCTGATTCCTCTGCACTAGCGGGTATAGCATAACGCGATCGCGTTGAACGGGCTGGTAAAACGCAATATGAACCCAGCCTTAGGGTTAGAACTAGGGTTAGGGTTAGAACTAGGGTAAGGGTTGGAATTAGGGTTAGGGTTGGAATTAGGGTTAGGGTTGGAATTAGGGTTAGGGTTGGGATTAGGGTTAGGGTTGGGATAAGCGTTAGGGGTGTTTTGGGGTTAGGTTGGGATTAGGGTTAGGCTTGTGGTTAGGTTTATGGTTAGAGTTGGGATTAGGGTTAGGGGTGTGTTGGGGTTAGGGTTATGGTTAGGGTTTGTATTAGGGTTAGGGGTGTGTAGGGGTTAGGGTTGGGGTTAGGGTTGGAGTTAGAATTGAGGGGTTTCCACTATTTAGGTACATCAGGGGTCTCCATACGCGACATGGCGCCAACATTGATTCCTCCAAATTTTGCGTTCAAAAAGTCAAACAGTGCTCCCTTTATTCCAAGCCCCGACGTGTGCCCAAACAGTGGTTTACCCCCACATATGGGGTATCAGCGTACTCGGGAAAAATTGCACAACAACTTTGGGGGTCTAATTTCTCCTGATACTGTTGGGAAAAAAAAATTGGGGACTAAAAAATTATTTTTGTGGAAAAAAAATGATTTTTTATTTTCACGGCCCTGCGTTATAAACTTCTGTGAAGAACTTGGGGGTTCAAAGTGCTCACCACACATCTAGATAAGTTCCTTGCGGGGTCTAGTTTCCAAAATGGGGTCACTTGTGGGGAGTTTATACTGTTTAGGCACAACAGGGACTCTGCAAACGTAACATGACGCCCGCAGACCATTCCATCAAGTCGGCATTTCAAAACGTCACTACTTCCCTTCCGAGCCCCGAAGTGTGCCCATACAGTAGTTTTCTCCCACATATGGGATATCAGCGTACTCAGGACAAATTGGACAACAACTTTTGAGGTCTAATTTCTCCTGTTACCCTTGGGAAATTAAAAAAATTGGGGACTAAAAGATCATGTTTGTGGAAAAAGTATGATTTTTTTATTTTCATGGCCCAGCGTTATGAACTTCTGTGTAGCCCTTGGGGGTTCAAAGTGCTCACTACACATCTAGATAAGCTCCTTGGGGGGTCTAGTTTCCAAAATGGTGTCACTTGTGGGGGGTTTCTACTGATTAGGCACATCAGGGGCTCTGCAAACGCAACATGACGCCCACAGAACATTCCATCAAGTCTGCATTCCAAAATGGCTCTCCTTCTTTTCTGTGCTCTCCCATGCGCCAAAACAGTGGTTCCCCCCACATATGGGGTACCAGTGTACTCAGGACAAACTGTACAACAACTTTTGTGGTCCAATTTCTCTGTTACCCTTGTGAAAATAAAAAATTGCGGGTTAAAAAAATCAGTTTTTGAGGAAAAAAATGATTTTTTATTTTCACGGCTCTGCATTACAAACTTCTGTGAAGCACGTGGGGGTTCAAGGTGCTCACCACACATCTAGTTAAGTTCCTTGAGGGGTCTAGTTTACAAAATGTGGTCACTTGTGGGGGGTTTCTACTGTTTAGGCACATCAGGGGCTTGCCCGCCCGCAGACCATTCCATCAAGTCGACATTTCAAAGCGTCACTACATCCCTTCCAAGCCCTGACGTGTGCCCAAACAGTGGTTCTCCCCCACATGTGAGGTACTAGCGTACTTAGGACAAATTAGACAACAACTTTTGGGGTCCAATTTCTCCTGTAACCATTGTGAAAATAAAAAATATGGGGCTAAATAATCATTTTTTGAGAAAAAAAATATTTTTTTATTTTCACGGCTCTGCGTTATAAACTTTTGTGAAGCACCTGGGGGTTCAAAGTGCTCACTGTGCATCTGCATAAGTTTCTTAGGGGGTCTAGTTTCCAAAATGGGGTCATTTGTGGGGGAGCTCCAAAGTTTAGGCATACAGGGGCTCTCCAAACATGACATGGTGTCCGCTAACGACTGGAGCTAATTTTCCATTCAAAAAGTCAAATGGCGCTCCTTCCCTTCTGAGCCCTGCCGTGCGCCCAAACAGTGGTTTATGACCATATATGAGGTATCTGTGTACTCAGGAGAAATTGCCCAACAAATTTTAGGATCCAATTTATACTGTTGCCCATGTGAAAATGAAAAAACTGAGGCTAAAAGAACATTTTTGTGAAAAAAAAAGTACTTTCTTTTTTTTACGGATCAATTTGTGAAGCACCTGGGGGTTCAAAGTGCTCACTCTGCATCTAGATAAGTTCCTTTGGGGTCTAGTTTCCAAAATGGGGTCACTTGTGAGGGAGCTCCAATGTTTAGGCACACAGGGACTCTCCAAATGCGACATGGCAACCGCTAAATATTCCAGCATATTTTCCATTCAAAAAGTCAAATGGCGCTCCTTCCCTTCTGAGCCCTGCCGTGCGCCCAAACAGTGGTTTATGACCACATATGAGGTATCGGTGTACTCAGGAGAAATTTCCCAACAAATTTTAAGATCCATTTTATCCTGTTGCCCATGTGAAAATGAAAAAACTGAGGCTAAAAGAAAATTTTTGTGAAAAAAAAAGTACTTTCTTTTTTTTACGGATCAATTTGTGAAGCACCTGGGGGTTCAAAGTGCTCACTCTGCATCTAGATAAGTTCCTTGGGGGGTCTAGTTTCCAAAATGGGGTCACTTGTGAGGGAGCTCCAATGTTTAGGCACACAGGGACTCTCCAAATGCGACATGGCAACCGCTAAATATTCCAGCATATTTTCCATTCAAAAAGTCAAATGGCGCTCCTTCCCTTCTGAGCCCTGCCGTGCGCCCAAACAGTGGTTTATGACCACATATGAGGTATCTGTGTACTCAGGAGAAATTGCCCAACAAATTTTAGGGTCCATTTTATCCTGTTGCCCATGTAAAAATGAAAAAATTGATGCTAAAAGAAAAATTTTGTTGGAAAAATTAAAATGTCCATTTTTTCCTTCCACGTTGCTTTAGTTCCTGTGAAGCATCTGAAGGGTTAATAATCTTCTTGAGTGTAGTTTTGAGTAGCTTGAGGGGTGCAGTTTTTATAATGGTGTCACTTTTGGGTATTTTCTGCCATATAGACCCCTCAAAGTGACTTCAAATGTGAGGTGGTCCCTAAAAAAAATGGTTTTGTAAATTTTGCTGTAAAAATGAGAAATCGCTGGTCAACTTTTAACCCTTATAACTTCCTAACAAAAAAAAATGTTGTTCCCAAAATTGTGCTGATGTAAAGTAGACATGTGGGAAATGTTATTTATTAACTATTTTGTGTCACATAACTCTCTGGTTTAACAGAATAAAAATTCAAAATTTGAAAATTGTGAAATTTTCAAAATTTTGGCCAAAGTTCCATTTTTTCACAAATAAACGCAAAAATTATCGACCTAAATTTACCACTAACATGAAGCCCAATATGTCACGAAAAAACAATCTCAGAATCGCTAGGATCCGTTGAAGCGTTCCTGAGTTATTACCTCATAAAGGGACACTGGTCAGAATTGCAAAAAATGGCCAGGTCATTTAGGTCAAAATAGGCTGGGTCATGAAGGGGTTAATATACCAAGCAACCACCCCCTCCATGAATTGGTTGGCCGAGAATGGTTGTCTCATCGGTATTTTTGCACCTGTTTTGCCACCATCTTAGCTACATGGGTCCATTGCATCCTGATAGTGCATTTGTTTGGAGGCCTGGGCAGGGAAACATCGCTGCCTGTTTTCTGCTATTTTTTGAATTTTTGGAGAAGTTTGACGTCCTCTTTTTGTGGCTTTGCTGTTTAGTTATAGCTGACACCGTGCAGAAATGCCCACGATTGGTGCTAGATCTGATCGCGGGTGTTTAACCTTTCTGATGTCACTGTCAATAGTGACATTGACATTGATCACCATTACACCATAGCAGAGGGAGGGAGCTCTTTCTCTGCTCTGATTGGGATAACGCAATTGCGTCCCATGGTGTCGCTGAACCGAAAGATGGTCGCAAGATCACTCACTCATGTCTCCTGCCTGTGTGCAATGAACTGATCTAAAAAGAATTGCAGAGTATTAGATCAGTGCAGGGAAAGCTGATGTTCCATCATTGGACAAGGTAAAAAATAAAGTTTAAAAAATTGTAAAAATATTAAAGAAAAAATCATAAAATAAAGAACAAATAAAATGAAAAAAATATTATACCAATAAATATATACATTAATGTAAAAAAAGATATAAATTATAGTACACATATTTGGTATTGCTGCTTTGGAACGATCTGATCTATAAAATTGTCAAACTAGTTAACCCCTTCAGTGGACACCATAAAAAATGTGTGAAAGATCAATGCTTTTCATCATCCTGTCAAGCAAAAAAGTGGAATAAAAGGTGATTAAAAGTAAGATGCAATAAAAGTTGAATGTAAATAAAAATGGTATTGTTGAAAATGTCATCTTGACCAATAAGCTGACAAATAGCTCCGTCAGTGGAGAAATAAAAGAGCTATACCTCTCGGAATATAACAATGATAAAACAATTCTTTTATTATTAAATTGGCTTTAATGTGTAAACGTGGCAAAGCATAAAAACAAGACATTAATATGGTATTGCTGTAATCATAAAGACCAAAGAATAAAGCTTTCATATCTTTTTCAGTACACAGTACACAGCATAAAAACAAAAAAAATTTCCTTAGTCATTAGCTTTTGTTCATTCTGTCACCCAAAAGTCGGAACAGAAAGTTATCAAAAAATGCTATGTGCTCAAAAATGATACCAATTTGTGCTCATCATCACTACTCGTTACTCAATCGAGCATCAGTGTGCGCGAGATGCTCGTTACTGGACAAGTAGTTTTTTAAAGCTCGAGCAGGAGCTCGAATCCTCGCCCCGCATGTTTGGAGCTCTATAGACAGCCAATAGACATGTGGAGACAAGTGATCCCACACTTGGACACTCAGAAGAGCTGTTCACATTTCCATTTATAGATTCTGACCTCTCGTCCTGCCCATTTTAAGTGGAACATGAGGAGATCGCATGTAGCGATGCACAAATATTTGAGCAGCCACAAGAAGGTGATGGTGGGAAAATGCAATTACTGTCGCAAGAGCTGGATGATGATGTGAGACAATTAACAGCAAGTGATGTTATGTCAGCAAGTCAGGAGAAGGACTAGGGTGCGGAAGTGGAAAATGAGGTGGTGGACGATGAAGACACTGACCCAACCAGGGAAGGTGACATGCAGAGTGAGCACAGGAGTGCCCAGTGGGAGTGATCGTCAGCACCACAACAGTCAGGAAAAGCCAGTGGTGTGGTCAGAGACATAAGGCTCTGTTCACCAGAGCACCAACATGGGTGAAGTTGTAATTCCATGGGTTAGGTGTTCCTGCATGCTCAGGCACATTCAAACAAAGCAATTGATTACTTGGGACAAATTCCAGGGTCCAGAAACAGTGTGTGAGTAACACCACTGCCTCTCCCGAGGTTCTATGTGCACGCCAATCCACGATGTCCATAATATAAGTAAAGATGACTCCCACCCTGCATCTGTCATTGCACACTTGCAACCATCATCAGCATCACCATCCTTGTCTCAGCAAAGCATGCAGTTGTCCCTACCCCAGTCATTGGAACGCAAGCGTAAATGCGCATCCGCCCACCCACAGGCCACAATACTAAACAGCCATATTTCCAGACTGTTTGCCCTTAAAATGTTGTCATTTAGGCTTGTGGAGATGGAAGCTTTCCACGACCTCATTGTGGCAGCCGTTTCTTGGTACTAAGTCCCCAGCCACCACTATTTTTATTATTGGTGTGATGTCCCTGTCTTACAAAAGCATGTGACCCATAACATCAGCCTTTCCCTGGCCAACACTGTTGCTGGCAATGTCCAATTAACCAAGGACGGTGTGATGTCCCTGTCTTACAAAAGCATGTGACCCATAACATCAGCCTTTCCCTGGCCAACGCTGTTGCAGGCAATGTCCACTTAACCACCGACACATGGTCAAGTGCTTGTTACCAGGGACGCTGCATTTCCCTGACAGCATACTTGGTGAATAGAGTTGAGCGAAACAGGTTGGTCAGATTCAAAAATCATGCGGTCATCGACCCGAGCGCCAAAGTCGGTTTTCCCATAATGCTTGCAGGTGCCTTTTCTTAGCCAATGAGCTAGGACATACACTGTGTTCAACGAGATGACATGGGCAGCGGCCACCACCATCTTAGAGAAGGGCATTGCAGTGATTGGCTTGCTTTGTGTGGCGTCACAGTGGCTATAAAAGCCCTGACCGCCGACCGCCATTTTACTTCTGCAGATCTTAGCATAGGGAGAGGTTGCAGATGTTGTTTATCAGTAAGGAGAGAGTTAGGCAGGAAATAAAAGTTAATCTGTGCTTGTGCTGATAGCAATTGTGCTGTACAGTTAAGGGCCCGTCTCACATAGCGATATCGCTAGCGAGATCGGTGCTGAGTCACTAGTTTTGTGACGCAGCACCGAGCTCACCAGCGATATCGCTGTGTGTGACATTCAGCGACGATCAGCCCCCCTGCCGGGTATCGCTGATTGTCGCTGAAATGTC
Source organism: Oophaga sylvatica (assembly GCA_033576555.1). Classification (NCBI taxonomy): domain Eukaryota; kingdom Metazoa; phylum Chordata; class Amphibia; order Anura; family Dendrobatidae; genus Oophaga; species Oophaga sylvatica. Next base: position 205,169,486 of record JARQOD010000005.1, on the reverse strand, counting down.
TGGACATTTTTTTGATCGCTGGTCTCCCGCTGACAGGCACACATCGCTGCGTGTGACAGGCGGGAGACCAGCGATCCGCTGGTAACCAAGGTACACAGCGGGATTTCCAGGCGCGGGGCTGTGCCTAGAAACTCGCTGTGTACCTTGGATACCAGCGCCCCGATGCAGGGAGCTGGTATCCAAGGTACACAGAGGGTTTCCAGGCACCGCGCAGCGCTTGGAAACCCGCTGTGTACCTTGGATACCAGCTCCCTGCATCAGGGCGCTGGTATCCAAGGTACACTGCGGGTAACTAAGCGATGTTACCCGCAGTGTCCTTGTGCTGATCGCTGCCCTGAGCTGCCTGTTTGGCAGCTCAGCAGCGATCATGTAGCGATACACCAGCGATCCTGACAAGTGCATATCGTTGTCGGGATCGCTGGTGTATCGCTATGTGAGACCCAGCCTTTAGTGTGCAGTGACAGGGGAGGATTTTGTGGTGTGCAGCAGCGCTGGTTATTAGATTGCCTGCCAGTGACAGGGGAGGATTTTCTTTTGTGCAGCAGCAGAGCTGGTTAATAGGCTGCCTGCTAGCTGTATTGCTGTGTGTACACTGCTGTGCACAGTGCTTTTTACACAGCACTAATATTTTTATTCTTTTTTTCTGCACAGTTACCGAGCGTTCATTTTTTCCCCACACCGTATAGAGCTGTACGCTCCTCACACACTACCGTGTACCGGCTGGTATCACGGACAAATACATGCTGACTATCTGTGTGTGACTCCAGAAATATATACGGAGATTTACAATTACCCCTACACTGTATACAGCTGTACGCTTATGATACAGTACCCTTTTTCTGCTTTTTATATTCTGGTCTAATCCATACTGAGCCTGTGAGTGGCTGTGTCTGACTCCGGAAATATATACAGAGATTTACAATTACCCCTACACTGTATACACCTGGTATCTTCTGATACATTACTCTTTTTCTGCTTTTAATATTCTGGTCTAATCCATACTGAGCCTGTGAGCATCTGTGTGTTACTCCTGAAATATATAGGAGATTTACAATTACCCCTACAGTGTATACACCTGGTATCTGTTCTGACACATTACCCTTTTCCTGCTTTTTATATTCTGGTCAAATCCATACTGAGCCTGTGAGCGTCTGTGTGTTACTCCGGAAATATATACAGAGATTTAAAATTACACCAACACTGTATACAGCTGTATTCTTCTGATACTGTACCCCTTTTCTGCTTTTTATATTCTGGTCTAATTCATACTGAGCATGTGAGCGTCTGTGTGTTACTCCGGAAATATATACGGAGATTTAAAATTACCCCAACACTGTATACAGCTGTACGCTTCTGATACATTACCCTTTTTCTGCTTTTAATATTCTGGTCTAAGCCATACTGAGCCTGTGAGGGTCTGTGTGTTACTCCTGAAATATATACGGAGATTTACAATTATCCCTAGATTGTATACAGCTGTACGCTTCTGATACATTACCCTTTTTCTGCTATTTATATTCTGGTCTAATTCATACTGAGCCTGTGAGCGTCTGTGTGTGACTCCGGAAATATATACGGAGATTTAAAATTTTCCCCTTCACAGTATACAGCTGTACGCATCTGATACAGTACCATATATCTGCTGGTATTTTAGGTACATTTTCACAAACATGAGGAAGTATGGTGGAAGAGGCCACGGAAATAGGCGTGGGGAGCCAGCTGGCACTGATGGTGGTGGTGGTGCATCTGCTAGTAGTGCCAAAAGCACAATAGCACCTGAGGCAGGAGGTGTTGAGCCTGCATCATCGTCTGGCTCCAGAAGGCCTGGAAGGCTTCCTTTTCAGGAGTAGGTAAACCGCTTTTAAAGCTGGAGCAGCAGGAACAGGTTTTGGCTTACATTGCAGAAATAGTCTCCAGCTCTATCGCCTCCTCTTCTGAAGTTTAAAAAAATGCAAGCACTGAGTTGTCAGTGCAGGCTCCTGGTCAGGAACAACACCTTTCCTTGTGTCCTTCACCCCCACCAAAAGTGATGGATGCGGCAGGCCACACTTCAGATTACTCCATGGAGCTCTTTTCACATACCATGCCTGGGTTATTAAGTCAAATCCTGAATTCCCCAGTCCAAGATGAATATGACATGGAGTGCACTGAGGCACAGCCACTGCTATATGATTCTGCTGGTACATTCAACCAGAGCACTACATTGCCCTCGCAGTTTTCGGAGCCAGAATCGGACCCTGATGAAACTCAGGTGCCCCTTCCCGCATACTATACCACCTTACACAGTGACACAGAGGAAGGTGCAGATGCAATTGAAGAGGAGGTGATGGATGACCCAGTTGTTTACCCGTAATTGGCATCCAGTGGGGGAAGAGGGTGCCGCTGGCAATAGCTCAGAAGAGGAGAAGGATCCGCAGCAGGCATCGACATCGCAGCAGTGGATATCTGGCAGGCCTGTAGCTGTCCAAAAACGTGTTAAAAAACAAAAAGAGTTGCAGTACAGCTTGGCCAGACGGTCAAATTAACCCTGAAAATTTATTCCATAGTAGGAAGAGTGCAGTGAGGCACTTTTTTGACCAAAATCCTATTGATGAGGCAAAGGTTATCTGTAAGAAGTATGGAAGGACCTTTAGCCGAGGGAAAAGTCTCCAAAATTTGAATACCAGTTGCATGCTAAGACATTTAATCAACATGCACTTGCAAGCGTGGACTGACTACAAAACCTCAGGTAGCACATGTGCACCTACTCCAACTGAAGGTAGCCAGCAATGCTCCATCGCTTCCCCCACTGTAAGCCCACCGGTTAGCACAGCGCCAGCAAGAACTGTTGAGGTGTCGTCACAAGGCCAAAGCAGTCAGGGAATCACAATGTTTTTGCAACGAAAGACTGAATCTAGGCCATCACCACCACCATCAACAACCCCCTCTCAGTCCGTCATGTCCACCGCTAGTTCCACCATATGCAGCTCTCAAGTCCAGCTCACCCTAGCAGACACTCTGAGTAGGACAAGAAAGTACTCATCCTCTCATCTGCGTACACTGGCTTTGAATGCCTACATTGCCAAACTGATCTCATTAGAGATGATGCCCGTCCGATTAGTTGAAAGCACAGCTTTCCGAGAGCTCATGGCCTACGCTGTCCCACGCTATGACCTACCCAGTTGGCACTTCTTTTCTAGAAAAGCCATTCCTGCCCTCCACCTGCATGTGAAAGACCGCATTGTCCATGCACTCAAACAATCAGTGAGTGGAAAGGTGCACCTCACAACAGATGCATGGGCCAGTAGGCATGGCCAGGGCCGTTACGTGTCCATCACTGAGCACTGGGTTAAGGTGGTGGATGCAGGGTCCACAGGGGACAACGGCGGTGGGACAGTGCTGCCTAGCCCATGGTATAGGCAACAGTTGGCTGTAGGCATTCGACCCTCCTCCTCCTCCTCCAGAAGCGAAAGCTCGTCGACAGAGCGCATTCGCACGAGCACTCCATCAGCAGCTGCCAGTGTTGCATACGAGGTGTCCCCCTTTCGAACAGCTAGTGGTAAGCGTCAGCAGGCTATTTTAAAGATTATGTCTTTGGGTGACAACAGACACACCGCGGAGGTACTGGCCGACTATTTGCTGTGAGAAACTGAGTCATGGCTGGGCAGTATACATCTTGCACCAGGCAAGGTAGTCAGTGACAATGGCCGTAATTTTGTGGCGGCCATAGCCCTGGCAAAACTCAGACACATACCTTGCCTGGCTCACACCTTGAACCTGGTGGTGAGGTGCTTCCTAAATAATTATCCAGAGTTAACAGCCCTGCTCCATAACGTGCGAAGACTGTGCTCGCACATCCGTCGCTCGCCCGTGGACTCCAGTCATATGCAGAGACTGCAGCGATTGCTCCACCTCCTCAAGCACCGCCTAATCATAGACATTGCAACAAGGTGGAACTCCACCATGCACATGGTTGAGAGGCTGTGCGAACAGAGGCAGGCTGTAATGCATTTGTGGGAGGATACACGGGCAGGAAGTTTGAGGGCAGACATTGAGTTGTCGGGTGTGCAGTGGTCAAAGCTGAAAGACCTCTGTAAAGTCCTTCAGTGTTTTGAGGAATGCACACGGCTGTTAAGCGCAGACGACGCCATCATAAGCATGACCATCCCACTTATACGTCTGGTCATGCAAACTTTGATGCACATTAAGGATCAGGCGTCTGCAGCGGAGGAGTAAGAGGAGGAGGAGGAAGGAAGCCTTGATGGCAGTCAGGCATTGTCTGCTCAGGGAACTGTCCTGAACGAGGTGGAGGAAGAAGAGGAGGAGGAGGATGAGGGGATGATAATTTTGGGGAAGATGATGCTTCTCAGGGGAAAGAGAAAATGTTGGCTTGCCAAGGTCAGGTATAGGGTTTGTGCGTGACTGGAGGGATGTGGATTTGGCAGAAAGTGCTCCTCCACCCACCACTGGCAGTGCATCATTGACACCTGGAACATTGGCCCACATGTGTGATTATGTCTTGTGGATCCTAAAAAGGGACCCCGCATTGCCAAAATTATGAATGATGACGACTACTGGCTGGCCAGCATCCTCAATCCACGCTATAAAGGCAAATTACAGAACATCATGCCACAAGAGAACCTAGAGCTAATATTGGCGAACAAACAAGCAACTCTGGTAAACCGTTTGTTAGAGGCATTCTCAGCACACAGCAGTGGTGCAGGTTCTACCACGAGCCGTACTGGGCAAAATGGAAGAGGTGTTCGTGGTGCACACAGCCGAAGTGGCATTGGAGACAGGGGTTTCATGACCATGTTGTGGACTGATTTCTCGAGTAACGCTCACACAACTGGTAATACTGAATCGATTGCAACTTACAGGAAACAGCAGTTGTCAACTATGGTTCAAAATTATCTCTCCTCCCCTATCGATGTCCTCCCTCACAGTTCATTCCCCTTTGACTACTGTGCCTGTAAACTGGGCACCTGGCCTGAATTGGCACAATATGCCTTACAGGAGCTCGCTTGACCTGCTGGTAGTCGCTATCAGAAAGAGTCTTCAGTGCTGCTGGATCAATCCTGATAGAAAGAAGGACCCGGCTGTCGACCCAAAATGTTGGTGATCTCACCTTCATTAAAATGAACCATTCCTAGGTTTCAAAGGATTTTGTCCCACCTTCCCCTGATGACACATAGGTTGCCAGCAAAATTGCTCGCTTTGTCCTCCTCTTCCTCCGACTTCTCCAATTCCTCCATTTGCAGCAGCTGAACGTCCAGCCTACACCTCAACATATGCCAGTTTTTCCACCACCCTAACTGGGCTGTACCCCCCAGGGCCGGCGTCAGCACCTGGCGCACCCGGGCCAGTGGCGGCGAGCTGAGCAGGTGGGGGGGGCCCACTTGTGGGCGACGGCACTGGCACAGGGCCCCTCATAGTATGCCGGTGTCTCTGACCAAGCAGGGGGGGGGCCCACTCACCGTCAGAGACACCGGCGTACTATTATGGGCTCTGTGCCATTGCCGTCGCCCTCTAGTGGGCCCCCCCTGCTTGCTCAGGGCCCCAGCACTTGCAATACTTACCTCTCCCTGCTCCACCGCTGTGACGTCTTCTGCGTTTCCTGACAGTGACATTCAGGTCAGAGAGCACGATGACGTCACGTCTGTACGCACTCTGCTTGAACAGTCCAAGTGCAGAGAGCTGGAAGATGGCGACGCTGAGGAGTCCAGAGTAGAGCAGTGCCCAGAGAGGAGAGGTATTTAATTTTTTTTCATGTTTGGAGCAATATATGGGGAGCATTATACACTGGAGAATTATATGTGGGGCCCATCATACACTTGAGCATCATAGATAGGGCCCATTATACACTTGAGCATTATAAATGGGGCCCATTATATATTGAGCATTATGTAGGCCCATCATAAACTGGAGCATCATCCATGGGGCCCATCATACACTGGAACATAATAAATGGGGCCCATCATACACTGGAGCATCATATACGGGCCCCATTATACACTGGAGCATTTTAAATGGGGCCCATTATATATGGAGCATTATATAGGCCCATTATGCACTGGAGCATCATCCATGGGGCCCATCATATACTGGAGCATTATATGGGGCCCAATATATATGGAGCATTATAAATGGGGCCCATCATACACTGGAGCATCATGCATGGAGCCCATCATACACTGGAGCATTATAAATTGTGCCCATTATATATGGAGCATTATATAGGCCCATCATACACCAGAGCATCATGCATGGGGCCCATCATACACTGGAGCATTATAAATGGGGCCCATTATATATGAAGCATTATATAGGCCCATCATACACTGGAGCATCATGCATGGGGCCCATCATGCTCTGGAGCATTATAAATGTGGCCCATCATACACTGGGGCATCATATACGGGCCCATTATACACTAGAGCATTATAAATGGGGCACATTATATATGGAGCATTATATAGGCCCATCATACACTGGAGCATCATCCATGGGGCCCATCATATACTGGAGCATCATCCATGGGGCCCATTATATATGGAGCATTATATAGGCCCATCATACAATGGAGCATCATGCATGGGGCCAATCATACACTGGAGCATTATTTATGGGGCCCATCATATACTGGAGCATCATGCATGGGACCCATCATACACTGGAGCATTATAAATGGGGCCCATTATATATGGAGCATTAGCCCAACCTCATATCATCTTCTCAACACAGATTGGGTGGTAATGAGTAAAGATGAGCGAACTTGTTCAGAAAACATCGGCCAATCTCAAATTCAGCACGAACGTAGCACATTCGGATTTGAGTTAGGTTTCACAATCATTTTTAATCAAAGTCAACAAGATTCGGTCACAGTTAGGTAAATCATTGAGTTTTCACTAATGCTTTTTTTTATTACTTTGGCTGGGATAGTGGTGTTGCATGATGAGCAGAGGAACAGAGGGACGTGCTTGATGAAGGAGAGGGTGTGGAAAGGTTAGAAGAGTGTGTGGAGAGGCTTTTTTTCCCTTAACTTTATGTGTGTTGATTCCGGCAGCCAATCAAGGTGCAGAAACCATCCACAACATCATGACACAAGGTCTTCTGGGATTGGCTGTGATCGGTAAATCATCACATTAACAATAATGCTTTTGTTATGACTTTGACTAGGATAGTGGTGGTGTATGATGAGCCGAGGGGACAGTGGAATGTATTTGATGAGAGGAGGGGGTGTGTCTAGGTCAGATGAGCTGTGAAGGGTAATTTTTTTTTAATAACTTGATGTGTGCACATTCTGGGAGCCAATCAGGGCGCAGAAACCATCCACAATCTCATGACATAAGGTGTTCTGTGATTGGCTGCTGAAGTCCCATGTCCCTTGCCATATAAAAAGCGGACATCTTGTTTTGCTTGAGCCATTTCCTCAATGTCACAGTGCTACAAGTGAATTTGTCAGTTAGCTATACATGGTCCTGTTTTGTGTAAAATTAATCTTCCAGTATCTAACTAGATTGTGCAAAAACTGTATTGCAGTCTCAGGAGGCTCCATTTGCTAATCTAAATTATGTGTGATAAAACTGTGTTTCAGTGAAAAATCAGAAGGCCTCATACTGTATAGGGGATCAGCCAGGAGGCCCTATTTGCTAATTCAAATCATTTGGGATAAAATTGTGTTGCAGTGAAAAATCAGGATGCCACATTTGCTCATCAAAATCTTTAGGTATAAGAGTGTTGTTCAGGCACATTATCTAAGAAAATCAATAGTGATTGTTCATTTAGTGAGAGGTGACTGGCACGTGTGGGCCTAAGATTGTGAACAGCAGGTTAAAAGAGGGGAAGGCAGTGGGGTACTTGGTACCAGGCGCTTCTTAAAGAGGCAGTGTCACAGTGGCAGTGACCCGGTCCGTGGCCCTGGGCGTCCAGTAAAAGCGGATATTTACAAGGTATAATAGCGTTTATAGTAAAGTGTTCGTGACGCCACCTGTGATACTCGACAATAAAAGATGTTAGCCCACGCTGCAGATGCAGTCCTCTGGGACAGTTGGTGATGCAGCAGTGTTGGTAAAGCTCCCCACAGGTGGAGCTAAGTCCCTGGGCAGATGTAATATATATATATATATCAGATGGTAATGATGTAGTATTTGGCAAGGGATGTAGCAGTGCTGAGTGGGTGTTGTAGGAAAAACTTGAGAAGACACAGTCAGGTGGAGTTTCCAAAGCTTTACTCACGGTTCTTGTGTGCACAGATGCCCGCTTGGTGCTGTGTCCTCCAGGTGAGGGGTCCAGCAATCTCCCAGGTAGATTAGGATACACCTTTCCAGGACTCCCTTCAATATGTTCCTTTCTCGGCCGTCTCACTGTGCTGACTTTCCACCTTGGATTGCTCACTATTCATGCCCCTAGGACCCCTTCTGCCTTCTGGGAGCTTCCTTCTGTCTCTCCCTTTCAGTTTTGTCTCTACAGCTCCTCCTGACAGTGAGCTGCCTGTCAGCACGTCTGCTTACTTTCACTTTCTCCTCATGTCTGACTCACTCTCTCTGCACTGTTCTTTCCTACTCTCTCTTCCTACCTTCTCCACTCACTCCTCAAATACCCTTTACTACCCAGCCTGGGATGATACCATCCTCCCTTAGGGTACGTCCAGGGTGCCCTGCTGCTATAGTGTGTGCTGGGTGGAGGTGATAGAGTCCTGGATGGTGCTCCCTCCTTACCTGTGAGTGGGGTACCACACCTCTGGATGATGTGGCGACCGAACCCTCAGGGGCGTCACAGTTACATACATGTGTGGGAAAAAGTGAGGTTGTGGTGGAAGGGGGAATAGGATTGGTGTTCAATGTGTACGTGGGTTAGGTGTTAATGTTAATGAAAGCTCCATAGAACAAACATCGTTTCTTCCTATCCAAAGACGACTGACAACATATGTTACTGGACGGACTACTCAACTCCTTTTCCACCAAGTGGCCTCTCCTCTTCCTCCACCTTAACATCAAACCCAGTACAATCCTCAGAGGTGGCAAACCAATCACCCTTGTTTCCCTCTGCGTCAAAAATTTACAAATGCCCAACTGACTGTGGGGAACTACAGATGGGCCATTCTGCAGAGCTGTTTACACATTCTGTTTCATGTGCATCAGAGGTCTCTGCTGAATATTCACAGAATCCAGAGGATGAAAGCATCTGCACCAATACCCAAAAATTTCTCAGTTGGATCAGAGGCTGGACGAAGTGGAGTCCGAGAAGAATCCAGTCCCTCGTCAACAGATGTTAACCACCGGGGGTGGAGGTGATCCTGATGATACTCAGATACCAGAGGCACACATGGACTGTACTGTGGTGTCAGGTCAGGAAGAGGAGGAGGATGACTCTCAGATTGAGGATTGTGAGAAGAGAGAGGATAGCGATGAGGTTGTAGATCCCACTTGATGTGAGCCTGTAGATATGCAGCTGAGTAAATCAGCGCCCCCTTTGAGGAAGCGAGCCTAGTGCTTGCGAAACGTACGTCAGGGTCCGGGACGCTCCGTGGCTGAAACACCCCTACTTCTACAATGGGTAATTTAACCTGTGAAAACTTTACTATATGACTTCTATTGATTTCTTTGGGCTAACGCAGGCTATAAAGATAGATGTATATATCATTGAGCTTTTGTTCCTTGTAAAAGGCGTCACATGTAAATAGACCTGTTTTTCTAGTACCCCTATATGGGCTGCAGATGCACAATGCATTTTACTAATTACTAGGTCTTTGTGATGGATAAATCTAATTTAAAGGCTCTGTATTAGCATCTGAAATAATATATATTACCAGCGTTACACATTATTTTGAGTCCTTTGTAGGTGCCCGGTGCGTCCTTTATACATCATACTAATCTGGTGGATCACTTTGTAAATTAATCCATATATACTATATTGTTATAATAAAAAATATTTTGTTAATTTTTTATAATGTGGTACAATAATAAATTTATATCTTTTTAGAGATACGTTTTTCTGACTTTTTGTTCTCCGGCATTTCGGGCGAGCAACGGATGTGCGAGCACAGTCTTCGCACCTTATGGAGCAGGGCTGTTAACTCCGGATAATTATTTATGAAGCACTGCACCACCAGGTTCAAGGTGTGAGCCAGGCAAGATATGTGTCTGAGTTTTGCCAGGGCTATGGCCGCCACAAAATTACTTCCGTTATCACTGACTACCTTGCCTGGCTCAAGATGTAGACTGCCTAGCCATGACTCAGTTTCTCGCTGCAAGTAGTCAGCAAGTACCTCCGCGTTGTCTCTATTGTCGACCAAAGACATCATCTTTAAAACAGCCTGCTGACGCTTACCAATAGCTGTTCAATAGTGGGACACCCCGAGTGCAACACTGGCAGCTCCCAATGGAGTGCTCGTGCGACTGCGCTCTGTCGACGAGCTTTTGCTTCTGGAGGAGGAGGGTCGAACGCCTACAGCCAACTGTTGCCTATACCGTGGGCTAGGCAGCACTGTCCCACCGCTGTTGTCCCCTGTGGACCCTGCATCCACCACATTAACCCAGTGCGAAGTGATGGACACGTAACGGCCCTGGCCATGCCTATTGGCCCATGCATCTGTTGTGAGGTGCACCTTTCCACTCACTGATTGTTTGAGTGCATGGACAATGCGGTCTTTCACATGCAGGTGAAGGGCAGGGATGGCTTTTCTAGAAAAGAAGTGCCGACTGGGTAGGTCATAGCGTGGGACAGCGTAAGCCATGAGCTCTCGGAACGCTGCGCTTTCAATCAAACGGAAGGGCATCATTTCTAATGAGATCAGTTTGGCAATGTAGGAGTTCAAAGCCAGTGTACGCGGATGAGAGGATGAGTACTTTCTTGTCCTACTCAGAGTCTCTGCTAGGATGAGCTGGACTTGAGAGCTGCATATGGTGGAACTAGCGGTGGACATGGCGTTCTGAGATGGGGTTGGTGATGGTGATGGTGGTGGTGGTGGTGATGGCCTAGATGCAGTCTTTGGTTGCAAAAACATTGTGATTCCCTGACTGCTTTGGCCTTGCGACGACACCTCAACATTTCTTGCTGGTGGTGTGCTAACCAGTGGGCTTACAGTGGGGGAAGCGATGTAGCGTTGCTGGCTATCTTCAGTCAGAGCAGGTGCACGTGTGCTACCTGAGGTTTTGTAGTCCTTCCTCGATTGCAAGTGCATGGTGTTTACATGTCTAAGCATGCAACTGGTATTCAAATTTTGGAGATTTTCCTCCAGCTAAATGTCCTTCCGCACTTCTTACAGATAACCTTTGCCTCATCAATAGGATTTTGGTCAAAAAAGTGCCACACTGCACTGTTCCTACTATGGGAAAACTTTTCAGGGCTTGCACGCTGTGCTAATTTGACCGTCTGGCCAAGCTGTCCTGCAACTCTTTTTGCTTTTTTAACACGTTTTTGGACTGCTACGGGCCTGCCAGATAACCGCAGCTGTGATGTCGATGCCTGCTGCGGATCCTCCTCCTCTTCTGAGCTATTGCCAGCGGCACCCTATTCACCCAATGGATGCCAATCCGGGTCAACAACTGGTCATCCATCACCTCCTCTTCAATTTCATCTGCACCTTCCTCTGTGTCACTGTGTAAAGTGGTATAGTATGCGGGAAGGGGCATCTGAGTTTCATCAGGGTCAGAATCTGGCTCAGTAGACTGCGATGGCAATGCAGTGCTCTGGGTGAATGTACCAGCAGAATCATATAGCACTGGCTGTGCATCAGTGCACTCCATGTCATATTCATCTTGGACTGGGATATTCAGGATTTCACTTGATAAGTTAGGCATGGTATGTGAAAAGAGCTCCATGGAGTAATCTGAAGTGTGGCCTGCCGCATCCTTCACTTTTGGTGGGGGTGAAGGACACAAGGAAAGGTGTTGTTCCTGACCAGGAGCCTGCACTGACAACTCAGTACTTGCAGTTTTTGAAACTTCAGAAGAGGAGGTGATAGAGCAGGAGGCTGTTTCGGCAATGTAAGCCAAAACCTGTTCCTGATGCTCCGGCTTTAAAAGCGGTTTACCTACTCTCAGAAAAGGGAGCCTTCCAAGCCTTCTGGAGCCAGACGATGATGCAGGCTCAACACCTCCTGCCTTAGGTGCTATTGTGCTTTTGGCACTACCAGCAGATTCACCACCACCACCATCAGTGCCAGCTGGCCCCCCCGCCCACATCCGCGGCCTCTTCCACCATACTTCGTCATGTTTGGGAAAATGTACCAAAAATACCAGCAGATATATGGTACTGTATGGGGAGCGTACAGCTGTATACGGTGTAGTGAAAAATTTATATCTCCGTATATATTTCCGGAGTCACACACAGACGCTATCTCAGTATGGATTTGACCGTAATACAAACAGCAGAAATACGGTACTGTATCAGAAGCGTACAGCTGTATACGGTGTAGTGAAAAATTTAAATCTCCGTATATATTTCCGGAGTCACACACAGAAGCTCTCACAGTATGAATTTCACCGTAATACAAACAGCAGATATACTTTACTGTATCAGAAGCGTACAGCTGTATACGGTGTATGGGAAAATTTAAATCTCCGTATTTATTTCCGGAGTCACACACAGACGCTCTCTCAGTATGGATTTGACCATAATACAAACAGCAGAAATACGGTACTGTATCAGAAGTGTACAGCTGTATACGGTGTAGGGAAAAATTTAAATCTCCGTATATATTTCCGAAGTCACACACAGACGCTCTCTCAATATAGATTTGACCGTAATACAAACAGCAGAAATACGGTACTGTATCAGAAGCATACAGCTGTATACGGTGTAGGGAAAAATTTAAATTTCCATATATATTTCCGGAGTCACACACAGAAGCTCTCTTAGTATGGATTTGACCGTAATACAAATAGCAGAAATACGGTACTGTATCAGAAGTGTACAGCTGTATACGGTGTAGGGGAAAATTTAAATCTCTGCATTTATTTCCGGAGTCACACACAGATAGTCAGCATGTATTTGTCCGTGATACCAGCCGGTACACGGTAGTGTGTGAGGAGCGTACAACTCTATACGGTGTGGGAAGAAATGAACGGTCTGTAACTGTGCAGAAAAATAAAAAATAAAAGTATTAGTGCTGTGTAAAAAGCAGTCTGCACAGCAGTGTACACACAGCAATACAACTATCAGGCAGCCTAATAACCAGCGCTGCTGCACACAAGAAAATCCTCCACTGTCACTGCACACTAACTGTACAGCACAATTGCTATCAGCACAAGCACAGAAGAACTTCTCTTTACAGCCCTAACTCTCTCCCTACTGATAAACAGCAACCTCTCCCTACTGTTAAGATCGGCAGTAGTAAAATGGAGGTCGGCGGTCAGGGATTTTATAGACACTATGACGCCCCCAAGGCAAGCCAATTACTGCAATGCCCTTCTCTACGATGGTGGTGGACGCTGCACATGTCATCTCGTTGCCCACAGTGTACATCCTTGCTCAGTGGCTGAAAAAAATGCACTTGCAAGCATTCTGGGAAATCCGACTTTGGCGCTCGTTTTGCCGACAGCATGGTCGACCTCACACTATGGTCGAGTTTCGGTCGGCGAAACCCGACTTTGGAAAAGGCGGCGACTTATGAATCTGGCCGACATGTTTCGCTCAACTATACTAATTATGATTCCTTTGCCCTTCCTTTGCCCTTTTAGTTTATTACTATGCACTGGTGATTTTTTCCAGTTGGTTTTGGCTCTCCAACATTGTGCGATTTACTTTCTGTGGTACTTACCTGTTATATATATGAGGATGTGTCACTTCATATGGGCATTTTGTTACTCTCTATTTTACCTCTGACCTGCGTTTCCACTTCTGTTGGTAGTTGTTGCTGTCTAATCATCCTTTCACATTACTATTTGTTGTATATTTTTTTAACTATTTTCTAATAAAGTGTTATACTTTTATGACTTTTGGTTCTTGCGGTGCATTTTTTCTCTATATGGTGTATATATTCTATGCATTGATCCCTATAGATCTCTAATCTCCCTTATGTGGGCACTGGTGTTGATAATTTATTCACACTGTGTATTGTCATCTATATCTGTTCTCTCAGAATATGTCTTCAGTGCTGCTGATGATGTCCACTCCTGACTGATAAGCGCATCCTGCTGTCCCCTGAAAGTGTAGACCACCTAATTTTCATCAAAATGAACAAGTCATGGGTCTACAATGACTTTTGCACTCCAGTTGTAGACTGGGCAGACTAGGAGATGGTGGAAGCAAAAAATCAACATGGCAGGTACCATGAAGATTAAAGAAGTGTAATAAGGAATTAATATAAAATACAAAATTTGATTGATAGTCAATTAAAATAGTATAATATAAAAAAGACAGGGAAATATGGTCTCCAACAAGAAAAGGGGAGAAATACACCAACACCATGTGTTCAAGATACTGTATGTAGTTAATATACAATAAATTGCAGTAGTGCATAAGAAACCCACCAGAGTAGAGGGGGAGGTACATCCAAAGTCCACAATGCAGAGTAAATCTTACAGAGAAGCCAAAAAACAGACGGCAATTGCAATATATGCTAAATAAACCAAACAAGGTGCTGTAGGCACTACAGAAATGTGCCCTATTCCACATGTAAGGGAAGTAAAGGACAGAGGATTTTTACCAAGAAATGCGGTTGTCCAGTGTATATGTATCCTATCAAGAGGAGATCCAGGGCATAGCCAAAAATAATATACAGGGTTTGACTCGACGAGGGAAGAGGGGACAAGTTTAGAATTTTACCTGTAGCTGGCAACTGGAGCACAGGACCGCTGTCAAGGAACTTATGCACGGAAGTGTGATGTAACATAGTAACATAGTTATTAAGGTTGAAGGAAGACTTTAAGTCCATCTAGTTCAACCCATATACTATCCTAACCTGCCCTAACATGTTGATCCAGAGGAAGGCAAAAAAAACCCAAGTGGCAAACAGTATGCTTCACATTGGGGAAAAAGAGATGTGTTGGAGATACTTCTGCCCTGCCGCCCGACAGCGCTGTTTCGCACAAGTGGCTTCTTCCAGGGGCGTTAGGCAAATATGAGGTGTTCAGGGGATGTTTTTATAGGGTGACTGAGTGCAGTCATACTTTCCTGTCAGTGTTCAGGACCTGGGAGTGAAGGCAGTATCCGGAGTCCACCGGATGTGTGCAGGACCTGTGAATAGTGCACGCATCTGGTCCTGCCCCCTAGAGCTAAGGGGACTTCCTGGGATCGCGCTCCGTGACACGCGGTGGAACGCACTGCGGTCACGTGTTTGAGTGCTCCCGGAAGTCAGAGGGGGCCGTCAGCCAGGCGCGTGCACGTAGATCATAAGGAAATCGATGTGTGCCAGGACATTCGAACCAATAAAGGAAGAATTAATAAAATATTAATAATAAGAAAATAATGATAAGGTGAAAGTCTTGTATTGGTGGGGAAAATGGAAATATAAGTTAAAATTAAAAAAGGGGGGGAATGCAACGTCTAAACGTTCGGCGAATTGAACTGAACCTTGAAAGGTTCGCTCATCTCTAGTGTTTATTGATTGAGTTAATTATTTTTATAAATTGATAGATTGGAATTCTAGGTACGCAGCAATGCCACACTTGTATTTGTTACTATTTTTATTTTTAAAGGGGGGAAAGTAGGTGGATTTAAGCTTTTATGTTTTTTATTTTTTGTCAAATTTTAAAAAACTTTGTTCTTTTACTTTTAAGTTAATTTATTAGTTTCTTTGGGGGAGGGGACTTTAACCTGAAATTGTCTGATTATTATGTGTGCTATATACAGCAATACCACAGTATTGGTGTATACAGTATGAAAAAGGTGGAGGTCTCCAATGGATCCTCATCTTTCATAGAAACTCGGGATGAGCGAGTATAATCGCGAGTATTCGGGACTCGGCGAGTAATGAAGTACTCGCGGTACTCAAAACATAGCGAGTACTTCACTACTCGCCTCGCAATATTCAGATCTCCCGCCCAGCATTTGCCAATCTCAGTAATACTGCAGCCTTCTTGGTTGTGGCATTACTATGATTAACTGGCCGCCCAACGTCATACATGATTCATAGCCTATGACTCATAGGCTCTATATTATCCCTGCCGCCACCATTTTCTGCACATTGCATGCAGAACACAGCTAGTGTAGGGAGAGTGTGAGCAGCTGCTAGGGAGAGTTGTGTTTGTTTGTGCAAATTGTCCAGAAATTCTCTGTAAAACCCAAAAGCTCTTTTCAGAGCTGAAAGTATAAGGTCAGGGACTGAGTAGTGACAGTTTTCCCAGCTATTTTTGGGGTCACATTTACCCCTGCAGGACAATTTTTTTGTGCTGTTGCGGTGCTGTGTTCACAGCGAATAGGATGCATGGTACTGCACAACTGACACGCAGCCAGCACCGCTGTCTTGTGTGGTGACTGGGGTGCATAATCTCGCCTTAAACCTCAGGGCAATTTTTTTGTGGCAGCACCGCTCTCTTGTGTGGTGACTGGGGTGCATAATCTCACCTTAAATCTCAGGGTAATTTTTTTGTGGCATAACCACTGTCTTGTGTGGTGACTGGGGTGCGTAATCTCGCCTTAAACTTCAGGGCAATTTCTTGTGGCAGCACCGCTGTCTTGTGTGGTGACTGGGGTGCGTAATCTCACCTTAAACCTCAGGGCAATTTTTTTGTGGCTGCACCGCTGCCTTGTGTGGTAGCTGGGGTGCGTAATCTCGCCTTAAACGTCAGGGCAATTTTTTTGTCGCAGCACCGCTGTCTTGTGTGGTAGCTGGGGTGCGTAATCTCGCCTTAAATGTCAGGGCAATTTTTTTGTGGCAGCACCACTGTCTTGTGTGGTGACTGGGGTGCGTAATCTCACCTTAAATCTCAGGGCAATTTTTTTGTGGCAGCACCGCTGTCTTGTGTGGTGACTGGGGTGCGTAATCTCGCCTTAAACCTCAGGGCAACTTTTTAGTGGCTGCACCGCTGCCTTGTGTGGTGGCTGGGGTGAGTAATCTCGCCTTAAACGTCAGGGCAATTTTTTGTGGCAGCACTGCTGTCTTGTGTGGTGACTGGGGTGCATAATTTCGCCTTAAACCTCAGGGCAATTTTTTTGTGGCAGCACCGCTGTCTTGTGTGGTGACTGGGGTGCGTAATCTCACCTTAAACCTCAGGGAAATTTTTTTGTGCCATTGCGATGCTGTTTGTAAGACACAAAGCAGTACTAGGCTGTAGTGCTACCTTCCCCAAAGCAATAAATGCTCCTTGTTCCCCAATATCTGCATCTGAACATCTGCAACTATGGCAAAAAAATCCAAAATTCCTAAAAAGGCTGGTGTGAAGGGAAAGGGACATGGACGTGGAAGTGGACTTGGGGTTGTCATTGGTTCCTAACAAGACACAGAGTCTGGGAGACCGAAAAAGGTTGATGCATCTAGGTTCCTGGCAAAATTTCCCGGTCTGGAATGTAAACGGGTCTGGAAGCCAGAAGAACAATAGAAGATACTGTCTTGAATGGCTGATAAGGCCTCAACGAAATTTTCTAGCAGCACCCAATCGTCCATGACAAAACAGTCTCCTGTCCATATAGGGAACGCTGGGTAATCCTCTTCTCAACCTGTTTCTAGTTCATCACCCCATCAGGAGTCACAGGAAACATTTAACCCCAACCTTGGCCACTTCTAGGATCTGTTTGGTCCATTTCCTTTCGCTGCCTCTGGCCTCTCACCGCCCGACATTGAAGAGGAACATGAGGAGGTATCATCTGTTGATGATGGCCAAATATTTGAAACCCCACGGCCAGAAGAAAGCCACTTTCATCCACATGATATACAGGGTAAAAAGGTAGAGGCTGATGGTGATGACACACAGTTGCCATCTGGCCAGTCGACAATATCGACACAGAAGGAGGATGACATGGACGACGAGGTGGTCGATGATGAGACCATCGATCCAACCTGGACCATTGTCATGCATAGCCAGCACAGCAGCACAGAGGAAGAAGGTGGATACAAAGCACCAACAAATGCAACAAGGGCTACTGGTTTGAGCAGCGTGCGAAGTGTGTCAACTGTTGCCAAGAGCAATCCCTCTGTGCCCCAAATCAAGGCAAGGGTGCGTTCAGCCACTGTCTGGAAATGTTTTTTAGATACTCCTTCTGAAATAAATGTTGTCATCTGTAGCATCTGCCATACGAAGCTGAGCAGAGGCCAGGGCAAAGGCAACCAAAGCACCATCAGTATGCAGAAAAACATGGAAGCCAAGCACCCTAGTCGGTGGGCGGAACAACAGGGTACCAAATCAGTGTCTGCGGGCCAAACCACTGCCATGTCGCCTGTGATCCATCCTTCCCAACCTACAGGGCAGAAAGCAGGTGATCATCATACCTCTTGCTCACAAGCTGCGGTTGCACAGACACAGGACACAACAAGCTCATCCATTTGTTTGTCCAAGCCAAGCGTCCAGTTGTCCGTGCCCCACATGTATGAAAGGAGGCATAAATACCAAGCCACGCACCCACAAGCACAAACACTGAACGTGCACATTGCCAAGTTGCTAGCCGTGGAGATGTTGTGGTTTAGGCTTGTGGGGACACAGTCTTTCCGTGATCTGTTGGCTGTGGCTGCCCCACGATACTAATTTCCCAGCCGCCACTATTTTTCCCTGTGTGCCATCCCCACATTACACCAGCACATCTTATACAATCTAAAGCGTGCACCAATGCTGTAACCGGGAAGGTCCACCTTAAAACAGACACGTGGACAAGTACTTATGGCCAGGGATGATACATCTCTGTCACAGCACACTGGCTCAACCTGTTGGAGGGTGGGACAAAGTCTGAAACTGGACCATCACATATCCTACCCACGCCACGAATAGCGGGCCCAACCTCAATCAGGGTTTCCGCCTCATCATATACGTCCTGTCTCCCCTCTTCCTCCTCCTCCTCCGCCTCGTCATTCTATGCTGAATTACCCTCCACAACACTCCAAAGTTGGGAGCTGTGCAGCAGTGCATTTGTAAAGCGGCAACACAATCTGCTGAAGCTGATCTGCTTAGGTGAAACACCACACACTGCAGCAGAGCTGTGGCAAAGAATAAAACAACAGACCAATCAGTGGCTCTCCCCACTGCAACTCCAACCCGGTCTGGTTGTCTGCGATAATGGGCATAACCTGGTGGCGGCTTTAAAGCTCGGGAAGCTGGTACACGTGCCATGCATGGCTCACGTGCTGAACCTAGTGGTGCAGTAATTTATAAAAACATACCCTGACTGTTATGATCTGCTACAAGCACTAAGGAAAGGTGGGAATTCTGTCCCTACAATAGGACTGAGCTGGATCCCTACGATGTAACGGGGAACCTGATCCTGCGACCAGACCCGCTAAAGTCCTCAGCTAGTCTGAATGAAGACCTATAGTTGCGAGGGAGGAATCCCTACAAGATCTAGGGACTGGGTGAAAAGGTGGACACCTCCTAACAGAAAGTGTAGCAGGGAAAATAAAACAGAAAACAAATACTAAGTAATCCTCAGATCAAGCAAAACTGACAGAGTAAGGCACCTAAGCACCCGGCTAGCTTAAGAGTAGATAATACAATGAAGTCCAGCAAAGCCAGAAGGGCGGAGCCAGACTAAATAGGGAAAAAAGGTCATGTGACCAGCAAACTGAAACAAAATCTAACAAGAGGGTTCTAACAGTACCCTCCCTTCTAAGATGATCCTCCGGATCCCCTAGGACTTAGGCTTATCCGGAAACCTCTTGTGAAACGCTCTGACAAGTCTAGACGCAGAAACATCATCCGCCCTCACCCATGAGTTATCCTCGGGTCCATAACCCTTCCAAGCGACGAGGTACTGCAAACTCCCTCTATACCGTCTAGAATTTAGGATGCGGGAAATCTCATATTGCCCGTCCTCCACCACCAGGGGAACAGTGGCCGAGACGTCTCCATCTGAGACCTCAGCTTTTTTCAAGAGAGAAACATGAAACACCGGATTAATCTTCCAGGAGGTAGGAAGCTCCAACTTAACAGCAGATTGGTTAATAACCTGAAGCACCTTAAAGGGCCCTACAAACTTGGGACCCAATTTCTTAGACGGAATCCTCAAGCGCAGATTCTTAGAGGACAACCAAACCATGTCACCAATAGCAAACAAAACCTCTTGTCGTTTTCTATCAAAATACACTTTGGATCTTTTGTTAGCCTCCTGAAGATTACCACGCACATCAGTCCAAACTCTCTCCAAAACACCAGAAAAATTCTCCTCTTCAGGTACAGCCGATCCCAACTTGGAAAATGACCCAAACGACGGATGTCTCCCAGTACAACAAAAAAAAGGCGAACAACCAGCAGAAGCGGATGTATGGTTGTTAAAGCAAACTCAGCAAGTGGCAGAAACTCAGACCACCCCTCTTGATTATCAGTCACAAAACAATGCAAGAACTGCTCAACATCCTGGTTTTTCCTTTCCGTCTGGCCATTAGACGCAGGATGATATCCGGATGAAAACGACAAATGAACTCCCAACCTGTCACAAAAGGCGCGCCAAAAACGAGCCACAAACTGAGGTCCCCTATCGGAAACAATGTCAGTAGGAACGCCATGTAGTCTGACTATTTCCTTGACAAAGGCCTTAGCGAGAGTCTTAGCGCAGGGCAATTTGATGAAAGGAACCAAGTGACACATCTTGCTAAAACGGTCCACGACCACCCAGATGACAGTGAAACCCTCAGAGGGGGGAAGGTCAGTAATAAAGTCCATAGCCAAATGTGTCCAAGGTGCACTAGGGACCTCCAGAGGGCAAAGCAACCCCGCAGCAGGAGTATGAGAAGACTTAGATCTAGCTCACACAGTGCATTGACGCACCCACTTAATGACTTCCTTCTGCCATCCTGGCCACCAAAAACTGCGACCCACAAGTCTCTTGGTCTCAGAGATTCCAGGATGACCTGCCAACCGAGAGTCATGACATTCAACAAACAAATCTCTCCTCAGGGTACCAGGCACAAACAACCTCCCATGCGGCGTGTTAGATGGGGCATTCTCCTGTGCTTTAAGAATTTCATCTTCCAACACGGAGTCCAAAACAGCAATAACAACCCCCTCTTGCAAGATGTTTTCCTCCTCCTCCTCAGTACCCACCATTAGTGTTGAGCGATACGATACCGCAAGTATCGGGTATCGGACGATATTAGCTGTATCGGACTTTCGATACTTAGTTCCGATATTTTCCATATATCGTATACCGGAATCGGAAGTTCCCATAATTCTTTGAGAGGCAATGTGATTTTAGTCAGCCAATGAGGAATCCTAAGAAGTGTGGGCACATCCTGTACTGCTGCGGTCATGTTAACTAATGGCATGGCTGTGATTGGATGCTGAAATGATGTCAGAATGCACTATAAAAGGCGCCGCCGCCATTTTAGCGTCACTGTGCTTTGAATTCAGTAAGGGACAGAACGCTGCTGTGCTGACTCTGAGGACAGTTAGAGATTGCGATTTAGTGTACTGTGCTTTAGGCAGGCTAGCACCAACCGCTGTGTAAAGTTTCCTTTTGCCTGCAGTGTTGTTTTAACAGCTCTGCAAGGTGTGTGTGAGTGCAGGTGACACTGCAGTTTGCTCTGCATGCAACGCTGTCTGTAGGCATCTGCACGTGTCACTCACAGACTTTTTTTTTTTCTTCAGTGTAATTCTTGCTGCTCCATGCAATTTAAATTTTAGTGTGACGCGCTTCCATCCGTATCCAATACATTGGTTGCAAACACTATAGAAGTAGACAAAGGAGTAGCCTTTCACAGATTGTGAACAGTTGTGTTTCAGTGTTCACTTCAGTCTGTGTTTTTTATTTTTTGAGTGCACATCACGCTCCAGTTACTTGTTCAAGCACTGCTGCTTGTACTCTGCTGAGCGTGTCTCAGTGCCTCATCCTTGTCATTTCACTCCATTGGTTCTGCTCCATTCCATTTAAAATAAATATAATCTATTAGTGTGACGCGCTTCCATCCGTATCCAATACATTGGTTGCAAACACTATAGAAGTAGACAAAGGAGTAGCCTTTCACAGATTGTGAACAGTTGTGTTTCAGTGTTCACTTCAGTCTGTGTTTTTTATTTTTTGAGTGCACATCACGCTCCAGTTACTTGTTCAAGCACTGCTGCTTGTACTCTGCTGAGCATATCTCAGTGCCTCATCCTTGTCATTTCTCTCCAATTGGTTCTGCTCCATTCCATTTAAAATAAATATAATCTATTAGTGTGACGCGCTTCCATCCGTATCCAATACATTGTTTGCAAACACTATAGAAGTAGACAAAGGAGTAGCCTTTCACAGATTGTGAACAGTTGTGTTTCAGTGTTCACTTCAGTCTCTGCGTAATAACCACACTTAGGCCTTATAACTTTTCTGACTTTCTTTATCAATCTACCAAGATGAAGAAGTCAGTGAGTAAGGCACGCGGTCGTCGCTGTGGAGTTTCAGAAGGGAGAGGACGTGGGGATTCTGTGGCTGCTGCCGCCCTCAGTGACACAGCATCCACCAGTTTTCCCCATGAGCGTTCCTTTATGCGCACTTTGGTAGGAGCTCGGCGTGCCCCCCTGCTGCGGGAAGAACAAATTGAAGCCGTTGTTGGTTGGATGGCAGCCAATGCATCGACTTCAATTCCTTCCACCTCCTCTCAGGAACACAACACTGTTGAGCAACCATCTGTCTGTTCACCGCCTGTCAAATTGCCCAGGCAGTCAGAGAGTTCTGTACAGGAGCCAGCTGAGTCTCTGCTTCTGTTCTCAGAATCTGTTGGCTCGCAAACACGGGCACAGGCAAGCAGCATTCTGCAATTTGAAGAAGAGGGAGTATGCTGTGATGCGCAACAGCTGTGTCTCTCTCAATCTGAAGAGGCGGGTGAGCCAGTGCCGATGGACAGCACACCGCAGAACGCATCTCATGATGATGATGAGACTCAGGTGCCAGGTTTTGTGGAGCATGGTGCTGCCCAGACCATCCAACAGCAGCAGGTGTTGGAAGAGGGTAGTGGAGATGATGAAGTCCGAGACCCAACATGGCGTGAGCAACAGGAAGGTGGTGGGAGCAGCTCTGAGGAAGAGATTGGCCCAACGGTACAAAGAGGAGGGAGAGGTAGGCTGCAGACTCGCTTGCCTGTAGCCTCCAGTTTGGCACCTGTTGGGAGCAGTTCTCTTACAAATGTCAAAATTGGCGCTCCCATGACTTGCACTGCGTGGTCCTTTTTTGACAGACTTGTAGATGATATTTGCTATGTTAAATGCAAGCTGTGTAAGCAAAAAGTTAAAAGAGGTAAAAATATCAGTAACCTGAATACCACAAATATGTGGAAACATGTACGGACAAAGCACGTAGCTGAGTTACAAAGACACACTGGAGATGTAGGCCAACCTACAGCAGCACCTACATCTTCAGGTCGTGTTGGAGCCTGTACCGCCAGCTCACACACACCTGGTTCGGCTTCCTCACAGGATCTCCAAGGAAGAACCTCTGTCACTGTTGTCCATAGACAAACTGTTATTCCACCAACAGCAGCAAGTTCACAGTCATCGACACACTCCCAGGCCAGAAAACAGCCATCGGTAGCACAGGCATGGGATAAAAGACGGCCATACTCGGCAAACCATCCACGAGCACAGGCTCTGAATGCTGGCATTGCAAAACTCCTGTCCCTTGAAATGCTGTCATTCAGGCTGGTGGAGACTGACAGTTTCAGGAACTTAATGGCATTGGCAGTCCTACAATATAATGTGCCAAGCCGATTTTATTTCAGCAGGCAAGCCGTCCCTGCTCTGCAAAAACATGTTGAGGGAAACATTAAACATGCGCTACTAAACGCCGTCAGTAGCAGGGTCCACCTGACCACCGATGCGTGGACCAGTACCCATGGCCAGGGACGATACCTTTCCCTCACTGCTCATTGGGTCAATGTTGTGGAGCCGGGTACAGATCTTGCCAGTGGCGCTGTACGTGTTTCTGCCAACTCCAAGGATTGCAGGAATCCAGTCTGTACACATTGATTCCTCCTCCTACTCCAGTTCCTCAGAATCATCGCTGCACGAGCCGTCACGGTATACCTCCACATGGACCCGTGAACGCTTACCTGTTGCGACCGATATGAGCACAGCCGTGGCCAAACGTCAACAGGCCGTCCTGAAAATGATTTCAATGGGGAATCTAAGCCACACAGCGCAGGAGGTCTGGAATGCCATCAAGCAGGAGAGCGACGTGTGGTTTTTGCCTGCGAATCTCCAGCCAGGCTTGGTAGTGTGTGACAATAGCCGAAATCTGGTGGCAGCTCTGGGCCTTGGCAACCTTACTCACATACCATGTCTGGCACATGTGCTCAACTTGGTCGTGCAGAGTTTTTTGAGGGACTATCCGGATCTTGATGCACTGCTGCACAAGGTCCGCCTAGAGTGCGCTCACTTGCGACGTTCCAGCATAGCCAGATCGAGCATTGCTGCTCTGCAACGCCGATTTCGCCTTCCTGAACATCGCATCATATGTGACGTACCCACCAGGTGGAATTCCACGTTACATATGTTGGAGCGGTTGTGTGAGCAGCAGACAGCAGTAATGGAGTATCAGCTGCATCAGGCGCAATCAAGTCGCTCTTTGCGCCGTCCACACTTCACCACTACTGAGTGGTCCTCTATGAAGGACATCTGCGACGTTTTGCGTGCGTTTGATGTCTCAACGCGGATGGCGAGTGCAGATGATGCACGAGTGAGCATGACTGTCCCCCTTATCTGCCTGCTTCAGAAATCACTGAAAGCACTAAAGGAAGAGGTTTTGGAAGAGGTGGAGGATGAGGAGTCACAAATTCAATTACCTTCAGGACAGTCAGCGCAACGTGGTTCCTCACAAAGGGCTGGGCAGGGCTCACTTTGTGAGGAGGATGAGGAGGAGGAGGAGTCAATGGAGGAGGAAGAAATCCCTACAGAGGGAGGTACACAACGCTCTAGTCAGTATGTAGAGCGAGGGTGGGGTGATGCAGAGGAGGCAGAGATGACGCCTCTTCCAGAGGACAGCTTTTGTTGGCCAGTTGGGAGTCTGCAGCACATGGTTGATTTCATGCTTCAGTGCCTGAGAAACGACCGCCGCATCGCCCACATTCTCACCACGTCAGATTATTGGGTGTACACCCTCCTAGACCCTCGCTACCGGGACAACTTAAAAACTCTCATCACACCGGGGAACCGGGACCGTAAAATGCGGGAGTACCAAGACACACTGGTGCAATCCATACTGTTGTACATTCCAGCCGAGAGAGCTGCTGCTGCTACTGCTTTACAAAGCAGCTCTGTGCGTCGAGGCAGTGTAGACACCTCTACAATAAGAGGGAGCACAAGCAGCGCCTCTGCACAGGGCAAGAGCTGTATGTTACAAATGTGGCGAAGTTTTGTGACAGCGCCAGCAAGGTCTACACCATCCGAGACGGCTCCAGTCACCAGGAAGCAACGTTTCCGTAAGATGGTGACAGACTACTTGGCTTTCCCTCTAAGTGTACTCCCAGATGCCTCTTCCCCTTTCAAATTTTGGGTCTCTAAGTTGGATACATGGCCAGAGCTTAGCCAGTATGCATTGGAGGTGCTGGCTTGCCCTGCTGCCAGTGTATTATCTGAGCGCGTCTTTAGTGCTGCAGGTGGTGTAGT
>JARQOD010000005.1:205119088-205143743 GCA_033576555.1 Oophaga sylvatica | reverse complement strand
CACACGCTCAGCAGACTACAACCGGCAGTGGTTGAAGTACAAACTGGAGCGTAATCTGCACTCACAAAATGAAAAGCTCACAGACTACAGTGAACACTGAAACACAAACTATTCACTATCTGTGAAAAGCTCCTTTGTGTAGTTCTATAGTGTTTGCAACCAATGTATTGTATACGGATGGAAGCGCGTCACACTAATAGATTAGATTTTTTTCCACTAAAATGGAGCAGCACCAATTAGAGAAAAATGTGAAGGATGAGGCAGTGACACACGCTCAGCAGACTACAACCGGCAGTGGTTGAAGTACAAACTGGAGCGTAATCTGCACTCACAAAATGAAAAGCTCACAGACTACAGTGAACACTGAAACACAACTATTCACTATCTGTGAAAAGCTCCTTTGTGTAGTTCTATAGTGTTTGCAACCAATGTATTGTATACGGATGGAAGCGCGTCACACTAATAGATTAGATTTTTTTCCACTAAAATGGAGCAGCACCAATTAGAGAAAAATGTGAAGGATGAGGCAGTGACACACGCTCAGCAGACTACAACCGGCAGTGGTTGAAGTACAAACTGGAGCGTAATCTGCACTCACAAAATGAAAAGCTCACAGACTACAGTGAACACTGAAACACAACTATTCACTATCTGTGAAAAGCTCCTTTGTGTAGTTCTATAGTGTTTGCAACCAATGTATTGTATACGGATGGAAGCGCGTCACACTAATAGATTAGATTTTTTTCCACTAAAATGGAGCAGCACCAATTAGAGAAAAATGTGAAGGATGAGGCAGTGACACACGCTCAGCAGACTACAACCGGCAGTGGTTGAAGTACAAACTGGAGCGTAATCTGCACTCACAAAATGAAAAGCTCACAGACTACAGTGAACACTGAAACACAACTATTCACTATCTGTGAAAAGCTCCTTTGTGTAGTTCTATAGTGTTTGCAACCAATGTATTGTATACGGATGGAAGCGCGTCACACTAATAGATTAGATTTTTTTCCACTAAAATGGAGCAGCACCAATTAGAGAAAAAATGTGAAGGATGAGGCAGTGACACACGCTCAGCAGACTACAACCGGCAGTGGTTGAAGTACAAACTGGAGCGTAATCTGCACTCACAAAATGAAAAGCTCACAGACTACAGTGAACACTGAAACACAACTATTCACTATCTGTGAAAAGCTCCTTTGTGTAGTTCTATAGTGTTTGCAACCAATGTATTGTATACGGATGGAAGCGCGTCACACTAATAGATTAGATTTTTTTCCACTAAAATGGAGCAGCACCAATTAGAGAAAAATGTGAAGGATGAGGCAGTGACACACGCTCAGCAGACTACAACCGGCAGTGGTTGAAGAACTAACTGGAGCGTGATCTGCACTCAAAAAATCAAAACCTCACAGACTGCAGTGAACACTGAAACACAACTATTCACTATCTGTGAAAAGCTCCTTTGTGTAGTTCTATAGTGTTTGCAACCAATGTATTGTATACGGATGGAAGCGCGTCACACTAATAGATTAGATTTTTTTCCACTAAAATGGAGCAGCACCAATTAGAGAAAAATGTGAAGGATGAGGCAGTGACACACGCTCAGCAGACTACAACCGGCAGTGGTTGAAGAACTAACTGGAGCGTGATCTGCACTCAAAAAAGTAAAAAACACAGACTGAAGTGAACACTGAAACACAACTGTCCACAATCTGTGAAAAGCTCCTTTCTGTACTTCTATAGTGTTTGCAACCAATGTATTGTATACGGATGGAAGCACGTCACACTAATAGATTTGATTTTTTTCTAATATAATGGAGCTGCACCAATTCCACTAAAAAAATAAAAAAAAAAAAAAAAAAGTGACACGTGCAGATGCCTACAAACAGCGGTGGATGCAGAGCAAACTGCAGCGTCACCTGCACTGTCACACACACACCTTGCACAGAGCTGTTAAAACAACACTGGCAAAATGAAGCTTTACACAGCGGTTGGTAAACTAGCCTGCCTCAAGCACAGTAGTACACAAAATCGCAATATCTAACTGTCCCTCAGAGTTAGCAGAGTAGCGTTCTGTCCCTTACTGAGTTCACAGCACAGTGACGCTAAAATGGCGGCGGCGCCTTTTATAGTGCATTCTGACATCATTTCAGCAGCCAATCACAGCCATGCCATTAGTTAAGATGACCGCAGCATTACAGGATGTGCCCACACTTCGTAGGATTCCTCATTGGCTGACTAAAATCACATTGCCTCTCAAAGAATTATGGGAACTTCCGATTCCGGTATACGATATGGAAAAAGTATCGGAATTAAGTATCGGAATTCCGATAACGCGAATATCGGCCGATACCCGATACTTGCGGTATCGGAATGCTCAACACTAGTCGTGTGATCTCAGGTGTTTTTGAAATTAGTAGAGTTGGTGCTTTTCAGGGTTTTTTGAGATTGCAGTAAGTGCCCTTCCTATCCTTTTCTATTTAGTAAGTTTGGGCCCCAACGTTTGCTCATACTATTTTCTGTCTGTGTCAGTATTTCTTCTTGTCTAACCGCCATTACATGTTTGGGGGCTTTTTATGTTCTTTGGGGATCTGCTCCGGGGCAGATAGCTTTCCTCTTTCTATCTTTAGGTGTAGTTAGTTTCTCAGGCTGTGACGAGGCGTCTAGGACCAACGTAGGAACGCTCCACGGCTGCCTCTAGTTGTGGTGGTTAGTCAGGGTACTGCAATCTCATAGTTTCCAACTGCTCTGGTGTATTTCCTTTTTTGCCTGCTCTCCTCAGCTACCAAATCATAACAGTATCACCGGCCTAAACTAAAAATTATATGGTACTCACAGAAGGGAAAAATATTGTGGAAAGAAAAAAGTTGTCAGAGTTGTCAGAGATTTTTTTTTCTGTTTGTTGCATTTTTTTTTTCCCTCTGTATCTCTGGGTGCTGAGGAGGATTTTTTTCTCTCTCAATGGAGTTTTCACAGTTGTCTGGCCGTGTGGATCAGCTTGCCACTGAGGTTCGGAGTATTGCTACCTATCTTGCTAGGTTGCCTGTTGTGGAACCTAGGATTCCCATGCCAGATTTGTTTTTAGGGGATTGAGCTAAGTTTCTGAATTTCAAAAATAACTGTAAATTGTTTTTTGCCTTAAAATCTAAGTCCTCAGGGGACGCAGCGCAGCAGGTTCAAATTGTCATCTCTCTCCTACGATTCAAACCCTCAGGATTGGGCTTTTTCCCTGACTCCTGGGGATCCTGTTTTGAGTGATGTTGATGCGTTTTTTCAGGCTTTGGGGTTATTGTACGATGAGCCTAATGTCACTGATCAAGCTGAAAAAACTTTGTTGGCATTAAGTCAGGGGCTTGAGGACGCTGAGTTATACTGTCAGAGATTCCGTAGGTGGGCAGTCCTGACCAAATGGAATGACGACGCTTTGGCAGCTCTTATTCGGAAGGGACTGTCAGATAATGTAAAGGATGTTATGGTGGGATTCCCTGTTCCCTCTGGTCTCAATGATTCTATGTCATTAGCGATTCAAATTGACAGACGTTTGCGTGAGCGGAAAGGTATGCGTGGAATAGTGTTGCCTTGTGAACCTGCTTCTGAATCCATGCAGTGTGATAGAGTGGTTTCTGGGGCACAGCGTCATGAATTTCGAAAGCGCAATGGGTTATGTTTCTACTGTGGTGATGCCTCTCATGCTATTTCAGTCTGCCCTAAGCGGGGAAGACGTTTTGCACGCTCAGTTGTCTTGGGTAGTGTTCAGACTAAGTTTTTGTTAACTGTTACCCTGATATGCTCTCTGTCCTCATTTTCTGCTCAGGCTTTTGTTGATTCTGGAGCAGCTATTAACCTGATGGATTTTGATTTTGCTAAACGTTGTGGGTTTCCCTTGATAACCCTACGGAAGTCTATTCCCCTACTGGGGATCGATTCTACCCCTTTGGCTGAGAATAAACCTCAGTTCTCTACTCAGGTGATAATGAGGTAGAACCTGATCATCAGGAGAGTTGCAAATTTTTGGTTCTGTATAATCTGCATGACATTATCGTACTGGGTTTCCCTTGGTTACAGTCTCATAATCCTGTTTTGGATTGGAAATCTGTGTCTGTTACCAGTTGGGGCTGCCAATGTGTTAATACCAACACTCCTGTTTTTTCTGCCTCCCCCCAGGCTCAGGATGTTCCTGACTTTTGATTGATTTTTCTGATGTGTTTAGTGAAAGTAAATCTGCATCCTTACCTCCCCATAGGAGCTATGACTGCACTATTGAATTAGTGCCTGGTAGTAAATTCCCTAAAGGTCGCCTTTATAACTTGTCTGTACCTGAACATGACGCTATGCGGTTCTTATATCAAGGAGTCATTGGAGAAGGGTCATATCAGACCATCCTCTTCACCCTTAGGTGCCGTTTTTTCTTTGTGGCCAAAAAGGATGGTTCATTAAGGCCGTGTATTGATTATCGTCTCTTGAACAATATTACTGTGAAATATCAATATCCTTTACCCTTGATCTCTGATCTGTTTTCCAGGGTGAAAAACGCTACTTGGTTTACCAAGCTTGACCTCAGGGGGGCATATAACCTTATTCGCATTAAGCACGGGGATGAAGGGAAGACGGCATTTAATACCCATGAAGGGCATTTTGAGTACCTTGTGATGCCCTTTGGGCTCACTAATGCTCCTTCTG
Organism: Oophaga sylvatica; assembly: GCA_033576555.1. Lineage (NCBI taxonomy): Eukaryota > Metazoa > Chordata > Amphibia > Anura > Dendrobatidae > Oophaga > Oophaga sylvatica. The sequence continues at coordinate 205,139,060 of JARQOD010000005.1, read as the reverse complement.
TCTTCCAGTCCTTCATGAATGACATTTTCAGGGATTTTGTGGATAAATTTCTGATTGTTTATTTGGATGATATCTTGATTTTTTCCAATGACTGGGACTCTCATGTAAAACATGTTCGGACTGTGTTCCAGATTTTGAGAGAGAATGCTCTGTATGTGAAGGGATCAAAGTGTCTTTTTGGCGTTCAGAGGATCTCATTTCTGGGATTCATTTTGTCCCCATCTGTTATTGAAATGGACCCGGTCAAAGTTCAGGCCATCTGTGATTGGGTCCAACCTACTTCATTAAAGGCTCTTCAAAGATTCTTGGGTTTTGCCAATTTTTATCGTAAATTTATTGGTAATTTCTCTGTTATTGTTAAACCATTAACTGATTTGACCAAGAAGGGTTCTGATGTGGTGAATTGGCCTCCTGAGGCAGTCTCTGCATTTCAGGAACTTAAGCAGAGATTAACTTCTGCTCCTGTTCTACGGCAGCCTGATGTTTCTCTACCGTTTCAGGTGGAGGTTGATGCCTCTGAAATTGGGGCAGATGCCGTTTTGTCCCAAAGAGATCCAGAGACCTCTAAAAGTAACCCTTGTGCCTTTTTCTCTCGAAAATTTTCTCCCACTGAACGTAATTATGACATGGGTAATCGGGAGTTATTAGCCATGAATTGGGCTTTTGAAGAGTGGAGACATTGGCTGGAGGGAGCAAAACATCAGGTGGTGGTCCTTACGGACCATAAGAATCTAGTTTATCTGGAATCTGCCAAGCGACTTAATCCTAGACAGGCCAGGTGGGCCTTGTTTTTCACACGTTTTAATTTTGTGGTTTTATTTCTTCCTGGCACTAAAAATGTTAAGGCTGATGCCCTCTCGAGGAGTTTCCTGGCGGACTCTCCTGAGTTATCTGATCCTTCTGTTATTTTGAAAGAGGGTGTAGTTCTTTCCGCCATCTCGCCCAATTTGAGACTGGCTCTGGAGGGGTGTCAGGAGGATAAGCCCGAGCGCTGCCCTGTTGGGAAATTGTTTGTCCCGGACCAGTGGAAAAAGAGTGTGATGTCTGAGATTCATTGTTCCGCGTTGGCCGGTCATCCCGGAATTTTTGGTACCAGAGACTTGGTTAGTCGGTCCTTTTGGTGGTCTACCTTGTCTCATGATGTCAGGGAGTTTGTGCAGTCCTGCGGGACTTGCTCTCGCTCCAAGCCTTGCTCTCGTTCTAGTGGTTTGTTGATGCCATTACCTGTGCCCAGGAGACCATGGACCCATATCTCTATGGATTTCATTTCCGACCTCCCTGTTTCTCAGAGAATGACCGTCATCTGGGTGATTTGCGATAGGTTTTCCAAGATGATACATCTTGTGCCATTACCTAAGTTGCCTTCCTCCTCTGAATTGATGCCTTTGTTCCTTCAGCACGTGGTTCGTTTACACGGCATTCCTGAGAACATTGTGTCTGACAGAGGAGTCCAGTTTGTTTCCAGATTTTGGAGGACCTTTTGTTCTAAAATTGGTGTTCAGTTGTCTTTCTCCTCGGCGTTTCATCCTCAGACCAATGGTCAAACTGAGATAACAAACCAGACATTGGAGACTTATCTAAGATGCTTTGTGTCTGCTGATCAGGATGACTGGGTCTCTTTTTGCCTTTGGCTGAGTTTGCTCTTAATAATAGGGCTAGCTCTGCCACTTTGATGTCTCCATTTTTCTGTAATTCTGGGTTTCACCCTCGATTTTCTTCAGGACAGACGGAGGCTTCTGTCTGTCCAGGTGTTGACTCTGTTGTGGAGCATATGCAACAGATTTGGGACCAGGTAGTGGAGAGGTTGTCCCTCTCTCAGGAGAGGGCCCAGCGGTTTTACTAACCGGCATAGGGCTGATGGTACTCGGTTTAAAGTGGGGGACTTGGTCTGGTTGTCCTCAAGAAATATTCCTATGAGAGTGGCATCTCCTAAATTTAAGCCTAGGTTCATTGGACCTTATAAGATCATGGAGATTCTTAATCCTGTTTCTTTTCGTTTGCTTCTTCCAGGGACATTTAAGATCCATAACGTGTTCCACAAGTCCTTGTTGAAGAGGTTTGTTGAGCCAGTGGTTCCTACTACTGTGCCTCCTGACCCTGTTTTGGTTGAGGGCAATCTGGAGTATGTGGTTGAGAAAATATTGAATTCTCGTTTTTCTAGACGGAAACTCCAGTATTTGGTTAAATGGAGAGGTTATGGTCAGGAAGACAATTCTTGGGTGTTTGCTTCGGACATCCATGCTAGGAGACTCATCCGTGCGTATCATAGAACTCATCCTGACCGACCTGGTTGCTCAAATGAGGGTTCGGTGACCCCTCCTCAAGGGGGGGGTACTGTTGTGAATAGGCTGGAAATGAGTTCTGAGCAGAAGCTCCCTCTGGTGGTTACAAACGGTACTGGACTGTCCAGTGAAGATTGTGAGGATTGGGAATCAGGTGTTACTGACTGGTCTTATATAAGGGAGTCGCCTTCCCATCAGGGTTGCCGGTGATCAATTGTTCTGGTCTCAATCCTTGATTCCTGTTTCCTTTGTAGCCTGCTGTGTCGTGTCTGAATCTCCTGCTAACAGATAAGACATTTTCTTCGTTTTGTTTTTGTGCTTGATTTTTGCATTTTTGTCCTGCACTTCTGTGGGGGCCTTCAGGGTCCCCTCTGGGGGCTTTTGCCCTCTCAGTTCAGTTCAGCCACTGATGTTTGTACATTTGCTTTTTCCAGTTTTTTCAGTGGCTGCTGTTTTGTTTTTGGTTACACCAGAGAACTAATTTAGGTGGTAGAGGTCGTGTGATCTCAGGTGTTTTTGAAATTAGTAGAGTTGGTGCTTTTCAAGGTTTTTTGAGATTGCAGTAAGTGCCCTTCCTATCCTTTTCTATTTATAAGTTTGGGCCCCAACGTTTGCTCATACTATTTTCTGTCTGTGTCAGTATTTCTTCTTGTCTAACCGCCATTACATGTTTGGGGGCTTTCTATGTTCTTTGGGGATCTGCTCCGGGGCAGATAGCTTTCCTCTTTCTATCTTTAGGTGTAGTTAGTTTCTCAGGCTGTGACGAGGCGTCTAGGACCAAAGTAGGAACGCTCCACGGCTGCCTCTAGTTGTGGTGGTTAGTCAGGGTACTGCAATCTCATAGTTTCCAACTGCTCTGGTGTATTTCCTTTTTTGCCTGCTCTCCTCAGCTACCAAATCATAACAGACCAGGATCTAAAAACGTCAAGGCTGACGCTCTGTCACGTAGTTTTGAGCCATTATCCGCCCCCGATCCACCGTCCCCCATTCTTCAACCCAGTGTTGTTATTGCCGAAGTGTCGTCGGAATTGGAGCGAGAGATTGTGGAGGCACAATCTTTAGCGCCAAGGTCCAAACCTGAAAATAAGTTGTTCGTGCCTCAGCATTTGCGCACTAAACTCCTGTGGGGGTTCCATGATTCGAAATTGAGTGCACACCCTGGTATAGCGGCCACGCGTGAAGCAGTGGCAAGACTTTTTTGGTGGCCTTTAATGACTTCGGATATTAAGATGCATGTTGCTGCATGTGGGATATGTGCCCGTTCTAAGAGCTCTCATTGCCAGCCGGCCGGGGAATTGGCGCCTTTCCAATTCCGGGAAGACCGTGGACTCATTTGTCCATGGACTTCATTACCAATCTGCCATCCTCCCGTGGAAATACTGTAATCTGGGTAATTGTGGACAGATTTTCTAAACTAGCACATTTTGTACCCATGGCAAGTTTACCGTCAGCAGAGACTCTCTCCAGACATTTCCTTTCTCAGGTGGTACGTTTACACGGGGTGCCTACTAATATTGTGTCAGATAGAGGGACGCAATTTGTGTCTAAGTTTTGGCGGGCTGTTTGCAAAAAGTTGGGGATATCGTTGTCTTTTTCCTCAGCGTACCACCCAGAGACCAACGGGCAAACTGAACGCACCAACCAGTCGCTTGAACAAATTCTTCGGTGCCTGACTTCTACTCTGCAAAGCGACTGGTCTGAGGCCTTACCATTAGCAGAGTTCGCCTTCAACAACCGGGTAAACCAGTCTACCGGTAGGTCACCATTTTTTATTAATTATGGGATAAATCCTCATTTTGGCGAGTTCTCGCGTATTGATTCTGGTTGCCCGGGGCTGAGGACGGGATTAGTCGTCTCAGGAATCTCTGGTCGAAAGTTCGACAAAATATTTCCAGGGCTCAGGAAAAGTATAAACATTTTGCGGATAAAAAAAGGGACTCTGTTCAGATTTTGCGATGTGGAGATAAGGTTTGGCTTTCTACACGGAACATAAGTCTCCGAATACCTTCCACTAAACTAGGGCCTAAATGTATTGGCCCTTACGAAGTCATCGAGGTGGTTAACCCGGTAGCCTATCGCCTTCGTCTCCCTCCCTCTTTGAAACTCCATAATGTATTTCATAGGTCCTTACTTAAACCCCTGGGGTCAGTGAGGGAAGATACAGACGCCGTTCCTTTGCCCGTTATGGTTGATGGGCATATGGAGTTCGAAGTACAACACATTGTGGACTCCAGGGGGTTCAGGGATCTTTGCAGTATCTGGTACATTGGAAGGGGTATGGTCCGGAGGATCGGTCTTGGGTGCCAGCCACATCGGTTCACGCTAATCGTTTGGTTCGTGCATTCCATGCCCGTCATCCTGATAAGCCTGGGGGTCCAGAGGCCCCCCGTTGAAAGGGGGTACTGTCATGGTTTGCTGAGTTTGTGGGAAAAGGTAGGTTAAGGGTTAATTTGGATGGCCTCACTCTGGGATTCTGGGAGGCTTCTTATAGCCTCATTGTGGGGCCATTCCTTGTCGCTTATACTTTGACCCTTGGCCGAGTGTGTGTGACCCTGTGTTTTGTGCTTGTGATTCTTTATGCTTGCTTGGTTTTGACTTGGTTCTGTTCCCATTACGAGTTCTGCCTGCCCCTCCTGTACTGCGTTGCTATCTCGTGTATGACGTCTTGCCTTTGTCCTGACAATTCTCTGCTTATCCCTCCTGTACTGCGTTGCTATCTTGTGTATGACTCCTGGCTTATGTTCTGACTATTCTCTGCTCGCCCCTTCTGTACTGCGCCGTCCTCTCCGTGTATGACCCTCGTTTGTCTGACCTGAGTTTCCCTATTCACTAATCCAGGGTCCCTGTAAAGTCCTGCACTCACCTCCAGTAGCAGAACGCTAGGCCCCGCCCCCTGTGGTCACATGATCGCAGGTCCTTTTACTTACTGCTACTCTCACCACGCTGCTCTGGTCCCGTCTGCCGGAGCCCCCCCTGCGGCATCTGACCCCGGGCCCTTCCACAGTGTGGGTGAGTCACCCTGCTCAGCCGTGGCAGTTCACTGGCGCTGACAGGGTCGTTACATTGTACCTCTACTACGCATCTGGCAGTCAAGAGTGTAGGTCTGTGCTCCGAACAATGGGGCTCTACTACTGTTTGGTAGTTCTGTCCCCTCAGACCTATCACTGCTCTACACCAAATAAGCATTTCACTCATTGGGGGTATCACAATGGGGTTCGGGTCTGTTACCCGTACATTACCAATCTCACCACCGGTCAGTTTCACTTGCTGCTGGCATATCAGGGCCCGGATCTCCTTCTGGATCACTCCCTTTTGCTTTGGCCTGGCAACATCGGCGAGCTGTTGGAGTAAAAACACAACCTCCTCCAAACAGTTGCTAATAATGTTAGTGCCCAAAACCACATTCAACCCATTTTCCTCATTAACAGTCTTCACTACAAGAAGTCCCTGATCCTTCAGCTCCACTCTCTCCACTTTTACGTCGACATTTTTAGCCCCCACTAAGTCAAGAGGGAGGCCATTAGAGGCGTATACGGCAAAGTCAGGGTCTGGGGGTTGGAGACCGTCCATGGACCAGTATCTATTGTAGAGAACATCAGGTATGATGGTTACCTGAGATCCAGTGTCCAGCAGGGCAGGGATTGCGATCCCGTCCAGTATGATGGACAGGTAGAGTCTTCCTCCCACAAACCTGCGGTTCCAGTCTGAGGGGCTTGATGAGTCTATTCCTGGGTGTTGGCCCTCGGACCCAGGATTTGCTCGTTTAAAGGACACCGACGTGCTGGGTGACCTTCTCTGTGGCAGCGGTAGCAGATGATCTCTCGGCGAGGATGATGCTGGTCGCAGTTCCCTCCAGGGGGTGGCGTTGTCCTCCTCCGATGGGGCGGCGTCCTCCTTCTCCTCCGGTTCATCCAAGGAACATCCTCTGGGCAGTCAGCTAGCAGGATCTTTCCTTCCATCTCAGGTTCCGTCTGCAGTTGCAGGGCACTCATTACAGTGGCCAGGTTTTTGGTCAACTGGCGCACTTCTGAGCGCAGACAGTCTAGCTCAGTAGGGGGCGCCACTTGCGTTTTGACTTCCGCAACCAGCGGGGAAAAGGTGGATGCTGCTGGTTTTAGAGTGGTTTCACCCGGGAGACACTGGGTTGCCATCTCGGGCGTTTCCAGTGGTCGCAGTCCTTTTATAGCCATATCCTTAAGGGCATCAAAGGTAGCATCAGGATGATCCAAGGACCACCAGTGCACAGTTCTGCTTTCAGCTTGGGACCTCAGTCCCCGTACAAATAGTTCTTTTAACATTTTATTTTCATAGGTGACATTCATTGGGTTAACCTGTCTGAGAGCTCGCAGGGCCCCCTGTAGTCGGCAGGTGTAGTCCCTAATGCTATCATCTGGTTACTGGGAGCATTGGTAAAACCTCATCCGGAGATCTGTTTCAGTGCGGTCCTCAAAGATGGTCTGTAGCTTTAAGAAAATTGCAAGCACTGATTCCTGGTCTGCAGCGGTCCAGGTCTCTACTTCCCTCTCTGCAGCACCGGTCAGTTGTCCCACTACCACTGCAGCTCTCTGCTTTTCCGTCATAGGGTACATGTCCATTATACTGCATATTTTACGTTTGAACCCTGACAGGGTGTCTGGCTTGCCGCTGTACTGAGGGAGCCACTTTGCTCCAGGCATGTAGGGCAGAGTCAGTGGTACTATCGGAACCACAGGACCTGGTGAGGGGCCAGCGTTTCCATCCTGTGCGGCAGCGCCGAGGGGTAAATCATTGGGGCGGCCAGCCTGGGCCGCGCTGTCAGCTTGCTGCGACATATCTGCGCTCCCCTAGTTAAGCGTGGCCTACCTTCTCCTGTAGGCCGCAGCTTCCTCTGGTTCTAGTAGTGAGAAGGATCTGTGTCGCCGGCGCTCTCACGTCAGAGCGTTCACTGAAGCTCTCCACAGGACCTGCCGCCGTGTCAGCGTTGGGGGCGTGTCTGGGACTTAGCGCGCTTTTACAGGTACGCCTCCTTCTCTTCGCGCCGTAATGCTGCAATTTGGTGGGCAATGGCGGACAAGGGTGGGAAACCTTCACCACTTTATGCAACAGTCTTTTAGTGAGGCACACAGTACCCGGTGGCAACGGGCACAAATTACTCCGTTGCTGCAGGGCACGAAATCCTGTTTGTGATGCCAGAAAGAGATGAATTGCCCTCCAGAGCAATGGGAACTCGGATCTGAGCCTGTAGACTACTATGGGGAATGTCACAGCAACACAGCTCAGTCCGTGGCTCACCTTTTAATGTGGGATATTTACAGGTGAATTGAATATTGGTATGGGGATTCGTGACGCCACTTGTGGTACCTGGTCAGGATGACCAGCGCTGCTATGCAGATCCACTGAAGGGTTAATATTGTGCAGCTAGATGTTAAGCCTTCCACAAGTAAGGCCGAGTCCTTCAGGGCAGATAGATGTGCAGGGGTGCAGGACGGACGGGGACCCGGCAGTGAGGGGTAATAAGGTAGACACACACACACAAGTCACTTTGGTACCTTTACTGAAGATGTTGCAGGCACTCCCCGGAGCACTGTAGGGTGAAAGGTGCACATCCAGATTCCTCCACTGGGTAGGTGTGTGGCCTCCTGTTCTCTGCCTTTTTGTAGTAAAGTCCTGACCTGCTTGTAGCTAGGCCTAACTTGGTCTCCGTCTTGCACCTGGCTGACCTTGTGGTTGGACCCCTTTCTTGAAGTACACAGTCTCTATTTGCAGTGCACTGCTGGACTCCATACTCCTGGTCCGGTTACGTATCAGCTCTGTGGTACTCCTGGGACTAGTAGTCCTCCAGGAACTCCGGTGTTCTCCTAATGGGTCGTGGAGATCCCTATAGGTTTGGACCCCGGTGTCCGGTGGGTATAGTTGGGATGAGCAATTTAAGCTCCTCTGTCCCTCATTTGCTTTCCACTCGCCTTCGGCCTACCCGGGCCCTCACACGATCACACACTGGCAGTTGGTTGGCTGCCTCTTCGCCGCTCTTCTAGCGTCGGCACGCTTTCTTACTGAGCTGCACTTACTAGATTCAGTTCTGAATAGGCTGAAGTGGGTTCTGTCCCACCTGTACTAGCCTCCACTCTCTCTTGAACTGAATTACTCTGCAGTCTTTCTAATCTCAGCTCTTCACTTCACCTTACTGCAGACTGACTGAGCTCTCTGAGGTAACTGCCTTGAATGGCTTCACTGGCTGAATGCCTCGATGTTTCTGTGTTCACTCTGCTTTTGTATGTCTAAACAGCTCCCTCTGGTGGTCTTTGGGATAGGTGAACGTGAGTGAATGTGCATAATAACCTCTAGTGGTATATTCTTTCAGTGCACCCTTCTGGAAAATATGGATCCAGTCGCAGCTGGGCTCCACAAATGCACGGATCCGAGAAATATTTTTGAGTTTGAGATGGCAGGAGGAGGCTAGGGTTTGGATATGTGGCTTGAAAGAAAGGACAGAGTCGAGGATCACCCTGAGGCACCGAGTATGTGGGACAGGGGAAAGTGAGCAGCCGTTGACATTGAGGGACAGGTCTGGTGGAGGGGTAGAGTGAGATGGGGGGAAGATGATGAATTCTGTTTTGTCCATGTTCAGTTTTAGAAAGCGAGCAGAAAAGAAAGCTGAAATAGCGGACAGACAGTGTGGTATTTTTGTCAGTAAGGAGGTGAGGTCAGGTCCAGATAGGTAGATCTGCATGTCATCTTCATAGAGATGATACTGCAAACCGTGGGATTCTATGAGCTGTCCCCGGCCGAAGGTGTAGATGGAGAAGAGTAGGGGTCCTAGAACTGAGCCTTGAGGAACACCGACAGAGAGGGGGCGAGGTGAGGAGGTGGTGTGGGAGAGGGAGACACTGAATGTTCGATCTGTTAGATATGATGAGATCCAGGATAGGGCCAAGCCTGTGATGCCCAGAGATGAGAGAATCTGGAGCAGGAAGGAGTGGTCCACAGTGTCAAAGGCAGAAGACAGGTCCAGGAGAAGGAGAACAGAGTAGTGTCGCTTGCTCTTGGCAGTTAGTAGGTCGTTGGTGACATATAGCTTACCTTATAGTGACCATCAGACGCTCCGCCGGAGAAATTGAGAAGCGACATTAGGTGTCGGATCTTCGGATTTGTTCTCCAATACGCTCCAGCAAAAAGTCAAAATTTTCTTTCTTCATCCGAAGGTAGGCAAAAAATTTCTCCGGATTTTCTCTCAGCTCCATGCACAATGTAGAATACACTCCACGAGTTTGTCTCTGTGCTGTGATGGGGTGGATCCACATACGGCGGCGTCGGTGGCGCTGATGCATGCGCTGCTGTATCTTTCTCTCCTTCTCCATAACTATCATCTTTAAGCGATTCGCCTCCGCAGTAAAATCCACCAGATTCTAGAATATATTGCCAATAATAACATCCATCTTCGCCAGTCACTTGCTCTTCTCTCCAACCTGTACTTGCTCCTCTACAACCTGTCAAAGATGGGCTGTAAAACAGTGTATATATAGGATTACAGTAGCCAATCACGTTTTTAAAAAACCGGATCCGTCGTAATCCGGCGAAAAATGGATAAAAAACCGGATGCAACAGATTGGACGGATCCGGTTTTTGGTCGGATGCCCGAGACGCATCCGGCGAAAAACCAGATCCGTCTCATCTGGTTTTACATACTAGTTGCCGGATCCGGCGCTCCGGCACGACGCCGGATCGCACCGTCAGGCGCAAAACGGATGTGTGAAAGAGGCCTTAGTGATCCATTAGTGATCTTTCTGTCCCCATCATTCTTTCTCACACGGTGGAAAGAGGCCGGGAAACAAGTGTTGAACGACTTTAATATTGTCGATCACACTTGTTTAGCGTCCTGAATTCAGCGCATGTAAATACAATTGAAATGCTTCTGGGTGTTGGTGTAATATGTTAGCATTTGGGGCCCCATTTTAAACTTTGCCTAGGGCACCACTTTGCCTAAAACCGGCCCTGCACAGAAGGACCTGTTGCGCGTGGATATTTACATTCTGTTATTACGGGATGAAGAATGAGGAATAAGAACAGGTGAGGGATACTAATGGGATTAACCTTCATATGATTATATTCCATTATACATGGGATTATTTAATGATGTACTGGCTGTGTTATAGATTGGAATTAATTAACCTATCATCTAATGTGCCAATACCTTAATGAATAAAATGCTTGAGGAAACGCGTCGGAAGGCACATAGGGTCAGTCCAGGGCGGCTAGTGATAGGGCAAGCTGTGGACTGCCCTTGTAAGGGCTGGAATTCAGGGATACCAGGGTCAGCCGTAATAATAATAGGGTTTGACAGGGATTGTACTGGGACCCAGACTACTTGAATTGCAGGAAAGAAGGAAGGGAAGAGCCTACAAATGGTGAGATTGTTCCTTTTTTATTATCTGCAAGAAATGATATATGGCAGAAAAATTTATTTTCGATATGGTGAACAATACAGACATGAATAGCTCACCTTTATTTCTTATGGTAGGGTTTTGAGCTTGATATAGTTCTACATGTTGTTATATGTTTCATAGATTAATATGTGTGATCCATGTGTGATCCAAATATCTTGAAACCTACTCCTTATCTCTGACAGAGATTTATTGGTTATATCTTCCCAAACAGGGAGTAAAAAACTTGTGTAAATTTTGTGATGATGTATTATTCACAATGATTTTATAGAGGTTATGGACCTCTTTTTAGAAGACTAACTAGTAAAAGTTAGGTTTTAAAACCACAATTTTTTTCTTTGAAGAAGGCGACGGTACGTGCCCAGTCGACAACGTTGAGTCTTTGAAGCCTCCTGCGTAGTCCTCAATACAGAGACTCCTGTGACCTGACAGGGTATGGGTCACAGTGCTGACAGGGTTAAGCGAGGCTTGTCGATTGTTCACCGAGGATTCAAGGAACCATCCCCGGTAAAAGTCAAAGTCTCTATCAGGCGTCACAGAAGCACTCCTGACTGTAGCGGAGTGATTGGCAGCTCAAATGGTCGGAGTCAGTCTGCACCCGGTGCGCTTCTTGTCAGAGCACCTGCTGTAAGTCCCTGTCACAGCTGGGTGCACATCTACATCACTAACTGTCTCTGAAGCAGGAGCCCTCCTCAGCCGCGTGCTGTGCCTTCCTGCCAATTCTGCCTGTCTTCACGCGCGCGCTGTGTTACTCCTGGTCATGCTTAGCCATGCCCCCTGTCTGCAAGCCTAAAGATCGGTCCTGTTGCTTAAACATTCCCCCGGACAACAGGGGAGACAGCCCCAACAGTTCTGGACCTGGCACAAGAGAGGAACCCCAACCTGGTTTCTCTTCTTCTTACAGATGCACATACTGAAATACTGATAAATAGGGGCCAAGGCTGTTTCAGATATCCATGACCAGTCAGATCACAGACCGGCCGCACATCTGCAGATCTGAGCATGACAACTTCATAAGAAATATAAGAAACTGTCATGCTCTTGTCAGGAGATGTGCGGCCAGCCGGTAAATTGCGATCCGACATCGGACCGATTATCACGGACATCTGAAAGAGACCTAAACATGATAAAGTCTACCCAAATATTTCTTTTGTCTCCTTAGCTCTTGTCATGCTTCATTTTTCTTTGCTAAAGGCCTGTATTTTAGCATTTATTTTGCTTCTTAATTGCAGTTGATTGTTTACTCATTGAAATGACAATTTAAAATGAGTGCATGTAATCTCTCGATCATAATGAATATTAATCATCAGTAAACAATGCATCAATATTCATTTGTACAGAAATTGAAAATGAAAGGCAGAACTGAAGGAAGGTTTTTACTGGGCTATAAAACATAGTATAACAAAGTTACTAAGAAGTACAAGGAAAGAAACAAATATTAACTTGTTGTAAAGTTAGATTACACCATGAGCCAGAATCAGGTAGCAACGGGCACATTGCCCTCTAGTGGCCAAAAATAAATACATTATTCGCGAAAGCATTACAATATTACACTACAAGATTAAAAACTATTTCCAATTTCTAATCATATTGCAATGATAATTAATAAATTGACGCATACTTTTTACCCCATTAGGATGCTAAGAATTTAGTTATTTTTTAATGTTTTCATTTTGCATTTCAGGGATACATCTCAAAGCCTGCATAGATGAAACATGCAGCTTTATATAATTAATACAGCTCCTCTTTACAAATACTTTTTTACAGTTTCTAAAAGAGCTTAAACATTTTAAAGAATAGGATTGCAGCAAAAAAAACTGCAAAAGTGAAATTCCTCAATGCAAATTCACCATTTGAGGGGATAGTCTTCTATCAGCTTATACAGATTATATATTTTATTTTGAAATTTTCTAGTTTACTTTGTGCATGAATTTTTTATGTTTTCCAAGATCACCGTAGTCATTGAATATGATTGTTTGCTTTCAGAGTATAAAGATCTGTCCAGGTTATGCGATGATCACAGAGATGCAGTTTTTGTTAAATTTATGGTCCAGTTATTAGACCTCTTGACAGCAGGCATATTTTTAAAGACCGCAAGGACACAAAGTATATTAGAAAATGTTAAAATGTTGCACTATATAATAAATCATTTTTATGCTGAAACTAGAAAACCTATCTAACGTTAACATTTTGGATAGAAGTAGAGTAGACTTTGGATCATAACGTTCTGTAGACAATTTTTAGGGTAGCAATATCCTCAGGTGCATTAATAAAATTAAGTATATGTGTTTAAAGCTGTCATTATCAAGGACTCAAGTTTTACATGTAGATACATTATCAAAAAAGCATTAAGAAAAATATGTTGTCTGGCTCTTAGGCCACATGCACATTATGAGTATTTGGTCAGTATTTTACCTCAGTATTTGTAAGCCAAAACCAGGTGGGGAACAATCAGAGGAAAAGTATAATAGAAACACGTCACCACTTATGTATTTATCATCCACTTTTGGTTGTGGCTTACAAATACTGAGGTAAAAAAACTCACCAAATAATGAACGTGTGAACGTGGCCTTAGTCATCTGACTCTGAAATACAACCAAAAGGGTGCTGGATAGTGGAGTCTCACAGTATTAGAAATGGCACAAGGTTGCGGGGCTTCCTGAACACCTTTAGTGTTATGGCCCCAATGCCTCTTAATAGAACATGGCCAATTTTCAGTCCAAGGTAAAATAGTCAATACTTGCTTCCTCTCTAATAATAAAGTATGCATAATTGAAAAAGACAAGGGTATCATTTCACAAAGGTTTTCCCCCCTTAAATTCCACTCATTTACTGATAAACATTTTAGCTATATTGTACTAAATGAATAGTTTACGGCCAAAATACATCGCTCTGCAATATATTGTTAGCTATTTCCATTTCACACCAGCCAATAGTATATTTATTTTAGGACTGTCTTATCAACCAATCATATACATTTACTTAACCCCTTTCCCACCTTGGACATATCCATACGTCCCGTGACTTGTGCCTTATTGACCGATTTTGCATGCACGCAGGCTGTGCATGTGCAATCACTGCAGGGTGTCAGCTGATTCTGACAGCTGACACCCGGCAATCAGTGCCAGGAGAGGTCCCGCACCGTTCCCGGCACCTTAACCCCTTAAATACTGCGATCAAACTCGATCGCAGCATTTCGGCAGTCTGCGGAAGAAAGACAGCCCCTCTGCCCTTGGATTGGAGACCCCACGACGTCATCGTGGGGTTCCAATGGTTGCCATGGTGACCCGATGTCATCATGACGACATCCGGGTCTCCAGAGCTAGCAAAGTTGCTAGATCATGCTCAGAGCATGATCAGCAACTTTGTCTGTCTCTGCAGCACTGACAGTTTGCATAGCAAAGGGATGCTGCTGAATCAACATACTATACAAGCGATAAGCCTGCAAAAAATGATAGTCCGATAGTGGAAAAAAGTAAAAAAAAGTTAAAACAAAGTTTATAAATTTTTGTAAAAATATTTTAAAAAAATCAAAAACTAATAATAAAAAAATCAAAATATATTGTATTATATATTAAATATATTTATTGTAAATAAATATTTGTATGAAATATATTGTATGAAAAAACATAAACAATAAAAGTAAACATATTTCGAATCGTCTCTTTCGGAACAACCCAATCTATGAAACTGTCCAACTAATGAACCCCTTTAATGAACACCATAAAAAACAAGGCAAAAAACAAGGCAAAAAACAATGCTCTATCATTATACCGCCGAACAAAAAGTGGAATAAAACATGATCAAAAGACGAATATAAGTAAACATGGTACCGGTGAAAACGTCATTCTGTCACACAAAAAATAAGCTGCCATACAGCTCCATAAGCAGAAAATTAAAAAAGTAATAGCTCTCAGAAAAAAGCGATGCAAAAATAATTAACTTTTTCTATAAAATAGTTTTTATAATGTAAAAGCGCTGAAACATAAAAAAAATATAATTGTGGTATCACTGTAATTGTACTGACCTGAAGAATAAAACTGCCTTATCAACTTTACCATATGCAGAACATAAAAAAAAATCCTCAATTACTGATTTTTCTTCATTCTGCCACCCAAAAAATTGGAATAAAAAAATCAAAAAATGTCATGTCTATGAGAATGGCACCAATAAAAATGTCAACTTGTCCAGCAAAAAACAAGCCCTCATATGACTCTGTGGCCCGAATTATGGAAAAATTAAAATTATAGCTCTTAAATTATGGTGAAGCAAGAACTATTTTTTGCAGTAAAAAGCATCTTTTAGTGTGTGACCGCAGCCAAACATAAAAACCTAATATCACTGGTATCACTGTAATTGCACCAACCCGAAGAATAAAATCACCTAATCGCTTGTACCGCATGAGGATCGGCATAAAAATAAATAAAACCAATTCTTCACCTGCTGTTTTTTTCAATCTGCCTCCCAAAGATCGCAGTAAGGCTCAGCTCACATTTATCCTACGCCCTTCACTGAACACTTTCACCGGGGTTTCTGTGTAAATCTCTAAAATACGTGATTTAGATGGTACCCCAGGCAGAAGATTCTCTAGAATGAGGCAAATGGAGGCACTGTGGACCTCATAGGACCTGTGATACGGCAGTGACCGTCTTTTTAGGATTGCATAAAAGTGCCATCGGCCACAGTTTTGTGCACTTCTGAAAAGAAGGACAACGCTGAACTGAGGCCAGACGGAGTCCAGAGTAACTCTGCTGCTTAACTATAGTGAATGGATCCCTCGGGGGTTTCATCTGAATCACGTCACTCAGAGATTTAAATGAAAACCCCAAAGTAAGTGCTCAGCATAGAGCACCGGATAAATGTGATCCCAAACGTTATGCAAAATTTTTGCTATAAAAGCTTCAAATCAATCCACAAAAAAAGCAAGCCCCCACTCAGGTCTGTCATCTGTTAATATTGGGAGCTTCTCCGTTACTAGTAATACAAAGGCTCTGGAAAAGCAAAATGGCTCTATATACACCAAAAGAAATTCAGAAAATTCTGAGCTCCCAAATTCAAATGCCCACCTTCCTTCTGAGCCCCACAGTGTACCTAAACCACATATAGCGTCCACATGTTTGGCATTTCTGAAGTGATGAGAGCCTGCTTAACTTATGAATGCATGTCTCCAGAAGCATGAGATGGCCTTAACGTACTGGTCACTGCAGCGTACTGGTCACTACAACGGCAGTTTGCGATTTTCACTCGGCAACATTCATTGCTGCCTCCCGAATTCAAATCTGACAATGAAAATGTTTAACTGGCTCTTGTTTTATGATATCAAAAAGTTTTCCTTTAACTCCTTAACCCCTTCCCGACATGCGCCGTACTGGTACTGCTCTGTGGGAGCTGCGTTCCCACAAAGAGCAGTACTAGTATGGCACTGAGATTGCGCGGCCTCACGGTGAGTGCCGCGGCGATCACATGCGGGTGTCAGCTGTATGACACGGTGACACCCCGCAGCAATGCCCACGATCGGTGCTAGCACCGATCGTGGGCATTTAAACCCTCTGATGCCGCTGTCAGTAGTGACAGCGACATTGAGGGGCATTGCGCAGGGAGGGGGCTCTGTTATGTTTCGGTAGCTGAGGAGTGCAGGTAAAAAAGGCAATACACCAGAGCAGTTAAAATCTATGAGATTGCAGTACCCTGACTAACCACCACAACTAGAGGCAGCCGTGGAGCGTTCCTACGTTGGTCCTAGACGCCTCGTCACAGCCTGAGAAACTAACTACACCTAAAGATAGATATAGGAAAGCTATCTGCCCCGGAGCAGAACCCCAAAGATAATAGAAAGCCCCCAAACATGTAATGGCGGTTAGACAAGATGAAATACTGACACAGAAAGAAAATAGTATGAGCAAACGCTGGGGCCCAAACTAACTAAATAGAAAAGGATAGGAAGGGTACTTACTGCAATCCCAGAAAACCCTGAAAAGCACCAACTCTACTAATTTCAAAAACACCTGAGATCACACGACCTCTTCCACCTAAATTAGTTCTCTGGTGTAACAAAATCAAAACAGCAGTCACTGAAAAAACTGGAAAAAGCAAAAGTACAAACATCAGTGGCTGAACAAAACTGAGAGGGCAGAAGCCCCCGGAGGGGACCCTGAAGGCCCCCACAGAAGTGCAGGACAAAATGCAAAAATATAGCACAAACACAAAAGAAGAAAATGTCTTATCTGTTAGCAGGAGATGCAGACACGACACAGCAGGCTACAAGGGAAACTGGAATAAAGGATTCAGACCAGAACAATTGATCACCGGCAACCCTGATGGGAAGGTGACTCCCTTATATAAGACCAGTCAGTAACACCTGATTCCCAGTCCTCACAATCTTCACTGGACAGACTAGCACCGCTTGTAACCACCAGAGGGAGCCTCTGCTCAGAACTCATCTCAAACCCATTCACAACAGTACCCCCCCCTTGAGGAGGGGTCACCGAACCCTCATTTGAGCAACCAGGTCGGTCAGGATGAGTTCTATGATACGCACGGATAAGTCTCCTAGCATGGATGTCCGAAGCAAACACCCAAGAATTGTCTTCCTGACCATAACCTCTCCATTTAACCAAATACTGGAGTTTCCGTCTAGAAAAACGAGAATCTAATATTTTCTCAACCACATACTCCAGATTGCCCTCAACCAAAACAGGGTCAGGAGGCACAGCAGCAGGAACCACTGGCTCAACAAACCTCTTCAACAAGGACTTGTGGAACACGTTATGGATCTTAAATGTCCCTGGAAGAAGCAAACGAAAAGAAACAGGATTAATAATCTCCATGATCTTATAAGGTCCAATGAACCTAGGCTTAAATTTAGGAGATGCTACTCTCATAGGAATATTCTTTGAGGACAACCAGACCAAGTCCCCCACTTTAAACCGAGGACCATCAGTTCTATGCCAGTTAGCAAACCGCTGGGCCTTCTCCTGAGAGAGGGACAACCTCTCCACTACCTGGTCCCAAATCAGTTGCATACGCTCCACAACAGAGTCAACACCTGGACAGACAGAAGCCTCCGTCTGTCCTGAAGAAAATCGAGGGTGAAACCCAGAATTACAGAAAAACGGAGACATCAAAGTAGCAGAGCTAGCCCTATTATTAAGAGCAAACTCAGCCAAAGCCAAAAAAGAGACCCAGTCATCCTGATCAGCAGACACAAAGCATCTTAGATAAGTCTCCAATATCTGGTTTGTTCTCTCAGTTTGACCATTGGTCTGAGGATGAAATGCCGAGGAGAAAGACAATTGAACACCCAGTTTAGAACAAAAAGTCCTCCAAAATCTGGAAACAAACTGGACTCCTCTGTCAGGCACAATGTTCTCAGGAATGCCGTGTAAACGAACCACATGCTGAAGGAACAACGGCACCAATTCAGAGGAGGAAGGCAACTTAGGTAATGGCACAAGATGTATCATCTTGGAAAACCTATCACAAATTACCCAGATGGTGGTCATTCTCTGAGAAACAGGAAGGTCGGAAATGAAATCCATAGAGATATGGGTCCATGGTCTCTTGGGCACAGGCAATGGCATCAACAAACCACTAGAGCGAGAGCAAGGCTTGGAGCGAGAGCAAGTCCCGCAGGACTGCACAAATTCCCTGACATCACGAGACAAGGTAGGCCACCAAAAGGACCGACTAACCAAGTCTCTGGTACCAAAAATTCCGGGATGCCCAGCCAACGCGGAACAATGAATCTCAGATATCACACTCTTTTTCCACTGGTCCGGGACAAACAATTTTCCAACAGGGCAGCACTCGTGCCTATCCTCCTGACACCCCTCCAGAGCAAGTCTCAAATTGGGCGAGATGGCGGAAAGAACTACACCCTCTTTCAAAATAACAGAAGGATCAGATAACTCAGGAGAGTCCGCAAGGAAACTCCTCGAGAGGGCATCCGCCTTAACATTCTTAGTGCCAGGAAGAAAGGAAACCACAAAATTAAAACGTGTGAAAAACAAGGTCCACCTGGCCTGTCTAGGATTGAGTCGCTTGGCAGATTCCAGATAGACCAGATTCTTATGGTCCCTAAGGACCACCACCTGATGTTTGGCTCCCTCCAGCCAATGTCTCCACTCTTCAAAAGCCCACTTCATGGCCAATAACTCCCGATTACCCACGTCATAATTACGTTCAGTAGGAGAAAATTTTCGAGAGAAAAAGGCACAAGGGTTACTTTTAGAGGTCTCTGGATCTTTTTGGGACAAAACGGCACCGCCCCAATTTCAGAGGCATCAACCTCCACCTGAAATGGCAGAGAAACATCAGGCTGCCGTAGAACAGGAGCAGAAGTGAATCTCTGCTTAAGTTCCTGAAATGCAGAGACTGCCTCAGGAGGCCAATTCACCACATCAGAACCCTTTCTGGTCAAATCAGTTAATGGTTTAACAATAACCGAGAAATTACCAATAAATTTACGATAAAAATTGGCAAAACCCAAAAATCTCTGAAGAGCCTTTAATGAAGTAGGTTGGACCCAATCACAGATGGCCTGAACCTTGACCGGGTCCATTTCAATAACAGATGGGGACAAAATTAATCCCAGAAATGAGATCCTCTGTACGGCAAAAAGACACTTTGATCCCTTCACATACAGAGCATTCTCTCTCAAAATCTGGAAAACAGTTCGAACATGTTTCACATGAGAGTCCCAGTCATTAGAAAAAATCAAGATATCATCCAAATAAACAATCAGAAATTTGTCCACAAAATCCCTGAAAATGTCATTCATGAAGGACTGGAAGACGGAAGGAGCATTAGTGAGCCCAAAGGGCATCACCAGGTACTCAAAATGCCCTTCAGGGGTATTGAATGCCGTCTTCCATTCATCCCCGTGCTTAATGCGAATAAGGTTATACGCCCCCCTGAGGTCAAGCTTGGTAAACCAAGTAGCGTT
Organism: Oophaga sylvatica; assembly: GCA_033576555.1. Lineage (NCBI taxonomy): Eukaryota > Metazoa > Chordata > Amphibia > Anura > Dendrobatidae > Oophaga > Oophaga sylvatica. Next base: position 205,119,414 of record JARQOD010000005.1, on the reverse strand, counting down.
TTTCACCCTGGAAAACAGGTCAGAAATCAAGGGTAACGGGTATTGATATTTCACAGTAATATTGTTCAAGAGACGATAATCAATACACGGCCTTAATGAACCATCCTTTTTGGCCACAAAGAAAAAACCGGCACCTAAGGGTGAAGAGGATGGTCTGATATGACCCTTCTCCAATGATTCCTTGATATAAGACCGCATAGCGTCATGTTCAGGTACAGACAAGTTAAAAAGGCGACCTTTAGGGAATTTACTACCCGGCACTAATTCAATAGCGCAGTCATAGCTCCTATGGGGAGGCAAGGATGCAGATTTACTTTCGCTAAACA
>JARQOD010000005.1:205083294-205118988 GCA_033576555.1 Oophaga sylvatica | reverse complement strand
ACCGAGGTGCCGAATGTGCTAATGTGGCTACCAAGTGGCCAAAGTGGCTACCAAGTGGCCAAAGTGGCTACAGAGGTGCCGAATATGCCAAAGTGGCTACCAAGTGGCCAAAGTGGCTACCGTGGTGCAGAATGTGCCAAAGTGGCTACCAAGTGGCCAAAGTGCCTACAGAGGTGCTGAATTTGCCAAAGTGGCTACCAAGTGGCCAAAGTGGCTACCGTGGTGCAGAATGTGCCAAAGTGGCTACCAAGTGGCCAAAGTGGCTACCGAGGTGCCAAATGTGCCAAAGTGGCTACCAATTGGCAAAAGTGGCTACCGTGGTGCAGAATGTGCCAAAGTGGCTACCAAGTGGCCAAAGTGGCTTCCGAGGTGCCGAATGTGCCAAAGTGGCTACCAAGTGGCCAAAGTGGCTACCAAGGTGCTGAATATGCCAAAGTGGCTACCAAGTGGCACCGAGGTGCCGAATGTGCCAAAGTGGCTACCAAGTGGCCAAAGTGGCTACCGGGGTGCCGAATGTGCCAAAGTGGCTACCAAGTGGCCAAAGTGGCTACCGAGGGGCTGTGTGCACCAAAGTGGCTACCAATGATTCTTGCATGCCAAAATGGCTACCAAGGGGCCAAAGTGGCTAACAGGGGGCCATATACGACCCATCCCAGGTTGTGCCATCGCTATACACAACATTCATATTCTAACTTTACTTTCCTACAGTCGACACCTGATACACTGCTGTAAAGCTGGCAGCGCTGTTCAAGCACCATGTATTTCCTTCAGGAAATGCCCATCTAGTTCTTCTTCTCCGCGTTTTCTGCAATTAATGTGGCCCGAACCGTTCGGCGCAGAGACCCCGTTCAGGCGGCGTTTCGAAGCCCTCGGTGGGGACAGGTGTGCTATGTATTTTTGGAGTCGATCTGATTTTTAGTTTTTTAAAAAAAATCACATTTTAAGCAAAAATTTTCCCATAGAAAGTAATGGCGACCTTTCCATGACCCCAACTGACATAGATTGAAGCCACAGCGCAGGTGCAGTGACCTTACAAAGATGGCAGCTATGCAAATGCAGCTTCCCCAAATGATCCGTGTTAGGCTACTTTCACACATCAGTTTTTTTTATGTGAGGCGCGATCCAGCGTCGCGTCGGAGCGCCGGATGCAGCTATTTTATGAAAAACCTGATGCGCCGGATCCAGTTTTCTGCCTGATCCACTAGACGGATCCGGCACATCAGTTTCATCCGTTTTTTATCCATTTTTTGACGGATTACGACTGATCCGGTTTTCAAAACGCCCCTTTTGTTTCCAAACCTGATTGGCTACTGGAAATCTATATATACAGTGTTCCTACAGCCCATCTTTGACAGGTTGTAGAGAAGAGCAAGTAGCAAGTGACTGGCGAAGATGTATGTGATTATTGGGAATATTTTCAAGAATCTTGTGGATTTTACTGTGGAGGCGAATCGCTTGAAGATTATCGTTATGGAGAAGGAGAGAAAGATCGAGCAGCGCATTTTGCGTCAGCGCCAGCGACGATGCCGTATGTGGATCCACCTCATCACAGCACAGAGATTAACCCGTGGTGTGTATTCTACACTCAACATGAAGCTGCGACAAAATCCGGATAAATTTTTTTCATATCTTCGGATGAAGAAAGAAGCTTTTGATATCTTGGTGGAGCTGATTGAAGACCAGATCAGGAGATGTGACACCTACTGCCGCTACTCGATTTCTTCGGCGGAGCGTCTCATGGTCACTATAAGGTAAGCTATATGTATTGGATCTGCTTGCTTGGACACACTTGTATTGTTGTTATTATTTTTTATTACAGGAGAAAAAGGGAATCGAAGTGATACCAGTGCAATAAAAAATGGTCAAAAAACTGTGTGTTTATTTCATTCAAATGCATTTTTTGTGTATCTCCAATTGTTATACCTGAGTTCTGCGATGTAATGCTGTGATTGTGAGCTAATTTTTTTTCTTTTTTGTTTACAGATTCCTTGCAAGTGGAGAATCGCTCTCCTCACTACATTTTCAGTTTAGACTTGGAATATCTACAATATCGGGAATCATCAAGCACACCTGCCGTGCACTGTGGGACTGTTTGGTCAGTGAATTTCTGCCTGAGCCGACTACAGAGAGTGGATGCAAATTGCGGAGAAGTTTCAACAGATCTGCCAGTTTCCTAATTGTCTTGGAGCTGTTGATGGGAAACATGTCCGGATTGTCAAGCCAGCGGGAACATGATCACAATATTTCAATTACAAAAAATATTTTTCTGTTGTCCTGATGGCCATCGCTGACGCAGAATATAAGTTCATTGCTGTGGACATTGGGGCATATGGACGATCGAATGATTCCCAGGTCTTCAAACGTTCTGCGATGGGTCGTCGACTGTATGGGAACACCTTTCATTTCTCAGCCCCTAGGCCGCTGCCTCAAACCACTGGGCCACCTATGCCTTTCGTATGTGTCGGTGATGAGGCATTCCAGCTCTCTGAACACCTCTTAAAGCCGTATGCCAGCAGAGGACTGACCCATACAAAACTTATTTTTAATCACCGGCTCACAAGAGCAAGAAGAATGGTGGAGTGCACTTTTGGAATCCTGACAGCAAAATGGCGTGTACTATTGACAGCGATAAATCTAAAGACTGACACTGTGGACGAAGTCATTAAAGCGTGCGTGGTCCTGCATAATTTTGTTATATGCAAAGAACAGATTTCCATTGAGGACAACTCTCAAGAAACCAAATTACATGATTACCAGAACAATACCAATCGCAGTTCACTGGCTGTTTCAAGGATGAGGGACAGATTTGCAGAATATTTTATGTCACCAGAAGGACTAGTAGACTGGCAGGATGACCGAGTTTGAGAAATTGCTGATTACTGGAACCAAAGTCATGTACTGTAAAAATAAGTCTACCTTGTTTTTTACTTTTTTTCTCTATGTTATGCTTGTGTTTTTTATACACTAAATATATGTAATGTTGTTACTGTGTTTTACCTTTTTACTGTATGTTACCTTTATTTTTACAGATGTAACCTTACATATGGTACCTTAGAAATAAATGACAGACAGAATTGTAATCAACCAATTCCAATTTTATTGATCATATTTTTTTAAATCACTTTGTGAAATGTGAATTTAAAAATTTTTTAATAAAATTTTGATTTTTTTTCATGAAAAGACTGTTTTTTTTGTTTTTTTTTGTTATGTAAAATATATTACAAAGTAGTGTAGTGTGGGGTGGACATACTACTGGAGGGGCTGCGGGACACTTCGACTGTGGGAGTGTGTAGAGAGGACTGGGATGGTGGTGGGGAAGGAACAGTAAAAGGTGAAGGGGTGGATAGAATTAAAGAATAGGAGGAAAAGTTGGAGGCAGAACAGGTGATGGGTGGTGGAGTGGAGGGTGGGGCATGGACTGGAGGAGCAGGTGATATGGTAGGGAATTGGAAGGGGAAGGAGATTGGTAAGAGGTAGGAGTGTGGTACGGGGTAGGTGGCTGGTATTGGGGAGGTTGCTGGTACTGGGGAGGTGACTGGAGTTGGTGAGGGGACTGGAGTTGGTGAGGTGGCTGGAGTTGGGAAGGTGGCTGGTACTGGGGAGGTTGCTGCTACTGGGGAGGTTGCTGGAACTGGGGAGGTGGCTGATATTGAATAGGAGGAGAGGAGGTGGAGGAATGACTGGGGTGGATGGAGGAGGATGGGAGATAGCCTGCACTAGACCAGCGTGGTACGTATGCATTACATACATCTGCTGTTCAGCAGATAGCGTATCTATGCGCTCCGCCACAGACCTAAAAAAGCTGTGATTAGGAGATGATCTTGCTTCCGAATGCATTGTTTGCAGAAGTGTCTTCACCTCCAAAATGTTGGTGTTTATCTGATTAATGCCTGCGGCAAGTTGTTCAGATAATACTTTCAGACAGTTCTGAAAAGATGCAATAAGGGACAAAAAAAAGCGTTTAGGGAATTAAAGCAAGTAGGTAGTGAAGAGGCATTAAATAAATACAGAAGACTGAATAAATTCTGTAAAAAGCAAATCAAGACAGCAAAGATTGAGGCAGAGAGACTCATTGCCAGAGAAAGTAAAAATAATCCCAAAATATTCTTTAACTACATAAATAGCAAGAAACTAAAAAATGATAGTGTTGGTCTTCTTAAAAATAGTCTGGGTGAAATGGTGGATGAGGATGAGGAAAAAGCCAATATGCTAAATGACTTTTTTTCAACTGTATTTACACAAGAAAATCCCATGACAGATAACATGATCAGAGATAAAAAAAATTTCTCCATTAAATGTCACATGCTTAACCCAGCAGGAAGTACGGCGGCGTCTAAAAATCACTAAAGTTGACAAATCCCCGGGTCCGGATGGGATACACCCCCGAGTACTGCAGGAATTAAGTACAGTTATAGATAGACCATTATTTTTAATCTTTAAAGATTCCATAATAACTGGGTCTGTACCACAGGACTGGCGTATAGCAAATGTGGTGCCAATATTCAAAAAGGGGGCAAAAACTGAACCTGGAAATTATAGGCCAGTGAGCTTAACATCTACTGTGGGTAAAATCCTGGAGGGTTTTTTAAGGGATACTATATTGGAGTATCTGAAGCTGAATAACCTCATGACACAGTATCAGCATGGGTTTACGAGGGACCGTTCTTGTCAGACTAATCTGATAAGCTTTTATGAAGGGGTAAGTTCAGGACTGGACCAAGGGAATGCAGTGGACGTGGTGTTCATGGACTTCTCAAAAGCTTTTGATACAGTGCCACACAAAAGGTTGATACATAAAATGAGAACAATGGGGATAGGGGAAAATATGTGTAAGTGGGTTAAGAACTGGCTCATGGATAGGAAACAAAGGGTGGTTATTAATGGAGCACACTCGGACTGGGTCACGGTTAGCAGTGGGGTACCACAGGGGTCAGTATTGGGGCCGCTTCTCTTTAACATATTTATTAATGATCTTGTAGGGGGCATACAGAGTAGTATTTCAATATTTGCAGATGACACTAAACTCTGCAGGGTAATAAATACAGAGGAGGATAATTTTATATTACAGGAGGATTTATGTAAACTAGAAGCTTGGGCTGATAAATGGCAAATGAGCTTTAATGGGGATAAATGTAAGGTCATGCACTTGGGTAGAATAAATAAGATGTATAATTATGTGCTTAATTGTAAAACACTGGGCAAAACTGTCACTGAAAAAGACTTGGGTGTATGGGTGGACGACAAACTCACATTTAGTGGCCAATGTCAGACAGCTGCTGCCAAGGCAAATAAAATAATGGGATGCATTAGACGAGGCATAGATGCTCATGAGGAGAACATAATTTTACCTCTATACAAGTCACTGGTGCGACCACACTTAGAATACTGTGTGCAGTTCTGGTCTCCGGTGTATAAGAAAGACATAGCTGAACTGGAGCGGGTGCAGAGAAGAGCGACCAAGGTTATTAGAGAACTGGGGGGTCTGCAATACCAAGACAGGTTATTACACTTGGGGTTATTTAGTTTGGAAAAACGAAGGCTTAGGGGTGATCTTATTACAATGTACAAATATATGAGGCGACAGTACAAAGACCTTTCTAATGATCTTTTTACTCTTAGACCTGTGACGGGGACGAGGGGGCATCCTCTACGTCTGGAGGAAAGAAGGTTTAGCCATAATCACAGATGCAGATTCTTTACTGTAAGAGCAGTGAGACTATGGAACTCTCTGCCGTCTAATGTTGTAATGAGTGATTCCTTACTAAAATTTAAGAGGGGACTGGATGCCTTTCTTGAAAAGTATAATATTACAGGCTATATTCACTAGTTTCCTAGATACAGCGTTGATCCAGGGAGCTAGTCTGATTGCCGTATGTGGAGTCGGGAAGGAATTTTTTTCCCCAATGTGAAGCTTACTGTTTGCCACTTGGGTTTTTTTGCCTTCCTCTGGATCAACATGTTAGGGCAGGTTAGTATAGGATATGGGTTGAACTAGATGGACTTAAAGTCTTCCTTCAACCTTAATAACTATGAAAAATGCAAGAACTCGGGCGCATAGCTCCTTTCCTGACCCCTCTGCCGGTGCCGCCCAGTAGCCGCAGGTGTACTAGAGGTGGCAGTGGCAGAAGGGTGGGGTAAAGGGAATGCTATCTCCTCACCAGCAGATTCATGTAATGCAGGTAGCCACGATGCTCCAGTGCTGGTGGAGGGGAAAGAGGGCTCACGTGTCGGTGCGGATGGGTCGGGGCGGTCAAAGTGTCCCTCGGTGCCGGTCTCCGCAGGGATCACCCCCGAAGGGCCCAACTCTGCGGTCGCTCGAGTGCTGGTCACCGTGCTGTGGAATAAAGAGAAAAAATACAATTAATATACTGTATTTGAATGGCCCTGGCTGGAAAAAAAATGTAGTTAGACATGTTAACATTTTCTTTTAATATTTACCTTCTGGTGACCATTGTTGTCCGCAGGAACGCCAAGGCTCTTGCATACTTATATTTGCTCTGAAGTCCTGCAGATCCACTCGGGGCCCACATCTCTTTGTTGAACTCCTTTTTGAAGCGATCCCTGATAGACCGCCACCGCTTCACAATTCTCTCCCCTGAAACGAGATAGCACAAATTGGTTAGTATACAACATCAGTGTTTTCCAAACTACAGTCCTCATGTCCCCCACGTGTCATGTTTTCAGGATTTCCATAGTGTTGCACCAAAGGAAATCCTGAAAACATGACCCTTTGGGGTTCACGAGAACTGGAGTTGGGAAAAACAATGCTTTAAATCCAGCAGCCCAACTGAACTGTATATACTTACGCATTTTAGACTGTGACCGAGCTTCAAGGTCCTCCCAGTAGCCCACAAGTTGGGAACAGACTTCCTTCCAGAGCCTACGGGTCACTATCTGAGCCGACGGGTCACTATCTGATCCGAATGGCGGCGGTCCCCCATGTTCCACAGCGGCTCCCGCTCTCGGATCAGATCAATGAGGAGGTCCACATCTATCCCCTCCTCCTCACCGTCAGAGTCGGGAGCACGCTGTGAAGCCTAAAATAAAATGAGAAAAAAAAAATTAAGAGGAAGCAAAAACATTGCAAATTTAATTTAAAAAAAAACTTACAGGATGTAGACCGCCGCGTTGCTCACGTCGACTCTAGGAGACACTGCGAGGACCTCTTGAAGCCACAGATGTGGAAGACTAAAAAAAAAAACAATTGTTTCTTTGATGTAGGTTTGTGTTGTGTGCAGTGTTATTTATTTATTTTTTTGGGATGTGTTGTGTGTAGAGTTGAGCGATACTTTCCGATATCCAAAAGTATCGGAATCGGAATGGTATCGCCGATACCCAAAAAATATCCGCGATACCCGATACCGATACCGGAAGTCCAATGTAAGTCTATGGGAACAAAATATCGAAATTAAAAAAAAACCATTCTTGCCTTGTAGGTTAATTGTACATGAAGGAAAACAACAAAGAGTAATGTAGAATGTATTGGGGGAGGTTGAGGAGACATTAAAGGCATAGATGTTTAACCCAATCCAATGGAATAGCATTAATTTTTTTTTTTAGGAAATACGTTTGGATTGACGAAGAAATTGACAATGTTGTTAACCTTTTTTCTATTTTGGCAAATCTGTATGTTTCACAACTTCCATGCTCTTCACCTTTTTAACTTTTGCCACACTTTCTCCTTCATAATCTTCAGCAGCATCATCTTTGTCATCAAATTATTCTTCATCTTCACCTTCTTTATCTTCTTCTAAAACTTCTTGCTTTTCATCTTTTTGTTAACATTACTCATATTGTTCTTTTTAAACTATTATTCTTCTTCATATTATAGTCCTTCATCTTCTTCATCATATTCTTATTTGTGACAGAGATTCCTGTACTTGTAATCTGTAAAAGTATGATTTTTTCATCGTTCCGTTCTTGCTGCCACAAAAGATTTAAATTACAACAGTATTTGTCCGTGTTCAGTTTAGCCTGCAGCATCAGGCATTTACCAGGGGCACCATGAGGAGGAAAGGACTCACACCCATACACTGCTTAGTCTTCTTCTGCTTATAATTTAGAGCATATATTTTGCTCTTCATTTTGGTCTTATACTTCATGTTCTTCTGCTTTTAGATCTTCTGCTTATTGTTCTTGTGTCTCTTGTTCTGTATCTTGTATTTGTAGCACAACCTTGTACCAGCTGATGTTACTGGGACATGGTTACTAAGCAGGAGGTACCTGTGCTCCAAAGCACTACCAAGGACCAGCAGACGTTGCAGGAACTCGGATACCGAGATGGAGGCACCTAGGCCAAAGGCACTGCGGAGAACCAGTTGACGGTACTGGAACCCGGACGGGTAGCAGAAGGTACAAGAGCCAATGCAAGTAACGAGGACCAGCTGACTGTGCTGGAACCGGAGGGGCAGCAGAAGGAAAAGAGCCAATGGCACAACCGAGGACCAGCTGACGTTACTGGGACACGGTTACTAAGCAGGAGGTACCTGTGCTCCAAAGCACTACCAAGGACCAGCAGACGTTGCAGGAACTCGGATACCGAGATGGAGGCTGTTGTGAATGGACTTGAAATGAGTTCTGAGCAGAGGCTCCCTCTGGTGGTTACAAGCGGTACTGGACTGTCCAGTGAAGATTGTGAGGATTGGGAATCAGGTGTTACTGACTGGTTTATATAAGGGAGTCGCCTTCCCATCAGGGTTGCCGGTGATCAATTGTTCTGGTCTCAATCCTTGATTCCTGTTTCCTTTGTAGCCTGCTGTGTCGTGTCTGCATCTCCTGCTAACAAATAAGACATTTTCTTCTTTTTGTTTTTGTGATTGGTTTTTGCATTTTGTCCTGCACTTCTGTGGGGGCCTTCAGGGTCCCTCCGGGGGCTTTTGCCCTCTCAGTTTAGTTCAGCCACTGATGTTTGTTCATTTGCTTTTTCCAGTTTTTTCAGTGGCTGCTATTTTGATTTTGTTACACCAGAGAACTAATTTAGGTGGTAGAGGTCGTGTGATCTCAGGTGTTTTTGAAATTAGTAGAGTTGGTGCTTTTCAGGGTTTTTTGGGATTGCAGTAAGTGCCCTTCCTATCCTTTTCTATTTAGGTAGTTTGGGCCCCAACGTTTGCTCATACTATTTTCTGTCTGTGTCAGTATTTCTTCTTGTCTAACCGCCATTACATGTTTGGGGGCTTTCTATGTTCTTTGGGGATCTGCTCCGGGGCAGATAGCTTTCCTCTTTCTATCTTTAGGTGTAGTTAGTTTCTCAGGCTGTGACGAGGCGTCTAGGACCAACGTAGGAATGCTCCACGGCTGCCTCTAGTTGTGGTGGTTAGTCAGGGTACTGCAATCTCATAGATTCCAACTGCTCTGGTGTATTGCCTTTTTTACCCTCACTCCTCAGCTACCGAAACATAACAGGAGGCACCTAGGCCAAAGGCACTGCGGAGAACCAGTTGACGGTACTGGAACCTGGACGGGTAGCAGAAGGTACAAGAGCCAATGCAAGTAACGAGGACCAGCTGACTGTGCTGGAACCCGGAGGGGCAACAGAAGGAAAAGAGCCAATGGCACAACCGAGGACCAGCTGACGTTACTGGGACACGGTTACTAAGCAGGAGGTACCTGTGCTCCAAAGCACTACCAAGGACCAGCAGACGTTGCAGGAACTCGGATACCGAGATGGAGGCACCTAGGCCAAAGGCACTGCGGAGAACCAGTTCACGGTACTGGAACCCGGACGGGTAGCAGAAGGTACAAGAGCCAATGCAAGTAACGAGGACCAGCTGACTGTGCTGGAACCCGGAGGGGCAGCAGAAGGAAAAGAGCCAATGGCACAACCGAGGACCAGCTGACGTTACTGGGACACGGTTACTAAGCAGGAGGTACCTGTGCTCCAAAGCACTACCAAGGACCAGCAGACGTTGCAGGAACTCGGATACCGAGATGGAGTCACCTAGGCCAAAGGCACTGTGGAGAACCAGCTGACGGCACTGGAACTCGGACGGGTACCATAAGGCACCCATGAAAATGTAAGTTGACAGGCCGCAAGCTGTTTGCAGTTACCAAATCACACAGTCCTACAGTGGGTGCTTGTCCTATTTTCACAACGGAAAGAGCCTTTATTTACATATCCCACAGCACACATAGGAATCACCTAAACTGCAGGCACCATAGAGTCGGATAACCAGAATGCAACATGACAGGACAACTTATTGGAGGCTAATTTACGTTGACACTGCCAGGAAACAGCTGTCGTGCTGTAACCAGGGTGGGCATGAGTCAGTACCCGTGCCAATTACTTCCGAGCAACAACTGGCGGTGTTGGAGCCCAGGGATGAGAGGAGGACAGGGTGGAGGCAGCATGATTTTTGTCGTACACACAGCAGGGGAACAGCTGCCATTACTCAACCCCAGTAACACAGGAGCAAGTGTTGACTGTGCTAACAGCACTTACAGGCAACAAATGGCGGTGTTGGAGCCCAGGGTCCAATGCATCGACTTCAATTGCTTCCACCTCCTCTCAGGACCACAGCACTGTTGAGCAACCATCTGTCTCTTCACCGCCTGCCAAATTGCCCAGTCAGTCAGAGAGTTCTGTACAGGAGCCAGCTGAGTCTCTGCTTCTGTTCTCAGAATCTGTTGGTTTGCAAACAGGGGCCCAGCCAAGCAGCATTCTGGAATGTGAAGAAGAGGGAGTATGCAGTGATGCGCAACAGCTGTGTCTCTCTGAATCTGAAGAGGCGGGTGAGACAGTGCCGATGGTCAGCACACCGCAGAACGCATCTGATGATGATGAGACTCAGGTGCCAGTTTCTGTTGAGCATGGTGGTGGCCAGACCACCCAACAGCAGCAGGTGTTGGAAGAGGTTAGTGGAGATGATGAGGTCCAAGACCCAACATGACGTGAGGAACAGGAAGGTGGTGGGAGCAACTCTGAGGAAGCGATTGCCCCAACGGTACAAACAGGAGGGAGAGTTAGGCTGCATACTCTGTTGCCTGTAGCCTCCATTTTGGCACCTGTTCGGATAATTTCTCTTCCAAAAGTCTAAACGGACGCTCCAAGGACTTGCACTGCGTGGTCCTTTTTTCACACACTTGCAGATGATATTTGCTATGTCAAATGCAAGCTGTGTAATCAAAAAGTAAAAAGAGGTAAAGTGTCAGTAACCTCAATACCACAAATATGTGTAAACATGTGCGGAGAAAACACGTAGTTGAGTTACAAAGACACACTGAAGATGTACAGTCTATAGAGAATCACTGCACAAGTTTAACTGCATATGTCATGGTTAAATTGGAAATTTTTATTGCACACTTGATGTGAAAAAAGAAAATAGCTATGAGACGACTGACTGACGTTTTGGGCAACACAGTGGCCTTTATCAAATAGTCGCTGGAAGAGATAGAAAAATTTACAGTCAATGACAATGTATAATATATACAATATATACAATATATACATAGGGTGAAGAATATATATCCATAGGAATTAGGCAACATGTTAAACATTTGGGTGATACTGTAGAACACGGAGAATTATCCCTCTAGGGTATGCGGGTGGATAATGTAGTTTTTTGTTGATTTTTGGGAGTGTGTAGAAAACAGGGGTGATGGGGTATTGAATATTAAGGAATGTCATAGTCTTACAGTCTGTGGTGATCAATTAAAGATGTTTTGTCAGGATAGATCAATTTTTTGACAGATGTAAAATGTAGGGTCACAATTGAGTTGTCTGTAGGTTAGGTTAACTGACAGTTGTCTATGAATTTCAGCAATAGATTGGGTCTTATTCATAATAACGATAGCACCCCCCTTATCTGCTGGTTTAATAATAATGTTGGGGTTATCTTTCAGAGATTTTATGGCTTGTTTATCTGTGGGTGTCAGGTTGTGGCGTATCGGGTGTAGGCCCAATCTCGGCAAACCATCCACGAGCACAGGCTCTGAATGCTGGCATTGCAAAACTCCTGTCCCTTGAAATGCTGTCATTCAGGCTGGTGGAGACTGACAGTTTAAGGAACTTAATGGCATTGGCAGTCCCACAATACAATGTGCCAAGCTGATTTTATTTCAGCAGGCAAGCCGTCCCTGGTCTGCAAAAGCATGTTGTTGAGGTTAAAATTAAACATGCGCTACTAAACTCCGTCAGTAGCAATGTCCACCTGACCACCGCTGCGTGGACCAGTACCCATGGCCAGGGACGATACCTTTCCCTCACTGCCCATTGGGTCAATGTTGTGGAGACGGGTACAGATCTTGCGAGTGGCGCTGTACGTGTTCAGCCAACTACAAGGATTGCAGGAATCAAGTCTGTACACATTGACTCCTCCTTCTCCAGTTCCTCAGAAACATTGTTGCAGGAGCCATCACGGTCTACCTCCACATGGACCCGTGAACGCTTAATAAGAATCTTTAGTTATATAGCGGCAACAGATTACGCAGCGCTTTACAGTTTAACAGTTTCAGAACACAAGTCATAAGTAACAACGTTACCAATACAATAATTAAAGCAATATAATCCGCACATGCTCGTGAGAGCTTACAATTTACAAATATGTGGGGGAGATACAAAGTACAGGTGTTTATATACAATGGTGTGTTTAGAATGATGGTCCAGCCATTTTGAGGGATGAGGGATGGATGGAGATAGTGAATGGGCTACACACACACACTTACACATAGAATGACTTTGATTAGTGAATGTGATAGGCCGCTCTGAAGAAATGTGTTTTGAGTGAGCACCCGAAAACATGCAAATTGTGGATAGTTCTAATTTCTTGGGGTACAGCATTCCACAGTATTGGCGCAGCGCGGGAGAAGTCTTGGATTCGGGAGAGATGTTCTTTAGGTGTAGGCGGCAATAGCGGGCAACAGATTGTATATGGGAGGTGAAGGAGAGATTGGTGTCAAACATAACACCCAGACAGCGAGCCTGTTGACCGATATCAGCACAGACGTGGCCAAACGTCAACAGGCCGTCCTGAAATTAATTTCCATGGGGAATCAAAGCCACACAGCGCTGGAGCTCTGGAATGCCATAAAGCAAGAGAGCGACATGTGTATTTTGCCAGCAAATCTCCAGCCAGGCTTGGTAGTGTGTGACAATGGCCGAAATCTGGTGGCAGGTCTGGGCCTAGGCAACGTCACTCACATACCATGTCTGGCACATGTGCTAAACTTGGTCGCCCAGAGTTTTCTGAGGGACTATTCGGATCTTGATGCACTGCTGCACAAGGTCCGCCTACAGTGCGCTAACTTGCGACGTTCCACCATGGCCAGATCGCGCATTGCAGCTCTGCAACGCAGATTTTGCCTTCCTGAACATCGCATCATATGTGACGTACCCACCAGGTGGAATTCCACGTTACATATGTTGGAGCGGTTGTGTGAGCAGCAGATAGCAGTAATGGAGTATCAGCTGCATCAGTCGCAATCAACTCTCAATTTGCGCCGTTCACACTTCACCACTACTGAGTGGGCCTCTATAATAATAATAATAATCTTTATTTATATAGCGCCAACAGATTCCGCAGCGCTGTACAGTTTAACAGTTTCATAACACAAGTCATAAGTGACAACGTTAACAATACAATAATTCAAGCAATTATAAGCCGCCCCTGCTCGTGAGAGATTACAATCTACAATGAGGAGGGGGAGCTACAAAGTACAGTTGTTTATATACAATGGTGTATTTACAATGATGGTCCAGCCATTTTCAGGGAGTGAGGGATGGATGGAGATAGTGAATGGGCTACACACACACACAGTTACACATAGAATGACTTTGATTAGTGAATGTGATAGGCCGCTCTGAACAAATGTGTTTTGAGTGTGGAAGTAGGGCTGTTAATGGGGATGTTGAAGTCTCCAAGGATAAGGGTTGGTACTTCTGAGGACATGAAAGTGCGGCAGCCAGGCAGAGAAGTGGTCAAGGAACTGTGTGGGCGAGCCTGGGGTCCGATATATTACCGCTACTCTGAGGGAGAGGGGACGAAAGAGTCTGATGGTGTGGACCTCATAATTTGCAAAATCTTTATATAAAATTTACATGTTACATATTTACATCTAGTATAAAACATTTAACCATTAAGCCTACTTACAGAACAAGGAAGTGTAAAAAACCTTGTGCTTAAAAAAAAAAAGTGCAAATAAAATGTGACAAGGGCAGTGTAACAAATAATTTAGGAAAAAGATAAACTAACATCAAGTGCTGTGTGCTGTGTAAGAGCCAGACACATTAACATGAAATCAGTCTGGAATAGCTGTGATTTTCTCCCCATAACCCGAGTAACATTCTGGGGAGAGGGGTGTAGAGTCAATGATCAGCAACTAGCTACGGTAGATAAAATACCTGAAAAAAAAAAAAAAAAAAAGTTATTTAACATTCATAAGATACATTGAATTTAAAAAAAAAAAAATGTTATTTAACATTCATAAGATACATTGTATTTAAAAAAAAAACAAAAACAAAAAAAAAACATAAAAACTATAATACACAGCAGGATCTTTAGTAAAAACCAGACTTACCACTGTAACCTCTTAATCCTTGCAAGCTTCAACACAACGTTGACAAGGTACACAGCAGGGGTGGTCGGTCTCCTAGACAACGAGCAAACTCCTTCATGTTGAGAGAGGCCACCATCTCCTTAGCTTTCTGGTACTTTTCTGTGGGAATGAGCTTGTCTCCAACCAGCCAGGAATATCCATTGAATGCCACACCATGGTTTGGTATTAGCACCCAGTACCAAAAGTGAAGCCAACCACAGTTCCCATTTCTCATGAACTTTATTTGATATACTGGCTGGCCAAACATTAGTTTCTCACAAAGGAGCTGAAGACCCTGAGTGGCAGTAGGTGCAAGTCTCTCCAGCATGACCTGTTTGTTAGATATTTGCCGTCTACACCTAAAGAACATCTCTAGAATCCGCCCTTTTCTCACCATGGAAACAACAAAAACCCTCACTGTAGCATTGATCCACTCCCGCCTGGACTACTGCAACGCTCTATTACTTGGCCTCCCCATTACTCGACTATCCCCTCTCCAGTCCATCCTTAATGCAGCAGCCAGGGTCATCCATCTGGCTAATCGGTACTCGGACGCGTCCGCTCTTCGCCAGTCCTTACACTGGCTGCCCATTCATTATAGGATCCAATTCAAAGTACTGGTTCTCACCCACAAAGCTCTCCACAGTGCAGCACCCCCCTACATCTCCTCCCTCATTTCTATCTATCGGCCTAACCGACTGCTGCGCTCTGCAAATGACTTTCGACTAACCTCTGCACTAATCCGTACCTCCCACTCCCGACTCCAAGACTTCTCCCGCGCTGCGCCAATCCTCTGGAATGCTCTACCCAAGAAATTAGGACTATCCACAATTTGCATGGTTTCAGGCGCTCCCTCAAAACACATTTGTTCAGAGTGGCCTATCACATTCACTAACCAAAGTCGTTCTATGTTTAAGTGTGTATGTGGAGCCCATTCACTATCTCCATCCATGCCTCACTCCCTCAAGATGGCTGGACCATCATTGTAAATGCACCATTATATATACACACCTGTACTTTGTATCTCCCCCACCTCATTGTAGATTGTAAGCTCTCACGAGCAGGGTCGGCTTATTTTGCTTTAATTATTGTATTGTTAACGTTGTTACCTATGACTTGTGTTTTGAAACTGTTAAACTGTAAAGCGCTGCGGAATATGTTGGCGCTATATAAATAAAGATTATTATTATTATTATTATATCAGAGGGAGAAGAGGATTGGGCCTTGTCAAGGTGCCCGATTGCATCTTAAGTCTTATTGAATGTTGGAGCCAGTCCACCGTATAAAAGCAGCCATAGAGTGTCCGGGTACCTGCTTGGATTTCGATCCAAATGAAGACTACTTTGATGTACATGTACACCAATTAGAGAAAAATGACAAGGATGAGGCAGTAAGACACGCTCAGCAGAGTACAAGCAGCATTGCTTGAAGAAGTAACTTGAGCGTGATCAAAATTCAATAAATTAAAATCTCAGACTACAGTGAACACAACTGTTAGCTGTGAAAGGGCTTTTTGTGTCCTTCTACATTGTTTTCAACCAATGTATTGGATACGGATGGAAGCACGTCACACTATAATGTCAACTGAATGGAGCAGCAAGAATTACACTAAAGAAAAAAAAAAAAAAAGAGTGTGAGAGTGACATGTGCAGATGCCTACATACAGCGTTGTATGCCGAGCAAACTGAGCGCGTCACCTGCACTCACACACACACCTTGCAGAGCTGTGAAAAAAACACTGCAAGGCAAAAGGAAGATGTACACAGCGGTTGGTAAACTAGCCTGCCTAAAGCACAGTACACAAAATCTCAATCTCTAACTGTCCCTCAGAGTCAGCAGAGCAGCGTTCTGTCCCGAACTGAATTAACAGCACAGTGACGCTAAAATGGCGGCTTTATCCGGCAACAATACCTTCCTTGTGTCACGGTTAGGGTAGCGTGTGTCTATTATATGAGTGTCTCTAAAATGTAACGTTACGCAGCCTTATTCTGCCCTTGGGACGCAAAAAATAAGACAGCAGTAATCATTTACTGTATAAAACTCCACCTATGCGCAACAAAACAAGCACGTTCCCTCTTCCGGTTCCTGCGCTGACATGTGAGTAGGGAGTTTGGAGACGCTCCTGAATTTATCCCAGGTATCCAAGCATATCAGGCCGATAGGAGAGCATTAAAACCACCCACGGTGGTGACTTAAATATGGTTAATCGAACCAGTGAAGAACTGTAGGTCGATGCGAATGAATGTGCGATCACATGACACACGTTTATAATAACCCTTGCTAGACACGACTAACTTTGTAGACATTTGGACACACCTGAACCCAGATGGCAGTGAATATTCATTCTATTCGGCGCCACATGACTCTTGGTCCAGAATAGATTATATATTGCTATCACAGGAGCTATTAAGGGGAGTGGAAGAGGCAGATGTGCACAACGTAGCTATATATGACCACGCGCCCGTATCAGTGACCCTGCCAGATATGGTGCAGATGGGGCCAGACCAAACTTGGCGCTTCCCGACCTATTTGTTAATGGATGAGAAGTTTCGACATCAGGTGAAGCAATGGTGTTTTTAATATGTAAGGGATAATGGAGATACTAGGGATAGGCCGGAACTTTTTGGGCAGCAGGGAAGGGAGTAATGCGCGGGAAACTAATAGGTTATCAGACAACGCTAAAAAAGAAGATAGCGACAAACTACTCGCAGGCTAGCAGGATATTACGCGATAGGTACACGGCAAACAAGACAAGTTCATCAACACAGGTTAAAAATAGATGTAAGCAGGCTAAGGCTGACTTACACGTATGGGTATATCGACGAGAGAGAAGCAGTAATAACAATTATAGAGCCGATGTATATCGTTATGGTAGCAAATGAGGGAGACTATTAGCACGATTAGCGAAAGGAAATCACATTCGTCATCAACATATTACAGCATTAACGAATAAACATGGGATCATGAACACAGACCCTCGAAGCATAAACACCATTCTACAAGAATACTACTCAGACTTATATAAGGTGGAACATACGGATAGTGCGGAGGGTAACACCTTTGTAGATGGAATACGGTTACCATCCATCACAAACTATCAGCTTCTCCTTTTAAAAAAACAAATTGAGGTGATGGAAGTGACAGCGGCGATAAGTTACTTGAAATACGGGAAAGTTCCAGGACCTGACGGGTTTACAGCCAAATTATTAAAATTATTGAGTGAGGATATCCCGTCCACATTGGTACGCACCTTCAATCATATATTGGAGACAGGAGGGTTGCCCAGCCATTCAAACATGTCACACATGAAGTTGCTACTAAAACCAAACAAACCTTCACATCTGCCTGGATCCTATCGTACATTCTCACTCATTGACCATGATATCAAGATTTTGTCCAGGATCATGGCAGGTCGTTTGAGTAGCATTGTTCCTACGCTGATAGGGCGATCACAAGTGGCCTTTGTTAGCTACTTTGTTGGCTACTATCAGTCTCACTATGCATAACACATGTGTAAAAAACAAGTGGAAAGGTTTTTAATATTAGAGTAGGACTGTCCCACAAAGGGTTGCCTTGACGTGGCGGGATGGCTTGTTCATTCTTTTGATCAAAATTATGTTTACTAAATACCCTTATAATTATTACTACCTTCATGCAATTTTTGCAAAATAATTTTTTCTTTATTTTAGGACATTTGTTTTTTGTGCCTGTTTTCTGTGTAATGGTCATGTGTTAATATGCATTTACATTTTGCATACACATCAACTTACTTTTTCAGTTCAGATCTAGTTTTCTATGTAGTTCAGAGTGCATTCTGTGCATATAAGGGTGGGACCGCCCTGTTTCTGAGTTGAAAAATCCATTCTGTCTGGCCTATGCTTCAACTGGTGGGTTCAGTCCCTCTGCCTTGTTCACATTCACGTCACTTGACAAGTGGAAAGGTTTTTAATATTAGAGTAGGACTGTCCCACAAAGGGTTGCCTTGACGTGGCGGGATGGCTTGTTCATTCTTTTGATCAAAATGATGTTTACTAAATACCCTTATAATTATTACTACCTTCATGCAATTTTTGCAAAATAATTTTTTCTTTATTTTAGGACATTTGTTTTTTGTGCCTGATAACACATGTGTGCAGTGGGCAGTATTACCTTTGCCTTCGGTGGAGTAGGAAAACACCTCTCCTATCGAAGTGTTAGTTGGGGAGATGGAAGATTTGCCACCGGGACCTGAATTGTAATACTTAAATGTGACAGGTGACAAATTTGGTAAGGCGCAACTCCGCGGCCCCTACGTTGAGTCTAGCCAGTGAAAATTTACTGGTTGTCAATGGGGAACCCCAACACCCCGGGGCAGCTACAGTATTTCAACAATTAGAGCTGAACCAAGATTTGCTGCATCAGGTTTATAAAATACATGTGGAAATTTTTTAGCAATTGCTGCTACCGCAGTCATATCGGAGGTTGGTAATGGACTTAGCGCATGCGCATGTACTAGGGTGACATTTGTGCCAAAAGAAAACCCAACACAGAATTATACAACGGTTTTACTGGCTGGGGTCTATCAAGAAGTTAAACGGTATTGTAACTCTTGTCGCATGCGCCAGGTACACAGTCCTCAGCCTCATTTTGTGAGTCCCTTGGTGCCATTAAAAATTTTAGAGGTCCAGTTTGAGAGAATACCCATGGATCTGGTGGGGCCGGTTAATAAATCAGCAAGGGGTCATCAACAGGGGCAATAAAAGGGGCACTGTGTGGGTCACCAGTTTTGAGCACACCCGAGTTCAAAAGAGAATTCATTGTCCAGACTGATGCGTCAGAGGTAGGTCTGGGTGCCGTGTTGTCTCAGGACTGGAGCTTAACGGGGAGGAGCATCCCATTACTTTCCTGAGTCGAAAACTTACTCCATCAAAAAACAGAGACAGCATTGTAGAGAGAGAGTGCCTGGCGATAAAGTGGGCACTGGAGTCGTTGCGCTACTATTTGTTGGGGATAACATTTTGTTTTGTAACTGATCATTCCCCTCTGACTGGCAGTGTTGTAGCCAAGGGAGTAGAGTTCAGGTGGTAGAAAGATGAACATAACAGGAGACTTGGAAAACGTTGGCAAACAGTTATTTAATCTGAAAACGGACAGGCAAATTCAGGTGAGATCCATGCCTTGTTCATTTTCAGAAAAATAAGCCGGTCTACATTGTCTGAGGATAGTCGCATGCGACGGTCTGTTAGTACACCACCTGCAGCACTAAAGACGCGCTCAGATAATACACTGGCAGCAGGGCAAGCCAGCACCTCCAAGGCATACTGGCTAAGCTCTGGCCATGTATCCAGCTTAGAGACCCAAAACTTGAAAGGGGAAGAGGCATCTGGGAGTACACTGAGAGGGAAAGACATGTAGTCTGTCACCATCTTACGGAAACGTTGCTTCCTGGTGAATGGAGCCGTCTCGGATGGTGTAGTAGTGATGGGTAGTTCGTGAGTGAGTAGTTCAAAATGAACTAATCTTCAGAGTGAACTAGTTCATCTAGTTCACCATCCTGACACAGATTAGTTCATTGTGAACTAAACAGTAAGTGGGAGGAGACAGAGAGTGATCCAGGTTCATACAGCTCCAGGAAGCTCCCTGCTCTGTCTCACACTGGCTCTTTACAGCTCTTGATGCTGGAAAACAAGGTAGTAAAACACTATACCACACATCAAATACAAATATAATAGTAATAATAATATTATTAATAAAAACTGAAATTGCACACACAGTACACAGACACAGCTCATATGTGTGTATGAGAGAGTGTTTCTGTGTGTAGTTCATGCCTCTAGCCTA
The DNA here is from genome assembly GCA_033576555.1 of Oophaga sylvatica. Taxonomy (NCBI): domain Eukaryota; kingdom Metazoa; phylum Chordata; class Amphibia; order Anura; family Dendrobatidae; genus Oophaga; species Oophaga sylvatica. The sequence goes on along the minus strand of JARQOD010000005.1, from coordinate 205,098,639 downwards.
GAAGATCAGTCTTGCTAAAATCTTTAACACTGACCCCTGTTCTGTTCTTAAAATGGTGGATGCTGAACTGCTTCTCAGCCCCCTCATACACAATCATTATGTGGCACTGCTGGGCTCAGTGAGAGGCATCAGATTGAACTAGGCTGTCCTGAGTCATTCTCAATAGAACATTTTGTTCAGCAGTTCATCTAGTTCATTTAGTTCAGAGGTCACATGATGCATTTCCTATCAGCTCCTCACAGGATAGGGTGGAGAAAAACTGAACTAAATGAACTAATCTTTTGAACTAATCTTTTCAGTGAACTAGTTCATGGTGAACTAATCACCAAAATTAACTAGATTTCCCATCACTATGGTGTAGACCTTGGTGGCGCTGTCACAAAACTTCGCCACATTTGTAACATACAGCTCTTGCCCTGTGCAGAGGCGCTGCTTGTGCTCCCTCTTGTTGCAGAGGTGTCTACAATGCCTCGACGCACAGAGCTGCTTTGTAAAGCAGTAGCAGCAGCAGCGCTCTCGGCTGGAATGGAGAACATTATGGATTTCAACAGTGTGTCATGGTCCTCCAGCATTTTACGGTCCCGGTTCAACGGTGTGATGAGGCTTTGTAAGTTGTCCCGGTAGCGAGGGTCTAGGAGGGTGTACACCCAATAATCTGACGTGGTGAGAATGTGGGCGATGCGGCGGTCGTTTCTCAGGCAGTGCAGCATGAAATCAACCATGTGCTGCAGACTCCCAACTGGCCAACAATTGCTGTCCTCTGGAAGAGCGTCACACTAATAGATTTTTGTAAATTTAAAATAGAATAAAGCAGCACCAATTTTTGAAAAATGACAAGGATGAGGCAGTGACAGACACTCAGCAGAGTACACGCAACGGTGGTTGAAGTAAGTGGAGCGGGATCTACACTCCTACCAAAAAATTAAACCTCAGACTAGAGTGAACACTGAAACACAACTGTTCACTTGCTGTGAAAGGCCTTTTTGTGGACTTCTATTATGTTTGCTAGCAATGTATTGTATTTTGATGGAAGAGCGTCACACTAATAGATTTTTGTAAATTTAAAATAGAATAAAGCAGCAGCAATTTTTGAAAAATGACAAGGATGAGGCAGTGACAGACACTCAGCAGAGTACACGCAGCGGTGGTTGAAGTAAGTGGAGCGGGATCTACACTCCTACAAAAAAATTAAACCTCAGACTAGAGTGAACACTGAAACACAACTGTTCACTTGCTGTGAAAGGCCTTTTTGTGGACTTCTATTATGTTTGCAAGCAATGTATTGTATTTTGATGGAAGAGCGTCACACTAATAGATTTTTGTAAATTTAAAATAGAATAAAGCAGCACCAATTTTTGAAAAATGACAAGGATGAGGCAGTGACAGACACTCAGCAGAGTACACGCAGCGGTGGTTGAAGTAAGTGGAGCGGGATGTACACTCCTCCAAAAAATTTAAACCTCAGACTAGAGTGAACACTGAAACACAACTGTTCACTTGCTGTGAAAGGCCTTTTTGTGGACTTCTATTATGTTTGCAAGCAATGTATTGTATTTTGATGGAAGAGCGTCACACTAATAGATTTTTGTAAATTTAAAATAGAATAAAGCAGCAGCAATTTTTAAAAAATGACAAGGATGAGGCAGTGACAGACACTCAGCAGAGTACACACAGCGGTGGTTGAAGTAAGTGGAGCGGGATCTACACTCCTACAAAAAATTAAACCTCAGACTAGAGTGAACACTGAAACACAACTGTTCACTTGCTGTGAAAGGCCTTTTTGTGGACTTCTATTATGTTTGCAAGCAATGTATTGTATTTTGATGGAAGAGCGTCACACTAATAGATTTTTGTAAATTTAAAATAGAATAAAGCAGCACCAATTTTTGAAAAATGACAAGGATGAGGCAGTGACAGACACTCAGCAGAGTACACGCAGCGGTGGTTGAAGTAAGTGGAGCGGGATCTACACTCCTCCAAAAAATTTAAACCTCAGACTAGAGTGAACACTGAAACACAACTGTTCACTTGCTGTGAAAGGCCTTTTTGTGGACTTCTATTAGGTTTGCAAGCAATGTATTGTATTTTGATGGAAGAGCGTCACACTAATAGATTTTTGTAAATTTAAAATAGAATAAAGCAGCAGCAATTTTTGAAAAATTACAAGGATGAGCCAGTGACAGACGCTCAGCAGAGTACACGCAGCATAAGTTGAAGTAACTGGAGCGTGATCTGCACTCAAAAAAAAAAAAAAACTCACAGACTGCAGTGAACACTGAAACACAACTGTTCACTATCTGTGAAAGGCTCCTTTGTGGACTTCTATAGTGTTTGCAACCAAGGTATTGTATACGGATGGAAGCACGTCACACTATTATTTCAATTGCATGGAGCAGCAAGAATTACACTGAAGAAAAAAAAGAGTCTGTGAGTGACACGTGCAGATGCCTACAGACAGCGTTGCATACAGAGCAAACTGCAGCGTCACCGGCACTCACACACACCTTGCAGAGCTGTTAAAACAACACTGCAGGCAAAAGGAAGCTTTACACAGCCGGTGGTAAACTAGCCTGCCTAAAGCACAGTACACTAAGTCGCAATCTCTAACTGTCCCTCAGAGTCAGCAGAGCAGCGTTCTTTCCCTAACTGAGTTCACAGCACAGTGACGCTAAAATGGCGGCGGCGCCTTTTATAGTGCATTCTGACATCATTTCAGCATCCAATCACAGCCATGCCATTAGTTAACATGACCGCAGCAGTACTGGATGTGCCCACGCTTCTTAGGATTCCTCATTGGCTGACTAAAATCACATTGCCTCTCAAAGAATTATGGGAACTTCCGATTCCGGTATACGATATATGGAAAATATCGGAACTAAGTATCGGAATTCCGATACAGCGAATATCGGCCGATACCCGATACTTGCGGTATCGGAATGCTCAACACTAGTTGTGTGTAGTGTGATGTTGTGTTTCAGTGATGGATGCAGGAAACTTACGAATTGTGAGCCCACTCCGGGTATCTGTCCACCCCTTCCTTCTTCTGGGAGCTCCTCAGCTTCAGATTCCTGTTTTAAAAAAAAAAGTTAATAGATATACCAGAGATGGATTGTGAAAGAAAAAAATATATATATATATATATTCAAGAGATGGAGTGTGAAAGAAAAAAACAAAAAAAAAATATCCCAGAGATGGATTGTGAAAAAATATTGAAAAAAAAAAAAACCTCTAAACGCTGCCGATGAGAGGGAGGGCTCCCAGAAGAAGAACTACTGTCCTGCTGCTGCCGGCCGTACTCCATTGCTGCCTGTGCTGGGCGTCTGCTGTGCAGTAAACAGAAAAAAGGGCAATGAATACATGGACACAATCATGCCCCTGGCTGAAACACAAAACTGGTTTAAAGTTTTGGGTAATGGGGTGTGTAATATTTCAGAAAAGCAAATAGAAAAATCAACATAATCAAAAAATTGGGAACACCACAGCATATGAAAAAAAATTTATAAAGTTTTATTATTACTCCGAAAACACAGACAAATAGCGAAAAAGCAATAAAAACAGTATAAAAACACAAATTAAGACATAATCATATCATACAATAGTGATATGAAAAAACTCCCACATCAAGAAACTGACCCACACAGCAACTAACCATGCGGTAAGTATAGACCAAAAACACAGTAAACTCCACTAATGATGGAAAACAATGGTAAGAATGCACATTTAAATACCTCAGTGGTTGATACCTTTTAATGGCTAACTGAAAAGATGGTAACAAATTGCAAGCTTTCGAGACTACTCAGGTCTCTTCATCAGGCAAAGACTAATACAACATCTGAAGAATCACATATTTATACACAACACAGCACAGAAATAATGCAATAAGATAAGACAAATGACGTGAAGCAGAGCTGTCATTATGGCAGAGGGATGAACATAAATATTGGAACAGTTCATAGATAAGGAGTGAAAGTTTTATTACCCTCTGATTGGGGTCTGGTATTGTGTTTTGATGCCCCTAGAAGGTCAGGGAAGGGGCATCAAACCACAATACCAGACCCCAATCAGAGGGCAATAAAACTTTCACTCCTTATCTATGAACTGTTCCAATATTTATGTTCATCCCTCTGCCATAATGACAGTTCTGCTTCACGTCATTTGTCTTATCTTATTGCATTATTTCTGTGCTGTGTTGTGTATAAATATGTGATTCTTCAGATGTTGTATTAGTCTTTGCCTGATGAAGAGACCTGAGTAGTCTCGAAAGCTTGCAATTTGTTACCATCTTTTCAGTTAGCCATTAAAAGGTATCAACCACTGAGGGTGAGGACTCTCAAGTCTAAAGGGTATGCCACACTAAACAACATCGCTAACGGGATCGCTAAAAAACGTCACTATTTAGCGATCCCGTTAGCGATGTTGTTGTGTGCGGCATCTGCCAGCGACGAGCTTCCTGCTGTGATCTCGCTCGTCGCTGGAATCGTTCCGGACCCTATTTTATCGTCTGCGCTCCCGCTGGGTAAGTATATATCGCTGAGTGTGGCACCTTTTTTAGCGATTTAGCGGTACTTTTGTACCGCTAAAGTCGTTAAGGAGATCGCTAACCGCGATAGCGTCCTTAACGACATCGCTAAATGTGGCCGACACTAGCGATATTTAAACGATCCCGCTAGCGATCTCATTAGTATGCGACGCTAACGAGATCGTTAGCGGGATCGAGTAGTGTGGCAGTACCTTAAATATTTTTCTATCTACTGGCTAACACGGTACGAAGATACACATCTTTCCTACATTTAAATACCGGGAGTCCTATGCAGAAGATAAATGGCAATATTGAACAATGGCATCAAAAGAGAACTGTATGTAGCACACAATCGAGTTTATGATAACCCACACAATACTATTCACAGCACCATGTAAGACCACAATACTCACAAAAAAATCTTTGAAGTTGATGTAAAGAGTATTGCACACACCATGTCTGGCGAGCAGTGGATGGAAGCCAGACAGGAGAAAAAAAAAAATTTAATGATCTGGACCTATAGGTCCATGTGATTAAAGAAGGTGCGACATGGATTGAAGGTGCCAATGGTGGCTGTGTGAAGAAAAAAGAGTGTGGGGAGCAAGGTCCCACGCGTATCGCCACCGATAGTGTGGCTTCTTCAGGGGAGAATGAAATGCTCAGGGTGTGTAATATTTACCATCTGGCGTCTGCTGCTATCTCACGCTGCTCTCCTGATTCACTGGCTTCTTGGGGTGCTGTTGCAGCCTCCTGTCTCCGATGATGTCCTCTGCTGTGGAATAAATAGAAAAAAATTGCAATGAATACATGTATACAATCATGGCCCGTGCTGAAAGACAAAAGTTAAGTTTTGGGTTATTGGGTGTGAGATATTTACCGTCTGCCGTATGCTGCTATCTCACGCTGCTCTCCTGATTCACTCGCTCCTTGGGGTGCTGTTGCAGCCTCCTGTCTCCGATGATGTCCTCTTCTGTGGAATAAATAGAAAAAAATTGCAATGAATACATGTATACAATCATGGCCCGTGCTGAAAGACAAAAGTTAAGTTTTGGGTTATGGGGTGTGAGATATTTACCGTCTGGCGTCTGCTGCTATCTCACGCTACTCTCCTGATTCACTGGCTTCTTGGGGTGCTGCTGCAGCCTCCTGTCTGCTTTGATGTCCTCTGCTGTGGAATAAATAGAAAAAATTGCAATGAATACATGGACACAATCATCATAGATAGATGATAGATAATAGATAGATAGATAGATAGATAGATAGATAGATAGATAGATAGATAGATAGATAGATAGATAGATAGAATATAACACATAATATTTTTGCAGAATTCAAGTATGATATTTTCACAGTATAATACACTCCTCATAGTGCTCCATATAGTATAATGTACCGCAATAGTCATTCCATGTAGTAAAATTCAGTTCCCATACTATAATGCATATTAAACAGCAGGACCCACACAGTATAAAGCACTACCCTCATAGCATACAGCACTACCCTCATAATGTACAACAATGCCAACATAGTATATAGCAATACCCACATAGTATAAAGCACTACCCATATAGTATACAACAATGCCAACACAGTATATAGTAATATCCACATAGTATACAACAATGCCAATACAGTATATAGCAATAACCACATAGTATACAACAATGCCACCACAGTATATAGCAATACCCATATAGTATACAACAATGTCAAAACAGTATATAGCAATACCCACATAGTATACAACAATGCCAATACAGTATATAGCAATACCCACACAGTATATAGCAATACCACATAGTATCCAACAATGCCAACACAGTATATCGCAATACCCACATAGTATCCAACAATACCAACACAGTATATAGCAATACCCACATAGTATACAACAATGCCAACACAGTATATAGCAATACCAACATTGTATAAAGCACTACCCACATAGTATACAACAATGCCAACACAGTATATAGCAATACCCACATAGTATACAACAATGCCAACACAGTATATAGCAATACACGCATAGTATACATCAATGCCAAAACAGTATATAGCAATACCCACATAGTATATAGCAATACCCACATAGTATACAACAATGCCAACACAGTATATAGCAATACCCACATAATATACAAAAAAGCCAACACAGTATATAGCAATACCCACATAGTATACAACAATGCCAACAAAGTATATAGCAATACCCACATTGTATAAAGCACTACCCACAAAGTATACAACAATGCCAACACAGTATATAGCAATACCCTCACAGTATATAGCAATACCCACATAGTATCCAACAATGCCAACACAGTATATAGCAATACCCACACAGTATATAGCAATACCCACATAGTATCCAACAATGCCAACACAGTATATAGCAATACCCACATAGTATCCCACAATGCCAACACAGTATATAGCAATACTCACATAGTATACAACAATGCCAACACAGTATATAGCAATACCCACATTGTATAAAGCACTACTCACATAGTATACAACAATGCCAACACAGTATATAGCAATACACGCATAGCATACATCAATGCCAAAACAGTATATAGCAATACCACACAGTATATAGCAATACCCACATAGTATACAACAATGCCAACACAGTATATAGTAATACCCACATAGTATACAACAATGCCAACACAGTATACAGCAATACCCACATAGTATACAACAATGCCAACACAGTATATAGCAATACCCACATTATATAAAGCACTACTCACATAGTATACAACAATGCCAACATAGTATATAGCAATACACGCATAGCATACATCAATGCCAAAACAGTATATAGCAATACCCACATAGTATACAACAATGCCAACACAGTATATAGCAATACCCACATTGTATAAAGCACTACTCACATAGTATACAATAATGCCAACATAGTATATACAATACACGCATAGCATACATCAATGCCAAAACAGTATATAGCAATACCCACATAGTATACAACAATGCCAAAACAGTATATAGCAATACCCACATAGTATACAACAATGTCAACACAGTATATAGCAATACCCACACAGTATATAGCAATACCCACATAGTATACAACAATGCCAACACAGTATATAGCACTACCCACATAGTATACAACAATGCCAACACAGTATACAGCAATACCCACATAGTATACAACAATGCCAACACAGTATATAGCAATACCACATTGTATAAAGCACTACTCACATAGTATACAACAATGCCAACATAGTATATAGCAATACACGCATAGCATACATCAATGCCAAAACAGTATATAGCAATACCCACATAGTATACAACAATGCCAACACAGTATATAGCAATACACGCATAGCATACATCAATGCCAAAACAGTATATAGCAATACCCACATAGTATACAACAATGCCAACACAGTATATAGCAATACCCACATAGTATACAACAATGCCAACACAGTATATAGCAATACCAACATAGTATACAACAATGCCAAAACAGTATATAGCAATACCCACATAGTATACAACAATGTCAACACAGTATATAGCAATACCCACACAGTATATAGCAATACCCACATAGTATACAACAATGCCAACACAGTATATAGTAATACCCACATAGTATACAACAATGCCAACACAGTATACAGCAATACCCACATAGTATACAACAAAGCCAACACAGTATATAGCAATACCCACATTGTATAAAGCATACACATAGTAACACAATCAACAGTATATAGCAATACACGCATAGTATACATCAAGGCCAAAACAGTATATAGCAATACCCACATAGTATACAACAATGCCAACACAGTATAAAGCACTACCCACATAGTATACAACAATGCCAACACAGTATATAGCAATACACGCATAGTATAATGGGGTGTGTGATATTTACCGTCTGGCGTCTGCTCCCGTCTCCTCTGCTCCAACGTCACGGCGGTCCCTGGACTCCATTTCTATGGATGGTGGTGCTGGCTCTAAATCCTCTGCAATTCGTTGCTGGCTTGGTCTTGATGGTTGCATGGCATATGGCAGAGTGTCCCACTGGCATGGTATATATAGGTTTGCTTCTGGCTGGGCTAATTAACATTCTCAGACTAAAAAACTGGATCAGGCCACCGGATCAGGTTTTTGCCGGATGCGGCGCATTGCGGCGCTCATAGACTTTCATTGGGGCAAAGGCCGGAAGCGCCGGATCAGGCACTTCCGGCTTTTTGGCCGGAGACAAAAAACGTTACAGTAGACGTTTTTCCTAGACGCCGAAATGAGACCAGACACCGGATCCGGCAGAAAACGGACGAAACGCAGGTACATGCGGCGCGATCCGGCGCTATATTTAGTCAATGTTTAAAACACCGGATACGGCTTGTCAGTTCGCCGCATCCGGCGATTAAAAAAAAAAGGCCGGATCGCGCCTGAGGCTGGGGTCACACACACCGACTAAAAAAGTTGACCGTTTTAGTCGGTCGATTATCGCAGCAAAACGTCATGAACACTCATTCGTCTGGCATCCGATTTTCCTGGAAAGATGCGATTTAGTTGCATCTGACCGTAGTTGTAACATCCGATTTACATCCGACTTGCGAGATTTTCTCGCAGGCTTGCAAAACCGACATATAAGGGATCCAAATGAATAGTATTTAAATCACAAAAGAAAGAATAGATATATACACATAGAACACACATAAATATATATATATATATATATATATATATATATATATATTGTAACATTTCCAGGGGATATAGCTCTAGGATCGCTGTCTGGGTAGACAGAGTGACACGAAAACAGTTCATTCAGACAGCAGTTCTGGTGAAAACTGGCCGCAACCAGCTTTATTAAAGTCCACAGCAAACATAAAAATAAAGCATAAACAGAAACCTAGGCTTGTCTAGCGACTAATTACACATAGATAGATTGCCCTGTCTATCCGGGTCCCGGCTCTACCAGCCTGACCCAAAACAGACACATATGATATATGTTACCAGTATGGAGTTTCACAGATACTCCTCCTTGTGTCTGAAGGCACCTTCAATGTCCAGACTTGAGAGAGATCCACTCCTATTCAGCCGCTATTCGCACGGATTTCTCACTGCGACTACTCCTGTGTCCGGGGTACATCCTGCACCCAGACTGAGATAGCTCACACTCCTGGAGACACCTTCTGTACCTGGACCCCTTGTCCAGATTAAGCGTGCTCCCACTCCTGGAGACTGCTTCTTGTGCCGGGACACCTTCCTGTGTCCAGACTAAGGCAGCTCTCTGACTGTGTTCCCACACACCTACTTCTGGTCTCCTAATTAACACCTGAGTGATTTCAGGCCTGAGCTGCAAGTGTGTACTGAATGTAAGGTGTAGTGACCTTTCTCTACCACTAGGTCTACAAAGCCACACACCTCCCTTATACCAGTCAGTAAAGTAGCTAGGTGAAATATACACCCCATTCAATACACATACTCTCACTGTCTCACAATATATATACATGTCATTGTGACATGTTGTTAAATATTAATTGTTGGTTATGGATTTATTCTACACTCAATTCTGTACTGAGCACATTGACTTTCAGCTGACATACACATGCTATTTCTGTATGGTAAAGTGGCAACTCCATATATAGAGACCACGTGATTTAAGGGACATATATATAATGACTACACGAAGGGAGGGGGCTCTCGCTCTCTCTCGCTCTACAGACACATGGGACAAGAACACTACTATGAATGGACAGCTGCTATGTAACCACGTGTTGCTTCCTTAGACCAGCGCTGCTGACAAGAGACAGATGTCATTTTACTATTCAGGATACCAAGGAAAGAATTGTATAAGCTTTGCTATGGACAAATGGACAATCTCTTTGTAATTATTTCACTCATTTTATGTTTTCCTGCAATGATGTTTTTTGGTGGACAATCCAATAAACCACTATATTTTTTTGTAAGAAACATTTTGACATTTTCTTTAGAGTATCGCATCTGGTAACAAGTCCTGGAAAATATACTTAAAATAAGCATTTTTAACACATGTATATATACATATATTTATAGTTCATACACTTCTACATACTGTAATAGCCGCTAATTCAATTGCTGGCTTTTGTGAAATGACAGAACCCGACATGAAATGACACATGGTTTACATACAGTTAACCATGTCATTTCATGTAGTTTTATATATGGTTTAAACTTACAATTACATGAGTGTATGTGTGCAAAATTGCAGACATGTAGGGGTTAATTAAAGGTTTAAATTTGTTGAAAAAAAATGCGTAGGCTCCCGCTGTATTTTCTCCACCAGACAGACAAGGCCAGTGAGTGGGGGCAGATAATAATAGCCTACGAAGGGTACATTTATTTTGTGCCCCCCCTGGCTACTAACATCTGCCCCCAGACACCCCAGAAAAGGCAAATCTATAATTAGTCACAGTCAGGTCCCACGCTGTAATCCATCAGAAAGGGTTAACAGGTTACAGCTAGCAGGCAGCTAATGCTGCCTGCTGAGCTGTTACCCCCTGAATGAATAAGTTCCTCTCCCGGAGACAGGAGAGGAAGTGATTAATGTGTGAAGCTTAATTGATAGCTTCCCACAGTAATCAGTTCAGGTCAGGTCACCCGGGAAACCGCACAGCAGCAGTGACGTCAGAGGGAGTCCCCGGGTGACCTGATTACTGTGGGAAGCAATCAATTAAGCCCGGGTCTCACATAGCGATACACCAGCGATCCCAACAACGATCAATACCCACATAGTATACAACAATGCCTGGTGTGTCGCTACATGATCGCTTAATTACCCGCAGTGTACGTTGGATACCAGCGCCCTGATGCAGGGAGCTGGTAACCAAGGTACACAGCAGGTTTCCAGGCACAGCCCCACGCCTAGCGGATCTCTGGTCTCCCACCTGTCACACGCAGCGGGAGACCAGCGATCAAAAAAATGTCCAGGACATTCAGCGATGATCAGCTATACCCAGCAGGGGGGCTGATCGTCGCTGAATGTCACACACAGCGATATCGCTGGGGAGATCGCTGTTGCATCACAAAACTAGTGACTCAGCAGCGATCTCGCTAGCGAGATCGCTGTGTGAGATGGGGGTTTTATTCATTCAGGGGGTAACAGCTCAGCAGGCAGCATTAGCTGCCTGCTAGCTGTAACCTGTTAACCCTTTCTGATGGATTACAGCGTGGGTCCTGACTGTGCATCGGATAGGTAAGAATCATTTTGCTTTTTTATTTTTATTATAGGAAATGGTTTTAGCAGGTAAATAAAATATGGTCAAAAACTGTTTGCTTATTTCATTAAAATGATTTTTTATTAAAGTGTGTGTGTTTGATTTTTCTTTCATACAATAGGATTAATAATTGATAGTTGTCTAATTGACAGCTCTCAATTATTAACCTGGCTTAAAGTCACCTTTCAATAACAAGGTGGCTTTAACCCCTTATTAACCCATTCGCCACAGCTACAGGGCAATGGGAATAGACGGGCAAAGTGCCAGAAAGGGCTAATCTAATTATAGATTTGCCTTTTCTGGGGTGTCTGGGGGCAGATGTTAGTAGCCAGGGGGGGCACAAAATAAATGCACCCTCCCTAGGCTATTATTATCTGCCCCCACTCGCTGGCTTTGTCTGTCAGGTGGAGAAAATACAGCGGGAGCCCACACATTTTTTTACAATGAATTTACACCTTTAATTAACCCCTACATGTGTGAAATTTCACACACATACACTCATGTAATTGTAAGTTTAAACCATATATAAAACTACATGAAATGACATGGTTAACTGTATGTAAACCATGTGTCATTTCATGTCGGGTTCTGTGATTTCACAAAAGCCAGCAATTGAATTAGAAGCTATTACAGAATGTAGAAGTGTATGAACTATAAATATATGTATAATATATATATATATATATATATATATATATGTCACAATGACATATGTATATATATATATATATATATATATATGTATTCTATGTGTGTATATGTATTCTTTACATTCTTTATTAAAGCTGTCAGTGTGATTTTACAGAATAGCCGTGGATGAATTGCCGGCTTTTCTAAAGGACACTGGTGCGATTTAATCCCAAGTCACATGTGCGGTCCGTTTGTAATCCGATTTCTCAGCGCTCCCATTGACTTGCATTGGCGATTGTCGACCCATAATCGGTGACAATCGCAGCATGCTGCGATTGCACTCGCACGTTTAAAGCGGACCACAAAAAATCGGATGGTGGGAGCTGCTACATAGATTAACATAGGTACGACTGCAATGCGATATTTCATCGCATTGCAGTCGTCCGATTTTGTCGCCAGTGTGACCCCGGCCTGACGTAAAAAAAACTGATGTGTGAAAGTAGCCTTAGCTAATAGAAGCTGACAGATCGCTGATTCAAGATCTTAAAGGCGCAGCGCAGGGCCCTAGGCAGCACACAGGGGCCACAGGCAGCACACAGGGCCACAGGCAGCGCACAGGGCACCAGGCAGAGCACAGGAGCCCAGGCAGCACACGGGGCCCCAGGCAGCTCACAGGGGCCCCAGGCAGCACACAGGTGCCACAGGCAGCACACAGGGCCCCAGGCAGTGTACAGGGCCCCAGGCAGCGCACAGAGGCCACAGGCAGCGCACGGGGCCACAGGCGGCGCACAGGGGCCACAGGCAGTGCACAGGGCCCCAGGCGGCGCACAGGGGCCACAGGCAGTCTACGGGGCCCCAGGCAGTGCACAGGGGCCCCAGGCAGCGCACAGGAGCCACAGGCAGCGCACGGGGCCACAGGCAGCGCACGGGGCCACAGGCAGTGCACAGGGGCCACAGGCAGCGCACGGGGACCCAGACAGAGCACAGGGCCCCAGACAGCACACAGGGCCCCATGCAGCACACAGGGGCCAAAGGCAGCTCACGGGGCCCAGGCAGCGCACAGGGCCCCAGGAAGAGCACAGAGACCCCAGGCAGCACACGGGGCCAAAGGCAGTACACAAGGCCCCAGGCAGCGCCCAGGGCCCCAGGCAGAGCACAGGGACCCCAGGCAGCACACGGGATCCCAGGCAGCGCACAGGGATCCCAGGCAGCACACAGGGGCCATAGGCAGCACACAGGGGCCACAGGCAGCACACAGGGCACCAGGCAGAGCACAGGGCCCCAGGCAGAGCACAGGGCACCAGGCAGAGCACAGGGACCTTAAGGACTTACTAGTCTACTGATTGTACAATTTTATTGAGTAAATAGGGACCACTGCACTGCTATAAGAAATGTATGTGACAAGGTTCCCTGATTTCTATAACAAATGTTAGTGGCCTGATTAATGAAAATTGCCTCAGAGTAAAACCATTTTGATTGTCCATAGCAACCAGAGGTCAGCTTTCATACTTGAAACTGCTGAGGTAAAATGAAAGCTGCCTCTGATTGGTTGTCGAGGAACTAGAGCAGTCTGTCAGGCAGTGTCACTGTGTGAGGCCTGCCTTCCTAATCTGCTAGTCACCTTCTAATTTCTGTGTTCGGTGAATAACATAAAGCAGAATTTCTGAAGGAATTTCCACTGAGGTAAATTTGCCCTATAATCTGTCCCGAAGGCCGGGGTCACATTGGCAACAAAATCGGACAACTGCAATGCGATGAAATATCGCATTGCAGTCGAACAAATGTTAATCTATGGAGCAGCTTCCAGTATCAGATTTTTTGTGGTCCGTTTTAAACGTGCGAGTGCAATCGCTGCATGCTGCGATTGTCACCGATTGTGGGTCGACTATCGCCAATGCAAGTCTATGGGAGCGCTGAAAAATCGGATTACAAATGGACCACACGTGTGACTTGCAATTAAATCGCACCGGTGTTCTTTAGAAAAGCCGGCAATTCATCCCGGCTATACTGTAAAATCACACTGACAGCTTTAATAAAGAATAGAATCAATACATATACACACATAGAATACATATATATATGTCATTGTGACATATATATACATATATTTATAGTTCATACACTTCTACATACTGTAATAGCCGCTAATTCAATTGTCGGCTTTTGTGAAATGACAGAACCCGACATGAAATGACACATGGTTTACATACAGTTAACCATGTCATTTCATGTATTTTGATATATGGTTTTCACTAACAATTACATGAGTGTATGTGTGTGAAATTTCACACATGTAGGGGTTAATTAAAGGTGTAAATTCGTTGAAAAAAAATGCGTGGGCTCCCGCTGTATTTTCTCCACCAGACAGACAAAGCAAGCGAGTGGGGGCAAATAATGATAGCCCAGAGAGGGACCATTATTTTTGCCCCCCCCGGCTACTAACATCTGCCCCCAGACACACCAGAAAAGGCAAATCTATAATTAGATTCGCCCTTTCTGGCACTTTGCCCGTCTATTCCCATTGCCCTGTAGCGGTGGCGAATGGGTTAATAACGTGTTAAAGCCACATTGCAATTGAAAGGTGACTGTAAGCCAGGTTAATAATTGAGAGTTGTCAATTTGACAACTATCAATTATTAATCCTATTGTATGAAAGGAAAAAAACACACACACTCATGAATTATTAATCCTTTTAATGAAATAAAGACACAGTTTTGGACCATATTTTATTGCTCAGCTGTAATCCCCTGAATGAATCAGTTCCTCTCCCGGCGACAGGAGAGGAAGTGTAGTGTGTGAAGCTTAATTGATTGATCCCACTTTCACTTCAGGTCAGGTCAGGGTGACCTGACCTGAAGTGGAAGTGGGAAGAAATCAATTAAGCTTCACACATTAATCACTTCCTCTCCTTTCACCGGGAGAGGAACT
>JARQOD010000005.1:205045367-205083194 GCA_033576555.1 Oophaga sylvatica | reverse complement strand
CCGGCGATTAAAAAAAAAAGGCCGGATCGCGCCTGAGGCTGGGGTCACACACACCGACTAAAAAAGTTGACCGTTTTAGTCGGTCGATTATCGCAGCAAAACGTCATGAACACTCATTCGTCTGGCATCCGATTTTCCTGGAAAGATGCGATTTAGTTGCATCTGACCGTAGTTGTAACATCCGATTTACATCCGACTTGCGAGATTTTCTCGCAGGCTTGCAAAACCGACATATAAGGGATCCAAATGAATAGTATTTAAATCACAAAAGAAAGAATAGATATATACACATAGAACACACATAAATATATATATATATATATATATATATATATATATATATTGTAACATTTCCAGGGGATATAGCTCTAGGATCGCTGTCTGGGTAGACAGAGTGACACGAAAACAGTTCATTCAGACAGCAGTTCTGGTGAAAACTGGCCGCAACCAGCTTTATTAAAGTCCACAGCAAACATAAAAATAAAGCATAAACAGACAACCTAGGCTTGTCTAGCGACTAATTACACATAGATAGATTGCCCTGTCTATCCGGGTCCCGGCTCTACCAGCCTGACCCAAAACAACACATATGATATATGTTACCAGTATGGAGTTTCACAGATACTCCTCCTTGTGTCTGAAGGCACCTTCAATGTCCAGACTTGAGAGAGATCCACTCCTATTCAGCCGCTATTCGCACGGATTTCTCACTGCGACTACTCCTGTGTCCGGGGTACATCCTGCACCCAGACTGAGATAGCTCACACTCCTGGAGACACCTTCTGTACCTGGACCCCTTGTCCAGATTAAGCGTGCTCCCACTCCTGGAGACTGCTTCTTGTGCCGGGACACCTTCCTGTGTCCAGACTAAGGCAGCTCTCTGACTGTGTTCCCACACACCTACTTCTGGTCTCCTAATTAACACCTGAGTGATTTCAGGCCTGAGCTGCAAGTGTGTACTGAATGTAAGGTGTAGTGACCTTTCTCTACCACTAGGTCTACAAAGCCACACACCTCCCTTATACCAGTCAGTAAAGTAGCTAGGTGAAATATACACCCCATTCAATACACATACTCTCACTGTCTCACAATATATATACATGTCATTGTGACATGTTGTTAAATATTAATTGTTGGTTATGGATTTATTCTACACTCAATTCTGTACTGAGCACATTGACTTTCAGCTGACATACACATGCTATTTCTGTATGGTAAAGTGGCAACTCCATATATAGAGACCACGTGATTTAAGGGACATATATATAATGACTACACGAAGGGAGGGGGCTCTCGCTCTCTCTCGCTCTACAGACACATGGGACAAGAACACTACTATGAATGGACAGCTGCTATGTAACCACGTGTTGCTTCCTTAGACCAGCGCTGCTGACAAGAGACAGATGTCATTTTACTATTCAGGATACCAAGGAAAGAATTGTATAAGCTTTGCTATGGACAAATGGACAATCTCTTTGTAATTATTTCACTCATTTTATGTTTTCCTGCAATGATGTTTTTTGGTGGACAATCCAATAAACCACTATATTTTTTTGTAAGAAACATTTTGACATTTTCTTTAGAGTATCGCATCTGGTAACAAGTCCTGGAAAATATACTTAAAATAAGCATTTTTAACACATGTATATATACATATATTTATAGTTCATACACTTCTACATACTGTAATAGCCGCTAATTCAATTGCTGGCTTTTGTGAAATGACAGAACCCGACATGAAATGACACATGGTTTACATACAGTTAACCATGTCATTTCATGTAGTTTTATATATGGTTTAAACTTACAATTACATGAGTGTATGTGTGCAAAATTGCAGACATGTGGGGGTTAATTAAAGGTTTAAATTTGTTGAAAAAAAATGCGTAGGCTCCCGCTGTATTTTCTCCACCAGACAGACAAGGCCAGTGAGTGGGGGCAGATAATAATAGCCTACGAAGGGTACATTTATTTTGTGCCCCCCCTGGCTACTAACATCTGCCCCCAGACACCCCAGAAAAGGCAAATCTATAATTAGTCACAGTCAGGTCCCACGCTGTAATCCATCAGAAAGGGTTAACAGGTTACAGCTAGCAGGCAGCTAATGCTGCCTGCTGAGCTGTTACCCCCTGAATGAATAAGTTCCTCTCCCGGAGACAGGAGAGGAAGTGATTAATGTGTGAAGCTTAATTGATAGCTTCCCACAGTAATCAGTTCAGGTCAGGTCACCCGGGAAACCGCACAGCAGCAGTGACGTCAGAGGGAGTCCCCGGGTGACCTGATTACTGTGGGAAGCAATCAATTAAGCCCGGGTCTCACATAGCGATACACCAGCGATCCCAACAACGATCAATACCCACATAGTATACAACAATGCCTGGTGTGTCGCTACATGATCGCTTAATTACCCGCAGTGTACGTTGGATACCAGCGCCCTGATGCAGGGAGCTGGTAACCAAGGTACACAGCAGGTTTCCAGGCACAGCCCCACGCCTAGCGGATCTCTGGTCTCCCACCTGTCACACGCAGCGGGAGACCAGCGATCAAAAAAATGTCCAGGACATTCAGCGATGATCAGCTATACCCAGCAGGGGGGCTGATCGTCGCTGAATGTCACACACAGCGATATCGCTGGGGAGATCGCTGTTGCATCACAAAACTAGTGACTCAGCAGCGATCTCGCTAGCGAGATCGCTGTGTGAGATGGGGGTTTTATTCATTCAGGGGGTAACAGCTCAGCAGGCAGCATTAGCTGCCTGCTAGCTGTAACCTGTTAACCCTTTCTGATGGATTACAGCGTGGGTCCTGACTGTGCATCGGATAGGTAAGAATCATTTTGCTTTTTTATTTTTATTATAGGAAATGGTTTTAGCAGGTAAATAAAATATGGTCAAAAACTGTTTGCTTATTTCATTAAAATGATTTTTTATTAAAGTGTGTGTGTTTGATTTTTCTTTCATACAATAGGATTAATAATTGATAGTTGTCTAATTGACAGCTCTCAATTATTAACCTGGCTTAAAGTCACCTTTCAATAACAAGGTGGCTTTAACCCCTTATTAACCCATTCGCCACAGCTACAGGGCAATGGGAATAGACGGGCAAAGTGCCAGAAAGGGCTAATCTAATTATAGATTTGCCTTTTCTGGGGTGTCTGGGGGCAGATGTTAGTAGCCAGGGGGGGCACAAAATAAATGCACCTCCCTAGGCTATTATTATCTGCCCCCACTCGCTGGCTTTGTCTGTCAGGTGGAGAAAATACAGCGGGAGCCCACACATTTTTTTACAATGAATTTACACCTTTAATTAACCCCTACATGTGTGAAATTTCACACACATACACTCATGTAATTGTAAGTTTAAACCATATATAAAACTACATGAAATGACATGGTTAACTGTATGTAAACCATGTGTCATTTCATGTCGGGTTCTGTGATTTCACAAAAGCCAGCAATTGAATTAGAAGCTATTACAGAATGTAGAAGTGTATGAACTATAAATATATGTATATATATATATATATATATATATATATATGTCACAATGACATATGTATATATATATATATATATATATATAATGTATTCTATGTGTGTATATGTATTCTTTACATTCTTTATTAAAGCTGTCAGTGTGATTTTACAGAATAGCCGTGGATGAATTGCCGGCTTTTCTAAAGGACACTGGTGCGATTTAATCCCAAGTCACATGTGCGGTCCGTTTGTAATCCGATTTCTCAGCGCTCCCATTGACTTGCATTGGCGATTGTCGACCCATAATCGGTGACAATCGCAGCATGCTGCGATTGCACTCGCACGTTTAAAGCGGACCACAAAAAATCGGATGGTGGGAGCTGCTACATAGATTAACATAGGTACGACTGCAATGCGATATTTCATCGCATTGCAGTCGTCCGATTTTGTCGCCAGTGTGACCCCGGCCTGACGTAAAAAAACTGATGTGTGAAAGTAGCCTTAGCTAATAGAAGCTGACAGATCGCTGATTCAAGATCTTAAAGGCGCAGCGCAGGGCCCTAGGCAGCACACAGGGGCCACAGGCAGCACACAGGGCCACAGGCAGCGCACAGGGCACCAGGCAGAGCACAGGAGCCCAGGCAGCACACGGGGCCCCAGGCAGCTCACAGGGGCCCCAGGCAGCACACAGGTGCCACAGGCAGCACACAGGGCCCCAGGCAGTGTACAGGGCCCCAGGCAGCGCACAGAGGCCACAGGCAGCGCACGGGGCCACAGGCGGCGCACAGGGGCCACAGGCAGTGCACAGGGCCCCAGGCGGCGCACAGGGGCCACAGGCAGTCTACGGGGCCCCAGGCAGTGCACAGGGGCCCCAGGCAGCGCACAGGAGCCACAGGCAGCGCACGGGGCCACAGGCAGCGCACGGGGCCACAGGCAGTGCACAGGGGCCACAGGCAGCGCACGGGGACCCAGACAGAGCACAGGGCCCCAGACAGCACACAGGGCCCCATGCAGCACACAGGGGCCAAAGGCAGCTCACGGGGTCCCAGGCAGCGCACAGGGCCCCAGGAAGAGCACAGAGACCCCAGGCAGCACACGGGGCCAAAGGCAGTACACAAGGCCCCAGGCAGCGCCCAGGGCCCCAGGCAGAGCACAGGGACCCCAGGCAGCACACGGGATCCCAGGCAGCGCACAGGGATCCCAGGCAGCACACAGGGGCCATAGGCAGCACACAGGGGCCACAGGCAGCACACAGGGCACCAGGCAGAGCACAGGGCCCCAGGCAGAGCACAGGGCACCAGGCAGAGCACAGGGACCTTAAGGACTTACTAGTCTACTGATTGTACAATTTTATTGAGTAAATAGGGACCACTGCACTGCTATAAGAAATGTATGTGACAAGGTTCCCTGATTTCTATAACAAATGTTAGTGGCCTGATTAATGAAAATTGCCTCAGAGTAAAACCATTTTGATTGTCCATAGCAACCAGAGGTCAGCTTTCATACTTGAAACTGCTGAGGTAAAATGAAAGCTGCCTCTGATTGGTTGTCGAGGAACTAGAGCAGTCTGTCAGGCAGTGTCACTGTGTGAGGCCTGCCTTCCTAATCTGCTAGTCACCTTCTAATTTCTGTGTTCGGTGAATAACATAAAGCAGAATTTCTGAAGGAATTTCCACTGAGGTAAATTTGCCCTATAATCTGTCCCGAAGGCCGGGGTCACATTGGCAACAAAATCGGACAACTGCAATGCGATGAAATATCGCATTGCAGTCGAACAAATGTTAATCTATGGAGCAGCTTCCAGTATCAGATTTTTTGTGGTCCGTTTTAAACGTGCGAGTGCAATCGCTGCATGCTGCGATTGTCACCGATTGTGGGTCGACTATCGCCAATGCAAGTCTATGGGAGCGCTGAAAAATCGGATTACAAATGGACCACACGTGTGACTTGCAATTAAATCGCACCGGTGTTCTTTAGAAAAGCCGGCAATTCATCCCCGGCTATACTGTAAAATCACACTGACAGCTTTAATAAAGAATAGAATCAATACATATACACACATAGAATACATATATATATGTCATTGTGACATATATATACATATATTTATAGTTCATACACTTCTACATACTGTAATAGCCGCTAATTCAATTGTCGGCTTTTGTGAAATGACAGAACCCGACATGAAATGACACATGGTTTACATACAGTTAACCATGTCATTTCATGTATTTTGATATATGGTTTTCACTAACAATTACATGAGTGTATGTGTGTGAAATTTCACACATGTAGGGGTTAATTAAAGGTGTAAATTCGTTGAAAAAAAATGCGTGGGCTCCCGCTGTATTTTCTCCACCAGACAGACAAAGCAAGCGAGTGGGGGCAAATAATGATAGCCCAGAGAGGGACCATTATTTTTGCCCCCCCCGGCTACTAACATCTGCCCCCAGACACACCAGAAAAGGCAAATCTATAATTAGATTCGCCCTTTCTGGCACTTTGCCCGTCTATTCCCATTGCCCTGTAGCGGTGGCGAATGGGTTAATAACGTGTTAAAGCCACATTGCAATTGAAAGGTGACTGTAAGCCAGGTTAATAATTGAGAGTTGTCAATTTGACAACTATCAATTATTAATCCTATTGTATGAAAGGAAAAAAACACACACACTCATGAATTATTAATCCTTTTAATGAAATAAAGACACAGTTTTGGACCATATTTTATTGCTCAGCTGTAATCCCCTGAATGAATCAGTTCCTCTCCCGGCGACAGGAGAGGAAGTGTAGTGTGTGAAGCTTAATTGATTGCTCCCACTTTCACTTCAGGTCAGGTCAGGGTGACCTGACCTGAAGTGGAAGTGGGAAGAAATCAATTAAGCTTCACACATTAATCACTTCCTCTCCTTTCACCGGGAGAGGAACTTATTCATTCAGGGGGTAACAGCTCAGCAGGCAGCATTAGCTGCCTGCTAGCTGTAACCTGTTAACCCTTTCTGATGGATTACAGCGTGGGACCTGACTGTGACTAATTATAGATTTGCCTTTTCTGGGGTGTCTGGGGGCAGATGTTAGTAGCCAGGGGGGGCACAAAATAAATGTACCCTTCGTAGGCTATTATTATCTGCCCCCACTCACTGGCCTTGTCTGTCTGGTGGAGAAAATACAGCGGGAGCCTACGCATTTTTTTTCAACAAATTTAAACCTTTAATTAACCCCTACATGTCTGCAATTTTGCACACATACACTCATGTAATTGTAAGTTTAAACCATATATAAAACTACATGAAATGACATGGTTAACTGTATGTAAACCATGTGTCATTTCATGTCGGGTTCTGTAATTTCACAAAAGCCGGCAATTGAATTAGCGGCTATTACAGTATGTAGAAGTGTATGAACTATAAATATATGTATATATATATATATATATATATGTCACAATGACATGTATATATTGTGGTGTAGTGACACCTGATGCAGCTAGGGGGCACTGTGTATGCTCCTCGAGGTATGCATGGAAACATGGTTTGTGTTGTGGTGAAGGACCTGTGATGAGGTCATGATCAGGTGACCTAACCATGTGATCCTGACCTCACCTATGTTATGTGTATCAAAAGGCCCTGTATGAGGTCATCGGATAGGTAAGAATAATTTTGCTTTTTTATTTTATTTTTATTATAGGAAATGGTTTTAGCAGGAAAATAAAAGATGGTCAAAAACTGTTTGCTTATTTGATTAAAATGATTTTTTATTAAAGTGTGTGTGTTTGATTTTTCTTTCATACAATAGGATTAATAATTGAGAGTTGTCTAATTGACAACTCTCAATTATTAACCTGGCTTAAAGTCACCTTTCAATTGCAAGGTGGCTTTAACTCCTTATTAACCCATTCGCCACCGCTACAGGGCAATGGGAATAGACGGGCAAAGTGCCAGAAAGGGCTAATCTAATTATAGATTTGCCTTTTCTGGGGTGTCTGGGAGCAGATGTTAGTAGCCAGGGGGGGGCAAAATAAATGCACCCTCCCTGGGCTATTATTATTTGCCCCCACTCGCTTGCTTTGTCTGTATGTATATATATATATATATATGTCACAATGACATGTATATATTGTGGTGTAGTGACACCTGATGCAGCTAGGGGGCACTGTGTATGCTCCTCGAGGTATGCATGGAAACATGGTTTGTGTTGTGGTGAAGGACCTGTGATGAGGTCATGATCAGGTGACCTAACCATGTGATCCTGACCTCACCTATGTTATGTGTATCAAAAGGCCCTGTATGAGGTCATGATCAGGTGACCTAACCATGTGATCCTGACCTCACCTATGGGTGGGGTTACACCTATGTAATGGAGTTTGTTTTGCACCTGTGAGAGAGTGTGTGGGAGTCTGCCAGTGTGGACAGGCTTCCATGTGTCCAAGGCAGGACATTACAGAGAGGTCTCTGTGAATGAAGAGTGAGGCTCCAGGCAGGAGCTGAAGCATTGAAGAGCTGTATTATATGTTACCATATGGTTTATGATGTAATAAACCTAAGGACTTTTTGCATAAGATCGAGTCTCCTGATTACCTCTGAAGCAGCCGAGTGAGTGAAACCTTACAATTGGTGGATGGAATGCTGGCAGCGACCCAAGGAGCACATGTTCCAGGACTGGGAATCAGGAGCCAGAGGAGGAACGGACGGTCTGTGAAAACCGTGAGTGTGACCAGTGGTCACGAATAAACTGTGCATTGATGTTTATATGTGGTGCCTCTGAAGATAAGAGGTATCTGACAAACTGTTAAGCAGTGGTGACAGACAGGAGTCTGTGTTATGTGACCGGAGTCATTGAGAAGTAAGCAAAAAGCATGCTGAGAGGATACCTCAGAGGAGGTGTCCAGAAACCTGCGTGGCCAACAGGTAACAGACAGGAGTCTGTGGTGTACTGACCGGTCAGTGAGACTGTTTTTTCCTTTGTGGGATATCTCTGCGAGAAGAGGTGTCCGGAAAATCTCTCTGGCTGAGAGTGGTGACAGACAGGAGTCTGTGTTGTGCTGACGGGTCAGTGAGAAACTGTTTTTTTTTCTGGGACACGTGTGAGGTGTTTGCTGTGGCTCGTGGAGTCATGAAGGTGACAAGCGGCTGGCTGTGACTCGTGGGGTCACGAAGGTGACAAACGGCAAGACAGCGCAGCGTGCAGAGACTTGTGGTGGCAGGAGCTACAGTGACTGTTGCGGCAAGAGGTTCTGCAGCAGCCGGAGCTGCAGTGGCAGCCACAGCAGCTTGGGAGTAGCATCTGGAGGTGCTGGTTGTTGGTGGCTGCAACGGAAGCGGTAGCAGTACCACCAGGAGCTGGTGTGGTAAAGAGGACAGTGTGAACCGAGGCACACAAACTCTTAAAGGGCCGGTACATGCCCTGGGTGGAAGACACTGTCTGAGGGTACTGTGTGGACTGGGGCCTGTGGGAGCCATGGTGTGTACCCCAGTGATGGGTGGTGTCCCAAAAGGGGGGCGGCAACCCAAAACAGGGATGGTTACCCAAAAGGGGGCGGAGTCCCAAAAGGGGGCGGTAACCCAAATTGGGATTGTGGCCCGAAAGGGGGTGGAGTCTCAAAAGGGGGTGGTAGCCCAAATCAGTAAAGTGGCCCAAAAGGGGGCAGAGTCCCAAAAGGGGGTAGCACCGGTTTCCTCAGTGGACATATCTGAGGAACAGCGGTGTGGGTGTTATACGTATTCCGCATGTGGCATAGACTTCCCGTTTGATAACAGCCCACAGGTGTGTACGGTAATGTTACATAGGGAAGGAGACTCTGGACAGTTGGACTCAAAGAGTCAGGTGACTCTGAAAGGAACTCCGCTAGTTCTCTGTCTGACCGAGAAAAAGGTCCAGGTGTGCTGCATCCATGGGCTCACTGTGGACTATTTGGTAGACAGGGTAATGCTTGAGATGTCCACAAGTGTCGAGGATCAAGATGGCGGTATACCACCGAACGTATTGTACCCCTATGAGAGGGAACGGGACTTTGTATTTTTTGAAAATGCATGGGAGGTTGATGTAGTGTGGGGTTGCTCAGAGGAGAGACGGAATGACCCTAAGGGAGCCCCATTACAGCAGGCGGCTGTAGTGGTTCCTTGTAGTGTGAAGTGTGGAAAGGAGGTAACACCTAATAGCGATAGTCCCGAGACCCAGGTGACCAGAAGAAAGTGTGGGTCAGACCAACTCGGGGACTTGGAGGTGACGAGACGTGTGACCGTGGGAAACGGTTTAGCTCTAGAGCTGGGGTCTGACACCTGTCTAGGTGGGGACGTGCTGTTCCAGGATGACAGGGGGAGTGGGAGTGACTCCTGTGCAGACTGTGACTCGACCGCAAGGGAAAGAGAGTGCAGTAAGGTGGAGCCACATAAAAATGGTAGATCTTCCTCTCGCCGCAGGGGCCGCGGAAAGGCGGGACAGGCTACAGCCTCTAAGAAGAGAAATGATGAGGAAGAGTCAGGGTCAGGTACCGGTCAGGTTACTGTCCTTGATAAAGAGGCCACGTTATCTCTGACAAATCCCAGCACAGAGGTAGGGCTGGAGGTAGAACAGACCTGTAGTAGATCCACATCTGCAATGCCCGGAAAGGGTGAAATGGCTCAGTATGATGAAGGCTCCAGGGTACCGGAGGTAGAGCTGTTGAAAGAAACAGTAAAAGAGGCAGTTGAGCAAGAAAGGGTCCTGAGACGAATAGTTGAGCACAGAATGGAGGAGCTGGAGAAGGAAGTCTCTAAGCTCAGAGATCATCTGTCAGCGTGTCATAGTATGAACAAGGCCCTATGGAAAGATATGGAGGTGCTCAGAGATGCCCAGGAGAAGCATCAGCAGGAACTTCTCCGGAGGGAGGATGAGTGTCGCGGCTTGGCAGAGGAGCGAGATAAAGTTCTTCGTAAGCTCAAGATGGAGAAAGAGACTAATGCCCAGCTCCAGAAATCCACGGGAGACGAAGTACAGCAAGCAAAGTGCCACACAGATGGCCACACAAGAAATGCTGAGGTCTTGGAGAACTGCGCTGATGCTCAGGAGGAGGAGGTCCAACAGCATGTTCAGGAAAAGGAGACATCGCTTTTCAAGTGTATGATAGAGGTACCCGAAGACATGCAAGAAGCTTGTGCCAGTGAGGATGTACATGAGGCCTTTAGAAAAGCGGTAGAAGCATGTAGTGTGAACTGGGTGCCAGAGATGAAACAGTTAGTCATACTGTCGACTAAGGAAGTCAAACTGAAGCGAGTGGCTGTCCTGAGAGACATGCACCTACATTGTCTCCGCACAAAGCAACTGATCCTGTTGAGAAATCACGAAGCCACTCGACGTTTGGAGCAAGCAAGAAAGGCTCAAAGTCAGCTTGGATTAATGGAGGACATCATTCAAGTGCCCAGAGGTCTGGTGAAGAAAGTCATCGGAAGACTTGGGAAAATGATGCAGGAGATGGTGAATAAGTCCGATGTGACGAGAGTCAGGATTCCGGCTGATGACGAAGTCCAGGTCGTGGGTGAAGACGGGATGGTTCCGTTCCTTGTTGTCGGATCCAGGGAGAGCCTTGGGAATATCCGGATGCTCCTGGAGTATCGTGTGTCCTACCTGAGAGAAGTAGAGCAACTACGACTTGAGAGGGACCAGGTCAACAGGAACCTGCAGAAAATAGAAAGAAGATGGCCTCCACCTTCAACCCGTGGTATTGAGAGGAGAAGAGATAGAAGTAGTGATGCCTCAGTTAGCTCAGTGATGAGTGACTTAAGCAGGAGAACCTATAGTGGAAAAAATGAAAAGGACGCAGACCAGACAGGACGTATGGGTGCAAGTGAATTGCGACGCCGTACTGACCGCTGGGGAGGCGGGTGGTCTGACAGAGGGCCCGACTTAGCCAGACGGTTTGACTGGCAGAGACGACCGAGAAGGATCTCTGATCGGGTAATAAGTGTTCAACCCCACAAGTTTGAACAGAGGGGGGAGGTATGTGGTGTAGTGACACCTGATGCAGCTAGGGGGCACTGTGTATGCTCCTCGAGGTATGCATGGAAACATGGTTTGTGTTGTGGTGAAGGACCTGTGATGAGGTCATGATCAGGTGACCTAACCATGTGATCCTGACCTCACCTATGTTATGTGTATCAAAAGGACCTGTGATGAGGTCATGATCAGGTGACCAAACCATGTGATCCTGACCTCACCTATGGGTGGGGTTACACCTATGTAATGGAGTTTGTTTTGCACCTGTGAGAGAGGGTATGGGAGTCTGCCAGTGTGGACAGGCTTCCATGTGTCCAAGGCAGGACATTACAGAGAGGTCTCTGTGAATGAAGAGTGAGGCTCCAGGCAGGAGCTGAAGCATTGAAGAGCTGTATTATATGTTACCATATGGTTTATGATGTAATAAACTTAAGGATTTTTTGCATAAGATCGAGTCTCCTGATTACCTCTGAAGCAGCCGAGTGAGTGAAACCTTACAATATATATATATATATATATATATATATATATATATATATATATATATGTGTTCTATGTGTGTATAACTATTCTTTCTTTTGTGATTTAAATACTATTAATTTGGATCCATTATATGTCGGTTTTGCAAGCCTGCGAGAAAATCTCGCAAGTCGGATGTAAATCGGATGTTAACAACTACGGTCAGATGCGACTAAATCGCATCTATCCAGGAAAATCGGATGCCAGATGGATGACTGTTCATGACATTTTGCTGCAATAATCGACTGACTAAAACGGTCCGATTTTTTGTCGGTGTGTGTGACTCCGGCCTAAGGATGTATTCACACGTGTGAGAGGAGCAGTTAACAAATCGCTGCCATTTTTTTTTTCACAGCAAATTTTGCCATATGGTATTATGTAAGGGCTGGGAGCCCAAAAATAGTGCATGTCATTGTTTCTTTCCCGCAGCCCTAAAATACAGTATTTCACCTATGTTCTTAATTTCCATGGGGGAACTATGCCGCGCTTATTCCAGCAAATTTGCTACAGGTTTTGTGGCAATAGGGTCGTTTCACACAGGAGATTCTTTGGCGCGAATATTGCCGGACATTTGAGCTCTACAAATCACAACCTATTATTTTCAAAGGCCGTATTCACATGGCCACATGACATCACATGGCCACATGACATCACATGGCCACATGACATCACATGGTCACATGACATCACTTGGTCACATGACATCACTTGGTCACATGACATCACATGGCACATGCACTTGGTACATGCATCAATGGTCACATGACATCACATGGCACATGACATCACATGGCCACATGTGAATTTGCCCATTGATAACAATGGGTCATGATTTTTAGTGAGAAAATTGTCCGCAATTCTCATGCCAAAAAATCGTCCCTGTTAAACGGCCCTAATGCTGTGGATTTGCTTCCCCATTGGCTTCATATACAACCCATCCCAGGTTGTACCATTGCTATACACAACATTCATATTCTAACTTTACTTTCTGACAGTCGACACCTGATATACTGCTGTAAAGCTGGCAGCGCTGTTCAAGCACCATGTATTTCCTTCAGGAAATGTCCATCTAGTTGTTCTTCTCCGCGTTTTCTGCAATTAATGCGGCCCAAACTGCTCGGCGCAGAGACCCCGTTCAGACGGTGTTTCGAAGCCCTCGGTGGGGACACGTGTGCTATGTATTTTTGGAGTAGATCCGATTTTTAGTTTTTTTTAAAAAATCGCATTTTATGCAAAAATTTTCCCATAGCAATTAATGGTGACCTTTCCATGACCCCCAACTGACATGGATTGAAGCCACAGCGCAGGTGCAGTGACCTTACAAAGATGGCAGCTATGCAAATGCAGCTTCCACACATGACCCATATCAGCTAATAGAAGCTGACAGATCGCTGATTCAAGGTCTTAAAGGCCAATGGCTTCTGAAAAGCCCCACGGACGCCAAAGTGGCTTTAGAAGCCCAGTGTGCCAAAGTGGCCCCGAGGGGCCCGGAGCGCCAAAGTGACCCCCGAGGTAAAGTGGCAGCATGTGTCAACATAGCTAAAGTGGCTACAAAGTGGCCAAAGTGGCTACCGAGGTGCCGAATGTGCGAAAGTGGCTACCAAGTGACCAAAGTGGCTACCAAGGTGCCGAATGTGCCAAAGTGGCTACCAAGTGGCCAAATTGACTACCAAGTGGCCAAAGTGGCTACTGAGGTGCCGAATGTGCCAAAGTGGCTACCAAGTGGCCAAAGTAGCTACCGAGTGGCCGAATGTGCAAAAGTGGCTACCAAGTGGCCAAAGTGGCTACCAAGTGGCCAAAGTGGCTACCGAGGTGCCGACTGTGCCAAAGTGGCTACCAAGTGGCCAAAGTGGCTACAGAGGTGATGAATGTGCCAAAGTGGCTACCAAGTGGCCAAAGTGGCTACCAAGGTGCAGACTGTGCTAAAGTGGCTACCAAGTGGCCAAAGTGGCTACCGAGGTGCCGAATGTGCCAAAGTGGCTACCAAGTGGCCAAATTGGCTACCAAGTGGCCAAAGTGGCTACTGAGGTGCCGAATGTGCCAAAGTGGCTACCAAGTGGCCAAAGTAGATACCGAGTGGCCGAATGTGCCAAAGTGGCTACCAAGTGGCCAAAGTGGCTACCAAGTGGCCAAAGTGGCTACCGAGGTGCCGAATGTGCCAAAGTGGCTACCAAGTGGCCAAAGAGGCTACAGAGGTGATGAATGTGCCAAAGTGGCTACCAAGTGGCTAAAGTGGCTACCAAGGTGCCAAATGTGCCAAAGTGGCTACCAAGGTGCCGAATGTGCCAAAATGGCTACCAAGTGGCCAAAGTGACTATCAAGGTGCTGAATGTGCCAAAGTGGATACCAAGTGGCCAAAGTGGCTACTGAGGTGCCCATTATGCCATAGTGGATACCAAGTAGCCAAAGTGGCTACCGAGGGGCCGAATGTGCCAAAGTGGCTACCAAGTGGCCAAAGTGGCTACTGAGGTGATGTTAGAACCCTCTTGTTAGGTTTTGTTTCAGTTTGCTGGTCACATGACCTTTTTTCCCTATTTAGTCTGGCTCCGCCCTTCTGGCTTTGCTGGACTTCATTGTATTATCTACTCTTAAGCTAGCCGGGTGCTTAGGTGCCTTACTCAGTCAGTTTTGCTTGATCTTAGGATCTCTAAGTAATTTGTTTTCTGTTTAATTTTCCCTGCTCCAATTTCTGTTAGGAGGTGTCCACCTTTTCTCCCAGTCCCTAGATCTTGTAGGGATTCCTCCCTCGCAACTATAGGTCTTCGTTTAGACTAGCTGAGGACTTTAGCGGGTCTGGTCGCAGGATCAGGTTCCCCGTTACATCGTAGGGATCCAGCTTAGTTCTATTGTAGGGACAGAATTCCCATCTTTCCTTAGTGCTTGTAGCAGATCATAACAGGTGATGAATGTGCCAAAGTGGCTACCAAATGGCCAAAGTGGCTACCGATGTGCCGAATTTGCCAAAGTGGCTACCAAGTGGCCAAAGTGGCTACTGAGGTGCCGAATATGCCAAAGTGGCTACTAAGTGGCCAAAGTGGCTACCGAGGTGCCGAATGTGCCAAAGTGGCTACCAAGAGGCCAAAGTGGCTACTGAGGTGCCGAATGTGCCAAAGTGGCTACCAAGTAGCCAAAGTGGCTACCAAGGTGCCGAATGTGCCAAAGTGGCTACCAAGTGGCCAAAGTGGCTACCAAGGTGCCGAATGTGCCAAAGTGGCTACCAAGTGGCCAAAGTGACTACTGAGGTGATGAATGTGCCAAAGTGGCTACCAAATGGCCAAAGTGGCTACCGAGGTGCCAAATGTGCCAAAGTGGCTACCAAGTGGCCAAAGTGGCTACCGAGGTGCGAAATGTGCTAAAGTGGCTACCAAGTGGCCAAAGTGGCTACAGAGGTGCCGAATGTGCCAAAGTGGCTACCAAGTGGCCGAAGTGGCTACCGAGGTGCCGAATGTGCCAAAGTAGCTACCATGTGGCCAAAGTGGCTACCAAGGTGCGAAATGTGCTAAAGTGGCTACCATGTGGCCAAAGTGGCTACCAAGTGGCCAAAGTGGCTACTGAGGTGCCGAATGTGCCAAAGTGGCTACCAAGTGGCACCAAGGTGCCGAATGTGCCAAAGTGGCTACCAAGAGGCCAAAGTGGCTACCGAGGTGCCGAATGTGCCAAAATGGCTACCAAGTGGCCGAAGTGGCTAACGAGGGGCTGTGTGCACCAAAGTGGCTACCAAGGATTCTTGCATGGCAAAATGGCTACCAAGGGGCCAAAGTGGCTAACAAGGGGCCCCGCACATCAAAGTGGCTACCAAGGGGCCATATACGACCCATCCCATGTTGTACCATCGCTATGCACAACATTCGTATTCTAACTTTACTTTCTTATAGTCAACACCTGATACACTGCTGTAAAGCTGGCAGCGCTGTTCAAGCACCATGTATTTCCTTCAGGAAATGCCCATCTAGTTCTTCTTCTTCTCCGCGTTTTCTGCAATTAATTCGGCCCGAACAGCTCGGCGCAGAGACCCCGTTTCAAAGCCCTCGGTGGGGACAGGTGTGCTATGTATTTTTGGAGTCGATCTGATTTGTAGTTTTTTTTTTAAATCGCATTTTCAGCAAAAAATTTCTCATAGGAATTAATGGCGACCTTTCCATGACCCCAAACTGACGTGGATTGAAGCCACAGCGCAGGAGCAGTGACCTTACAAAGATGGCAGCTATGCAAATGCAGCTTCCACACATGACCCGTATCAGCTAATAGAAGCTGACAGATCGCTGATTCAAGGTCTTAAAGGCGCAGCGAAGTGCCCCAGGCAGCACACAGGGGCCCCAGGAAGTGCACAAGAACCTAGGCAGCACACCGGGCCCCAGACAGAGCACAGTGGCCCCAGGCATCATACGGGGACCCCAGGCAGCGCACAGAGGCCCCAGGCAGCGCACGAGGCCCCAGGCAGCAAACAGGGGCCCCAGGCAGTAAACGGGGCCCCAGGCAGCGCACAGGGGCCACAGGCAGCGCACAGGGCCCCTGGCAGCAAACAGGGGCCATAGGCTGTACACGGGGACCCAGGCAGAGCACAGGGGCCCCAGGCAGTGCACGGAGCCCCTGGCAGCGCACAGGGGCCACAGGCAGTGCACAGGGGCAACAGGCAGCTCACGGGGCCACAGGCAGCACACAGGAGCCCCAGGCAGCACACAGGGGCCACAGACAGCGCATGGGGCCACAGACAGTGCACAAGGGCCACAGGCAGCACATAGGGGCCCCAGGCAGTGCACGGGGCCCCAGGCAGAGCGCTGGGGCCACAGGCAGCTCACGGGCCTCAGGCAGAACACAGGGGCCACAGGCAGCGCACAGGGACCCAGGCAGAGCACAGGGGCCCCAGGCAGCGCACGGGGCCACAGGCAGCGCACAGGGACCCAGACAGAGCACAGGGGCCCCAGCCAGCTCACGGGGCCCCTGGCAGCGCACAGGGGCCACATGCAGTGCACGGGGCCACAGGCAGCGCACGTGGCCCCTGGCAGTGCACAGGGGTCACAGGCAGTGTAAAGGGACCCAGGCAGAGCACAGGGGCCCCAGATAGCACACGGGGCCACAGGCAGCGCACAGGGACCCAGGCAGAGCACAGAGGCCCCAGGCAGTGCACAGGGGCCACATGCAGTGCATGGGGCCATAGGCAGCGCACGGGGCCCCAGGCAGCTCACAGGGGCCCCAGGCAGTGCACGGCAACCCAGGTAGCGCACAGGGGCCACAGGCAGTGCACGGGGCCACAGACAGTGCACGGGGCCACAGGCAGTGCACACGGGGCCACAGGCAGCACACGGGGCCCCAGGCAGCTCACAGGGGCCCTAGGCAGTGCACGGGGACCCAGGTAGCGCATGGGGCCACAGGCAGTGCACAGGGCCACAGGCAGCGCACTGGGCCCCAGGCAGAGCACAGGGGCCCCAGGCAGCGCACGGGGCCCCAGGCAGCGCACAGGGACCCAGACAGAGCACAGGGGCCCCAGGCAGCGTACGGGGCCCCTGGCAGCGCACAGGGACCACAGGCAGCGCACTGGGCCCCAGGCAGAGCATAAGGACCCCAGGCAGCGCACGGGGCCCCAGGCAGTGCACAGGGGCCCCAGTCAGTGCACGGGGCCCCAGGCAGCACACAGGGACCCAGACAGAGCACAGGGACCACAGGCAGTGCACTGGGCCCCAGGCAGAGCATAAGGGCCCCAGGCAGCGCACGGGGCCCCAGGCAGTGCACAGGGACCACAGGCAGCGCATGGGTCCCCAGGCAGCACACAGGTGCCACAGGCAGCGCACAGGGGCCACAGCGCACGTCTCCAAGCAGAGCACAAGGGCCCCGGGCAGTGCATGGGGTCCCAGGCAGCACATGGGGCCCCAGGCAAAGCACAGGGGCCCCAGGGAGCACACAGGGCCCCAGGCGGAGCACAGGGGCCCCAGGCAGCACACAGGGGCCGCAGGCAGTGCACAGGGGCCCCAGGCAGCACACAGTGCCCCATTCATAGCACAGGGGCCACAGGCAGCACACGGGGCCCCAGGCAGAGCACAGGGGCCCCAGGCAGCGCACAAGGCCCCAGGTAGCGCACAGGGGCCACAGGAAGCGCACGTGGCCACAGGCAGTGCATAGGGTCCACAGGCAGCACACGGGGCCCCAAGCAGAATACAGGGGCCCCAGGCAGCGCACAGGGGCCACAGGCAGCGCACAGGGGCCACAGGCAGCGCACAGGGGCCACAGGCAGCACACGGGTCCCCTGGCAGCACGCAGGGGCCACAGGCAGCGCACAGGGCCCCAAGCAGCACACGGGGCCCAGGCAGCGCACAGGGCCCCAGGCAACGCACAGGGGCCCCAGGCAGAACACGGGGCCCCAGGCAGAGCACAGTGGCCCCAGACAGCACACGGGGCCCCAGGCAGAGCACATGGGCCCCAGGCAGCACACGGTGGCTGAAGTGGCTACCGAGGTGCCGAATGTGCCAAAGTGGCTACCAAGTGGCCAAAATGGCTACCAAGTGGCCAAAGTGGCGACCAAGGTGCCGAATGTGCCAAAGTTGCTACCAAGTGGCCAAAGTAGCTACCGAGGGGCTGTGTGCACCAAAGTGGCTACCAAGTATTCTTGGATGCCAAAATGGCTACCAAGGGGCCAAAGTGGCTAACAAGGGGCCCCGCACATCAAAGTGGCTACCATTGGGCTATATACAACCCATCCCAGGTGGTACCATTACTATACACAACATTCATATTCTAACTTTACTTTCTTACAGTCGACACCTGATACACTGCTGCAAAGCTGGCAGCGCTGTTCAAGCACCATGTATTTCCTTCAGGAAATGCCCATCTAGTTTCTAAATGTTTTTGTTATATTGGTTTACCTGATGAAAATAAACAAGTGAGATGTGTATACATTTGGTTTTTATTAAGTTGCCTAATAATTCTGCACAGTAATAGTTACCTGCGCAAACAGATTTCCTCCTAAGATAGCCAAATCTAAAAAAAAAACCACTCCAACTTCCAAAAATATTAAGCTTTGATATTTATGAGTCTTTTGGGTTGATTGAGAACATAGCTGTTGTTCAATAATAAAAAGAATCCTCTCAAATACAACTTGCCTAATAATTCTGCACACAGTGTATATCCTGTATATATATATATGTGAGAGGGTGGAAAGGAGCCCTGTCTCCCTCAAGAAGACGTCTAATAATTCTGCACACAGTGTATATCTATAACTTGTTTAAAACAATACAGGAAAGACCAGACGGTTCAGGATTGTAACCACAGCCACATCTGACAGGGTTGTATATAAAACTCCCCATATGCCATATCACTTCATACACCTGAGAATGGCTCATTCAGAGCAGAAACGCATTGTGTTTTTTAAAAAGTTTTTTGTTGTTTTTAGAATAAATTTATGGTATATACTTGTGTATAAGCCGAGATTTTCAGCACCTTTTTTGGTGCTGAAAATGCCCCCTCAGCTTATACATGAGTTATTGGGCAGAAACCAGCGGGGGAGGGGGTGCAGCGGCAGGAGCCGGTGGCTGGGACATCATACTCACCCTCCCCGTGCCATCGCTGAAGGTCCTGGCAATCCTGCGCTGTACCTGACTTCCTGCAGCTCTCCTGTGCTGAGCGGTGACGTAATACCGTTCATTAAGGTCTTGTAATATGGACGTGATGCCACTCCCATAGGCGTGGCATCGATATTCATGGCCTTAATGAGCGGTACCGCGTGACCGCTCAGCACAGGAGAGCTGCAGGAAGCCAGGTACAACGCAGGATTGCCAGGACGTTCAACGATGGCACGGGGAGGATGAGTATGACGGGGGGAGAACGGAGGACGGGGGAAGCATGGAGGAGGACAATGAGCATGGAGCAGGATGGGGGGGGAGGACGGAGAGCCCAGAGGAGCATGGAGCAGGACGGGGGGAGGATGGAGAGCACGGAGCAGGACGAGGGGGAGGATGGAAAGCACATAGGAGCACAGAGCAGGACGGGGGGGCACAGGAGGACGGAGCAGGACGGGGGGAGGTTGGAGGGCACAGAGGAGCACGGAGCATGATGGGGGGAGGATGGAGGGCGCAGAGCAGGACGGAGGGAGGAAGGAAAGAGCACAGAGGAGCACGGAGCAGGACGGGGGGCACAGGAGCACGGAGCAGGACGGGGGGAGGATGGAGGGCACAGAGGAGCACGCAGCAGGACGGGAGGCACAGGAGGACGGAGCAGGAAGGGGGGAGCACAGCGGAGGACGGAGCAGGAGGGGGGGAGCACAGAGCTGGATGGGGGAGCAAGGAGCAGGACGGGGGCAGCACAGAGCAGGACGGCGGTTTATACACCCGGCTTATACGCGAGTCAATAAGTTTTCCCAGTTTTTTGTGGCAAAATTAGGGGGTCAGCTTATACACGGGTCGGCTTATACATGAGTATATATGGTAATTGTATATTGTTAGTCTGGGACACCACCTGCAGGTTGCTCCAGAATCAATGTCTTTTTGGAATTCCAGCCGCTAGAGGAAAGCGCCTCCAAAAAAGCTTTTTCCACTATATTTCCATTTGGAGCAGTGAATGGAGCGGGACTAACACTTCTCCACCCTATTCGGATGGGCAGCAAGCCACGAAGTTGGGACCCAACTCCTAAGAAAATCATTCCTAGAGTTGTGCCTAGTCTGCACCAGCCCTACAGCTGAGCACATACAAACACATACCCATGGTTATTTTAAAGTTTTTTACTGCGCTCAGGTAGAGCTCTCTTGTTTCCTCTCCCCACTTCAGCTTCCTGCTATCATATCTATCTAATGTAAACTATTGTAATTGTACATCCCAGTTATGGTGGCGATTAGTGTTGAGCATTCCGATACTGCAAATATCGGGTATCGGCCGATATTGGCTGTATCGGAATTCCGATACTGAGTACCGATATTTTCGTCATATCGGATACCGGAATCGGAATGTCACTGTCACTGTCAGTGTCCGTCGGTCGGGTCTGTCAGGAGTCAGCGGCACTTACCCGGCAGAAGATCTCCGGCGGTCACATCCCGGACTGCTTAATGGCCGCCATCCTCTTCTCCCTGGCGGTCACATGCAGTTTCTCGCGATAACTGCAGTGACTGCTGGGTAATCCCGGCCGTAAAGCAGTCAGTCCGATGACGTCACCGCCGGGGAAGCAGGTAATCAGCTGTGCTGCGCCGGGATGTCAGGCTCTGCCTGGCATTCCGATGTAGCAGAGCTGGATCGTCGTGGGACACTCGTTACTATGGACTGCATCGGACAGGTGGTATACTGTTGGTTTTTTTTTTTTATTTTTTTACAGGAGATCGATGGCGTCGCAGGAATGAGAGTATAATAAAATTAATGAAAACTGTGTTGTCTCTTTTATTTCATTAAAAGACTTTTTTCTTGCTGTGTCTTTTTTTTAAACATTTAAAAACTTTGGGATTAATAATGGATCGGTGTCTTATTGACGCCTCTCCATTATTAACCGGGCTTATTGTCACCGTGCAATCAACGGTGACATTAACCCCTTATTACCCCGCTTGCCACCGCTACAGGGCAAGTGGGAAGAGCCGAGTAAAGTGCCACAATTGGCACATCTTTTGATGCGCCAAATGTGGGGCTGCTGTAGCCTGGTATTATCAGGCTGTTGAGGGCCAAAATCCATGGGCCTTGACAGTCTTTTAATACCAGGCCGCAGCAGTCTGCATTTTAATTGGCTGGTTAACAAAAATAGGGGGACCCCTACGCCGTTTTTTTTTCGAGGGGATCCCCTATTTTTGTTAACCAGCCAAACTAAGCAGACTGCTGTGGCCTTGTATTATCAGGCTGGCAAGGTCCATGGATATTGGATCCTTACCAGCCTGAAAAACCAGGCCTCAGCGGTCTGCTTCATCTGGCTGGTTAACAAAAATAGGGGGGACCCCACGTCAATTTTTTTCGAGGGGATCCCCTATTTTTGTTAATCAGCCAAGATATGCAGACTGCTGTGGCCTGGTATTATCAGGCTGGCAAGGTCCATGGATCTTGGCTCCTTAACAGCCTGAAAATCCAGGCCTCAGCGGTCTGCTTCATCTGGCTGGTTAACAAAAATAGGGGGGACCCCACGCCATTTTTTTTTCGAAGGGAACCCCTATTTTTGTTAATCAGTTCCCTCTGACGTCACTGATTGTGTCCCTGGCTGACCTGAAGTGAAAGTGGAAAGCAATCAATTAAGCTTTCCACTTAAGGGCCCGTCTCACATAGCGATATCGCTGCCGAGATCGCTGCTGAGTCACTAGTTTTGTGACGCAGCAGCGAGCTCACCAGCGATATCGCTGTGTGTGACATTCAGCGACGATCAGCCCCCTGCCGGGTATCGCTGATTGTCGCTGAAATGTCAGGACCTTTTTTTGACAGGCGGGAGACCAGCGATCCGCTGGTAACCAAGGTACACAGCGGGTTTCCAGGTGCGGGGCTGTGCCTAGAAACCCGCTGTGTACCTTGGATACCAGCGCCCTGATGCAGGAAGCTGGTATCCAAGGTACACAGCGGGTTTCCAGGCACCGCCCAGCACTTGGAAACCCGCTGTGTACCTTGGTTACCAGCTCCCTGCATCAGGGCGCTGGTATCCAACGTACACTGCAGGTAACTAAAGGCTGGGTCTCACATAACGATACACCAGCGATCCCGACAACGATATGCACTTGTCAGGATCGCTGGTGTATCGCTACATGATCGCTGCTGAGCTGCCAAACAGGCAGCTCAGGCAGCGATCTGGGACAGCAACACTGCGGGTAACATCGCTTAGTTACCCGCAGTGTACCTTGGATACCAGCGCCCTGATGCGGGAGCTGGTATCCAAGGTACACAGCGGGTTTCCAAGCGCTGTGCGTTGCCTGGAAACCCGCTGTGTACCTTGGATACCAGCTCCCCTGCATCAGGGCGCTGGTATCCAAGGTACACAGCGGGTTTCTAGGCACAGCCCCGCGCCTGGAAACCCGCTGTGTACCTTGGTTACCAGCGGATCGCTGGTCTCCCGCCTGTCACACGCAGCGATGCGTGCCTGTCAGCGGGAAACCAGCGATCAAAAAAAGGTCCTGACATTTCAGCGACGATCAGCGATACCCGGCAGGGGGGCTGATCGTCGCTGAATGTCACACACAGCGATATCGCTGGTGAGCTCGCTGCTGCGTCACAAAACTAGTGACTCAGCAGCGATCACGGTAGCGATATCGCTATGTGAGACGGGCCCTTAAGCGATGTTACCCGCAGTGTCGCTGTCCCAGATCGCTGCCTGAGCTGCCTGTTTGGCAGCTCAGCAGCGATCATGTAGCGATACACCAGCGATCCTGACAAGTGCATATCGTTGTCGGGATCGCTGGTGTATCGTTATGTGAGACCCAGCCTTTACTCTCCTGTCAGCCAGGAGAGGAACTCATTCATTTGGGGGTTTACTGTGAGGCTGCATCATTAGCTGCGGTCCCTGCAGTAAACATTAACCCTTTCTGAAGGATTACACCGTGGGACCTGACTGTGCATGGGATAGGTAAGAATAATTTTGCTTTTTTATTTTATTTTTATTACAGGAAATGGTTTTTGCAGTAAAATAAAAGATGGTCAAAAACATGTGTCTTTATTTCATTAAAATGATTTTTAATTAAAGTGTGTGTGTTTTATTTTTATTTCATGCAATAGGATTAATAATTGATAGTTGTCTAATTGACAGCTCTCAATTATTAACCTGGCTTAAGGTCACCTTTCAATAGCAAGGTGGCTTTAACCCCATATTAACCCATTCGCCACCGCTACAGGGCAATGGGAATAGACGGGCAAAGTGCCAGAAAGGACGAATCTAATTATAGATTTGTCTTTTCTGGGGTGTCTGGGGGCAGATGTTAGTAGCCAGGGGGGGGGCAAAAATAATGGTCCCTCTCTGGGCTATTATTATCTGCCCCCACTCACTGGCTTTGTCTGTCTGGTTGCGAAAATAGGGCGGGAGCCCACACATTTTTTTTCAGCAATTTTACACCTCATATATATATATACATGTCATTGAATTTGTGACACATATATATATATATATATTTATAGTTCATACACTTCTACATAGTATAATAGCCGCTAATTCAATTGCCGGCTTTTGTGAAAATGCAGAACCCGACATGAAATGACACTTGGTTTACATAGAGTTAACCATGTCTTTTCATGTAGTTTGATATCTGATTTGCACAAACAATTACATGAGTGTAAGTGTGCAAAATTTCACACCTGTAGGGGTTAATTAAAGGTGTAAATTCGTAGCAAAAAAGTCTGTTTTTTTACAACGAATTTACACCTTTAATTAACCCCTACAGGTGTGAAATTTTGCACACATAGACTGATGTAATTGTTTGTGCAAATCAGATAGCAAACGACATGAAAAGACATGGTTAACCCTATGTACACCAAGTGTCATTTCATGTAGGGTGCTTCTGTCTTTTCACAGAAGCCGGCTTTACCCGGCAATTGAATCAGAGGATATTTTACTATGTAGAAGTGTATAAACTATACATATATGTATATATATATGTCACAATGACATTTATACATATATATATATATATATATATGTATTCTATGTGTGTATATTTAGTGTTTACAAGGAAAGAATGGGTTTTTTTTAATTCCGATATTTTGTTCCCATAGACTTACATTGGATTTCCGGTATCGGTATCGGTATCGCCGATATTTTAATGGTATCGGCGATACCATTCCGATTCCGATACTTTTGGATATCGGAAAGTATCGCTCAACTCTAGTGGCGATGCTTCACTATATCGGGGGTAACAGATATTTGCATATTGCTGTAGGGTGGGCCCCAGACACCCCAGTCCGACCCTGATGGCAATAATGACATTGTGGCATTTTATAAGGTGGATAATTAGCGCCCATTTCATTCATATGGTAATGAATTGGTTGTATGGCCTGCTCTGGTCTCTAAATAACAACTGCTGCTCCTGCTGATGATGTCACGGAATGTTGTGATTTCTGGCTCCGCCCCCTTGCATTATGACATCACACGCATTCTGTAAGGAGCTGCAGAGCCAACGTTCCATTTGACAGTTGCAGACGGGGGAGAGAGTGGTAAGTCGGTGCTATGTCATCTCTTGTCGTGTCCTTCATTCTCTTCTATCATCTATTTCTCATTTATTTTTTATTCATTAAGGAGTCTTTATTCTGTATAATACAAGCAGCTCCACAATAAATAGTGAACGCCTAAGATTAGGTGATCTCCAAATGTTACAGCATTTCCTCCAATAGTAAAGAGAGATATAGGATGTGAGGGGATTTATCTTCAAGTACAGAAATGACAATGATTTACCGATTATCCATCACATTTTAATGGTTTTTGACTTTGTTGCTCATCAGGTCCATAGATTAGTTATAATTGAGAGAATCCCCTCAGCCACAACGGGAACATGTCAACTTCTCGATTTTTAGGCCATGTATTGTTATAGAATCATCCAAATCTGGGAGATTAAAGTCATATCCTGTAAAGGGAACACATGTACCATGAGGCTATGTGCACACGTTCAGGATTATTTGCGTTTTTTTCGCGTTTTTTCGCGGGAAAAAATGGTTCAAAAACGCATGAATTAAGCATCCTATCATTTAGAATGAATTCCGCAATTTTTGTGGACATGGTGCGTTTTTTTTCTTCGAAAAAAACGCATCTCGGAAAAAGAACCAACATGTTCATTAATTTTGCGGAATTCTAGCGTTTTTTCCCGCTATATTATTGACCTAGAAAGTTCAGCAAAAAATTGCGTTAAAAGCGAGTAAAATTCGCGCAAAAAAACACAGAAAAAGCGCAAAGAACGCGCAAAATCCATGCAAAAACGCGTGTTTTTACCGTGAAAAAAAGTCCGGTTTTGCTCAGGAATATTCTGCAAACATTCCTGACGTGTGCACTTAGCCTCAAGATAATTATGTCATTGTCGGATGTTATTGAGACATATAGTAATATACAGTCCAGATCAAAAATATAAATCCAACCAATATTGGGAAATCTTGTCCAACACCAATGTATATAATATTTGCTCCATATGTAGTGAAACTATTCAAATATTCCCAATTTTACTAGTGTTTGATCTCTAGTAAATTGTGCAATGCACTTCAATGGAAGAGAGGTTGTTGGCTCCGCCCACATTAGCTGCTACTTGTGATGTGGCGGAATGTGGTGGTTGTTGGCTCCGCCCACATTAGCTGCTACTTGTGATGTCGCGGAATGTGGTGGTTGTTGGCTCCGCCCACATTAGCTGCTACTTGTGAGTGCGGGATGTGGTGGTTGTTGGCTCCGCCCACATTAGCTGCTACTTGTGATGTCGCGAGATGTGGTGGTTGTTGGCTCCGCTCACATTAGCTGCTACTTATGATGTCGCGGAATGTGGTGGTTGTTGGCTCCGCCCACATTAACTGCTACTTGTGATGTGGCAGAATGTGGTGGTTGTTGGCTCCGCCCACATTAGCTGCTACTTGTGATGTGGCGGAATGTTGTGGTTGTTGGCTCCGCCCACATTAGCTACTACT
Organism: Oophaga sylvatica; assembly: GCA_033576555.1. Classification (NCBI taxonomy): domain Eukaryota; kingdom Metazoa; phylum Chordata; class Amphibia; order Anura; family Dendrobatidae; genus Oophaga; species Oophaga sylvatica. The sequence goes on along the minus strand of JARQOD010000005.1, from coordinate 205,056,708 downwards.
TGTGATGCCGCGGAATGTGGTGGTTGTTGGCTCCGCCCACATTAACTGCCACTTGTTATGTCGCGGAATGTGGTGGCTGTTGGCTCCACCCACATTAGCTGCTACTTAGCTGCTACTTGTGATGTTGTGGAATGTGGTGGTTGTTGGCTCTGCCCACATTAGCTGCTACTTGTGATGTCGCGGAATGTGGTGGTTGTTGGCTCCGCCCACATTAGCTGCTACTTGTGATGTGGCGGAATGTGGTGGTTGTTGGCTCCGCCCACATTAGCTGCTACTTGTGATGTTGCGGGATGTGGTGGTTGTTGCCCTCCGCCCCCATTAGCTGCTACTTGTGATGTGGTGGAATGTGGTGGTTGTTGGCTACGCCCACATTAGCTGCTACTTGTGATGTGGCGGAATGTGGTGGTTGTTAGCTCCACCCACATCAGCTGCTACTTGTGATGTGGCAGAATGTGGTGGTTGTTGGCTCCGCCCACAATAGCTGTTCCTTGTTATTTCTTAGAGCGATGAGATTGTTGGCTCCGCCCCCATTAGATGCGTCATATGATGTCACGGAATGGGGTGATTGTTGGCTCCGCCCACATTAGCTACTACTCGTGATGTCGCGGAATGTGGTGATTGTTGGCTCCGCCCACATTAGCTGTTCCTTGTTATGTCTTAGAGTGATGGGATTGTTGATTCCGCCCCTATTAGATGCGTCATATGATGTCAAGGAATATTATGGTTGTTGGCTTCACCCACATTAGTTCTTATTTGTCATTTCACGCCATGTTTTAGTTGTCAGTTTTGCTCCCATAAGCTGCTACTTGTGATGTCACCAAATGTTTTGGTTGTTGGTTTCACCCCCTTTAGCTTCTACTTGTGATGTCACTGAATGAGAATGGTAGCCCTTCAGAAGAAAATGGCTCTTGACTGCCTATGAGCAATTGAAGGGGGCACTTGTGCTGTTATAGGTGAGGAACACTGCTCCTATATTGAAAATGCACATAATTTAATAGAGAAACATGGATAAAGTAAAGGAGCTGCAGCAAAAAGCTGAAGATATATCCAAGGAGGGATGGAATCCCTTTTTCTGGATGGGGTCTATCAGAGTTGGGTTAAACAATTTACTCTCAACTTTTCAGTAGCCCATAGTGGTAGTGGTAGGACTGATTATATTGAGCTTGTATTGCAGGAAATTAATTATACATTGGAGGCACTGGAAGACAAAGACAGAAGAGGGACACTGTGCATGAATAATATATGGACCCTTTGCAGCCCAAAAACTTATCATAAAGCACAAACTCATCTGCTTTGGAGGTGGAAATGGGCCCCCTTACCTCTTGGCCCGTGTGCAGTTGCAAAAGTTGCACCAACAACATGTCCGCCCCTGTCCACCCCTGAATGGAACCATAGGAAGGATGACACTACAGCTACAGAGGTGACCGTCTGATAGCCTAGCTCAACTACCCACATCTCCTGAAGACCCTTTCAGCTTTTTGAGACTTGGGTGGAGGCATCATCTCTGAAAATAGGGTCCCACAGCTGCACCCCAACAGTTTGAGTAGCACTCCTAGATGAGTAAAAAGCCTGAGATCAGAAGAGGGTGCGTATACGGCCAATCACTGTCACTGAGGATGATAGCATTCTCCAGAGATTACTCCGGACTGTTTCTTATGGTGGGATGCAGGTCTGGACAGCTGTCGTCATAATTCTCATCTATGTGCGTTTTTATGCTTTAAATAGAATCTGTCACCCCCCGAGATGTATATGACCTATTAATATGGGCATATAGGTAAGAGAAATGTTAAGCTAATCCTACCTATATATAATAGGTACTAGACCTACCTGTATGCCTCATATTAATAGTCTTGTTGTGGATAAATGTTATAGTCTGTCTTTATGCTAAAAAACAGCCTAATAACTCATCATAACGCACAATTTCATCTGCTTTAGAGGTGGAAATGGGTCCCCTTACCTCTTGGCCCGTGTGCAGTTGCACAAGTTGCACCAACAAAATGTCCGCCCCTGTCCACCCCTGAATGGAACCATAGGAAGGATGACACTACAGCTACAGAGGTGACCGTCTGATAGCCTAGCTCGACTACCCACCTCTACTGAAGACCCTTTCAGCTTTTTGAGACTTGGGTGGAGGACATCATCTCTGAAAATAGGGTCCCACAGCTGCACCCCAACAGTTTGAGTAGCACTCCTAGATGAGTAAAAAGCCTGAGAACAGAAGAGGGTGCGTATACGGACCCTCACTGTCACTGAGGATGATAACATTCTCCAGAGATTACTCTGGACTGTTACTTGTGGTGGGATGCAGGTCTGGACAGCTGTCGTCACCCTGTTAGATATATTAATTCTTATCTATGTGAGTTTTTATGCTTTAAAGGGAATTTGTCACCCCACGAGATGTATATGACCTATTAATATGGGCATACAGGTAAGAGAAATGTTAAGCTAATCCTACCTATATATAATAGGCACTAGACCTACCTGTATGCCTCATATTAATGCTCTTGTTGTGGATAAATGTTATATTCTGTCTTTATGCTAATAATCAGCCCAATAACTCATCATAACGCACAATTTCATCTGCTTTAGAGGTGGAAATGGGTCCCCTTACCTCTTGGCCCGTGTGCAGTTGCACAAGTTGCACCAACAAAATGTCCGCCCCTGTCCACCCCTGAATGGAACCATAGGAAGGATGACACTACAGCTACAGAGGTGACCGTCTGATAGCCTAGCTCGACTACCCACCTCTACTGAAGACCCTTTCAGCTTTTTGAGACTTGGGTGGAGGACATCATCTCTGAAAATAGGGTCCCACAGCTGCACCCCAACAGTTTGAGTAGCACTCCTAGATGAGTAAAAAGCCTGAGAACAGAAGAGGGTGCGTATACGGCCCCTCACTGTCATTGAGGATGATAACATTCTCCAGAGATTACTCTGGACTGTTTCTTGTGGTGGGATGCAGGTCTGGACAGCTGTCGTCACCCTGTTAGATATATTAATTCTTATCTATGTGAGTTTTTATGCTTTAAAGGGAATCTGTCACCTCCCGAGATGTATATGACCTATTAATATGGGCATACAGGTAAGAGAAATGTTAAGCTAATCCTACCTATATATAATAGGTACTAGACCTACTGTATGCCTCATATTAATGCTCTTGTTGTGGATAAATGTTATATTCTGTCTTTATGCTAATAATCAGCCCAATAATTCATCATAACGCACAATTTCATCTGCTTTAGAGGTGGAAATGGGTCCCCTTACCTCTTGGCCCATGTGCAGTTGCACAAGTTGCACCAACAAAATGTCCGCCCCTGTCCACCCCTGAATGGAACCATAGGAAGGATGACACTACAGCTACAGAGGTGACCGTCTGATAGCCTAGCTTGACTACCCACCTCTACTGAAAACCCTTTCAGCTTTTTGAGACTTGGGTGGAGGACATCATCTCTGAAAATAGGGTCCCACAGCTGCACCCCAACAGTTTGAGTAGCACTCCTAGATGAGTAAAAAGCCTGAGAACAGAAGAGGGTGCGTATACGGCCTCTCACTGTCATTGAGGATGATAACATTCTCCAGAGATTACTCTGGACTGTTTCTTGTGGTGGGATGCAGGTCTGGACAGCTGTCGTCACCCTGTTAGATATATTAATTCTTATCTATGTGAGTTTTTATGCTTTAAAGGGAATCTGTCACCTCCCGAGATGTATATGACCTATTAATATGGGCATACAGGTAAGAGAAATGTTAAGCTAATCCTACCTATATATAATAGGTACTAGACCTACCTGTATGCCTCCTATTAATGGTCTTGTTGTTGATAGATGTTATGGTCTGTCATTATGTAAATAATCAGCCCAATAACTCATCATAACGCACAATTTCATCTGCTTTAGAGGTGGAAATGGGTCCCCTTACCTCTTGGCCCGTGTGCAGTTGCACAAGTTGCACCAACAAAATGTCCGCCCCTGTCCACCCCTGAATGGAACCATAGGAAGGATGACACTACAGCTACAGAGGTGACCGTCTGATAGCCTAGCTCGACTACCCACCTCTACTGAAAACCCTTTCAGCTTTTTGAGACTTGGGTGGAGGACATCATCTCTGAAAATAGGGTCCCACAGCTGCACCCCAACAGTTTGAGTAGCACTCCTAGATGAGTAAAAAGCCTGAGAACAGAAGAGGGTGCGTATACGGCCCCTCACTGTCATTGAGGATGATAACATTCTCCAGAGATTACTCTGGACTGTTACTTGTGGTGGGATGCAGGTCTGGACAGCTGTCGTCACCTTGTTAGATATATTAATTCTTATCTATGTGCGTTTTTATGCTTTAAAGGGAATCTGCCACCTCCCGAGATGTATATGACCTATTAATATGGGCATACAGGTAAGAGAAATGTTAAGCTAATCCTACCTATATATAATAGGTACTAGACCTACTGTATGCCTCATATTAATGCTCTTGTTGTGGATAAATGTTATATTCTGTCTTTATGCTAATAATCAGCCCAATAACTCATCATAACGCACAATTTCATCTGCTTTAGAGGTGGAAATGGGTCCCCTTACCTCTTGGCCCGTGTGCAGTTGCACAAGTTGCACCAACAAAATGTCCGCCCCTGTCCACCCCTGAATGGAACCATAGGAAGGATGACACTACAGCTACAGAGGTGACTGTCTGATAGCCTAGCTCGACTACCCACCTCTACTGAAGACCCTTTCAGCTTTTTGAGACTTGGGTGGAGGACATCATCTCTGAAAATAGGGTCCCACAGCTGCACCCCAACAGTTTGAGTAGCACTCCTAGATGAGTAAAAAGCCTGAGAACAGAAGAGGGTGCGCATACGGCCTCTCACTGTCATTGAGGATGATAACATTCTCCAGAGATTACTCTGGACTGTTTCTTGTGGTGGGATGCAGGTCTGGACAGCTGTCGTCACCCTGTTTGATATATTAATTCTTATCTATGTGCGTTTTTATGCTTTAAAGGGAATCTGTCACCTCCCGAGATGTATATGACCTATTAATATGGGCATACAGGTAAGAGAAATGTTAAGCTAATCCTACCTATATATAATAGGTACTAGACTTACCTGTATGCCTCATATTAATGGTCTTGTTTAGTGTTGAGCGATACGATACCGCAAGTATCGGGTATCGGCCGATATTAGCTCTATCGGACTTTCGATACTTAGTTCCGATATTTTCGTCTTATCGGATACCGGAATCGGATTTGTCACTGTCACTGTCAGTGTCCGTCGATCGGGTCTGTCAGGAGTCAGCCATATATCGTATACCGGAATCGGAAGTTCCCATAATTCTTTGAGAGGCAATGTGATTTTAGTCAGCCAATGAGGAATCCTAAGAAGTGTGGGCACATCCTGTACTGCTGCGGTCATGTTAACTAATGGCATGGCTGTGATTTTATGCTGAAATGATGTCAGAATGCACTATAAAAGGCGCCGCCGCCATTTTAGCGTCACTGTGCTGTGAATTCAGTAAGGGACAGAACGCTGCTGTGCTGACTCTGAGGGACAGTTAGAGATTGCGATTTAGTGTACTGTGCTGTAGGCAGGCTAGCACCAACCGCTGTGTAAAGCTTCCTTTTGCCTGCAGTGTTGTTTTAACAGCTCTGCAAGGTGTGTGAGTGCAGGTGACGCTGCAGTTTGCTCTGCATGCAACGCTGTCTGTAGGCATCTGCACGTGTCACTCACAGACTCTTTTTTTTTTCTTCAGTGTAATTCTTGCTGCTCCATGCAATTTAACTATTAGTGTGACGCGCTTCCATCCGTATCCAATACATTGGTTGCAAACACTATAGAAGTAGACAAAGGAGTAGCCTTTCACAGATTGTGAACAGTTTGTGTTTCAGTGTTCACTTTAGTCTGTGTTTTTTATTTTTTGAGTGCACATCAAGCTCCAGTTACTTGTTCAAGCACTGCTGCTTGTACTCTGCTGAGCGTGTCTCAGTGCCTCATCCTTTTCATTTCTCTCCAATTGGTTCTGCTCCATTCCATTTAAAATAAATATAATCTATTAGTGTGACGCGCTTCCATCCGTATCCAATACATTGGTTGCAAACACTATAGAAGTAGACAAAGGAGTAGCCTTTCACAGATTGTGAACAGTTGTGTTTCAGTGTTCACTTCAGTCTGTGTTTTTTATTTTTTGAGTGCACATCACGCTCCAGTTACTTGTTCAAGCACTGCTGCTTGTACTCTGCTGAGCGTGTCTCAGTGCCTCATCCTTTTCATTTCTCTCCAATTGGTTCTGCTCCTTTCCATTTAAAATAAATATAATCTATTAGTGTGACACGCTTCCATCCGTATCCAATACATTGGTTGCAAACACTATAGAAGTAGACAAAGGAGTAGCCTTTCACAGATTGTGAACAGTTGTGTTTCAGTGTTCACTTCAGTCTGTGTTTTTTATTTTTTGAGTGCACATCACGCTCCAGTTACTTGTTCAAGCACTGCTGCTTGTACTCTGCTGAGCGTGTCTCAGTGCCTCATCCTTTTCATTTCTCTCCAATTGGTTCTGCTCCATTCCATTTAAAATAAATATAATCTATTAGTGTGACGCGCTTCCATCCGTATCCAATACATTGGTTGCAAACACTATAGAAGTAGACAAAGGAGTAGCCTTTCACAGATTGTGAACAGTTGTGTTTCAGTGTTCACTTCAGTCTGTTTTTTATTTTTGAGTGCACATCACGCTCCAGTTACTTGTTCAAGCACTGCTGCTTGTACTCTGCTGAGCGTGTCTCAGTGCCTCATCCTTTTCATTTCTCTCCAATTGGTTCTGCTCCATTCCATTTAAAATAAATATAATCTATTAGTGTGACGCGCTTCCATCCGTATCCAATACATTGGTTGCAAACACTATAGAAGTAGACAAAGGAGTAGCCTTTCACAGATTGTGAACAGTTGTGTTTCAGTGTTCACTTCAGTCTGTGTTTTTTATTTTTTGAGTGCACATCACGCTCCAGTTACTTGTTCAAGCACTGCTGCTTGTACTCTGCTGAGCGTGTCTCAGTGCCTCATCCTTTTCATTTCTCTCCAATTGGTTCTGCTCCATTCCATTTAAAATAAATATAATCTATTAGTGTGACGCGCTTCCATCCGTATCCAATACATTGGTTGCAAACACTATAGAAGTAGACAAAGGAGTAGCCTTTCACAGATTGTGAACAGTTGTGTTTCAGTGTTCACTTCAGTCTCTGCGTAATAACCACACTTAGGCCTTATAACTTTTCTGACTTTCTTTATCAATCTACCAAGATGAAGAAGGCAGGGAGTAAGGCACGTGGTCGTGGCCGTGGAGTTTCAGCAGGGAGAGGACGTGGGGATTCTGTGGCTGCTGCCGCCCTCAGTGACACAGCATCCACCAGTTTTACCCATGAGCGTTCCTTTATGCGCACTTTGGTAGGAGCTCGGCGTGCTCCCCTGCTGCGGGAAGAACAAATTGAAGCCGTTGTTGGTTGGATGGCAGCCAATGCATCGACTTCAATTCCTTCCACCTCCTCTCAGGAACACAACACTGTTGAGCAACCATCTGTCTGTTCACCGCCTGTCAAATTGCCCAGGCAGTCAGAGAGTTCTGTACAGGAGCCAGCTGAGTCTCTGCTTCTGTTCTCAGAATCTGTTGGCTCGCAAACACGGGCACAGGCAGCATTCTGCAATTTGAAGAAGAGGGAGTATGCAGTGATGCGCAACAGCTGTGTCTCTCTCAATCTGAAGAGGCGGGTGAGCCAGTGCCGATGGACAGCACACCGCAGAACGCATCTTATGATGATGATGAGACTCAGGTGCCAGGTTTTGTGGAGCATGGTGCTGCCCAGACCATCCAACAGCAGCAGGTGTTGGAAGAGGGTAGTGGAGATGATGAAGTCCGAGACCCAACATGACGTGAGCAACAGGAAGTGGTGGGAGCAGCTCTGAGGAAGAGATTGTCCCAACGGTACAAAGAGGAGGGAGAGGTAGGCTGCAGACTCGCTTGCCTGTAGCGTCCAGTTTGGCACCTGTTGGGAGCAGTTCTCTTAGAAATGTCAAAATTGGCGCTCCCATGACTTGCACTGCGTGGTCCTTTTTTGACAGACTTGTAGATGATATTTGCTATGTTCAATGCAAGCTGTGTAAGCAAAAAGTTAAAAGAGGTAAAAATATCAGTAACCTGAATACCACAAATATGTGGAAACATGTACGGACAAAGCACGTAGCTGAGTTACAAAGACACACTGGAGATGTAGGCCAACCTACAGCAGCACCTACATCTTCAGGTCGTGTTGGAGCCTCTACCTCCAGCTCACACACACCTGGTTCGGCTTCCTCACAGGATCTCCATGGAAGAAACTCGGTCACTGTTGTCCATAGACAAACTGTTATTCCACCCACAGCAGCAAGTTCACAGTCATCGTCACACTCCCAGACCACAAAACAGCCATCGGTACCACAGGCATGGGATAAAAGACGGCCATACTCGGCAAACCATCCACGAGCACAGGCTCTGAATGCTGGCATTGCAAAACTCCTGTCCCTTGAAATGCTGTCATTCAGGCTGGTGGAGACTGACAGTTTCAGGAACTTTATGGCATTGGCAGTCCCACAATATAATGTGCCAAGCCGATTTTATTTCAGCAGGCAAGCCGTCCCTGCTCTGCAAAAACATGTCGAGGGAAACATTAAACATGCGCTACTAAACGCCGTCAGTAGCAGGGTCCACCTGACCACCGATGCGTGGACCAGTACCCATGGCCAGGGACGATACCTTTCCCCCACTGCCCATTGGGTCAATGTTGTGGAGCCGGGTACAGATCTTGCCAGTGGCGCTGTACGTGTTCTGCCAACTCCAAGGATTGCAGGAATCCAGTCTGTACACATTGATTCCTCCTCCTACTCCAGTTCCTCAGAATGATCGCTGCACGAGCCGTCACGGTATACCTCCACATGGACCCGTGAACGCTTACCTGTTGCGACCGATATGAGCACAGCCGTGGCCAAACGTCAACAGGCCGTCCTGAAATTAATTTCCATGGGGAATCGAAGCCACACAGCGCAGGAGCTCTGGGATGCCATCAAGCAGGAGAGCGACGTGTGGTTTTTGTCAGCTAATCTCCAGCCAGGCTTGGTAGTGTGTGACAATGGCCGAAATCTGGTGGCAGCTCTGGGCCTTGGCAACCTCACTCACATACCATGTCTGGCACATGTGCTCAACTTGGTCGTGCAGAGTTTTTTGAGGGACTATCCGGATCTTGATGCACTGCTGCACAAGGTCCGCCTAGAGTGCGCTCACTTGCGACGTTCCAGCATGGCCAGATCGCGCATTGCAGCTCTGCAAGTCAGATTTCGCCTTCCTGAACATCGCATCATATGTGACGTACCCACCAGGTGGAATTCCACGTTACATATGTTGGAGCGGTTGTGTGAGCAGCAGCCAGCAGTAATGGAGTATCAGCTGCAACAGGCGCAATCAACTCGCAATTTGCGCCGTTCACACTTCACCACTACTGAGTGGGCCTCTATGAAGGACATCTGCGACGTTTTGCATGCGTTTGATGTCTCAACGCGGATGGCGAGTGCAGATGATGCACTAGTCAGCATGACTGTCCCCCTTATCTGCCTGCTTCAGAAATCACTGAAAGCACTAAAGGAAGAGGTTTTGGAAGAGGTGGAGGATGAGGAGTCACAAATTCAATTACCTTCAGGACAGTCAGCGCAACGTGGTTCCTCACAAAGGGCTGGGCAGGGCTCACTTTGTGAGGAGGATGAGAAGGAGGAGGAGTCAATGGAGGAGGAAGAAATCCCTACAGAGGGAGGTACACAACGCTCTAGTCAGTATGTAGAGCAAGGGTGGGGTGATGCAGAGGAGGCAGAGATGACGCCTCTTCCAGAGGACAGCCTTTGTTGGCCAGTTGGGAGTCTGCAGCACATGGTTGATTTCATGCTTCAGTGCCTGAGAAACGACCGCCGCATCGCCCACATTCTCACCACGTCAGATTATTGGGTGTACACCCTCCTAGACCCTCGCTACCGGGACAACTTACAAACCCTCATCACACCGGTGAACCGGGACCGTAAAATGCAGGAGTACCAAGACACACTGGTGCAATCCATACTGTTGTACATTACAGCCGAGAGAGCTGCTGCTGCTGCTACTGCTTTACAAAGCAGCTCTGTGCGTCGGGGCAGTGTAGACACCTCTACAACAAGAGGGAGCAGAAGCAGCGCCTCTGCACAGGGCAAGAGCTGTATGTTACAAATGTGGCGAAGTTTTGTGACAGCGCCAGCAAGGTCTACACCATCCGAGACGGCTCCAGTCACCAGGAAGAAACGTTTCCGTAAGATGGTGACAGACTACTTGGCTTTCCCTCTAAGTGTACTCCCAGATGCCTCTTCCCCTTTCAAATTTTGGGTCTCTAAGTTGGATACATGGCCAGAGCTTAGCCAGTATGCATTGGAGGTGCTGGCTTGCCCTGCTGCCAGTGTATTATCTGAGCGCGTCTTTAGTGCTGCAGGTGGTGTAGTAACAGACCGTCGCATGCGACTATCCTCAGAGAATGTAGACCGGCTTACTTTTCTGAAAATGAACAAGGCATGGATCTCACCTGAATTTGCCTGTCCGTTTTCAGATTAAATAACTGTTTGGCAACGTTTTCCATGTCTCCTGTTATGTTCATCTTTCTACCACCTGAACTCTACTCCCTGGGCTACAACACCGCCATTTGTTGCTCGTAAGTAATTGGCAGGGGTACTGACTCCTGGCAAGCCTGGTTACAGCACGACAGCTGTTTCCTGGCAGTGTGAACGTCACTTATCCTCCAATAAGTTGTGCTGTCGTGTTGCATTCGGGTTAGCCGACTCTATGGTGCCTGCAGTTTAGGTGATTCCTATGTGTGCTGTGGGATATGTAAATAAAGGCTGTTTCCATTGTGACAATAGGACAAGCACCCACTCTAGGACTGTGTGATTCGGTAACTGCGGACGGCTTGCGTCCTGTCAACTTACATTTTCATGGGTGCGTTCTGCTACCCGTCCGGGGTCCAGTACCGTCAACTGGTTCTCCCCAGTGCCTTTGGCCTAGGTGCCACCATCTCCGTATCCGAGTTCCACCAACGTCTGCTGGTCCTTGGTAGTGCTTTGGAGCACAGGTACCTCCTGCTTAGTAACCGTGTCACAGTAACGTCAGCTGGTACTCGGTTGTGACATTGCCTCTTTTCCTTCTGCTACCCGTCCAGGGTCCAGTACCGTCAACTGGTTCTCCCCAGTGCCTTTGGCCTAGGTGCTTCCATCTCCGTATCCGAGTTCCACCAACGTCTGCTGGTCCTTGGTAGTGCTTTGGAG
>JARQOD010000005.1:205021368-205045267 GCA_033576555.1 Oophaga sylvatica | reverse complement strand
ACCCCTAGATAAAAAGCCTAAACGAAGGGGGGTGCTATACGGCCCCTCACTTTATAGGTATAACTTTCCCCGGGTTACCTGGGCTGTTTTTTGTTTGGGGTCGGCTGGCAGCTGTCGTCACCTGTTAATATATTATTTTATCTTTTGGTTTTTTTGCTTTTAAAGGGGAAACTGTCCCTCCCAGATGTATTGACCCATTTAAAATGGGGTACATAAAGAAATGTTAAGCAATCCACCTTAAAATAGGATAGACCTACTTATGCCTCAAAAAATTCTTTGTTGGATAATTTATTCTGTCTTTTGTAATAATCGCCCAATAAATTTACATAACGACAATTTCATCTCTTTAGAGGTGGAAAGGGTTTTCCCCTTTTCCCTCTTCCTGTGCATTGCCAATTGCCCAACAAATGTCCGCCCTGTCCACCCCTGAATAAAAAACCAAAGGGAAATGCCTTTTACGCTACAGAGGTGACCCTGATCCCTAGTCACTACCACCTCTACTAAAAAACCCTTTTCATTTTTTGAGACTTGGGTGGGGGGACATCATCTCAAAAAATGGGGCCCCAAAGCTGCCCCCAAATTTGAGTGCACTCCTTGAGAAAAAAACCTGAGAACAAAAAGGGGGTGCTATACGGCCCTCATGTCATTGGGTGATAACTTTCCCCCGAGTTTACCGGGTGTTACGTGGGGGGAGCGGTTGGACAGCTGTCGCACCTTTTAGATATTTTAAATTCTTTCTATGTGCGTTTTTTATGCTTTAAAAGGGAAATTGCCACCCCCCAGATGTATATACCATTAATTGGGCATACTAAAAAAAATTTTTCTAATCCTACCTTTAAATGGGTATGACTACTTATGCCTATATTTTTGCTTTTGTTGGGAAAATGTTATTTTCCTTTAGTAATAATCCCAATAACTCATAACGCACAATTTCTGTTTTAGAGGGGGAAATGGGCCCCCCTTCCCTTTTCCCTTTGGCATTTCCAAGTTGCCCCCGGGGCCCGCCCGTCCCCCCTGATGGAACCATAAAGGTTTAATACAGCTACAGAGGGACGTCTATACCCTCTCGACTACCCCTCTACTGAAGACCTTTAGTTTTTTTGAGATTTGGGGGTGGGGGACATCATCTTAAAATACCCCCAACTGCCCCCAACATTTGGTAGCATTTATAAAAACCTGAACAAAGGGGGGTCGCATACGCCTCTCCTGCAGGGGATGATAACATTCCCCAGAGTTTACTCTGGATGTTTTTGTGGATGCATCGGGAAAAAGCTTTCACCCTGTTGATATATTAATTCTTTTCTATGTCTTTTTTTATCTTTAAAGGGAATCTGTCACCTCCGGATGTTAACCTATTAAAGGGGCATCAGGAAGAGAAAGTTAAGCTAATCTACCTATTTAAAAAGGGTACTGACTTCCCTTAGGCCTATATTAATGGTTTTTTTAGTGTTGGCGATACGTACCGCAATATCGGGTAGGGGCCGATATTAGCCTATGGGACTTTCGATACTTGTTCCGATATTTTCGTCTTATCGGATTCCGGACGGTTTTGTCCGTCACGTCAGTGTCCGTTCGATGGGTCTGTCGGGGTCAGCCATTATCGAACCCAAAAATCGGAATTTCCATAATTTTTTGAGGGGCAATGGATTTTAGTACCCAATGGGGAACCCCTAAGAGTGTGGGCACATCCTTACGCGCGGTCTGAAAATTAATGGCATGGCTGTTTTTTTATGCAAAAAGTTAAAAATTTTGCATTTAAAAAAAGGCGCCGCCCATTTTAGGTCACGGGCTGTGAATTAAAAGGGGAAGCGTTTCTGTGCTGACCTGGGACAGTTAGGATTGCGATTTAGTGTACTGTGCGTAGGGGCTAGCAAACCAAACCGTTGAAAAAGTTTCCCTTTTCCCTGCAGTGTTTTTTTAACAGTTGAAAAGGTGTTGAGGGGGGTCCCTGCAGTTTTCTGCAGCAACGCTGTTGTAGGCATTCCTTTCCTCACAGACTCTTTTTTTTTTTTTTCAGTGAAATTTTTGCTGCTCCCTCAATTTAAAATATTAGTGGAGCGCTTCCCTCCGTATCCCAAAACATTGGTTAAAAAACTATAAAGTAACAAAAGGGTAGCTTTTAAAAAGTAACTTGTGTTTCGGGCACTTTAGTCTGTGTTTTTTTTTTTTTGAGTGCCCAACCAGTTACTTGTTCAACACGCTGCTTGTATCGCTGGGTTGCCGGGGCTATTCCCTTTTTATTTCTCTCCAATTGGTTCTGCTCCAATTTAAAATAAATATAATTTTAGTGTGACGCGCTTCCCCCGTATCCAACATTGGTTGAAAAACTAAGAATGAAAAGGATAGCCTTTAAGATTGTGAACGTTTTTTTCAGTGTTCACTTCAGTCTTGTTTTTTTTTTTTTTATCACATACGCCCAGTTTTCTTTTTTAAGCACTGTGCTTGACCTCTACGGTCTCAGTCCTCTCCTTTTCATTTCTCTCAATTGGGTTTTGCTCCTTTCCATTTAAAATAAATTTAAAACTATTAGTGGGCACCCCATCCTATCCTACATTTGGGTTGCAAAAAACTTTTAAATGACAAAATACTTAAGATTTGAACATTGTTTTCAGTGTTCATTTGTCTGTGTTTTTTTTTTTTTTGAGTGCACATCACCTCCATTCTTTTTCAAGCACTGCGCTTGTACTTCCCCGAGCGTTTCTTGGCCCCATCCTTTTTATTTCTCTCCAATTGGTTCCTTCCCTTCCATTTAAAATAAAAATAATTTTTAGTTGACGCGCTTCATCCGTTCCAATACATTGGTTGCAAACATATAGAAAGAAGGAGTCCTTTTACAGATGTGAACATTTGTTTCAGTGTTCACTTCGTCTGTTTTTTATTTTTTGATGCACATCCGCTCCATTAAATTGTTCAAGCATGCTGCTTTACCTGCTGGCGGTTCAGTTCATCCTTTTATTTTTTTTTCCCAATTGGTTTGCCCATTCCATTTAAAATAAATTAATCTTTATTGACGCGCTTCCCTCCCTATCAATACATTTGGTTGAAACAAATTTGAATAACAAAGGAGTCCTTCACAGATTTGAAAAGTTGTGTTTTAGTGTTCACTTCAGTCTTGTTTTTTTTTTTTTTGAGTGCACATCACCTCAGTTTTTTTCAAGCATGCTTTGTACCTTCGAGCGTTCCGTGCCTCTCCTTTTCATTTCTCTCCAATTGGTTCTGCTCCCCTTCCTTTAAATAAAAATAATTTTAGGGTTTACGCGCTTCCCCCCGTATCCAATCATTTGCAAAAATAAGAAGTAGACAAAGGGTAGCCCTTTTACAGATTGGGAACTTGGTTTATGTTCACTTTTAGTCTTGCGAATAAAACACTTTCCCTTTAATTTTGACTTTCTTTATCAATTACCCAAATGAAGAAGGGAATAAGGGCCCTTTTGGGGGTATTTCACAGGGGAGGGGGTGGGGGTTTTGTGGCTGCGCCGCCCTCAGGACACAGCATCCACCCGTTTTTACCCTACGTTCCTTTAGCGCACTTTGGTAGGACTCGGCGTCTCCCCCGCGCGGGAAAAACAAATTAAGCGTGTTTGGATGGCACCAATGCATGGGCTTTAATTCCTTCCACCTCCTCTCAGGGAACACAAATGTTAGCAACCATTTTTGTTCACCGCCTTCAAATTGCCAGGCACAGGATTCGCAACCCCTGATCTCTGCTTTTTTTCTCAATCTTTTTCGAAAACAGGGGGACGGGAACATTCTGCATTTGAAAAGAGGGATATCTGAGCGCAACACTTTTCTTTCAATCGAAAGGGGGGGGACCAGTGCCGAGGGGCCACCCGCAGAACGCTCTTTTGAGATGAAGACTCAGGGGCCAGGTTTTTTTGGGAAAGGTGCGCCCAACACCAACCGCAGGGGTTGGAAGAGGGGGTGGGGAAAGGGAAAATCCCAGACCCCAAAATGACGTGGCAACAGGAAGGGGGTGGGGGGCTCTGAGGAAGGGGGTTTCCCCCGGTACAAGAGGAGGGAAGGGGAGGGTGCAACTCGTTCCTGTAGGTCCCGTTTGGAACCCTTTGGGGGCATTCTCTTAGAAAAATTCAAAATTGGCGCTCCCTACTTTTCATGCGTGGTCCTTTTTGACGACTTGTTTGGAATTTTTCTATTTCAAAACAAGCTTTTTAAGCAAAAAGTTAAAAAATAAAAATATCAGTCCTGAATCCCCAATATGTGGAAACAGTCGGGGCAAAACACGTAGCGGGGTTTCAAAGCCACTGGGGTGTAGGCCCAAACCTACGCGCCCTACATCTTTAGGTCGTGTTGGACCTTACCCCAGCCACACACACCCTTTTTTTCCTAAGGATCTCCATGGGAAAAAATCGGGCACTGTTGTCCTGACAACTGTTATTCCACCCCAGCACAAGTTCACAGTCATCGTCACTCCCAGACCCCAAAACACCATCTCACAGGGATGGGGTAAAAGGCCAACTCGGGAAACCATCCCAGGGACAGGCCTTAATGCTGCATTGCAAAAAATCCTGCCCCAAAAGCTGCATTAGGCTGGGGAACGACGTTTCGGAATTTATGGCATTGGCAGTCCCCCCAATATATTCCAACCCTTTTTTTTTCAAGGCAAGCCGTCCCTGCTCTCCCAAAACATGTCGAGGGAAACATTAAACATGCGCTACTAACGCCGTCATACGGGGTCCACCACCACCGATCGGGGGACCAGTACCCTGGCCAGGGACGTCCTTTTTCCCCCACTGCCCTTTGGGTCATGTTGGGGGCCCGGGGTCAGTCTTGCCAGTGGCGCTGTACTGTTCTGCCAACTCCCAAAGGGTTTAGGGAAACCAGTCGTACACTTGTTTTCCCCCTCCTACTTTCCGTTCCTCAAAGATCGCTGCCGAGCCGTCACGGTTTCCTCCCCATGGACCCCGTGAACGCACCTGTTTTCGACCGATTGAACAGCCGTGGCCAAAAAGCAACAGGCCGCTGAAATTTTTTTCCATGGGGAATCAAGCCACACAGCGCAGGGCTCTGGGATGCCTAAGAGGAGAGCGAGTGTGGGTTTTTTTCAGCTAAACTCCAGCCAGGCTTTGGTTTTGTTGACATGGCCGAAATTGGTGGAGCTTGGGCCTTGGGACCTCACCACAACCAGTCGGCATGTGTAACTTTTCGTGCAGAGTTTTTTTTTGGGGGTATCCGGGTCTTGTGCATGCTGACAAGGTCCCCTAGAGTGCCTCACTTTTTCGACGTTCCCGCATGGCCCGATGCCATTCAGCTCTGCAAAGCAGATTTCGCCCCTTTCCCGAACATCGCATCATATGTGACGTACCACCCGGGGAATTTACGTTTTAAAATTTGGACGGTTGTGTGAGCACAGCCAGCAAATGGAGTATAGCTGCAAAAGGCGCAATAAACCGCAATTTGCCCCGTTCACATTTCACCACTTGAGGGGCCCTATGAAGGAATCTGCGATTTTTTGCATGCTTTGATGTTAAACGCGGAGGGGAGTGCAGTGATCACTAGTCAGCATGATCCCCCCCTTTCGCCTGTTTCGAAATCACTGAAAGCACTAAAGGAAGGGGTTTTGGAAGATGGAGGATGGGGGAGCACAAATTCAATTCCCTTAGGACAGTCCGCAAGTGGTTCCCAAAAAGGGGCTGGGCGGGCCACTTTGTGAGGAGGAGGGAAGGAGGAGGGTCAAGGGAGGAGGAAAAAAACCCCTACAAGGGGTACACACGCTTAGTCGTATGTAAGCAAAGGGGGGGGGGTGTCGAGGGGGCAGAGATGAGCCTCTTCAGAGGACAGCCTTTGTTGGCCAGTTGGGGGTCTGCAGCAATGGGGTTTATTTCATCTTCAGTGCCTGAGAAAAAGACCCCCGCATCGCCCCTTCTCACCCGTCAGTTATTGGGTGTACACCCTCCTAGACCCTCGTTTACCGGGACAACTTACAAACCCTCATCACACCGGTGAACCGGGGACCGTAAAATGCAGGAGTACCAAGACACACGGTGCAATCCATACTGTTGACATTACAGCCGAGAGAGGCTGCTGCTGCTACTGCTTTACAAAGAGCTCTGTGCGTCGGGGGTTGTAGACACCTCTACAACAAGAGGGAGCAGAACAGCGCCTTGAAGGGCAAGAGCTGTATGTTACAAATGTGGCGAATTTTTGTGACAGCGCAGCAAGGTCTACACCATCCGAGACGGCCCATCACCAGAAGAAACGTTTTCCGTAGATGGTTGACAACTATTTGGGCTTTCCCCCTAAGTGTACTCCCAAAATGCCTCTTCCCCTTTAAAATTTGGGTCTCTAAGTTGGATACATGGCCAGGCTTGCCAGTATGCATTGAGGTGCTGGCTTCCCGCTGCCAGAAAAATTTCTGAGCGGGGCTTTGTGCTGAGGGGTTAGTAACGACCGTCGCATGCGACTATCCTCAGAGAATGTAGACCGGCTTACTTTTCTGAAAATGAACAAGGCATGGACCCTCACCTGAATTTGCCTGCCCCGTTTTCAGATTAAATAACTGTTTGGCAACGTTTTCCTGTCTCCTTTTATTTCATCTTTCTACCCCTGAACTCTACTCCCTGGGCTACAACACCGCCTTTTGTTCTGTAAGTAATTGGCAGGGGTACTGACTCTGGCAAGCCTGGGTTACAGCACGACAGCTGTTTCCTGGCAGTGTGAACGTCACTTATCCTCCAATAAGTTGTGCTGTCGTGTTGCATTCGGGTTAGCCGACACTATGGTGCCTGCAGTTTAGGTGATTCCTATGTGTGCATGTGGGATATGTAAATAAAGGCTGTTTCCATTGTGACAATAGGACAAGCACCCACTCTAGGACTGTGTGATTCGGTAACTGCGGACGGCTTGCGTCCTGTCAACTTACATTTCATGGGTGCGTTCTGCTACCCGTCCGGGTCCAGTACCGTCAACTGGTTCTCCCCAGTGCCTTTGGCCTAGGTGCCACCATCTCGTATCCGAGTTCCACCAAGTCTGCTGGTCCTTGGTAGTGCTTTGGAGCACAGGTACCTCCTGCTTTAGTAACCGTGTCACAGTAAACGTCAGCTGGTACTCGGTTGTGACATTGCCTCTTTTCCTTCTGCTACCCGTCCAGGGTCCAGTACCGTCAACTGGTTCTCCCCAGTGCCTTTGGCCTAGGTGCTTCCATCTCGTATCCGAGTTCCCACCAACGTCTGCTGGTCCTTGGTAGTGCTTTGGAGCACAGGTACCTCCTGCTTAGTAACCGTGTCACAGTAACGTCAGCTGGTACTCGGTTTGTGACATTGCCTCTTTTCCTTCTGCTATCCGTCCGGGTCCAGTACCGTCAACTGGTTTCCCCAGTGCCTTTGGCCTAGGTGCCTCCATCTCCGTATCCGAGTTCCACCAACGTCTGCTGGTCCTTGGTAGTGCTTTGGAGCACAGGTAACTCCTGCTTAGTAAACCGTGTCACAGTAACGTCAGCTGTACTCGGTTGTGACATTGCCTCTTTTCCTTCTGCTACCCGTCCGGGTCCAGTACCGTCAACTGGTTCTCCCCAGTGCCTTTGGCCTAGGTGCCTCCCATCTCCGTACCGAGTTCCACCCAACGTCTGCTGGTCCTTGGTAGTGCTTTGGAGCACAGATCCTCCTGCTTAGTTAACCGTGTCACAGTAACGTCAGCTGGTACTTGGTTGTGACATTGCCTCTTTTCCTTCTGCTGCCCCTCCGGGTTCCAGCACAGTCAGCTGGTCCTGTTACTTCCATTGTCTCTTGCTCCATCTGATACCCGTCAGGGTTCCAGTAACGTCAGCTGGTTCTCGGAAATTAGACGACCTTAAAGACCACCCAGAAGAAGATGACGACAACAAGGACGACGAGCATGAAGCCAACCAGCCTGAACACCATCACAAAGAAAAAATAAAAGATTACCCAGAAGAAGATCACCAACAGGAAAAAGAAGGTTAAGACAAACTACAAGATACAGAACAAGAGACAGAAGAACAATAAGCAGAAGATCAAAAAGCAGAAGAACATGAAGTATAAGACCAAAATGAAGAGCAAAATTAATGCTCTAATTCTAAGCAGAAGAAGACTAAGCAGTGTATGGGGGTGAGTCCGTTCCTCCTCGTGGTGCCCCTGGAAAATGCCTCTGCTGCAGGCTAAACTGAACACGGACAAATACTGTTGTAATTTAAATCTTTTGTGACAGCAAGAACGGAAGGATGAACAATTCATACTTTTACAGATTACAAGTACAGGAATCTCTGTCACAAATAAGAATATGGAAGAAGATGAAGAGAAGAAGATGAAGAATTGAATTGAAGAAGATTAATTTTAATAATAACAATATGAGTAATGTAAACAAAAACATGAATAGCAAGAAGTTTAAGAATAAGATTAAGAAGGTGAAGATGAAGAATAATTTGATAAGAAAAGATGATGCTGCTGAAGATTATGAAGGAGAAAGTGTGGCACTGGCAAAAGTTAAAAAGGTGAAGAGCAATGGAAGTTGTGAAACATACATATTTGCCAAAATAGAAAAAAGGTTAACAACATTGTCAATTTGTTAGTCAATCCAAACGTATTTCCAAAAAATATTTAATGCTATTCCAATGCATTGGGTTAAACATGATGCCTTTATTGTCTCCTCAACCTCCCCAATACATTCTACATTAGTCTTTGTTGTTTTCCTTCATGTACAATTAACCAACAAGGCAAGAATGTGGTTTTTTTAATGTCGATATTTATTTCCCATAGACTTACATGGGACTTCCGGTATCGGAATCGGATATCGACGATATTTAGTGATATAGGCGATACCATTCCGATCCGATATTTTTAGATATCGAGCAGTATCGCTCACACTAATTGACACCTCTCCATTATTAACCGGGCTTATTCTCACCGTGCAATCAACGTGACATTAACCCCTTATTACCCCGCTTGCCACCGCTACAGGCAGTGGGAAGAGCCGGGTAAAGTGCCACAATTGGCACATCTTTTGATGCGCCAAATGTGGGCTGCTGTAGCCTGGTATTATCAGGCTGTTGAGGGCCAAAATCCATGGGCCTTGACAGTCTTTTAATACCAGGCCGCAGCAGTCTGCATTTTACTTGGCTGGTTAACAAAAATAGGGGGACCCCTACGCCGTTTTTTTTTCGAGGAGTCCCCTATTTTTGTTAACCAGCCAAGCTAAGCAGACTGCTGTGGCCTGGTATTATCAGGCTGGCAAGGTCCATGGATATTGGATCCTTACCAGCCTGAAAAACCAGGCCTCAGCAGTCTGCTTCATCTGGCTGGTTAACAAAAATAGGGGGGACCCCACGCCAAATTTTTTTCGAGGGGATCCCCTATTTTTATTAACCAGCCAAGATATGCAGACTGCTGTGGCCTGGTATTATCAGGCTGGCAAGCAGGGTGGGGACTGAGGCACCGGGACACCGGAGAAACCTACGGTGGGCCCCAGCTCCTGCGTGGTGGGCCCTGATTTGAAAGGATAGGTCGCGGGGCAGAGGGGGTGGTGGCCCGGGGGCCGCGCTCTGAGGGGGCCCACCCGGAGCCACGATACAGTTACATTCTGCGGCAGAGCAGGGAGAATCGCTCTCCCTGCTCTGCCGCCCGGAAGCTATGGGGCCTGAACAAGCTTTGGGGGGGCCCGGTCCCAGCAGTGGGCCCCCCACCCGTCATCGGAGGGTCAGCTGTATCGGCATCCAGCCGATAAAGCTGACCGCATGGAGAGAGAAGGAGCGAGCGCTCCTACTCTCCCATAATCCCCCTCTCAGCGTATGACAGCGGGCGCAATAACATCACCTGCCGGCGCCCGCTGTCAGACGCTGAGAGGGAGAACAGTGAGCAGCACAGGAGCCGGGAGGTGAGTTTTTTTTTATTTTTTTTTTAATGGGGGTGCATCGAGTCCTGGCTGGAGAAGTCGTCATGTCGGTGTGGGCCAGATGGAAAAGACATGAAAAGTGAACAATTCCATTAGAAAGAACATCAGCGGTAAGTCATTATCTGTACCTGTGCTGTAATCTATTATATGTTCTGTAGGACTGGTATTATTTAACACAGACCATATGGCGGTAATATCAATATTGGTGTAAGGTTCTGTATATCTGTTTCTGAAACTCAGTTTGTTCGTGGCCATTTTGCTTTCGTTTTGCTGCAGCTATCTTGCCCTCAGTTAAAATGGAGTTTTCCAGCTTGCATGTTCCCGCCCTGATTCTCTCCGTTTGCTTCTTAAACAGCCACACCTGAGCAATCAGTGCTTCAGAATCTGGCCTGCAGTGAACCTGTGTTTCTGACTCCTGAAGCCTTGGACTTTGTACTCCAGCCATTCTACTGAGAAACTCTGGAGCTTTGTGGACTCTGAACTCTGCTCTTGAAAGCCTCAAAGGTTGCATGGACTTGCGGTAACATAGAAGAAGATCTGAATCTGTTGTGGAGAGTTATTGATGAACTTAGATTACTTTGGCCTCTGTGTCTCCTGCTTCTGTGTTTGCAACCTGTGTGTTTATTTTTGCCAATTTGTATGAAGCAATACAAGACTTTCTTTTTCAACCTGTGTCTCAAGTATTTTCATCGCACCCAAGCACAAGACGCTATATGAACTGTATCACATACATTACAAGATTCTGAAGCCAAACGTTAGTGTCTGCTGGGTCTGGAAAGGCTTGTCTGCTGTACTGTGGATATCGATGTCCGGTTGTACTTTCTGTGATAACAGTGGTTGTGATTCTCACAACCATTCCAGGTGAGCATTCCCTTAAGTTTTTTTCTGCAGAGTTATCACAGGTAAACACTATTGTTTTTTTTTTTTTCTCTTCTCTTTTGTCTGCTGAAACTCTGGATATCAGATGTCTGGTTGAAAGCTTTCTGTGATGATAGTGGTTGTGACTTCTCACAACCATTCCAGGTGAGCAGTTCCCTTAAAGTTTTTTTTTTTTCTTCGTGTTGCCACAGGTGAACACTATTGTTTTTTTTCTCTCCTCTTCTTCCAGTATCCTGTCTTAAAAGATCTGGAAAATGGAGGCCCGCATAAAGGAACTTTGTGGAGTGACTGATAATATCCTTGCAGATTTGCAGAATATAAAGACCCTCTTACAAATCTTCAGGACCTAAATAATCACAATTTGCAAGTGGTTGGACAGACTACTCAGGATTTGCGAGCAGGATTGAGGTTCTAGAGGGGCGAGTCCAGGCTCCTGCCATGGCCCCGAGTTCTGGGATTCCCAAGTTTTCCCCCTTTTCGTTTGGTGGTGAACGTGAAAAAATTCAGGGGATTTGTTAATCAATGTAATCTTTTTTTTTCTGCACATGCTTCACAATTTCCTACTGAACGATCTAAGGTGCTTACTATAATTATGTTGCTTACCAACAAGGCTTTGATATGGGCAAACCCTCTGATTGAGACTGAGGATGATTGTTTGAATCACCTTGATGACTTTATTTCAGCCATGGGGCAGGTGTTTGATGACCCCAATCGAGGTGCAAAAAGCTGAAGCAGCCATGTTAGTTTTGCGCCAAGGTAAGCACTCAGTAGCTGAATATGCCTTGGATTTCAGGAGATGGGCCCTTGATACCACCTGGGACAATTCCGCCAAAAAATCTATTTTTCGAAAGGGGTTATCCCCATAATTAAGGATGAACTTGCTCGTGCCGACCCTCCCACTGCGTTAGGTGACTTTATTAACTACTGCATCCGTATTGATACTCGTTTAACTGAACGCAGGCAAGAGAGATGGTTCGAAAGCAATCGTACTAACCTTTTCCTACCTTCCTCTCCAGCTAAGGAACCTTTGAATAGGATTACACGGGAACCTGAACCTGAACCCATGCAGGTAGACTCTTTGCTACGACGGGTTAGTGATGCACGCAAGGAACATCGTTTTAAGGAGAATCTATGTTTTTACTGTGGTAAGTCAGGGCACTTTTTATTAACTGTCCCAGCCGTTCTCGCAAGACTACTGCAGCACTCATTCATTGTGAGTGTTGCGAGAGGGGATCTGTCAGGTCCGAGCCTCAGGCTCCAGAGATAGCTGCCGCAGCAGATCTTGATTTCTCGGACTTAAACTCCGTTACCTCTGAGGACGTTGACTGTGTAAATGCTGCCATCTTTCAAGTTTCCTCAGCGGTGTCCCAGCTGAGTTGTAAGAAAAACAATTCTCACTGTTTTCTTTCCATCAAACTCTGGGTTGACTCAGCCTGGGTGTCTAGCTCTGCCATGATCGACTCAGGTGCAAGTGGAAATTTTATGGATGTCTCCTTTGCTCTAAAACAGGGAATACGTTCAGTGAAGAAGGCTGCTCCCGTACAGATGGAAACTGTGGATGGCTCCCTGCTGACCTCTGGACCAGTGGATCAGGAAACAGAGCCTTTAAAGGTTCTTATGGGTAAAGATCATCAAGAGAAACTGTCCTTTATGCTTATCTCTTCTCCTCACTTTCCCATTATTCTAGGGCTACCATGGCTGCAGGCTCAGAATCCTACCATTAACTGGGAGACCAAGGAATTACACTTCCAGAGAAACAGATGAGTCAAAAAATTTCAGCTTGCTCTGTTCCTAAAGGAACCATGTCAGTCCCTGAATTACCAGCTGTATACCAGGACTATGTGGATTTATGTGACAAGAAGAACGCTGACCAGCTTCCTCCTCACCGTCCATATGATTGTCCAATTGAATTATTGCCTGGACAGAGATACCTTTTGGTAAGATCTACCCCCTGGCGGGGCCCGAGCTGAAGGCTTTAAAAGAGTACATAGACGAAAATCAGCCAAGGGCTTCATACGCCCCTCTTCATCTCCTGCAGGGGCACCCATATTCTTTGTAAAGAGAAAGATGGATCCCTGAGACCATGCGTAGACTATAGGGAACTTAATAAGGTTACTATTAGAAACCGTTATCCATTGCCTTTAATCCCTGAGTTATTGGAGAGAGTGCGACATGCTAAAATTTTTTCTAAACTAGATCTTCGTGGGGCCTATAACTTAGTCCGTATTAGACCTGGGGATGAATGGAAGACTGCATTCAGGTCACGCTATGGACACTTTGAATATCTGGTTATGCCTTTTGGTCTGAGTACCGCCCCAGCCACTTTCCAACACTTGGTGAATGACATCTTCAGGGATCTCCTAGATACATTCGTGGTAATTTATTTGGATGATATTTTAATTTTTTCTAACTCCACAGAGGAACATCATGGACATGTGAGAATGGTCTTGGAACGTCTAAGACAAAATCATCTTTACATCAAGCTTGAAAAGTGTGAATTCCATAAGACCGAAATTCAATTTCTGGGGTATGTACTGTCTACACAAGGAATTAGTATGGATGGAAGTAAAACCCAAGCCATCAATGATTGGCCAAGTCCTAGAAATGTGAAGGAGGTACAGCGCTTCATCGGGTTTGCAAACTTCTATAGACGTTTCATTAGAAATTTTCTCTGAGGTAGTGTCACCTATCACCCAACTTACCCGGAAAGAGTCTAAGTTCTCCTGGACTCCCCAAGCCCAGGAAGCATTTTTCCCGTCTAAAAGATAAATTTACCACTGCACCTATTCTAGTACATCCCAACCCAGAGCTTGCCTTCATAATAGAGGTGGATGCTTCAGACTGTGCCGTGGGAGCTATACTCTCTCAGAGAACAGGTGAGAAGAATGTCTTGCATCCCTGTGCCTTCTTTTCCCAGCAGTTGTCTTCGGCTGAGAAGAACTACGATGTGGGCAATAGAGAGTTGTTGGCCATTATTGCCGCCTTCAAAGAATGGAGACACCTTCTGCAAGGAGCTGCACAGCAAATAGTCGTTCTGACAGATCATCGTAATCTTGAGTTTATCAGGTCGGCTAAGTGCCTGACTCCTCGCCAGGCTCGCTGGAATCTTTTCTTAAACCAATTTAATTTTATTATTTCTTATAGACCAGGATCGCGCAATGGAAAGGCTGATGCACTCTCTAGGATTTACTCAGCAGAGACACGTCCAATTACTCCTCCTAAGACTATTCTTCCTGACTCTAGATTCCTAGGAGTGATTCATCATCAAGACCTAATTAAAGACATCAAGGAAGCATACCATGCGGATTCTTTTTGGCTCAACCCCCAAGGGACGTAAGTCTTGTCTTTAAGAATGGTGTGTGGATTCTGGGACAACGTCTGTATATACCTGAAACAGTCAGATTGAGAGTATTGCAACTCATTCATGATTCCAAAATAGCCGGGCATAGAGGAATTCTAAAGACACAGGAATTTCTTTCTCGTTTCTTTTGGTGGCCCACTTGTAGGAAGGATGTTTTGGATTATGTCACTTCGTGTGAGGTTTGTGCAAGATGCAAAACACCTCGCTCTTCACCAACTGGTCTGTTACAGCCTCTTCCCACCCCGTCCCGCCCGTGGGGATCCATTTCTATGGACTTCATTGTCGAATTACCAACCTCTCAAGGGAAGAACACTATTCTAGTGGTGGTTGATCGTTTAACAAAGGCAGCTCATTTTATCCCTTGTGTCGGCTTACCCACTGCAAAACAGACATCAGATTTGATGATTAAAGATGTGTTTCGTTTACATGGAGTACCGGATGAGGTTATTTCGGATCGAGGGGTGCAATTCACTTCTAGGTTTTGGCAAAATTTCTGTGCAGCATTGGACATTAAAGTAAACCTTTCTTCTGCTTTTCATCCCCAGACTAATGGACAAACCGAACGAACCAATCAAACCCTGGAGCAGTATCTCCGCTGTTTTATCTGTCACCTACAGGATGATTGGGTGGATCTACTTCCATTGGCTGAGTTCTCTTACAACAACTCTCAGAGTGCCTCCACTAAACAGTCTCCTTTTTTCTCTAATTTAGGTTATCATCCTAATATTCTACCACGATTTCCCATAGAGACGCCTTTGCCAGCAGTGGCTGAAAGAGTCACGACTTTACAGAAGAATATGGATCTTCTAAAGGAGAATCTGGAATCGGCTCAGGAAAGGTACAAGAAGGCAGCAGATAAATTTCGTAAACCTGCACCAGTTTTTAAGGTAGGAGACTTGGTCTGGCTGTCAACCAGAAATCTTAAGTTAAGGATTCCATCATCTAAGTTGGGACATAAGTACATTGGACCCTATAAAATCAGTAAGATTATAAGTGCCGTTGCTTGTCGTCTTCAATTGCCCAGAACTATGAGAATCCACCCTGTCTTTCATGTATCCCTACTAAAGGCTGCAACACCCAATACGTTTCCTGGACGTTCTCTCCTTGCCCTGACCCAGTGCTAGTCGATGGTCAGGAAGAATTTGTGGGAAAGGATTTTAGATTCCAGGTTGTATAGAAATCAGTTACAATATCTGATCAAATGGCAGGGCTACCCAGTGGAGGACAACTCATGGGAGCCAGTCAATAACGTTAATGCTCCTCGCTTGCTCCGTCAGTTTCATCAGAGGTACCCACATAAGCCTGGTCTGAGGTCATCCGGAGGTTGCCCCTAAGGGGGGAGTAATGTAAGGTTCTGTATATCTGTTTCTGAAACTCAGTTTGTTCGTCGGCCATTTTGCTTTCTGTTTTGCTGCAGCTATCTTGCCCTCAGTTAAAATGGAGTTTTCCAGCTTGCATGTTCCCGCCCTGATTCTCTCCGTTTGCTTCTTAAACAGCCACACCTGAGCAATCAGTGCTTCAGAATCTGGCCTGCAGTGAACCTGTGTTCTGACTCCTGAAGCCTTGGACTTTGTACTCCAGCCATTTCTACTGAGAAACTCTGGAGCTCTTGTGGACTCTGAACTCTGCTCTTGAAAGCCTCACGGTTGCATGGACTTGCGGTAACATAGAAGAAGATCTGAATCTGTTGTGGAGAGTTATTGATGAACTTAGATTACTTTGGCCTGCTGTGTCTCCTGCTTCTGTGTTTGCAACCTGTGTGTTTATTTTTGCCAATTTGTATGAAGCAATACAAGACTTTCTTTTTCAACCTGTGTCTCAAGTATTTTCATCGCACCCAAGCACAAGACGCTATATGAACTGTATCACATACATTACAATT
This sequence comes from Oophaga sylvatica, assembly GCA_033576555.1. Taxonomy (NCBI): domain Eukaryota; kingdom Metazoa; phylum Chordata; class Amphibia; order Anura; family Dendrobatidae; genus Oophaga; species Oophaga sylvatica. The sequence continues at coordinate 205,029,284 of JARQOD010000005.1, read as the reverse complement.
GGTCTTTTTATATATAGATTATTTTGGCCAACAGCGTGGTCATTTGCTGAGGTTCTCTGATGATGGGCCCACTCAGAAGTTTTGCCCCCACTAAACCAAAACCCTAGCTACGCCTATGGCTCTCTCTCTAGTCTTTCTTTCTCGCTCTCTGTTCTTTCCTTCTCGCTCTCTGTTCTTTTTTCTCTCTCTTTCTTTCTCTCTTTTCTTTCTTTCCTCTCTTTCTTTCTCTGTTTGTTCTTTCTCTCTCGCTGCTCTTTCTTTCTTTTCCTCAGTACCAGCCACTGTGCCCTCATTACCAGTCAGTGTGATCAGCAGTGCTAAATGGTTACGCTTGGGGCGAGGATATGGGTGTGATTAGCTGTGAAATTGGTGTTGTCGGGGCATGGCCTAAAATTTTCATCGGCGCGCAACACGCGCCGCAGCCTTTAATCCTCTTTCCTGTCTTCCAAATTTGGGAGGTATGCTGTATGACCTCCCTACAACTTCTGGCCATGCTCCTGATGAGCGCGACGGATGGTCTCGTGAGGGATCTCCTCCCACACCTGGACTAAAGCATCCACCAACTCCTGGACAGTCTGTGGTGCAACGTGGCATGGCCTAAAATTTTCTGCAGCATGCACAGCGTGCCACAGCCTCTGTCCCTCTTTCCCTTATTCAAAGGTTGGGAAGTATGATGTTGGGCCGTAAGAATATATTTTCTCTGGTGGGCCCAAGGTACTCCAGTCCGACGCTGCTGGCAAGGTCCATCTATGTTGGCTCCTTAACAGCCTTAAATACCATGCCTCAGCAGCAGGGGCGTACATATAAATCATGGGGCCCCATAGCAAAAGTCTGAATGTTCCCCACCCCCCCAAAAAAAAACCCAGAGGCATTGTAAATGTAAAGTGCCAGCACAGTGAGGGAAGTTGAGTCGCACAGAGACAGGGGTTTTGGGGGTACTCGGCACCGATCACGTCGACTTCTATGGGGGATGTCACGAGTAGCACAGCTCGGTCCGTGACCTGGGCGATCACTGGAATGTGGGATATTTCCAGGGGATGATAGAATGTTCGTGTAGTTTGTCGTGACGCCACCTGTAGTACCTGGTCAGGGTGTCCAGGGCTGCTGTGCAGGTCCTCTGGAAGGGATGGTGTAGTGCAAGTAGGTGAAAAGTCTTCTACAGGTAACACGCTATCCTTCCAGGGCAGATAGATGTGAGATAGAGCAATGGTGCAAAGTGATGTAGCAGAGTGGACTATGCAACGTAGTAAGAAAGCAGGAAACACTTCAAGTTAAACGTTGCATAATAAAATTTTTAATAATAACATTACAAAAGTGCAAATGGCTTATATTATGTGACATTTTTGTTACTGTTCATACCCTTGATATGTGTTATACATGTGTGTTAATAAATACATATTCAACAAAAGTGCAAATAGCATTAGTGCCGAAGTTCGTGGAGACTTCTTAGGACTACAACCCCACCGGGGTAACTTCACAGTGTCCTTTACTTGTGCTTGTGGAGGACCCGCTCCAAACCTCCAACTGTGGTCTTGGGTGGGCTGCAAGACTTTCCTTGAGCAGACCTCACTTTCGGCCACACCAAACGGGTTTTTAGTTTCTGAGTTAGTTGAAAATAGTGCACAGTAAAGTTTTTTGTAAAACCAAGATGGAGCACCGAAGTGCCAACTATTTACAGAAAAGTTTGTGAGCCAGTACAGTTCATGGCTTCAAAATTCAACATTTTCATTACAGTGAAACACCATTACCCAACCTGGGTATATTAAGGCAACAATAAACTTGTTCTTCTGAACATTCACCCGTCCGGGTACATCAAACCATTACCCAACCTGGGTATATTAAGGCAATAAACTTCTTTTTATGAACATTCACCCGTCCGGGTACATCAATAATTTAACTATTTACATACAGAGACCCTGTCCGGGTTATTTAGACTTCTTTGGCTGGCCTCTTCCAGGTACCACCTGGTACTCTTCTGGAGCTTGCCAAACATCCGTGACAGGAGGGTCCACCCAGACCTGATGACGTCGTGTGGCCAGTACAGTGACGTCGTGACCCGCTATATGGGTCTGTGTGGCCACCTCTTTCATCTCCCTCCGGGTCTGGACCCCTATGTCCCGGACTGAACGAACCCCAGGGGGCCTAACAGGCGCCGGGTACGGGCCAGCTATCATTATCATGTCCATAGCTGGGGCTGCTGAGGAGACCACTGAGGGAGGCTGGGGAGATTTACGGCGTGGGGTGGGCACTTGTGCAGAGGCCTGGTTGGGGGAGGCTGAAGGCTCGTAGGGTCTGTCAGTTTCCTGACACTCTGGGGAGTAGGGGTCGCACCTGGTAACATTTAGGGCGTACCATCCATTGTAACCCCAGTGTCGGGTGTAAGTCACCAAGTCTCCTGGCAACAGGTCCCTCCCCGGGTGTCCTTCTGGGAGGTGAGCCTCCACGTCCCGCCGGGTTACAAAAACTTCTAAATAAAGTCCAGGCTCCTGGATGAAGCCCCAACCACCTTTTAACTTAAAGTTCCGTACTGCACCCTTACGCCGCGGCTCCCTCACCGTACTTTTATCCTTTCTCATACGTGCCTTCTCTGCCAGGTCCTTCTCCAGGTGACGTTGCCGAAGCTTTTGGGATTCTCGCTGCTCCCTTTGTCGCTCTACTTCCCGCTCCCGACGTCTCCACTCTTCCTCCTGACGCCGGTTGTAATTCTCCTCCACCAGCATCTCCATGTCTCCACCATCAAACGCCAGCTTACGATGTACGGTTTTCGGCAGCTCTCCTGGCGCCCGCCAGTCCTGGCGGCGCTCACCTGCGGCGGAAGCAGCCGGCTCTGGAACAGATGATGGTCGGGGCTCCGGTACAGGCAGGTAGAGCTCTGGTGCCTGCGCGGCCTCCTCCATGAGGACGGGTGTCGCTTCTTCTGCCTCAGCGACTGGGGGCAGACAGCGGGATCTGGGGTGCTGGTGCGGCGTTTTCTGCAGGAACGGGTGCCTCCACTGTGATACTGGCAACCGGTTCAGATTGCAAGGGCTGGGATGCCCGCACGGCCTCCTGTACTGGAACGGGTGCCTCCACTGAGATACTGGCAACCGGTTCAGATTGCAAGGGCTGGGATGCCCGCACGGCCTCCTGTACTGGAACGGGTGCCTCCACTGAGATACTGGCAACCAGTTCAGATTGCAAGGGCTGGGATGCCCGCATGGCCTCCTCTACTGGAACGGGTGCCTCAACTTCCGGTACAGACACTTCAGGGAGTAAGAGGGATTGGCGCCGCTCCAATTGTAGTTTTAGGGCCCGCCAGCTCGCTTCCATCCTGGTGACCTCCTCCCGGTGCCGGGCCAGGTCTCTCAGGGTATCCTCCGCTTCTTCCAGCGTAGGAGGGTTTCCAGGCTGGGTGCCAAACGGTGGCTCCGTGGCGATCGGGTCGCTTCCATGGGGGGAGAGCTCTGACTCCTCCATCCCTTCCCACTTCTGCTCACGTCCATTCGCCATCTCAGCAAAGTCACATGTGTCATTAGCATCAGGAGAGGCGACATCTTTTGTAGGGAGGCGGGACCTTCGCATTCGTTTACGCCCACTGAGGAGGATGAGGAGGCGGAACTCCAGAGCTGTGGGGCACGATCTTACATTGCAGTAACATTTAGAGTGTGCGGACATCGTTTTCGCGCCACGGAGTGAGTGTACGCCCACGAGAGCACCCCCTTATTCTTCACCTGTGCCTCGTGGCGCAGATATGACGGAAAAATGGCAAATACAGTCTATGATGATTTTTGCAATTCTCAAGCAAAAAAACAGTTCAATTAAGGCACACAGGACTCGCTTATAGCGAGCTTCTGAATCCTGTTCGCTGGGTGCGATGCAACATCTCTGTGGCGACTGGACCCTCGAGTGCTTCTGTCTTTTCACAAATGCCGGCTTTACCCGGCAATTGAATCAGAGGCTATTTTACTATGTAGAAGTGAATAAACTATAAATATATGTATATATATATGTCACAATGACACGTATATATATATATATATATATGTATTCTAAGTGTGTATATTTTGTGTTTACAAGGAAAGAAAGTGTTTTTTTAGTTGCGATATTTTGTTCCATAGACTTACATGGGACTTCCGGTATCGGAATCGGATATCGCCGATAGTTAGTGATATCGGCGATACCATTTCGATCTGATATTTTTAGATATCGAGCAGTATCGCTCAACACTAGTCTTGTTGTGGTAAATGTTATATTCTGTCTTTATGCTAATAATCAGCCCAATAACTCATCATAACGCACAATTTCATCTGCTTTAGAGGTGGAAATGGGTCCCCTTACCTCTTGGCTCGTGTGCAGTTGCACAAGTTGCACCAACAAAATGTCCGCCCCTGTCCACCCCTGACTGGAACCATAGGAAGGATGACACTACAGCTACAGAGGTGACCGTCTGATAGCCTAGCTCGACTACCCACCTCTCCTGAAGACCCTTTCAGCTTTTTGAGACTTGGGTGGAGGACTTCATCTCTGAAAATAGGGTCCCTCAGCTGCACCCCAACAGTTTGAGTAGCACTCCTAGATGAGTAAAAAGCCTGAGAACAGAAGAGGGTGCGTATACGGCCCCTCACTGTCACTGAGGATGATAACATTCTCCAGAGATTACTCTGGACTGTTTCTTGTGGTGGGATGCAGGTCTGGACAGCTATCGTCACCCTGTTAGATATATTAATTCTTATCTATATGCGTTTTTATGCTTTAAAGGGAATCTGTCACCCCCCCGAGATGTATGTGACCTATTTATATGGGCATACAGGTAAGAGAAATGTTAAGCTAATCCTACCTATATATAATAGGTACTAGACCAACCTGTATGCCTCATATTAATGGTCTTGTTGTGGATAAATGTTATATTCTGTCTTTATGCTAATAATCAGCCCAATAACTCATCATAACGCACAATTTCATCTGCTTTAGAGGTGGAAATGGGTCCCCTTACCTCTTGGCCCGTGTGCAGTTGCACAAGTTGCACCAACAAAATGTCCGCCCCTGTCCACCCCTGACTGGAACCATAGGAAGGATGACACTACAGCTACAGAGGTGACCGTCTGATAGCCTAGCTCGACTACCCACCTCTCCTGAAGACCCTTTCAGCTTTTTGAGACTTGGGTGGAGGACTTCATCTCTGAAAATAGGGTCCCTCAGCTGCACACCCAACAGTTTGAGTAGCACTCCTAGATGAGTAAAAAGCCTGAGAACAGAAGAGGGTGCGTATACGGCCCCTCACTGTCACTGAGGATGATAACATTCTCCAGAGATTACTCTGGACTGTTTCTTGTGGTGGGATGCAGGTCTGGACAGCTATCGTCACCCTGTTAGATATATTAATTCTTATCTATATGCGTTTTTATGCTTTAAAGGGAATCTGTCACCCCCCGAGATGTATGTGACCTATTTATATGGGCATACAGGTAAGAGAAATGTTAAGCTAATCCTACCTATATATAATAGGTACTAGACCAACCTGTATGCCTCATATTAATGGTCTTGTTGTGGATAAATGTTATATTCTGTCTTTATGCTAATAATCAGCCCAATAACTCATCATAACGCACAATTTCATCTGCTTTAGAGGTGGAAATGGGTCCCCTTACCTCTTGGCCCGTGTGCAGTTGCACAAGTTGCACCAACAAAATGTCCGCCCTGTCCACCCCTGACTCGAACCATAGGAAGGATGACACTACAGCTACAGAGGTGACCGTCTGATAGCCTAGCTCGACTACCCACCTCTCCTGAAGACCCTTTCAGCTTTTTGAGACTTGAGTGGAGGACATCATCTCTGAAAATAGGGTCCCTCAGCTGCACCCCAACAGTTTGAGTAGCACTCCTAGATGAGTAAAAAGCCTGAGAACAGAAGAGGGTGCGTATACGGCCCCTCACTTTCACTGAGGATGATAACATTCTCCAGAGATTACTCTGGACTGTTTCTTGTGGTGGGATGCAGGTCTGGACAGCTATCGTCACCCTGTTAGATATATTAATTCTTATCTATATGCGTTTTTATGCTTTAAAGGGAATCTGTCACCCCCCCGAGATGTATGTGACCTATTTATATGGGCATACAGGTAAGAGAAATGTTAAGCTAATCCTACCTATATATAATAGGTACTAGACCAACCTGTATGCCTCATATTAATGGTCTTGTTGTGGATAAATGTTATATTCTGTCTTTATGCTAATAATCAGCCCAATAACTCATCATAACGCACAATTTCATCTGCTTTAGAGGTGGAAATGGGTCCCCTTACCTCTTGGCCCGTGTGCAGTTGCACAAGTTGCACCAACAAAATGTCCGCCCCTGTCCACCCCTGACTCGAACCATAGGAAGGATGACACTACAGCTACAGAGGTGACCGTCTGATAGCCTAGCTCGACTACCCACCTCTCCTGAAGACCCTTTCAGCTTTTTGAGACTTGAGTGGAGGACATCATCTCTGAAAATAGGGTCCCTCAGCTGCACCCCAACAGTTTGAGTAGCACTCCTAGATGAGTAAAAAGCCTGAGAACAGAAGAGGGTGCGTATACGGCCCCTCACTTTCACTGAGGATGATAACATTCTCCAGAGATTACTCTGGACTGTTTCTTGTGGTGGGATGCAGGTTTGGACAGCTGTGGTCACCCTGTTAGATATATTAATTCTTATCTATGTGTGTTTTTATGCTTTAAAGGGAATCTGTCACCCCCGAGATGTATGTGACCTATTTATATGGGCATACAGGTAAGAGAAATGTTAAGCTAGTCCTGCCTATATATAATAGGTACTAGTCCTACATGTATGCCTCATATTAATGATCTTGTTGTGGAGAAATGTTATATTGTGTCTTTATGTTAATGATTTCTTCCAGGCTCCGGGGCGTGCGTTGCCTGGAAGAAATCCTTGCCCCCTCCCATACTCGTCAGTTTGGCCCTGGGGGGTCAGACATGGTTCAGTTCCTTAGATCGTGTGCTAGAAATTTTTTGTTTTTATATTATGTTTCTCTGATCTCACAAAATGACCTTATTTTCATTGTGTTGATTGTCTTTGTTTTGTTTGTTTGTTTGTTTTCTCTTTTGTTTTTGGCGCTGTAATTTTGCACTTTACGTAATTGACCAAGGGATTTAACTAAATGACTCTTATGAAAATAGATTTAGTTAGCAAAACATTTAGTGGGAATGTGTCATGAAGCTTTTATGTTTTGGGCATTGACCACTCTCTGGTTATGGTTAACCAATGTGTATGTGAGAAGATTAAAAGGCATTTAGTGCAGAAATTCAGCATAGCCTATATTTCTATTTCCCATATTTCATATTCAGTGCTGAAATTCAAGAAAGGCTATATTAGTAAGAGCCCTATCATCTCAAACACATTCGTCAACAATAACCAGAAAATGGACAATCCTTTAAATCATAGTTTAAAGTTTTGCAAGAATTTACTATAAATTATGTCACCCCTTATATCATAAAATAATAAATAACAGAAACGACTTTTCTAATAGACTGACATGTCCAGAAGAGATCCCTTATTAGCTATCACCTCATTATCATAACAAGCAGGATTACAATGAGAGATAACAGAATCCATCATTCACAGTAGGTAGCGTCACGGCAGAGGCGTAGCTAGGGTTTCGGTTTAGGGGGGGCGAAACATCTGAGTGGGCCCCTAACCAGAGAACCTCAGCAAATGACAGCGCTGTTGCCAAAAATAATCTATATATAAAAAGACCAATATTGATATCACCGCCATATGGTCATATGACGAATATTGATATCACCGCCATATGGTAAATAACACCAGTCCTACAGAACATATAAGAGATCATAGCAGAGTTACAGATAGTGACTTACCGCTGACGTTCTTTCTGATGGAATCGTTCACTTTTCATGTCTTTTCCATCTGGCCCCAG
>JARQOD010000005.1:204941431-205021268 GCA_033576555.1 Oophaga sylvatica | reverse complement strand
ACCGACATGACTCCTCCAGCCAGGACTCGACTACAAAGAATACAACAAAGACACGTTTCACTTCTTATATTGTCAGCACCGTCACGGTCACCAATACCTGCACAAACTCCTCATCCTGCTGATACCCCAATACTGAGCCATTGCTGCCGTATGTGTCCCTATTACTGCACCTCATACCCCAATACTGAGCCTCTGCTGCCGTATGTGTCCCTATTACTGCACCTGATACCCCAATACTGAGCTGCTGCTGCCCTATGTGTCCCTATTACTGCACCTACTGTGTGGTTCTGTGTGACCTCTAAATTCTAAAGCAACATTCTATAATATAGTAATGCCAGGTGCAAGAGCCCTAGAAAACAGTGCCCACATTTTGTCCCCTAGACTGTAATAATGCCCTGTGTGCCCCTTTGACAATCACAGTAACCAGAGTTCCTCTATAACAATAAGTGCCCACTTTACATTTAATAATGTCGCGAGTCTCCCCACTGTACAGCTCCCCTATACACAGTATGATGCCCCCTCACTAGATATATACTGACCCATTAATATCCCCAAACTATTTAATGGCCCCGCCACTATAATCCCTATACTGTATGATGGCCCCCTAGATAGCCTCCATATAGCATAATACACCAGATAGTCTTCAATTTAGTATAATGCACCCCCATAGGCAGCCTCTATATTATAATGCACCCACATAGGCAGTCTTGTTTATAATGCACCCCATATGCAGTCTTATTTATAATGCACCCCATAGGCAGCCTTATTTATAATGCACCCCATAGGCAGCCTTACTTATAATGCACTCCATAGGCAGCCTTATTTATAATGCACCCCATAGGCAGTCTTATTTATAATGCACCCCATAGGCAGCCTTATTTATAATGCACCCCATAGGCAGCCTCACTTATAATGCACCGCATAGGCAGCCTTATTTATAACGCACCCCATAGGCAGTCTTATTTATAATGCACCCCATAGGCAGCCTTATTTATAATGCACCCCATAGGCAGTCTTATTTATAATGCACCCCAAAGGCAGCCTTACTTATTATGCACCCCATAGGCAGTCTTATTTATAATGCACCCCATAGGCAGTCTTATTTATAATGCACCCTATAGGCACCCTTATTTATAATGCACCCCATATGCAGCTTAACTTATAATGCACCCCATAGGCAGCCTTATTTATAATGCACCCCATAGGCAGCCTTATTTATAATGCACCCCATAGGCAGCCTTATTTATAATGCACCCCATAGGCGGTCTTATTTATAATGCACCCCATAGGCAGTCTCTGTATGATAATGCACCCCATGGGCAGTCTTATTTATAATGCACCCCACAGGCAGTCTCTGTAATATAATGCACCCCCATTAAAAAAATAATAAATCCTGTACTCACCTCTCTTGCTCCCGGCTCCTGCGCTGCTCACTGCTCTCCCTCTCAGCGTCTGACAGCGGGCGCCGGGCAGTGACGTCATCGCGCCCGCTGTCAGACGCTGAGAGGGGGATTATGGGAGAGAAGGAGCATTCGCTCCTTCTCTCACAATGCGGTCAGCTGTATCGGCTGGATGCCGATACAGCTGACCCTCCGATGATGGGCGGGGGGCCCACTGCTGGCACCGGGCCCCCCACCGCCTGCTCAGGGGCCCCATAGCGGCCGGCGGCAGAGCAGGGAGAGCGATTGTCCCTGCTCTGTCGCAGAATGTAACCGTGTCGGCGTGCTGTGCACGCCGATACAGTTACAGTAGCGTAGCTCAGGGTGGGCCCCCTCAGAGCGCGGGGCCCGGGGCCACCGCCCCTCTGCCCCCCCGGTAGCTACGCTACTGCGTCACGGCTCACCTCTTCCCCCTTCCTGCACAAAGACATCTGCATGTCACTAAACATGAGAACATGAATAGAAAACTCTCCCAAGGAAATAGAGGCCCCTATAATGTGTTATGATATATACACATGTACGGTATATGTCCAATATCCATATCTCCAAACAGGCAGGAGAGCAGCTTCCATAAATGTCCAGGAAACAGAATACAATAATCTGCAATCAGAAATACAGATTATACAAACGATTATAACAATCTGATTTCAATTAGTTTTAAAAATGTATGTGACACATTCCCTTAAAGAAAACGAAATAAAAATATACCTAAAAAGATTATTAGATATTTTAAGAAATGTTTTTAATACGTTAGAGTAGAGTAGGGCCCTGGCAAAAGAGTCTACCTTGTCGTGGTGGCAGGCTTAAAAAATCTGTTGGTCTAAACAAAAGGTGATGGTTATGTATGTGATATGGTTCTATGGGAACAGTTACTGTGTGATTGGTGAGGACGAGGCAGAAGAGTTTTTCCAAGAGTGGATGGTGGGACTGTGGAAAGTTCAAGAGGTGTAGGCGGGGCTTGTGTGGAGGCGGAACTGGGGTGGAGCCTGGGCGGAGTCTCAAAGGAGCCTGAAAATTTTGTCACTATGGTGCCATGAAATTCCTTTTGGCAGCCCTGATCAGAAACATAGATAGCTAGCTTACATAATATGTGATAATGAAACTATCAAAATGCTGAAATACGGTGAAAGAAATGATAATTACATTGTCTTATCCTTGACCTTAATATCTCTTGGTACATGTATCAGAGATAGAATAACTGTTATTGCTTTGCGATAGTGTCAGGGACACCGCACTGCACTTGCTCACTGAGCCAGTGCATGTGTCCTGAGTGAACAAACTGTGCCCAAAGATACCTGTATAGCAGAGCCGCAGCAGGGAAGACGTGTGTTTCTGAGGAACAGGACCTTCCGCAGCATGTGACTGCCAAGGGGCGGGGCCGGCCACACGTCTCTCAGAGGCAGCAGAAGCAGATATAGAATGCTTCAGGCCGGAGGACCTGCAATCACCTGACTGCCTAGGGGCGTGGCCTAAGCTCCAGAGATCTAGGAGGTAAAGGAAAACTCCTAGAAGGGTAACTACGAAATAAAATTACCAAGGGGCATAGACAGAATGGATAGTCAGGATAGCCAGGTCATACACAGAGGGAGCAACGCAGTACAAAAGGAGCAGGCAGAGAATAACCAGAACACAGCCAAGGGATCATACACAGAGGGAGCAACGCAGTACAAAAGGGACAGGCAAAACTCGTATCAGGGACACAGCCAAATCAGAACCAGACAGACAAAACGTAGCACAGGCACAAAGCACTGGCACAAGCACAGGGTCAGACACACTCAGCCAAAGGTCAGAGTATAAACGACAAAGACTGGCCTCACAGTGAGGCTATAAAAAGCCTCCCAGGACCCAGAAAGAGGCCAACCAAGTTAACCCCGCGACTACCTGATCCAAGAACCCAGTAAACCATGACAGATAGTTCCTTCTCCCACTTTCCTTTATTTTCCCTTGTCTCCTCTATTTTTCCTTTTCTTTTCCTTCATATTGCTTAACTCCATTTTGTATAATAATTAGAACATTTTCAATAAAAACAATTTGAGCAAGAAATAGAATATCTGCTTAGTAAAAAAAATGCTTTTGTGACTCCTTTGTGAACATCATGTGCTAAAGAAGAGCCAGGATGATATTAGACTTTATCTGGTCACTTCACAAACATTCTTGATGTTGCCCATCAGGAGGTGGCCAGTCGCTGTGATTTATTTTTCTTCTCTGGAATTAGTATGAGAAAAAAATTGCAGATCTGCTCTGCCCCATGATATAACATTGAGCCTAGTGTTATCTGATAAGACATCGGATAGTTCTAGGCCATGTTATATGTGTGCTGTTCCCGGCATTTGGATTGTGCTTTGCAGTTTCCTATATATTGTATTATTTTCATGGTATCTGTTCTTACATGCTGCTCTGCTGCCACCTACTGGCCTTTTTGCGCATAGCAGTCTGTAATTAATTCTTATGGGCGTGCCTTCCACATTTGGTTCAAGGGTCACCTTTTCCTTGTAGCAGCTATGTCATTTTTAGTTTCACTTTCTGTTGGAGAGACACCCTTGAACCGAGCTGAGGAAGGCATCAGTTTTTGACCTCTTGCTGCTCACACTTGCAGCTACACTTGGTGCTGTATCTAGCTGCACCTTGTTGACACCTGCATTTCTGGAGAAGGTACTGTATTACCGATCACACGCTGTATGTCAAGATTTCCAAATAAACAAGTCTGTGTTGCACAATCCCCCGGTATGCATCATCTCTCCGGACGCTAAACAACATCGGTCCTGTCTGCTCTGCATTGAGGAAAAAGAAGGTAGGATCTCTCCCAACCCCTATTAATCGAGCCACATCTTCATTCGCCTCATGCGTGGACAGAACAATGTGAACGAACTCTTAATGTAATAAACTAATTTTCTTTTCATTTGGAACAGCTGTGTTCATGTTGGTTTATTATCTAAAACAGGACCCCCCTCTATAACTGACAGCTGTAGAAGGTCACTTACACGCCTGCAGTAAACACATTTCCCTTGTGTAATATGATTGTGGGAGAGCTCAAGTGCAGCGCTCACCAAAATCATCTGTGTCTCCAGAACCTATGGAATGAATGGTACCCAAATTTACACACATTCAGCCCTATCTACCTTATATAAGCTTTCAGGACAGCCAAAAACTAACCATTTGGGGCCCAAGCATGACCATGGCACTTTTATGTGCAAACAGACACTGAATTCTCAACCCTCCACACAAGGTCTTCTCTACTAGATGCCATGTGATCTATAGGCAATAGGCTTCCTCCACATCCCCCGATATAAGCTGCCAACAGTCCATAAATAACAGGACAGTCCGTAAAAATGGGGCAAGTTTTTGCTCTGCTTGTAAAAAAAATTAAGGCCGCAGGCTCTGAATTTTTCTCTTCCCATCCTACCCCAGGCATACGGGGAGAGATATCTATTCCTGGGGGAGGGAGAGTTTGTGGAGTGGAATAAGAACTTCTGATCACCTGAAAAAAAAGAGATGGAAAGGATGACTGAGACACAATTGTCACCTCAGGCCTCTGCCTATCCTGTCAGAGAGCAATCTATATCTTGCATAAATGGTCAGCCAAGATAGGAGAATCACCCAAAATGTTCTGTGGACACCTGTGAAAGTGAAAGGATTGTATAGTAAGAGTTATTTTTAATGATTTCAACATTCCAATTAATCAATACAAATTATTGGTATGGTTTCAATCAGTTTAATATATAATACATATATCCTTACTTTCAGGGAGGTAAGCAGAAGGTAATTGAAACTTAAATGTTTAACCAGATGACCCATTGAACAAAGGAATGTAAATGACCGGTCATTTGATGTTATCTTCTAATAAAGGACCTTTAATGGCAGAGCACAGGGGCCTCAGGCAGCACACGGGGCCCCAGGCATAGCACAGGGGCCCCAGGCAGCACACAGGGCACCAGGCAGAGCACAAGGGCCCCAGGCAGCGCACGGGGCCCCAGGCAGAGCACAGGGGCCCCAGGCAGCACACGGGGCTCCAAGTAGAGCACAGGGGCCTCAGGCAGCACACCTGGGAGCACAGGGGCCCCAGGCAGCACACAGGGCACCAGGCAGAGCACAGGGGCCCCAGGCAGAGCACAGGGGCCCCAGGCGAGCAGGCCAGCAGCAAGGGCCCCAGGCAGCACACAGGGGCCACAGGCAGAGTACAGGGGCCCATTCAGCACACGGGGCCCCAGGCAGCACATGGGGCCCCAGGCAGCGAACAGGGCCCCAGGCAGCGCACGGGGCCACAGGTAGCGCACGGGGCCCCAGGCAGAGCACAGGGACCCCAGGCAGTGTATGGGGCCCCAGGCAGCGCATAGGGCACAAGGCAGAGCACAGGGGCCTCAGGCAGCACACGGGGCCCCAGGCAGAGCACAGGGGCCCCAGGCAGAGCACAGGGGCCCCAGGCAGCACACAGGGCACCAGGCAGAGCACAGGGGCCCCAGGCAGCGCACAGGGCCCCAGGCAGAGCACAGGGGCCCCAGGCAGAGTACAGGGGCCCCAGGCAGAGCACAGGGGCCTCAGACAGCACACGGGGCCCCAGGCTGCGCACAGGGCCCTAGGCAGAGCACAGGGCCCTAGGCAGCATACGGGGCCCCAGGCAGCACACAGGGGCCACAGGCAGAGTACAGGGGCCCATTCAGCACACGGGGCCCCAGGCAGCACATGGGGCCCCAGGCAGCGAACAGGGCCCCAGGCATTGGCACGGGGCCACAGGTAGAGCACAGGGACCCCAGGCAGTGTATGGGGCCCCAGGCAGCGCATAGGGCACAAGGCAGAGCACAGGGGCCTCAGGCAGCACACGGGGCCCCAGGCAGAGCACAGGGGCCCCAGGCAGAGCACGGGGCCCCAGGCAGAGCACAGGGACCCCAGGCAGTGTATGGGGCCCCAGGCAGCGCATAGGGCACAAGGCAGAGCACAGGGGCCTCAGGCAGCACACGGGGCCCCAGGCAGAGCACAGGGGCCCCAGGCAGAGCACAGGGGCCCCAGGCAGCACACAGGGCACCAGGCAGAGCACAGGGGCCCCAGGCAGCGCACAGGGCCCCAGGCAGAGCACAGGGGCCCCAGGCAGAGTACAGGGGCCCCAGGCAGAGCACAGGGGCCTCAGACAGCACACGGGGCCCCAGGCTGCGCACAGGGCCCTAGGCAGCATACGGGGCCCCAAGCAGCACACAGGGGCCACAGGCAGAGTACAGGGACCCATTCAGCACACGGGGCCCCAGGCAGCAGACGGGGCCCCAGGCAGCGAACAGGGGCCGAAGGCATCACACAGGGCCCCAGGCAGCGCATGGGGCCACAGGTAGCGCACGGGGCCCCAGGCAGAGCACAGGGGCCACAGGCAGTGCATGGGGCCCCAGGCAGCGCATAGGGCACAAGGCAGAGCACAGGGGCCTCAGGCAGCACACGGGGCCCCAGGCAAAGCACAGGGGCCCCAGGCAGAGCACAGGGGCCCCAGGCAGCACACGGGACCCCAGGCAGCACACAGGGCACCAGGCAGAGCACAGGGGCCCCAGGCAGCGCACAGGGCCCCAGGCAGAGCACAGGGGCCGCAGGCAGCACACGGGGCCCCAGGCAGAACACACGGGGCCCCAGGCTGCGCACATGGCCCTAGGCAGCATACGGGGCCCCAGGCAGCACACAGGGGCCACAGGCAGAGTACAGGGACCCATTCAGCACACGGGATCCCAGGCAGCACACGGGACCCCAGGCAGCACACAGGGCACCAGGCAGAGCACAGGGGCCCCAGGCAGCGCACAGGGCCCCAGGCAGAGCACAGGGGCCCCAGGCAGCACACGGGGCCCCAGGCAGCACACACGGGGCCCCAGGCTGCGCACAGGGCCCTAGGCAGCATACGGGGCCCCAGGCAGCACACAGGGGCCACAGGCAGAGTACAGGGACCCATTCAGCACACGAGGTCCCAGGCAGCAGACGGGGCCCCAGGCAGCGAACAGGGGCCAAAGGCAGCGCACAGGGCCCCAGGCAGCGCACGGGGCCACAGGTAGCGAACGGGGCCCCAGGCAGAGCACAGGGGCCCCAGGCAGTGCATGGGGCCCCAGGCAGCGCATAGGGCACAAGGCAGAGCACAGGGGCCCCAGGCAGCACACGGGGCCCCAGACAGAGCACAGGGGCTCCAGGCAGTGCATGGGGCCCCAGGCAACGCATAGGGCACCAGGCAGAGCACAGGGACCCCAGGCAGCACACGGGGCCCCAGGCAGAGCACAGGGGATCCAGGCAGCATACGGGGCCCCAGGCAGAGCACAGGGGCCCCAGACAGCAAATGGGCCCCAGGCAGCACACAGGGGCCTCAGGCAGCACACGGGGCCCCAGGCAGTGCACAGGGCCCCAGGCAGCATACGGGGCCCCAGGCAGCACACAGGGGCCACAGGCAGAGCACAGGGGCCCCATTCAGCACACGGGCCCCAGGCAGCGCACAGGGCACCAGAAAGAGCACAGGGGCCCCAGGCAGCGCACGGGGCCCCAGGCAGAGCACAGGGGCCCCAGGCAGCACCCGGGGCCCAGTCAGCACACAGGGGCCACAGGCAGCACAAGGGGCCTCAGGCAGTGCGCAGGGCCCCAGGCAGTGCATAGGGGCCCCAGGCAGTGCACAGGGGCCACAGGCAGCACAGGGGCCCCAGGCGCAAAGGGCCCCAGGCAGCGCACAGGGCACCAGGCAAAACACAGGGCCCCAGCAGTGCGCAGGACCCTAGGCAGTGCATAGTAGCCCCAGGCAGTGCACAGGACCCTAGGCAGTGCATAGTAGCCCCAGGCAGTGCACAGGGGCCACAGGTAGCACACGAGGCCACAGGCAGCTCACAGGGCCCCAGGCAGTGCACAGGGGCCACAGGTAGCACACGGGGCCACAGGCAGCACACAGGGGCCACAGACAGAGCACAGGGCCCCAGGCAGAGCACAGGGCCCCAGGCAGCGCACAGGGACCTTAAGGACTTACTAGTCCACTAATTGTACAATTTTATTGAGTAAATAAGGACCACTGCACTGCTATAAGAAATGTATGTGACAAGGTTCCCTGATTTCTATAACAAATGTTAGGCTATGGTTCCACGGTCCGGAACCATAGCGCTTTGGACGGAGCGGAAATTCCGCTCCGTCTAAGCCCCGCCCCCTTTATGACGCGCGATCTTTCCGGAGGTGTTCAGGACACCTCCGGAACACCTCCGGAAAGAGCGCAGGGCTACATAGCCCTGTGTTAATTCTGTTGCGGCGACGCACCGTCGCCGCAATACGCGAGGACATGCTGCGGTCTAAAAAGACGCGCCGCATGTCCATTTACGCAGGTTTGCCACCTGCGTATTGTTACGCATGGTGGAGACGGGATTCCTTGAAATCCCCTCCACTATGCTGTAACATCTGGACGCTGCGTGTTTGGCGCTGCGCCAGCGCACAGCGCCAAACACGCAGCGTTTCCTGACCGTGGAAACTCACCCTTAGTGGCCTGAATAATGAAAATTGCCTCAGAGTAAAACCATTTTGGTTGTCCATAGCAACCAGAGGTCAGCTTTCATACTTGAAACTAATTTCTGTGTTCGGTGAATAACATAAAGCAGAATTTCTGAAGGAATTTCCACTGAGGTAAATCTGCCCCACAATCTGCCCGGAGGGTGAGTTTCCACGGTCAGGAAACGCTGCGTGTTTGGCGCTGTGCGCTGGCGCAGCGCCAAACACGCAGCGTCCAGATGTTACAGCATAGTGGAGGGGATTTCAAGAAATCCCGTCTCCACTATGCGTAACAATACGCAGGTGGCAAACCTGCGTAAACGGACATGCGGCGCGTCTTTTTAGACCGCAGCATGTCCTCGCGTATTGCGGCGACGGTGCGTCGCCGCAACAGAATATTACACAGGGCTATGTAGCCCTGCGCTCTTTCCGGAGGTGTTCCGGAGGTGTCCTGAACACCTCCGGAAAGATCGCGCGTCATATAAGGGGTCGGGCTTTCGACGTGAGACGGAGCGGAACCATAGCGCTTTTGACGGAGCGGAAATTCCGCTCCGTCTAAGCCCCGACCCCTTTATGACGCGCGATCTTTCCGGAGGTGTTCAGGACACCTCCGGAACACCTCCGGAAAGAGCGCAGGGCAACATAGCCCTGTGTTAATTATGTTGCGGCGACGCACCGTCGCCGCAATACGCGAGGACATGCTGCGGTCTGAAAAGACGCGCCGCATGTCCGTTTACGCAGGTTTGCCACCTGCGTATTGTTACGCATAGTGGAGACGGGATTTCTTGAAATCCCCTCCACTATGCTGTAACATCTGGACGCTGCGTGTTTGGCGCTGCGCCAGCGCACAGCGCCAAACACGCAGCGTTTCCTGACCATGGAAACTCACCCTAAGAGTGTATTCACACGTGTGAGAGGAGCAGTTAATAAATCGCTGCCATTTTTTTCTCACAGCAAATTTTACCATACAGTATTATATAAGGCCTGGGAGCCCAAAAATAGTGCATGTCATTGTTTCTTTCCCGCAGCCCTAAAATACAGTATTTCACCTATGTTATTAATTTCCATGGGGGAACTATGCCGCGCTTATTCCAGCAGATTTGCTACAGGTTTTGTGGCAATATGGTCGTTTCACACAGGAGATTCTTTGGCGCGAATATTGCCGGACATTTGAGCTCTACAAATCACAACCTATTATTTTCAATGGCCGTATTCACATGGCCACATGACATCACATGGCCATATGACATCACATGGCCACATGACATCACATGGTCACATGACATCACTTGGTCACATGACATCACATGGCCACATGACATCACTTGGTCACATGACATCACTTGGTCACATGACATCACATGGTCACATGACATCACTTGGTCACATGACATCACATGGTCACATGACATCACATGGCCACATGACATCACATGGGCCACATGGTGAATTTGCCCATTGATAACAATGGGTCATGATTTTTAGCGAGAAAATTGTCCGCTAATAGAAGCTGACAGATCGCTGATTCAAGGTCTTAAAGGCACAGCACAGGGGCCCCAGGCAGCACACGGGGTCCCAGGCAGCACACAGGGCCCACAGGCAGCGCACGGGGCCCCAGGCAGCTCACAGGGGACACAGGCAGCACACGGGCCCCAGGCAGAGTACAGGGGCCCCAGGCAGCACACAGAGCCACAGGCAGCGCACAGGGGCCACAGATAGAGCACAGGGGCCACATGCAGTACACGGGGCCACAGGCAGCGCACATGGGCCACAGGCAGCATTCGAAGCCACAGGCAGCGCACAGGGGCCACAGGCAGCACACAGGGCCCCAGGTAGAGCACAGGGGCCCCAGGCAGCGCACAGGGCCCCAGGCAGCACACGGGGCCCCAGGCAGCACACGGGACCCCAGGCAGAGCACAAAGGCCCCAGGCAGCACACGGAGCCACAGGCAGCACATAGGGCACCAGGCAGAGCACAGGGACCCCAGGCAGCAAACGGGGCCCCAGGCAGAGCACAGGGGATCCAGGCAGCATACGGGGCCCCAGGCAGAGCACAGGGGCCCCAGACAGCATACGGGGCCCCAGGCAGTGCACAGGGCCCCAGGCAGCATACGGGGCCCCAGGCAGCACACAGGGGCCACAGGCAGAGCACAGGGGCCCCATTCAGCACACGGGGCCCAGGCAGCGCACAGGGCACCAGAAAGAGCACAGGGGCCCCAGGCAGCGCACGGGGCCCCAGGCAGAGCACAGGGGCCACAGGCAGCACCCGGGGCCCCAGTCAGCACACAGGGGCCACAGGCAGCACAAGGGGCCCCAGGCAGTGCGCAGGGCCCCAGGCAGTGCATAGGGGCCCCAGGCAGTGCACAGGGGCCACAGGCAGCACAGGGGCCCAGGCGCAAAGGGCCCCAGGCAGCGCACAGGGCACCAGGCAAAACACAGGGCCCCAGGCAGTGCGCAGCACCCTAGGCAGTGCATAGTAGCCCCAGGCAGTGCACAGGGGCCACAGGTAGCACACGGGGCCACAGGCAGCTCACAGGGCCCCAGGCAGTGCACAGGGGCCACAGGTAGCACACGGGGCCACAGGCAGCACACAGGGCACCAGGCAGAGCACAGGGCCCCAGGCAGAGCACAGGGCCCAGGCAGCGCACAGGGACCTTAAGGACTTACTAGTCCACTAATTGTACAATTTTATTGAGTAAATAGGGACCACTGCACTGCTATAAGAATGTATGTGACAAGGTTCCCTGATTTCTATAACAAATGTTAGTGGCCTGAATAATGAAAATTGCCTCAGAGTAAAACCATTTTGGTTGTCCATAGCAACCAGAGGTCAGCTTTCATACTTGAAACTAATTTCTGTGTTCGGTGAATAACATAAAGCAGAATTTCTGAAGGAATTTCCACTGAGGTAAATCTGCCCCACAATCTGCCCCTAAGGGTGTATTCACACGTGTGAGAGGAGCAGTTAATAAATCGCTGCCATTTTTTTCTCACAGCAAATTTTACCATACAGTATTATATAAGGGCTGGGAGCCCAAAAATAGTGCATGTCATTGTTTCTTTCCCGCAGCCCTAAAATACAGTATTTCACCTATGTTCTTAATTTCCATGGGGGAACTATGCCGCGCTTATTCCAGCAAATTTGCTACAGGTTTTGTGGCAATATGGTCGTTTCACACAGGAGATTCTTTGGCGCGAATATTGCCGGACATTTGAGCTCTACAAATCACAACCTATTATTTTCAATGGCCGTATTCACATGGCCACATGACATCACATGGCCACATGACATCACATGGCTACATGACATCACATGGTCACATGACATCACTTGGTCACATGACATCACTTGGTCACATGACATCACATGGCACATGACATCACTGTCACATGACATCACATGGTCACATGACATCACATGGCCACATGACATCACATGGCCACATGTGAATTTGCCCATTGATAACAATGGGTCATGATTTTTAGCGAGAAAATTGTCCGCTAATAGAAGCTGACAGATCGCTGATTCAAGGTCTTAAAGGCACAGCACAGGGGCCCCAGGCAGCACACGGGGTCCCAGGCAGCACACAGGGCCCATAGGCAGCGCACGGGGCCCCAGACAGCTCACAGGGGACACAGGCAGCACACGGGCCCCAGGCAGAGTACAGGGGCCCCAGGCAGCACACAGAGCCACAGGCAGCGCACAGGGGCCACAGATAGAGCACAGGGGCCACATGCAGTACACGGGGCCACAGGCAGCGCACATGGGCCACAGGCAGCATTCGAAGCCACAGGCAGCGCACAGGGGCCACAGGCAGCACACAGGGCCCCAGGCAGAGCACAGGGGCCCCAGGAAGCGCACAGGGCCCCAGGCAGCACACGGGGCCCCAGGCAGCACACGGGACCCCAGGCAGAGCACAAAGGCCCCAGGCAGCACACGGAGCCACAGGCAGCACACAGGGGCCACAGGCAGCACATGGGGCCCCAGGCAGCACATGGGGCCCCAGGAAGAGCACAGGGACCCCAGGCAGCACACGGGGCCAAAGGCAGCACACAGGGGCCACAGGCAGCACACAGCGGCCACAGGCAGCACACAGGGGCCACAGGCAGCACACAGGGGCCACAGGCAGAGCACATGGACCTTAAGGACTTACTAGTCCACTAATTGTACAATTTTATTGAGTAAATAAGGACCACTGCACTGCTATAAGAAATGTATGTGACAAGGTTCCCTGATTTCTATAACAAATGTTAGTGGCCTGATTAATGAAAATTGCCTCAGAGTAAAACCATTTTGATTGTCCATAGCAACCAGAGGTCAGCTTTCATACTTGAAACTGCTGAGGTAAAATGAAAGCTGACCTCTGATTGGTTGTCGGGGCAACTAGAGCAGTCTGTCAGGCAGTGTCACTGTGTGAGGCCTGCACTTCCTAATCTGCTAGCCACCTTCTAATTTCTGTGTTCGGTGAAAAACATAAAGCAGAATTTCTGAAGGAATTTCCACTGAGGTAAATCTGCCCCATAATCTGCCCCTAAGGGCTCATACCCATTTGTGGAAAAAAAAAAAACGGTCCGTTTTCTGGATGGAAAAAATGGTCTGAATATATGCAATTGTCATGCGATTTCATACGATTTGTATGCGATTTTTAATCGCTCCATCCGTTTTCCATCAGTTTTCCATCTGTATGCAATGCGATTTTAATATGACGTTTTACATAGAGCAGTTATCTCTATGTAAAAAGTAATGTAAAAATCACATTGTAAAAAAAAAATGTACACAAAAAGCAAATAATTATATATATATATATATATATATATATATATATATATACAGTGGACACCTGATACACTGCTGTAATCAGACCACTAACATTTGTTATAGAAATCAGGGAACCTTGTTTCACACTTTTTTGTAAAGTGTAATGTATAATTCCACATGTGTTAATTCATAGTTTTGATGCCTTCAGTGTGAATGTACAATTTTCACAGTCATGAAAATACAGAAAAATCTTTGAATGAGAAGGTGTGTCCAAACTTTTGGTCTGTACTGTATAGACAGTAAGTGGGGGAGAAGAGTTTCAGTTTCAGTTTTAGCCTGATGATAAGAAATGTTATGCTGTGTGCTGGAGGAAGAAGGAGAAGAATAAAACACAGTTAAAGCGTTCTCTCTTGAATTCTTTATACCATGTGGACATTACAGCTGCGGGCTGCTTTTTTTAGGCTGGGCACGGCCAATATCCATGGCCCCTTCAAATCTGAAAAGACCAGCCCCCGGCTGTCTGCTTTAGCTTGGCTGGTTGTCAAAAATGGGGGTATAATTAAAAAATACATTGTGGGAACCCCTCTTTTTTGATAGCTAGCCAATATAAAGATGACAGCTGGGGGTTGAAATGAGTGGAAACTGCAGCACTCTGACCAGCAGTAATAATCTTACCAACAATCAGAGACTGTGTTTCCCGCTCTGTTATACAGATGACAGCTTGGAAAACAACAAATTTTCAAGTCATCTGAATGTGGTTCGAGTTCGGGCACCGTTCTGGTACCCGAAACAAACTTTTTAAAAACGTTCGGCTGAACCCGCCAAACCCGAACATCCAAGTGTTGCCCATCCCTAGACATTACCATTCCAATAAATAATTTATATCATTATTGGGTTTTTTGTTGCTGATCCTGTGCTAAAATACTCATTAATGAAAATTAAAGTGTGTGATTGCTAGACATAAATAACTATGTACCATGGATGTGCTTGTCTTACAGAGGAAGTAAAGCATCATTGCACTTGTCTTTTTTAGGAAGCCCCCTCACTATTGAATAAATACCCTGATTAGAGGGTAGACTATAGGACCTTACCACACTGACACTGTGACTCATAAATTCCTAAATGGAGTACAGATATAGGACATGGTCTGACGCACACACGATATGAGCTCACCACAAATTGATGATACAGATCTGTTCTTTTATCTCTGAATGCCTGCCAGTGTATTTTTATTGGAATGTTTACTGGATTTCAACTGAATAAGCAGTTTTGGGTTGAATGCATTCTAATTTCTTCTATTTAATGCAAACGAGAAATGCAGTCTTGGTAGGATGTAAAGGCTTTTGTTTTTTTTCTATGGCACATGAAGAATAAAATCACAAGCCTCAGACTTTAAAGAAGCAAAAGCACATATCAAACAATAATATAGGTGTATAGATGGTTGTGATGATAAAATATTCAATCTAGTTTAAAAAAACAGTAAAAAGTTTGTTATTAATTACTGCTATATCAATTGTATCTATTCACCAGGTACATAGACTAATGTGTTGCCTATTTATAAGGTAATAACATTTACAGTAATATTTTCTTTATGCCTTAATGGTAGAGTTGAGCGATACTTTCCGATATCCAAAAGTATCGGATCGGAATGGTATCGCCGATACACACAAAATATCGGCGATACCCGATACCGATACCGGAAATCCAATGTAAGTCTATGGGAACAAAATATCGGAATTAAAAAAAACCCATTCTTGCCTTGTTGGATAATTGTACATGAAGGAAAGCAACAAAGAGTAATGTAGAATGTATTGGGGAAGGTTGAGGAGACATTAAAGGCATAGATGTTTAACCCAATCCAATGGAATAGCATTAATATATATTTTTTTGAAATACGTTCGGATTGACGAAGAAATTGACAATGTTGTTAACCTTTTTTCTATTTTGGCAAATATGTATGTTTCAAAACTTCCATGCTCTTCACCTTTTTAACTTTTGCCACAATTTCTCCTTCATAATCTTCAGCAGCATCATCTTTGTCATCAAATTATTCTTCATCTTCACCTTCTTTATCTTCTTCTTAAACTTCTTGCTATTCATCTTTTTGTTAACATTACTCACATTGTTCTTATTAAACTATTATTCTTCTTCATATTAACCCATAAAGTGTAAAGTATAACCTCTTTCTATGAATTTAATTTCCCTGAATTTAATTTCCATTTAATTTCATTTAATTTCTTAAATAATTCAGGGATGAGAAGAGAACAGGGTGGAGGCAGCAGGACTTTTTGCTGTACACACAGCAAGGGAACAGCTGACATTAGTGAACCCCAGTAACACAGGAGCAAGTGTTGATTGTGCTAACAGAACTTCCGAGCAACAACTGGCGGTGTTGGAGCCCAGGGTCAAGGAGGGTGTAGGCAGAGGCCTAATATGAGATGTTTGAAGTTAAATTTGGAGTTCGCAGCAAAAATTTTTGCCAGACACCCAGCAGGGGAACAGCAGGCGTTACTGAACCCCACAAACACATCAGCGATTGTTTTGATCTGTGCATCCAACACTTCTGATCAGCAACTGGCGTTGTTGAAGCCCAGGGTCAAGAAGGGTTTTAAATTTAAATATTGAGTTATTGCCTTGTTACGTGGCCATTGCAAATGTATGTACTTCAAACTATAAAAAATGAAGTTTTACTAGGACAATAAAATGATGAATTTCAATTCCAAGAATAAAAATAAACACCCTTAAAATATAAACGCATATAAGCACATGGCAACAAGAAATGGAACAACACACCACCCAAAATTATTTTTACAAAATATAGTGATGTAAATTTATGAATAAAAGTCCATTTTTGTATTTAGGAATGATGCGTAAGGAACGCTATGTTAAACCATAACATAGTGAAGACAATGGATTTTGTAATAGTCACTCATCATCATCATTACAAGAAATCTGTGACAGTCACACAGATTTCAATTATTTCACTCACGAAAATTGTTATTTCGGACAGCATTTATTACATGTTCAGCATGGACTCATCAAAGTGATGAGATGACGCAACAATGTACGATAAAAAAAAAAAAAATTTTTTTTAAAAAAAACATTGTCACAATTTAAGTGGGTGCCTGCAAGTGGAGGTGAAACAAAGGCTACGGATAGCAAAGGTATATACTATGTCTGTTGTAGACAGTGGGCAGCCTCTGATGGGTAATGTCGATGTTATACTGTACGTCAATAAAGGCTGCGGCTGCATTCATGCATTTTTGGCTTGTAGAATGTTGAAGAGGGTAAAAGCATGTCTGGTTGCGCAAGGCTTTATCCTGTAACAATACCTTCCTTGTGTGACGGGTAGGGTAGCGTGTGTCTATTATATGAGTGTCTCTAAAATGTGACTTATACGCAGCCTTATTCTGCCCTAGGGACGCAAAAAATAAGACAGCAGTAATCATTTACTGTATAAAACTAACCTATGAGCAATAAAACAAGCACGTTCCCTCTTCCAGTTCCTGCGCTGACATGTGAGGAGGGAGTTTGGAGACGCTCCTGAATTTCTCCCAGGTGTCCAAGCATATCGGGCTGATAGGAGAGCATTAAAACCACCCCCGGTCGTGACTTAAATACGGTGAATCGAACCAGTGAAGAACTGTAGGTCGATGCGAACGAATGTGCGATCACATGACACACGTTTATAACCCTTGCTAGACACGAATAACTTTGTAGAATTTTGGAGACACCTGAACCCAATGGCAGTGAATATTCCTTCTATTCGGCGCCACATGACTCTTGGTCCAGAAGAGATAATATATTGCTATCACAGGAGCTAGTAAGGGGAGTGGAAGAGGCAGATGTGCACAACGTAGCTATATCTGACCACGCGCCCGTATCAGTGACCCTGCCAGATATGGTTCAGATGGGGCCAGACCAAACTTGGCGCTTCCCTACCTATTTGTTAATGGATGAGAAGTTTCGACATCAGGTGAAGCAATGGTGTTTGGAATATGTAAGTGATAATGGAGATAGTAGGGATAGGCCGGAACTTTTAGGGGCAGCAGGGAAGGCATTAATGCGCGTGAAACTAATAGGTTATCAGACAACGCTAAAAAAGAAGATAGCGACAAACTACTCGCAGGCTAGCAGGATATTACGCGATAGCTACACGGCAAACAAGACAACTTCATCAACACAGGATAAAAATAGATGTAAGCAGGCTAAGGCTGACTTACACGTATGGGTATATCGACGCGAGAGAAGCAGTAATATGAATTATAGAGCCGATGTATATCATTATGGTAGCAAATCAGGGAGACTATTAGCACGACTAGCGAAAGGAAATCACATTCGTCATCAACATATTACTGCGTTAACGAATAAACATGGGATCATGAACACAGACCCTCGAAGCATAATCACGATTCTAGAAGAATACTACTCAGACTTATATAAGGTGGAACATACGGATAGTGCGGAGGGTCAGACCTTTCTAGATGGAATACGGTTACCATCCTTCACAAACTATCAGCTTCTCCTTTTAAAAAAAACAATTGAGGTGACGGAAGTGACAGCGGCGATAAGTGACTTTAAATCCGGGAAAGCTCCAGGACCTGACGGGTTTACAGCCAAATTATTAAAATTATTGAGTGAGGATATCCCGTCCACATTGGTAGGCACCTTCAATCATATATTGGAGACAGGAGGGTTGCCCATCCATTTAAACATGGCACACATGAAGGTGCTACTAAAACCCAACAAACCTTCACATCTGGCTGGATCCTATCGTCCATTCTCACTCATTGACCAGGATATCAAGCTTTTGTCCAGGATCATGGCAGATTGTTTGAGTAGCATTCTTCCTACGCTGATAGGGCCATCACAAGTGGCCTTTGTTAGACCAAGATCGCCCATGAATAACATTAGGAAAGTAATAGCAGTTGTAGATAAATATCGTTGTCTGACAACATCGAGTCCTGTCATGCTATCCTTAGATGGCGATAAGGCATTTGATAGGGTGAGCTGAAGTTGGTTGCCAATGGTCCTGGACAAAATTGCCATGAGAGGCACGTTTATGACTTTCCTATCAGGTGTCTACGCCAACCCACAGGCACAAATACACAACACAGGTCACCTTTCGGCTACTTTCACAATACAGAGGGGAACTCCTCAGGGATGTCCATTATCACCTTTGCTCTTTGATATAGCCCTTGAGCCATTAGTTACACACGTGGAGGATAACACAGTATATGACGGTATAAAGGTAGGGGGTCGGCAGATCAAACTCACATTGTTTGCAGACGATATACTCATTTATATGGCACATCCCCAAGACCATCTCAAAGGGCTATTAGACAAGATTAAATTTTTTTAACTAATTCTGTGGTTTCGCTTCAAAGACTACAAGAGTGAAATTTTTCAATTGTTAAAGCCTAATCCTCGTGAGCTTTGGTGTGCTTACTGATGGGGGACAGAAGTAATTAAAACCTTTATTTATAACATATCTGTGAATCAAAATAGGACGAGATTCTAGTTCTCAATACAAACTTAACTATGAACCCTAATTGGACAAGGTTGTACGTCAATTGGAGCGGTGGCATGATTTGCCCCTGTCTCTTCTGGGCCGTTGTCACCTTCTTAAGATGATTATTTTTGGAAGGCTATCAGTGGCGTTCCGTGAATAGAGCAGACTAAGCAGCAGCTATGGGGCCCAGACAGGTGAGGGGGCCCACGACGGCCGCTGTCGTTTGGCAGCTGTGCTGTGCTGACACAGTACTATCTCCTTTAATTAAATATAAGCGACGGCCGGACACTGTAAACCCCCTTGAAGGTCCCCTTTCCTTGTTGTTTTCTGGTCAGCAGTTGGCTTAAGTCTCTGGCTGCATTTGCATAAGAAAGCCAGCCTGCAGCCAGAGACACATGCATCACAGGAAGCAGAAAACATTCATAAGTTTCACTCAGGGAAGAGATACACAAGAAGGTGAGTCCTGCTGGCTGGGGTATGGGGTGGATTTTTTTGTTGAATGTGTCCCCTCACTGTGCTGGCACTTTATATTTACAATGGCTAGCCTCTGGCTGCACTTTGCACCTTAGGGAGTGAGGGGGTCCTGATTGCAGGCACTGTGGAGGAGGGGGGCCCTGCATGCACTGCAGGTGTGTGTGTGTGTGGAGTTAAGAGCACCTGTTTTTTTTTTTGGGGGGGCCCCATTCAGACTTTTGCTATGGGGCCCCATGCTTTCTATGTACGCCCCTGAAGGCTATTATACCCGCTTCAGACTATTCCAATCCTGTTACGTAAAGCTGATGTTTCACAGATAAAAAAAGCATTGACCAGATTCATCTTGAGGGGAAAACGGCCCAGAATAGCAATACGAAAAATTATGCGTGCAGTAAAAGATGGGGGCCTGGCCGTGCCAAACGTTAGGAGTTATAAATTTTCGTGCTTGATCAGAGTGGGGAGAGATTGGTTTAAGGGGACTTAGTCCTACTCAGATGTATTGCTGGAATCTGGACTGACAGAGGGTTGTATTTTGGCCTCATGTGTTGACACTGTGATTTGTAAACTCCCGGTCATAGTGATCAGCGCTACTACGCGATACAGTAATTGCCTGTAAGGCAACCAGACGAGCGCATGGGTTGTCTTCTCAGTTATCTAGACACATGCCTTTATGGGCTCACCCAGAATTCACAGTGGGAGTGACAGACCGCGTTTTTGAGACGTGGCATACTAAAGGTATACATACAGTATTCCATCTCATGCACCTAAAAGAGTGTAGGTGGCTGACATCCAAGGAGATTATGGAAAAATTCAATTAGCCCCCTTCTCACTTTCTTGAAACTCTACAAGTGCATTATTTCTACAGAAATCGCCTGCGTAATATTATAGAAGAGGTGGTAGACAATAGATTTGACAAGATGCGAGATATATTTCTTCAACCAGACAGAAGTTTGCTCATGATTTTCCATGATTACTACGACCTGTGATGAGGTCATAGTCACGTGATCTGGTCAGCTGATGTGTACGTCACCTGATGGTGTTTTGTAGGCCTATAAAACAAGGAGCTGTTGTAGTTGTTGTGTGGAAGGAAGGAGTTTGGCTGGAGTCAGCCTGGAACATTGTTTTGTTACTGTGTGGCAGTGTGCACCAGGAAGCGAGTAACAGACCACCCGGAATGTGACCTGGCGGTCTCAGCTGACCTGCAGCCGCTTAGTTAAGGCCGTCACAAGCAAGGGTAAGTCTATGACCAGTGGTTCTCCAAACTGGAGTGATTTATGTTCTGTTTTCATTTTGTTATATGGACTTTTTGTTGAACTCATGATTAAAATCACTGAACTTTGAAATAAAAGGCTGTGTGTTTGCCTCATTACTGCGGCCCAGCCCTGCCTACCACAGCGGTTCCCTACAATTGGTGGAGAATGCGGGCAACGCAGTGAGGTCAGGCTGTTTTTCATGCATGACAGTAAATGTCCTGGTTTTAGAAAGTGCAACAAAACCGGCTGGATAACTGTCCGAAGATGTTGAACAAAGTAAAAATGCTAGTGGAGGCCATGCGACAGCAACAGCAGGCTACACAGCAGCAACAGCAGGCTATGCAGCAGCAGCAGGCTATACAACAGCAGGCTATGTAGCGGCAGCAGGCTATACAGCAGCAGGCTATGTAGCAGCAGATATTTAATCGACAGCAACAGGAAACCAATAGTTTACTGATGCAGCACATCACAGCGCCGCAGACAGTAAGAGCTGCCCGGGGATGCCATGATGTCCGGAAAGCGGTGCGTACAGCGATCTGAAAGATGGAGCAATCAGATGACGTTGAGGTGTAGCTGGAGATGTTTGAAGGCGGGGCTAAAAGGGAGAGACTGCCCCGGGACCAGTGGGCCGAGATCGTGGCTCCGTTTTTGACTTCAGGACCCGCTAAAGCCTATAGGGACCTACCCCCCCAGCAACAGGAGGACTATGAGAGCGTGAAGGGTGAGATACTTGCACGTCTTGGGGTAAATGTTTTTTTCCTGGCCCAGCGTGTACAACAGTGGAAGTTTTCCCCTTCCGAGCCAGCTCGGTCCCAGTATTATGACTTGATACACCTGATAGAAAAGTGCTTTCAGCCTGAGGTGTTGTCACCCCGCGATATGCTGGATCGTATAGTGACTGATAAATTCGGGCGAACTTTGCCCCACACCCTTCAAACATGGGTTGGACAGGCAGCCCCTACTGATGGTCTCCAAATGGTAGACCTCATTGAAAGATATGGGCCTACCAAGGAGATACAGGGAGAGACTACCCGGAAGCTACCAATTAAATTCACCAAACCTTCACCCACAGCTCGGCGAGCAGAGACTCTGAGGGCCGCCCAGGAAGGGTCGGGGAACGAAAGGGGCCACATAATCTGTTGGC
Source organism: Oophaga sylvatica (assembly GCA_033576555.1). Taxonomy (NCBI): domain Eukaryota; kingdom Metazoa; phylum Chordata; class Amphibia; order Anura; family Dendrobatidae; genus Oophaga; species Oophaga sylvatica. The sequence goes on along the minus strand of JARQOD010000005.1, from coordinate 204,999,218 downwards.
GGTGCCAAGAACCATGACATATGAGAGCTGATTGCCCCCACCTGACTGAGCCCATGGACAACAACTTTGGCTACTATCAGTCTCACTATGCATAACACATGTGTGCAGTGGTCAGTATTACCTTTGCCTTCGGTGGAGGAGGAAAACACCTCTCCTATAGAAGTGTTAGTTGGGGAGATGGAAGATTTGCCACCGGGACCAGAATTGTAATACTTAAATGTGTCAGGTGACAAGTTTGGTACGGCGCAACTCCGTGACCCTACGTTGAGTCGAGCCCGTGAAAATTTACTGGTTATCAATGGGGAACCCCAACACCCCGGGGCAGCTACAGTATTTGACAGATTAGAGCTGAACCAAGATTTGCTGTTTCGGGTTTATAAAATACATGTGGAAATTTTTGAGCAATTGCTGCTACCGCAGTCATATCGGAGGTTGTTAATGGACTTAGCGCATGCGCATGTACTAGGGTGACATTTGGGTCAAAAGAAAACCCTACACAGAATTATACAACGGTTTTACTGGCTAGGGGTCTATGAAGAAGTTAAACGGTATTGTAACTATTGTCGCGTGTGCCAGCTACACAATCCGCAGCATCATTTTCTGAGTCCCTTAGTGCCATTAACAATTATAGAGTTCGAGTTTGAGAGAATACCCCCCATGGATCTGGTGGGGCCGGTTAATAAATCAGCAAGGGGTCATCAACAGGGGCAATAAAAGGGGCACTGTGTGGGTCACCAGTTTTGATCACACCCGAGTTCAAATGAGAATTCATTGTCCAGACTGATGCGTCAGAGGTAGGTCTGGGTGGGTGCCGTGTTGTCTCAGGACTGGAGCTTCACGGGGATGAGCATCCCATTAGTTTCCTGAGTCGAAAGCTTACTCCATAAGAAAACAGATACAGCATTGTAGAGAGAGATTGCCTGGCGATAAAGTGGGCACTGGAGTCGTTGCGCTACTATTTGTTGGGGATAACATTTTGTTTTGTAACTGATCATTCCCCTGTGACTGGCAGTGTTGTAGCCCAGGGAGTAGAGTTCAGGTGGTAGAAAGATGAACATAACAGGAGACATGGAAAACGTTGGCAAACAGTTATTTAATGTGAAAACGGACAGGCAAATTCAGGTGAGATCCATGCCTTGTTCATTTTCAGAAAAGTAAGCCGGTCTACATTCTCTGAGGATAGTCGCATGCGACAGTCTGTTGGTACACCACCTGCAGCACTAAAGACGCCTCAGATAATACACTGGCAGCAGGGCAAGCCAGCACCTCCAATGCATACTGGCTAAGCTCTGGCCATGTATCCAGCTTAGAGACCCAAAACTTGAAAGAGGAAGAGCCATCTGGGAGTACACTGAGAGGGAAAGACATGTAGTCTGTCACCATCTTACGTAAACGTTGCCTCATGGTGAGTGGAGTCTTCTCGGATGGTGTAGACATTGGTGGCGCTGACACAAAACTTCGCCACATTTGTAACATACTGCTCTTGCCCTGTGCAGAGGCGCTGCTTGTGCTCCCTCTTGTTGCAGAGGTGTCTCCACTGTCTCGAAGCACAGAGATTCTTTGTAAAGCAGTAGCATCAGCAGTGCTCTCGGCTGGAATGGAGAATATTATGGATTGCACCAGTCTGTCTTGGTACTCCCGCATTTTACGCTCCCGGTTCAACGGTGTGATGAGGCTTTGTAAGTTGTCCCGGTAGCGAGGGTCTAGGAGGGTGTACACCCAATAATCTGATGTGGTGAGAATGTGGGCGATGCGGCGGTCGTTTCTCAGGCACTGCAGCATGAAATCAACCATGTGCTGCAGACTCCCAACTGCCCAACAAACGCTGTCCTCTGGAAGAGGCGTCATCTCTGCCTGCTCTGCATCGCCCCACCCTCGCTCTACATACTGACTAGAGCGTTGTGTACCTCCCTCTGTAGGGATTTCTTCCTCCTCCATTGACTCCTCCTCATCCTCCTCACAAAGTGAGCCCTGCCCAGCCCTTTGTGAGGAACCAAGTTGCGCTGACTGTCCAGAAGGTGAGTGAATTTGTGACTCCTCATCCTCCACCTCTTCCAAAACCTCATCCTTTAGTGCTTGCAGTGATTTTTGAAGCAGGCAGATAAGGGGGACAGTCATGCTGACTAGTGTATCATCTGCACTCGCCATCCGCGTTGAGTCATCAAACGCACGCAAAACTTGGCAGATGTCCTTCATAGAGGCCCACTCAGTAGTGGTGAAGTGTGAACAGCGCAAATTGCGAGTTGATTGAGCCTGATGCAGCTGATACTCCATTACTGCTGGCTGTTGCTCACACAACCGCTCCAACATATGTAAGGTGGAATTCCACCTGGTGGGTACGTCACATATGATGCGATGTTCAGGAAGGCGAAATCTGCGTTGCAGAGCAGCAATGCGCGATCTGGCTATGCTGGAACGTCGCAAGTGAGCGCACTCTAGGCGGACCTTCTGTAGCAGTTCAGCAAGATTCGGATAGTCCCTCAAAAAACTCTGCACGACCAAGTTGAGCACATGTGCCAGACATGGTATGTGAGTGAGGTTGCCAAGGCCCAGAGCTGCCACCAGATTTCGGCCATTGTCACACACTACCAAGCCTGGCTGGAGATTCGCTGGCAAAAACCACATGTCGCTCTCCTGCTTGATGGCATTCCAGACCTCCTGCACTGTCTGGCTTCAATTCCCCATTGAGATTAATTTCAGGACAGCCTGTTGACGTTTGGCCACGGCTGTGCTCATATCGTTCGCAACAGGTAAGCGTTCACGGGTCCATGTGGAGGTAGACCGTGACGGCTCCTGCAGCGATGATTCTGAGGAACTGGAGTAGGAGGAGGAGTCAATGTGTACAGACTGGATTCCTGCAATCCTTGGAGTTGGCAGAACACGTACAGCGCCACTCGCAAGATCTGTACCCGGCTCCACAACATTGACCCAATGGGCAGTGAGGGAAAGGTATCGTCCCTGGCCATGGGTACTGGTCCACGCATCGGTGGTCAGGTGGACCTTGCTACAGACGGCGTTTAGTAGCGCATGTTTAATGTTTCCCTCGACATGTTTTTGCAGACCAGGGACGGCTTGCCTGCTGAAATAAAATCGGCTTGGCACATTGTATTGTGGGACTGCCAATGCCATTAAGTTACGGAAACTGTCAGTCTCCACCAGCCTGAATGACAGCATTTCAAGGGACAGGAGTTTTGCAATGCCAGCATTCAGAGCCTGTGCTCGTGGATGGTTTGCCGAGTATGGCCGTCTTTTATCCCATGCCTGTGGTACCGATGGCTGTTTTGTGGCCTGGGAGTGTGAGGATGACAGGGAACTTGCTGCTGTGGGTGGAATAACACTTTGTGTCTGGACAACAGTGACCGAGGTTCTTCCATGGCGATCCTGTGAGGAAGCAGAACCAGCTGTGTGTGAGCTGGAGGTAGAGGCTCCAACACGACCTGAAGATGTAGGTGCTGCTGTAGGTTGGCATACATCTCCAGTGTGTCTCAACTACGTGCTTTGTCCGCACATGTTTCCACATATTTGTGGTATTGAGGTTACTGCAATTTTTACCTCTTTTTACTTTTTGCTTACACAGCTTGCATTTAACATAGCAAATATCATCTGCAAGTCTGTCAAAAAAGGACCACGCAGTGCAAGTCCTGGGAGCGCCCATTTTGACTTTTGGAAGAGAACTGCTCCCAACAGGTGCCAAACTGGAGGCTACAGGCAACCGAGTCTGCAGCCTACCTCTCCCTCCTGTTTGTACCGTTGGGACAATCTCATCCTCAGAGCTGCTCCCACCACCTTCCTGTCCCTCACGCCATGTTGGGTCTTGGACCTCATCATCTCCACTACCCTCTTCCAACACCTGCTGCTGTTGGGTGGTCTGGCCAGCACCATGCTCAACAGAAACTGGCACCTGAGTCTCATCATCATCAGATGCGTTCTGCGGTGTGCTGACCATCGGCACTGGCTCACCCGCCTCTTCTGATTCAGAGAGACACAGCTGTTGCGCATCACTGCATACTCCCTCTTCTTCACATTCCAGAATGCTGCTTTGCTGGGCCTCTGTTTGTAAGCCAACAGATTCTGAGAACAGAAGCAGAGACTCAGCTGGTTCCAGTTCAGAAATCTCTGACTGCCTGGGCAATTTGACAGGCGGTGAACAGACAGATGGTTGCTCAACAGTGTTGTGGTCCTGAGAGGAGGTGGAAGCAATTGAAGTTGATGCATTGGCTGCCATCCAACCAACAACGGCTTCAATTTGTTCTTCCCGCAGCAGGGGGCTAAGCCGAGCTCCTACAAAACTGCACATAAAGGAACGCTCACGGGGAAAACTGGTGGATGCTGTGTCACTGGGGGCGGCAGCAGCCACAGAATCTCCACGTCCTCTCCCTGCTGAAACTCCACGGCCACGACCACGTGCCTTACTCCCTGCCTTCTTCATCTTGGTAGATTGATAAAGAAAGTCAGAAAAGTTAAAAGGCCTAAGTGTTGTTATTCCGCAGAGACTGCAGTGAACACTGCAGACAACTGGTCACTATCTGTGAAAGGCTCCTTTGTGGACTTCTATAGTGTTTGCAACCAATGTATTGGATACGGATGGAAGCGCGTCACACTAATAGATTGGAGTTATTTTAAATAGAATGAAGCAGCAACAATTATAGAAAAATGACAAGGATGAGGCAGTGACACACGTTCAGCAGACTATAACCAGCAGTGGTTTAAGAACTAACTGGAGCGTGATCTGCACTTAGCAAAAAAAATATTATCACAGACTATAGTGAACACTGCAGTGCACACAACTGGTCACTATCTGTGAAAGGCTCCTTTGTGGACTTCTATAGTGTTTGCAACCAATGTATTGGATACGGATGGAAGCGCATCACACTAATAGATTGGAGTTATTTTAAATAGAATGGAGCAGCAACAATTATAGAAAAATGACAAGGATGAGGCAGTGACACACGTTCAGCAGACTATAACCAGCAGTGGTTTAAGAACTAACTGGAGCTTGATCTGCACTCAGCAAAAAAAAATATATCACAGACTAGAGTGAACACTGCAGTGCACACAACTGATCACTATCTGTGAAAGGCTCCTTTGTGGACTTCTATATTGTTTGCAACCAATGTATTGGATACGGATGGAAGCGCGTCACTCTAATAGATTGGAGTTATTTTAAATAGAATGGAGCAGCAACAATTATAGAAAAATGACAAGGATGAGGCAGTGACACACGTTCAGCAGACTATAACCAGCAGTGGTTTAAGAACTAACTGGAGCGTGATCTGCACTCAGCAAAAAAATATATATCACAGACTAGAGTGAACACTGCAGTGCACACAACTGGTCACTATCTGTGAAAGGCTTCTTTGTGGACTTCTATAGTGTTTGCAACCAATGTATTGGATACGGATGGAAGCGCGTCACTCTAATAGATTGGAGTTATTTTAAATAGAATGGAGCAGCAACAATTATAGAAAAATGACAAGGATGAGGCAGTGACACACGTTCAGCAGACTATAACCAGCAGTGGTTTAAGAACTAACTGGAGCGTGATCTGCACTCAGCAAAAAAAAATATATCACAGACTAGAGTGAACACTGCAGTGCACACAACTGGTCACTATCTGTGAAAGGCTCCTTTGTGGACTTCTATAGTGTTTGCAACCAATGTATTGGATACGGATGGAAGCGCGTCACACTAATAGATTGGAGCTATTTTAAATAGAATGGAGCAGCAACAATTATAGAAAAATGACAAGGATGAGGCAGTGACACACGTTCAGCAGACTATAACCAGCAGTGGTTTAAGAACTAACTGGAGCGTGATCTGCACTCAGCAAAAAAAAAATATATCACAGACTAGAGTGAACACTGCAGTGCACACAACTGGTCACTATCTGTGAAAGGCTCCTTTGTGGACTTCTATAGTGTTTGCAACCAATGTATTGGATATGGATGGAAGCGCGTCACACTAATTGATTGGAGTTATTTTAAATAGAATGGAGCAGCAACAATTATAGAAAAATGACAAGGATGAGGCAGTGACACACGTTCAGCAGACTATAACCAGCAGTGGTTTAAGAACTAACTGGAGCGTGATCTGCACTCAGCAAAAAAAAAATATATCACAGACTAGAGTGAACACTGCAGTGCACACAACTGGTCACTATCTTTGAAAGCCTCCTTTGTGGACTTCTATAGTGTTTGCAACCAATGTATTGGATACGAATGGAAGCACGTCACACTATAATTTCAATTGAATGGAGCTGCAAGAATTACACTAAAGAAAAAAAAAAAGAGTCTGTGAGTGACACGTGCAGATGCCTACAAACAGCGTTGGATGCAGAGCAAACTGCAGCGTCACCTGCACTCACACACACACCTTGCAGAGCTGTGAAAACAACACTGCAAGGCTAAAGGAAGCTTTACACAGCGGTTGTTAAACTAGCCTGCCTAAAGCACAGCACACAAAATCGCAATCTCTAACTGTCCCTCAGAGTCAGCAGAGCAGCGTTCTGTCCCTAACTGAATTCACAGCACAGTGACGCTAAAATGGCGGCGGCGCCTTTTATAGTGCATTCTGACATCATTTCAGCATCCAATCAAAGCCATGCCATTAGTTAACATGACCGCAGCAGTACAGGATGTGCCCACACTTCTTAGGATTCCTCATTGGCTGACTAAAATCACATTGCCTCTCAAAGAATTATGGGAACTTCCGATTCCGGTATACGATATATGGAAAATATCGGAACTAAGTATCTAAAGTCCGATACAGCGAATATCGGCCGATACCCGATACTTGCGGTATCGGAATGCTCAACTCTACTTAATGGTAAATTATTCCTTTTGTGCCATGGCTGATAACTGAGTCCAAGCATTAAACTATCACATTCCCTGCAACTGCTTTTCTGGACCATTGACAAAAAACAGACACTGCTTTCAGTGTTTGCATTATGATATTGGAGCGCTAAAAGGAGACATAAAATGTACAATGCACATTTTTTTGTTCTTTTTCCTTTTACCATCTTAGTGCAGAAGATTAAAGCCTAAAATTTCTGTTCCTTTTATTGTATATCACAGTTGAGCTATCATAGTTTTCAAATTTCTTTCTACTTTTTTTGCAAATATCTTGCTAATTTTTTACTATTGAATACATTTTAAAACATATGATTCTTGCAAAGTCATTAGAATAATACTAGAGATTAGATATGAATTGAACTTGTTAACAAAACATTTGCCAATCTCAAATTGAGCATGAACATTGACATCGGATTCAAGTTTCCACTAATGCTTTTATTGGACTTTAGCTAGGATAGTGTATGATGAGCGAGGGTGGTGTGTTTGATGAGGTAAGGGGGTGTTGAGAGGTCAGAGTAGCGGCGGACTGTATTTATTTTTATTAACTTATTGGGTGGAGATTACCGCAGAAACCATTAAAAGAAGACATGTTGTTTTGTGCCATTTTGCTATTGTAACAGTGCAGAGATGCTGCTGCTGCAAGTAGTCAGATAGGTAGCTAGGCTGTTTATTGTCAGCTAGCTCAGCTAGATAGGATCCTGTGTCGAATCAACCTTCCAGCATCTAAATAGTTTGTGCTAATAGTGTGATCCAGACAGGAGTCCACACTTCAAAATCTAAATCCTTTCTGCTAATAGGGTGGTGCAGCCAGGAGTCCACATATCAGAATCTAAATTGTTTGTGCTAATAGTGTGAGCCAGATATCAGTCCACATTTCAGTATCTAAATCTTTTGTGCTAGTTCTGTGGTCCAGCCACACTATCTCACAAATAAATACAGATTGTTAATTTACTGACATGTGACTGACAAGTGTGGGCATAGGGTTGTGAAACAGCTGGCTAAAAGGGGGGGAAGATATATCCAACATGAGTGGGAAAAAGCGAGGTCGTCGTACAAGAGGTAATAGGCTTGGTGTTCGAGGTGTACGTGGGGTAGGTGGTAATGTTATTGAAAGCTCTACTGAACAAGCACCGGCTCGTCCTATCCAAGTGGCCGCTATACCTCTTCCTCCACTTTAACATCACACACAGTAAAGTCCTCAAAGGTGGCACCTCAATTACCTTTCTTTGCCCCATGTTACAACTCTCCAAATGCTCAACTGACCCAGAGTACAAATAGTATAATTGCTCAGCATGGATGTGTAAGGAGAAGTGCATGAACGGTGGTACATTTCTCACGCCGATTCCGGAACTGCCGGGTCTGTCACCCGTGTTGCAAGGGGGAAGACTTTCAGTCCAGGATGAACCCTTGCATGTGACTGTAGTAGGCGAGGCTGAGGTAAATAGCACTGCATGTGGGAAAAGAGCCAGAGAACAGCCGGGAAAGCTGAGTAGTGAGTCGGCTGCTGTGTCTGTGTCTGAGACATAGCATATGGGTGCGCAGGCTGACTCGAAAGTGCCCCTACAGACAGCTACACCTTTAGTGGGCAACCAGCCAGTGATACCCCGCTACCCTGCATGTCAGGGGGTGACTCAGGGCTGACACCGGAGACCGCATCAAGAGTGAGACGCCATGAGAGACATATGGCTAGGACAGGGCGTCACTACCAAGGACTTGCGCACACCATTGAATGAAGTTTAGTTCCGGCGGTTCCCCTTACTGGACTCAGTACCGTGCAAGACACCTTTAAGCATGGAAAATCTCCCCGCTTCCTAGAGACTTCGTCGAGATGTCATGCGCCACTGTTGTCGGTGCCACTGTTGGATTCCTGCCTGTTACAGACTTCGCCGAGGTGTCACGTGCTGCTGCTGTCGGTGCCACCACTGCAACCCTGAGATGCTGCACATCAGAAGACCACGGTCTGTTAAGTTACACCTTGTCAATTCTTTTTTTTTTGTATATTTCTTTATTGAGAAGAAAGGTGAGCAACAATACAGCATAAGAAGACAAATGCAATTACATTCCAAACATGCTGTGTGTTGCAGATATTGAAAGTAATGTAACAGAAAGATATTTATAAACAGTAAACAAAACAACACAAAAGGGACCGCATTGGAGCATTTGTGGCAAAAGGAAAGAAATGAGAGTAAAACAATGTCCACAATGGCAATGCCGAGTCGTTAAAGACCTATGGTGAGCCTCAATCAACGATAGTTATGTAGTGAGAATAAGCCAGTAAAAACAGATGGATATGATTGCGTCGTCGGGAATGACCGGAATTGTGGGTAGAGGGGGATATTGGGGGGATCACAAGGGGAGGGACTGAAACTCTGGTATGTTATGAAGGGAACTAAGGTTGACCCTTTTTAGTCATACTTTGTCTCCATGGCGCCCATGCCTCAAGAAACAGGTGATGTGAATGAGTTTCCCAACTGGAAAGTTCCTCTAGCCTAAAAATATGAGTTAATTTTTTCGAACCACTCTGGTAGGGTAGGAGGGGTAGGATTCCTCCAGTGGGATGAGATTAGATGCTTGGCTGCACTCAGCATTAGTTCGCAATCAGCTGAAGGGCAGGAGAGCAACACCTCCTTGGGGGATAGGTGTCTGGGGATTAGTTTAAGGTCTAGTAACGTTTTGTTCACACCTGACAAGAAATCTTTTAGAAGTGGGCAGGTCCAAAAGATGTGTGTCATGTTACACACTCCCAGGCCGCATCTCCAACAATACTTTGACTCAGTTAGACCCAAGTGATGAAGGAACTCAGGAGTTCTGTACCATCTGGTGATAATCTTGTAAGAATTTTCTTGTAGTAAAGTGCATCTGGAAAAGCCCTTTGAATTAACCAAGATCTTATGAACCTCTGGATCTGTTAACGAGATACCCAATTCTTTCTCCCATGAGAGTAAACAGACTGGTTTCGATGTTGTGGCGGGCGCAACAATATTTTTGCAGATTTTGGACAATAGTGCGGATATGGGGTTAGGGAGTCTCATCAACATTTCAATCCAGGACCATTTTTTAGTTGTAGTGTATTTAGAATTAAAATTTGTTAAGATTGCAGTAGCATGAGCTAATTGTAAAAAGTTTCTAAGACGCACTTGGGCATCCTTGGGCCAAACGTCTGAGGGAGAGATATTTCCCAGCTGCAGGTGTGAGACAGCTTGGTATGGCAGTGTAGTCGGGATTGAGGAGGTACGGAATGGAACTGATAGGGGCTAAAGCAGGGGGATCGTCTGATGCGTTTAGAGACTTACTTAAGTCTGCTTTGATTTTAAGGGTAGTCTGGGTAAGTGGGTCTAGTTTCAGGTAAGAGGGCGGGGTACCAAATTAATCCAGATGTAATGGTGTGCATTTTCCTCGAGGAGAAGTAGTTCCAAATTATTATGGGTTGGGGATTTTTGAGCTAGTGCAAGCTTTAGCCACCTACCGATGTGGATTGCTTTGTAATATGCTGGGAGATCGGGGAAATTCAGGCCTCCTGAAGGTTTGGGGAGAGTTAAAAATCTGTGTGAAAATCTGAGTTTTTTGAATTTCAAGACATATTGCGAGATAATTTTCGTGGTAGCAGTAAAGAAAGTTTTGGGGAGTGGAATTGGGATCATAGACATTGTGTATGTTACTTTAGGTAAGATATATGTTTTAATTATGTTTATTCTTCCCATCCAGGACAGATACAGTTAGGTCCATATATATTTGGACAGAGAAAACATTTATTTAATTTTGGTTCTAGACATTACCACTATGAATTTTAAACAAAATAATTCAGATGCAGTTGAAGTTCAAACTTTCAGCTTTCATTTGAGGGTATCCACATTAAAATTGGATGAAGGGTTTAGGAGTTTCAGCTCCTTAACATGTGCCACCCTGTTTTTAAAGGGACCAAAAGTAATTGGACAATTGACTCCAAGGCTATTTCATGGACAGGTGTGGGCAATCCCTTCATTATGTCATTCTCAATTAAGCAGATAAAAGGGCTGGAGTAGATTTGAGGTGTGGTGTTTGCATTTGGATGGTTTTGCTGTGAAGGAAATATGCGGTCAAAGGAGCTCTCCATGCAGGTGAAACAAGCCATCCTTAAGCTGCAAAAACAGAAAAAACCCATCCGAGAAATTGCTACAACACTAGGAGTGGCAAAATCTACAGTTTGGTACATCCTGAGAAAGAAATAAAGCACTGGTGAACTCATCAATGCAAAAAGACCTTGGTGCCCATGGAAGACAACAGTGGTGGATGATCGCAGAATACTCTCCATGGTGAAGAGAAACCCCTTCACAACAGCCAACCAAGTGAAGAACACTCTCCAGGAGGTAGGCGTATCAATATCCAAATCTACCATAAAGAGAAGACTGCATGAAAGTAAATACAGAGGGTTCACTGCACGGTGCAAGCCACTCATAAGCATCAAGAATAAAAAGGCTAGGCTGGACTTTGCTAAAAAACATCAAAAAAGCCAGCACAGTTCTGGAAGAACATTCTTTGGACAGATGAAACCAAGATCAACCTCTACCAGAATGATGGAAAGAGAAAAGTATGGTGAAGGCATGGTACAGCTCATAATCCAAAGCATACCACATCATCTGTAAAACATGGCGGAGGCAGTGTGATGGCTTGGGCATGCATGGCTGCCAGTGGCACTGGGTCACTAGTGTTTATTGATGATGTGACACAGGACAGAAGCAGCCCAATGAATTCTGAGGTATTCAGAGCCATACTGTGTGCTCAGATCCAGCCAAATGCAGCCAAACTGATTGGTCGTCGTTTCATACTACAGATGGACAATGACCAAAACATAAAGCCAAAGCAACCCAGGAATTTATTAAAGCAAAGAAGTGGAATATTCTTGAATGGCCAAGTCAGTCACCTGATCTCAACCCAATTGAGCATGCATTTCACTTGTTAAAGACTAAACTTCAGACAGAAAGGCCCACAAACAAACAGCAACTGAAAACCACCGCAGTGAAGGCCTGGCAGAGCAACAAAAAGGAGGAAACACAGCTTCTGGTGATGTCCATGAGTTCAAGACTTCAGGAAGTCATTGCCAACAAAGGGTTTTCAACCAAGTACTAGAAATTAACATTTTATTTACAATTATTTAATCTGTCCAATTACTTTTGGTTCCTTTAAAAACAGGGTGGCACATGTTAAGGAGCTGAAACTCCTAAACCCTTCATCCAATTTTAATGTGGATACCCTCAAATGAAAGCTGTAAGTCTGAACTTCAACTGCATCCGAATTGTTTTGTTTAAAATTCATTGTGGTAATGTCTAGAACCAAAATTACATAAATGTCTCTGTCCAAATATATATGGACCTAACTGTATTTGTGATCGTAGGACTTCAGCTGTCCTTCAATCGTTTTAATCAACTTATCAAAGTTTTCTGCATACAGATCTAAGTTGTGGTTGGTGAGAAAAAACCCTAAATATTTAATGATCCTTGAGGGCCATCTGAATGGGGTAGTGCCCTTTAGGTGGGAAACGTCGTCCTTCGAAGCCGACATATTCAGAGCCTCCGACTTATCCCAGTTAATTTTGAAATCAGAAAGCTCACTAAACCTGTGGAATAGATCAATTATGTTCTGTAGAGCAGTCTTGGGGTTAGTAAGAAGGATCAATAAATCATCTGCGAAGGCCGCACACTTCTGTTAAGTATTTTTGATTTTTAATCCTCTTATATCAGGGTTCTGTCGGATAGCTTGAATCAATGTCTCTATCATTAAATAAAAATGGTAGGCGATAGAGGGCAGCCCTGGCGTGTGCCATTTTGGATATTGAAGGCGTGGGAGTAAGTATCATTGACTTTTATTTTTGCGGACGGGGCGGAGTATAGAGAGAATATGGCGTTGACGAAGGTAAGGGGAAAGCCGAATTTTTCAAGAGTTTTTCCATAAAGTGCCAATTTACTCGATCGAAGGCCTTTTCGCCATCAGTAGATTGGTGCCAGCAACAAGACCCTGTCTGAAGAAGTGAGTTTAGGTAATTCGAGAAAAGAAAGGAAAGATTGAATTTTGTCCTCAGCTATCGAGGGGTCTGTCATTAAGGAGGGCCTGGGGAGGTTGTAAATGTCCTCATGGAAGCGCTTAAACGCCTGTGCAATGTCATCAGTGTTAGTGACTATTTGAGAGTTTTACACCTCGTCAATTCTGAACTATTGTTTGTCCCTTACCTACACTGCCTCTCTTCCAGTTCTGCCCCATTTTCTACCCTCACCCTGCAACTAACTACTCCCTGCGTGGAGTGCATTCATTGTTAAATAAAACTTTCAACTCTTGATCTGCCTCCTGTCCGTGACGACATCCCGCGTTCCTGCGATTATTACAGATGCATGGTACAGGGCCTGGGACAGGGCTTGGACCAGCATTTCTAGCTTAAACATTGATAAGTAAGAGGTGGATGAGTGACAGGTGATGGCCTGGTGCTCTGAGAGCGCTGCCAAATTCATACAACACACATGAAGGAAAACCAACTTGGAATCAAATCATTTCTAAAATTTAGGGGCAGACAAAGGAAAAGTGGCATCAATTGACCCACAGTAGAAATTTTACAATGGTACAGCAGCAGTCAGGCATGGGCCATTTATGAGTCAGAATCTGGGCCAGCATTTACAGCTTTGATATTAAGTTCAAATTAAGAGGTGGGTGAGGAATTGGTGTAAAGGCTGGGTCTCACATAGCGATACACCAGCGATCCTGACAACGATCAGGATCGCTGGTGTATCGCTACATTACAAAACTAGTGACTCAGCAGCGATCTCGCTAGCGATATCGCTATGTGAGACGGGGGCTTTGGTCTTCTGTGCTGTGAGCCTTGATACCTCATTCAACAGCTCAAACTGTTTTCCTGCTCATCCACACTCAGGTGGCATAAATATCAGCTTCATAGACTGCTATTGTTTAAAAAATGTAAGGATGGTAACACAGATAGTTGACTGAAAGTAAGTGAAGGCCTGCCAGTCTGGGAGCCCTACTTCTACAGTCAACACACATGAAGGAGACCCAACTTGAAGTCCAAACATTTCCAAAATATAAGGACAGACACTACAAAAGTGGGATCAGTTTCCCAATAGTAGAAATAATATAATGGGGCTCTGACACTCCTTTCATTATAGGCACCTCAACAGATGGAGAAACAACTTGGAGTCTCCACATTTCAGTAACAGATGGATGACTGACAGATGTAGGCCTTGTACTCTGAGAGCCCTGCCAAATTCAGACAAAACACATAAAGGAGACGCTACTTGCAGTCCAAACATTTCCAAAGATTAGGGGCAGATACCAGGTAAAGTGGCATCAAACTTTAAAATTTATAATGGCACAGCAGCAGTCTGGGCCAGCATTTACAGCTTTGAATTTAAGTTCAAATTAGGAGGTGGGTGAGACAGGTGTAGGCCTGCTGTGCTGGGAGCCCTGATACCTCTTTCAATAGCTCAATCTGCTTTTCTGCTCAACCACACTCAGGTGGCACAAATATCAACTTCATAGACTACTATTGTTTACAAAATTTAAGGATAGCAACACAGGTAGTTGACTGAAAGTAAGTGCAGGCCTGCTGGTCTGGGAGCCCTTCTGCTACAGGCAACACACATGAAGGAGACCCAACTTGAAATTCAAACATTTTCAAACATTAGTGGCAGACGCAATAAACTGGCATCAATTTCCCCAGAGTAGAAATAGTATAATGGGGCTCGACACGCCTTCCACTACAGGCCAACCTATGACATGCATACACAAGTTGGAGTCTCCACAAAATTGCTAGTAACCTCAGCAGCAGTAGCAACAGCAGAAACAAAAGTCACAACAAAAGTGTCACAGACTGCAATAACACAAGATAAATGCAGCACACAAAAATTACACCATTGCCTAGTATGTCCAGTCTGCGACTGGGATGCAAAAGTCATTGGCGATCCATGACTTGATCATCTTTATAAAAGTTAGGTGTTCTACACTTTCAGGGGACAGCCGGATGTTCTTATCCATTAGGACACCACCAGCATCACTAAAGACACGTTTTGAGAGAACGCTCACTGCCAGGCATGACAAAATCTCCAAGGTGTGATAGGTGAGCTCAAGCCACTCTTACATTTTTACAGACAAAAATCCAAAAGGGTCCAAACCCACTCAATAAAATTTATATTAAGCTCAAAATGCTCCTGCACCATCTTCTCCAGTCGTTCACAATGTGTCATACTTGTACTCTGTTCTGATGGTGCACGGGCTGGTCTAAAAAATGTGTGAAATGACAGTCTGGAACTTAGAGATAATGTTATCCCTTCCGTAGTCTCCTCTGCTTCAGGGTATGCCACACTAAGTGAGATTGCTAACGAGATCTCTACTGCGTCACCATTTATGATGCTGTAGCGATCTCGTTAGCGATTTTAGTTGTGTGTGACATGAAGCAGCGATGTGGCCCCTGCTGAGATGTCGCTGATCGCTTATGAACGTTCTGAGCCGTTTTTTGGTCGTTGGTGTCCCGCTGGTGAGCCTGAATCGCTGAGTGTGACACCCTTTATGAACGACTTCACCAGCGTCGCAGGTGGGACTAGTTTTTCCCAACGACCGCAGAGGTCGTTATACAGATCGCTGATGAGTTATGTTTAGAATCACAGATCACTGATGAGTTGTGTTTGGAATCACACAGCTAAGTCGCTAACGAGATCGCTACTGCGTCATAAATGGTGACGCAGTAGCGATCTCGTTAGCGATCTCGCTAGCGATCTCGCTTAGTGTGGCATACCCTTTCCACCTCTTCTTCTAGGACCATCACCTCCTCCCACAGACAATTCAGAGTGTGCTCTGTTATGTTTTGGTAGCTGAGGAGAGCAGGCAAAAACGGCAATACACCAGAGAGGTTGGAATCTACTGGATTGCAGTACCCTGACTAACCACCACAACTAAAGGCAGCCGTGGAGCGTTCCTATGTTGGTCCTAGACAACTTGTCACAGCCTGAGAGGTTAACTACACCTAAAGATAGAAAGAGGAAAGCTATCTGTCCCGGAGTCGATCCCCAAAGAACATAGGAAGCCCCCAAACATGTAATGGCGGTTAGACAAGAGGAAATACAGACACAGACAGAAAATAGTATGAGCAAACGTTGGGGCCCAATCTGCCTAGACAGAAAAAGGATAGGAAGGATACTTACTGCAATCCAAAAAAACCCCTAAAAAAAGCCAACGCTACTAATTGCAAAAACACCTGAGATCACACGATCTCTACCACCTAAATTAGTTCTCTGGTGTAACAAAACTAAGCCGCAGCCACTGAAAAAACTGGAAAAGGCAAATGAACAAATAACAGTGGCTCCAGAGGAACTGAGAGGAGACCAAGCCCCCCGGGGAGGGAGACCTGGCTAACTTCACAGAAATGCAGAGAAATATGCAAATGGTAAGCACAAAAACAAAAAACAGAAAATATCTTATCTGAGAGCAGGAGCAGAGGCAAGACTCAGCAAGCTTCCAAATTAACCAGGAAACAACATTGAGACAAGAACAATTGATCACCGGCAACCATGATGGGAGGGAACCTCCCTTATATAAGATCAGTCTGTGATTCCTGATTGCCAATCCTCATTGAATGGTTCAGTACTGTTTGTAACCACCAGAGGGAGCTTCTGCTCAGAATTCATTTCTGAAACATTCACAACAGTGCTCCAGCACGTAGATGACCAAAATAGTGATGCTAATGACAACATTGTCAGCGCTAACTATCTTAGTATCTGTTTCAAAACTGTGCAGAAGGGTGCAGAGGTTCTTCATCTGTACCCACTCCACAAGCATGATTTGTACCACTTCCGTACTGCGTTGGGACAGGCTATGCAAAATGACATACTGCACCAGTGTAGTGATTTTGTTATTCAACTCTAGGTGTTTAGTAATTAGTTCTCCATCCCCAAGCACCCTGTAAGCCTTTAAGATTCCAAGACTTGTGGAGCAGACCCTTCCCCACCTGCCCCCACAGCCACCGGAGTCACCCAGTGCCCAGTCATGGGCATGTAACGTGCCTGGCCATGCTTGCTCATCCAGGTGTCAGTGGCAAAATGCACCATGTCAGATATAGGACTTTACAAGGAGTGGGTGATGTTGTCTGCGACATGCTGGTGTAGCAAATATAAAAACTTAATTCTGGGGTAGCGCAGGAACAGCACTCTTGGAGAAGTAATGGCGACTAGGCAACTAGTATTTGGGGACTGCAGCGGCCATCAGCTTTCAGAAACAGTCTGTGTACACCAGGAGGAAAGTCAGCATTTCCTTGGCCAACAGATTGGAGATGGTGAAGTTCGAGCTCTTATCTTTGGCATGCGTAGGAGGAAACAATCTTTTACATAACCACAACTGTGGGACTGAGGGCTAGCTGCTGTGATAAGAGATGGAATAGGATGAACACTACAAACTGCTGGACTATGAATGACGTGCAGGTGCAGAAGTTATAGGCGAATTGAGAAAGATGTTATGTGCCTGGTGTCTGAGATCGGTAAAACACAGCAGGCATGTCCACTTCAGTAACAGCTGATGGGCTCTCACTCACTGTGTAGTGGGTAAACAAGGGGAGGCTCAGCAGCTGAAGACTTATGTGAGAACACTTGCTTTGATGACAGAGGAGGAAAAAGCAGCAGATATGCTTGATGGGGTGGTCGGTGGTTTGCGATGCCCGCTAAGCCACATTTTAGCTCAGTGAGATTCAGCTCAGTTGATTGCTAATGTGCCAGTTTATGCATGTATTAGTTAATTTATTGGAATTTACAAAGTTGAGAGATAATGTGCATTGGGTCATCCTTTTTCAGTCTTAAAAAAGGCCCAAGCTTGGCAATTCTAGCTACTCATGTGAACCACAGACCTGCAACTGCTGCTGGCCACAGCCAGTGTTGTGGCTGAGGATGCAGTGCTTGTTGTGGTTGCATCACTCTGTGTCTGTGCGGTAAGCCGCAACAACCTCCTCACCTTCTCCACCTCCTCTGCTGAGTTACTCTTCAGTGTTTCTCTTGGGTCACACCAAGTGGGATCTACAACCTCATTGTCATCCTCTCTGTTCTACGTCTCCTAGTCAAGGGAGTCACCCTCCTCCTCCTCCTCCTGCCCTGACAACACAGTACAGTCACCATGTGCCTAACATATCTGAGTCTGATCAGGATCACCTCAATCCCCACGGGTGAACATTTGGTGATGAGGGTCTGGGTCCAACTTTGTCTGGCCCCAGATCCAACTGGAAAAAATTTGGGGCATCGGTGCAGATGCTTTCCTCCTCTTGAGTCTGTGAATCTTTGGAGCAGACCTCTGATGCACATGGAATAGAATGTGTGAACAGCTCTGCAGACTTGCCCATCTGTGGTTCACCACAGTCAGTTTGGCGGTTAGAGAGTTGTGGCAAGGGGGAAAGAGGGGTATTTGGTTTGCCACATCGGAGGACTGTGCTACTTGTGATGTTAAGGTGGAGGAAGAGAATAAGTGGCCACTTGATGCAGCTCTTGCCATCAACTGGAGCAATGCTCTTTCTGGCCCTCATGTACAAAGCTTGCTGCCTCAGGGTAGCCCAGGGTAACCCTGGACTTTGATCTCTCCTTCAAAACACATATACATGCCCTTTTCCACTTCCTGCTGACTACAACTCAAAAATGTTTCCTGGATCCGTACATTCCTTAATCAAGAATCTGCAAAAACTCTAGTCCGTGCACTCATTATCTCCCGTCTCGACTACTGTAACCTCCTGTTTTGTGGCCCCCTTCTAACAGTCTCGCACCCCTCCAATCTATCCTAAACTCTGGTGCTCGAATAATCCACCTATCCCTTCATTATTCCATGGCCTCTCATCTCTGTCAATCCCTTCACTGGCTCCCCATTGCCCAGAAACTCTAGTTTCAAACCCTAACCATGGCATACCAAGCCATCCACAACCTGTATCGCCCAGACATCTGTGACCTAGTCTCCCGGTACTTACCTGCATGCAACTGCCAATCTTCACAAGATCTCATTCTCTACTCCCCTTTTATCTTCTCTTCAATATTTCTCCTGTGCATTCCCTCTACTCTGAAAGTCTCTACCCAACATTTCAGACTCTCACCTACTATGGAAAACTTCTTGAAAACTTCGGTCTGTTCACATGGGATGCATTTAGATAGCTCTGGGCAGCCCTCCTGATCTAACAGTATGGGCGTCACTAATAGGCTGTTAACCTGGATGCTGTGCATTACCTGTATGTGAAAAGTGGCCCATACAAGCCTCCTTTGTGAAATAATATGCTAAACAACCACTCACTCCCATCTTAACTACATGGGTCTGCTGCATCCTGATAGTGCATTTGTTTGGAGACCTGGGCAGGTAAACATTACTGCCTTTTTTCTGCTGTTTTTGAATTTTTGAAGGATTTTTAGTCCTCTTTTTGTGGCTTTGCTGTTCAGATTAAAACTTCAAAAGGAACCTGAAGAACCACCTCTTCCAACAAGCCTACAACCTACAGTAACCATTGTTCCACCATATTGCTGCACGACCAGCTCTCCCCTCACCTACTGTATCCGATTCCTCACCCATCTCTTTTAGACTGAGGCCTCACAGGCAGGGTCCTCTCTTCTCCTGTACCAGTCAGTGACTTTTATTGTTTTGTTTTTATTATGTACACCCCTTTTCACATTTAAAGTGCCATGGAATAAATGGCGCTATAATAATAAAAAATAATAACAATATTAATACCATTGTGTGGCTGCAAAAGAAATGGAGTCAAGTAGCCCATACTGTAGCAGAAGTTGTCAAAATGCTGTGCAATTATACTATTTCTACTCTGGGGAAATCAATGCCAATTTAGTTGTGTGTGGCAATAATTTTTTAAAATGTTTGGACTCCAAGTTGGGTCTCCTTCATGTGTGTTTCCTGAATTTAGCAGGGATCTCAGAGTACCAGGCTTACACCTGTCACTCATCCACATGTTACTGATCAATGTTTAAGCTAGAAATGCTGGTCTAAGCTCTGTCCCAGGCTCTGTCCCATGCATCCATGCTGCACAATTAAATTATTCATTGGTATTACTAGCACTTTTCTATAACATTGGTTTACAGCAAAGTGAGAGGTATTTACTTGGCATGTATTGTGCCTATATACTCAGGCATCACCTAACTAATTTTTTTTAGCTCCCTTTGTTGTTTATTGGCACTACTAGCACTTTATTAAAACATTTGCGCATAGCAAAGGGAGAGGTGTTAACTGGGCATGCATTGTGCTTAGATATTTAGGCATATATACCTTATTGATTTTTCTGTAGCTCCCCTCGTTGTTTTTCTTGCTTTTTTCATCTCTTCCCTCCATTTGGAAGAGCCATCCATGTTACTTAATATTGGTTATATAGGCAATTTGTCTTATAAAACTATTATTCTAATAAACAATTTTTTTCTGTGCCCACTAATCTCATTGTGGGTATGGTTTGGCTCGGGTCTGGATCTATGTGGGGTCCTATATACTGTGATTTGCAATGCATTTGATGTAATTTCTGCTGCCACCTGTGTTATATGTCCTTTATGACTTTTATGTACAGATACACATTGTTATTGAATAAAAGATTTTGTATTTTCGGTAACCTATACGCTCCTTTTTTCTCCTGGTTTATATATTTGTACTCTGGTTCAATTGATGCCACTTTTCCTGATGTCTGCCCCATTTTGAGCTTTTGCCCCTCCTCAAGGTGTTGTCTTTGCATTTGGTTTTGCCTTCCATTGAATTTAATGGGTTTCGGATATGTTCGACGAAGTGTTTGGCGAACATTAGGATATTCGCCAATCCGAACTGAACTGAACCTTGAAAGGTTTATTCATCTCTACTAGAGATAGGCAAGTCTTTTGAAATGAAAATTTGCTACCTTGGTCAAATTTTGTTAAGTTATCGTATATAAACAGAATTGATTCACCAAAAATTGAAAATACTCTTAAAGGAGTCGTCCAGATTTGTGACTAAAGTCTGTAGTCACAGAGTGACTGGAGATTTCTGAATCCTTACAACATCTTGGCAATTATTGCATATCACGAAGGTGCACAATACATTTTGTGACATTTGGTGTTTTCAAGCCTGTTTCAGATAGCTCCACCAGAATTGACAGATCTGTGGAAGCAGCTGTTGGTGGGACAGGGCATTGGGCAAGGGCAGCACGGTGGTTCAGGGGATAGCATTGCAGCGCTGGAGTCCTGTGTTCAAATCCCACCAAGAACAACATCTGCATGGAGTTTGTATGTTCTCCCCGTGTTTGCGTGGGTTTTCTCCGGGTACTCCGGTTTCCTCCCACACTCTAAAAAAACATACTGATAAGGAATCTAGATTGTGAGCCCCATCAGGGACAGCGATGATAATGGTGCAAACTGTAAAGCACTGCGGAATATGTTAGCGCTATATAAAGATTATTATTATATTGCAATGTTTGGTCAACAAATTCATTAAAAGTTAATGCACACAGAGGCCCACAAAACTGATAAGGTAAGCAAAATTCATTAAGAAGCATGTGTTCCTTGATGAATTAGGCACATGTTATTCTTGTATGCTAGAGATGAGTGAATACATTTTAGATGAATTGAATTCTATTCGAATTTTACAAAAATCCACATTTGCCAAAATGCTAATTTTTTTGTAATTTGCCTACATATGAATTCAGCAAAATCATGACCGATGGCCACTATTTTTCTGAGCTATATAGGGCCATCAAAAGTTAAAAAGGTATCAATCTACCTTATTCAAATGCATTGCTACCTAAAACCACTTTATCCTGTACAAAATATCTCAAGGACCACTCACTTTTCTACAATTAAAGGAGAAAATTGAATTTAATTCAACAGCACAAGTCTGCAGATGTCCA
Organism: Oophaga sylvatica; assembly: GCA_033576555.1. Lineage (NCBI taxonomy): Eukaryota > Metazoa > Chordata > Amphibia > Anura > Dendrobatidae > Oophaga > Oophaga sylvatica. The sequence goes on along the minus strand of JARQOD010000005.1, from coordinate 204,977,513 downwards.
GAGACTTGCACATCGCCTTTTTTTTTAACATCTTCAACACCACTCCCAGCCAACAATATATCCAAAAAGATGCCAGATTTCTATGAAGCATGGTAGATAGAGCGATTACAGTTATTATTGCCCCTTATGCCCATCACAATCAGGCCTTTGATATTTATTTCCCCTCCTCCTCCATGCTGTTTTGTGACTTACCATACAACTTTCAATTATTAATTTGACATTTGGAGATTATACCAAAGTTTGTAGAAAGGATTTCAAGGAATTAATTATTATTCACATTTTATGTTTAGTGGGCTGCAGTACAGAGGAATTCTTATGAGAGAAATATGTTAGTAAAAGCATATTTTTATCAGTAAAACACATTTTACCCCATTTTACAATTAATTCCAAGCCGTGATCAACACATACCAAATTTTAATATTCAAAAACAAATTCTTGTTCACATGCTCATGCCATCAGTATACTCTAGAATTTGGACCCCCCACAAGTGTTTTTGAAAATGCAGGCCATAGAACAATTACTTCCTGGACTTGATCACTTTGTTTATTTTGACTGTTTTTACTGCTATTTATTGATACACATTTTTTTCCTTTCCATTTATATTACTGTTTGATGATACATACATGATCATTTTTAGATGAGGGATCTCTACACAATGCTATTTATTGCATGTTTTTTCCTGAACCTTCTATACCACTCAATACTTTTAGAATTCAGTAGGTAATTGATTGCTTTGTGCACATAGTAATTCCTAACTTTAGGGGCAGATGTCTGTTATGGTGTACTACGTTGCTTGTAACATTAGTCCCTCACATAGAATTTGAAGGGCTTCAGAGACATTGTATGGCCAGTCACACAAGTCTACCATGTTGCTTGGCACATTCATCTCTGACAAATGGTTTAATAGAGTTAAACAGATGTTGCATATGTATAATAGAAAGATAATCTTGTCATTCTAGCCCTAGTGGTGTTCTTTCATCTTGGGAACAAACTCAAGTTTGCAACGGGTTTGTAGTTGGCTACATTTTCCTTGAACAAACAGCCCTTCACTCTAGTACAATTTATTTTTCCTGCTACAATCCATACAAATGCAGGAGAACTGCAGACAAAGTTGTATAATCAGCAAATGTATTTTTAAGGATATGCCTCCCTTTAGGAGTAGTAACTTCTGGAAGGGTTTAACGTTTCAGGGACTTCAATGCCTCTGTAAGATTTAAATGGGGTTTGGTATTCAATCAATCCTATCATGAAAATCGAATGGTTCTCCTATTTTGGGAAAAAGCCATGTGTGCAGTAATCATTACAGGGCCACAGTAGATACATTTCTTAACACAGATGAACCAGTGCAATAAAATGTGTGGTGCATTTCTCAGACTGTCCAAAAAATAATAATAGTGACCTATTTGTGAAAAATTTAAATTTTTCAAATTTGCGTTATATCTCAAATCTATAATTTTTAAAATAGAGCAATTTATGGAGTTTTTCTTTAGTTCTAGATTCTCAAGGGCTCTACAAATACGAAAGTATATTCTATATAGAAATCAGATTTGTGCTCCAAAAGTCAAGTAGCGATTCTTCATTTTCAAACTCTATAATTTGCCTAAACAGTATTTTTTGACCATGTGTGGGTATAACCACATTTAGAAGAAAGAGGGTAAGAAATTGTTGAATCGATTTTTCTCATGCAACCCCTTGTGAAAATGAAAAATTTGAGGCTAATGCAATATTTAACAGAAACAATGAAATTTTTCAATTTGATAGCTGAATGTTATTAAATTCTGTGTTGCAAATGTGCGCGCAAAGCTGTCATTGGTACCCCTAGATAATTTTCTTGGAAATATTTAGTTTCCAATATAGCATCACTTGTGGGGTAGTTCTGCTGTTTTGACACTTAAGGGGCGCTGCAAACGCAATATTCCAGACTCATTTCAAAATTCAAATAGTTGTCCTTCCCTTCCCTTCAGAGCATTATTGTATGTCCAAACAACAGTTTATGACCCTATGTTGGATATCATTGTGTGTAGAAGATATTAGGTAACAATTTGGGAAGTACATTTTTTATGTAATCTATTGTGTAAATCAAAACTTTGCTCGTAAAGCAACATTTTAGTGTAAAATATTTAATTTTTCAATGTTTTAAAATGTTGTGTTGCATGGGAGAGTTCTGTGTTTTGACACTTTAGGGGGACTACAAATGCATTATGATACCTACAATCTTTTCAATCCACATTTTCACTCCAAAATTCAAATAGTGATCCATCCCTTCCAAGCACTAAAGTGTGTCCAGACAGCAGTTTATGAAAATATGTTAGGTATCATTTTTTTGTGTAACCCTTTTGCAAATAAAAAAATGAGGTTAAAGCAACATTTTAGTGGAAAAATTTTAATCTTTCAATTTGACGACACACTGTTATAAAATTCTGTATAACATGTGTGCTCAAAATGCTATCTATGTCTCTAGATCAGTGTTTCCCAAATTCCAGTCATCATGGCCCCCAACGTGACATGTTTTCAGAATATTCTTAGTATTACACAGGTGATAGAATTAGTATTAAGGCATCAGAAACTGCCACAAGTTCTCTCACCTGTGTAATACTTAGAAAATCCTGAAAACATGATATGTTGTGTGGGGGGGAGAGGGTTTGGGAAAGACTGCTCTAGATGAATTCCTTGGAATTATAATTTTCAAAATGGTGGTGCTTCTGGTGGATTTTTGCTGTTTTGACACCAAAAGAAACTTGGTGCCTGCAATCTAGTACGGTCAAATTATCATTCCAAAATTCCTGTCATGTGATTCATCATGGGTTATCAACAGAAAGTAGACAACAAGCTTTGTCATCCATTTTCTTCCATCAGGCCTTGTGAAAATTAAAAAATTGGGGCTTAATCAACATTTTACAGAAAAAAATGTAAATGTTTACTTTTTCATTTTACTTTGTATTAACCCCTTAACGACCAAGCCATTTTGTGGGTTAAAGACCAGGCCAATTTTTACAATTCTGACCACTGTCATTTTATGTGCTTATAACTCTGGAACGCTTCGACGGATCTTGGCGATTCTGAGACTGTTTTCTCATAACATATTGTACTTCATGATAGTGGTAAAATTTCTTCAATATAACTTGCGTTTATTTATGAAAAAAAACGGAAATATGGCAAAAATGTTGAAAATTTTGCAATTTTCAAAATTTTAATTTTTATGCCATTAAATCAGAGAGATATGTCACAAAAAATAGTTAATAAATAACATTTCCCACATGTCTACTTTACATCAGCACAATTTTGGAACCAACATTTTTTTTTGTTAGGAAGTTATAAGTGTTAAAAGTTGACCAGCAATTTCTCATTTTTCCAACAAAATTTACAAAACCATTTTTTTAGGGGCCACCTCACATTTGAAGTGAATTTGAGGGGTCAATATGACAGAAAATACCCAAAAGTGACACCATTCTAAAAACTGCACCCCTCAAGGTGTTCAAATCCACAGTCAAGAAGTTTATTAACCCTTTAGGTACTTCACAAGAATTGAAGCAATGTGGAAGGAAAAAATGAACATTTAACTTTTTTTCCCAAAATTTTTCTTTCGACACAATTTTTTTTAATTTTATCAAGGGTATCAGTAGAAAATGAACCACAATATTTGTTGTACAATTTCTCCAGAGTACACACCCATACCCCATGTGTGGGGGTAAACCACTATTTGCGCGCATGGCAGAGCTCGGAAGGGAAGCAGCGCCATTTGACTTTTTTGGCTGGAATTGAGATTGGACGCCATGTCGCATTTGGAGAGTCCCTGTGTGCCTAAACAGTGGAAACCCCCCACAAGTGACCCCATTTTGGAAACTAGACCCCCCAATGAACTTATCTAAATGTGTTGTGAGAGCTTTGAACCCCCAAGGGCTTCACAGAAGGTTATAACGTAGAGACGTAAAATTAAAAAATCATATTTTTTCCACAAAAATGATCTTTTCATCCCAATTTTTATTTTCCAAAGGATAAAAGGACCCCAAAAGTTATTGTGCAATTGGTCCTGAGTACGCTGATACCCCATATGTGAGGGTAAACCACTATTTGGGCGCATGGCAGAGCTCGGAAGGGAAGCAGCGCCATTTGACTTTTTTGGCTGGAATTGAGATTGGACGCCATGTCGCATTTGGATAGTCCCTGTATGCCTAAACAGTGGAAACCCCCACAAGTGACCCCATTTTGGAAACTAGACCCCCCAAGGAACTTATCTAGATGTGTGGTGAGAGCTTTGAACCCCCAAGGGCTTCACAGAAGGTTATAACGTAGAGCTGTAAAATTAAAAAATCATATCTTTTCCACAAAAATGATCTTTCCACCCCCAATTTTTATTTTCCAAAGGGTAACAGGACCCCAAAAGTTATTGTGCAATTTGTCCTGAGTACGCTGATACCCCATATGTGGGGGTAAACCACTATTTTGACGCATGGCAGAGCTCGGAAGGGAAGGAGCGCCTTTTTCAAATGCAGACTTTGATGGAATGGTCTGCGGGTGTCATGTCACGTTTGGAGAGCCCCTGATGTGCCTAAACAGTAGAAACCCCCCACAAGTGACTCCATTTTGGAAACTAGACCCCCAAAGGAACTTATCTAGATGTGTGGTGAGCACTTTGAACCCCCAAGTGCTTCACAGAAGTTTATAACGTAGAGCCGTGAAAATAAAAAAATCATATTTTTTTCCACAAAAATAATCTTTTTGCCCCAAAATTTTTATTTTTATAAGGGTAACAGGAGAAATAGGACCCCAAAATTTGAAGTGCATTTTGTCCTGAGTACGCTGATACCCCATATGTGGGGGGGAACCACTGTGATCGCCTTATTGCGATCTTTGGGAGGCAAAATGAACAAATCCACAAAAGGTGAAGAATTTGTTTTCTTTTTTACGCCGTTCCTCATGCGGTATTAGTGATTAGGCGACTTTATTCCTCGGGTCGGTGCGATTACAGCGATACCAGATTTATACCCTTTTTTCATGTTTAGCTTCTGTCACACTCTAAAAGACGCTTTTTTTTTAAAATAATTTTTTGTAAGAAATTTTTGCATCGCCGTATTTTGAGAGCTATAATTTTTCCATATTTCGGCTGACAGAGTTATCTGTGGGCTTATTTTTTGCGGGACGAGTTGACGTTTTTATTGGTACCATATTCGGGCACATAACGTTTTTTGATCGCTTCCTATTCCGATTTTTGTGGAAGCAGAATGAACAAAGACCAGCAATTCAGGAATTGTTTTTATTTATTTTTTTTTTACTCCGTTCCGCGTGTGGTAAAATTGATAAAGCAGCTTTATTCTTCGGGTCATTACGATTACAGCGGTACTTCATTTATATATTTTTTTATGTTTTGGCGTTTTTTACACAATAAAAAGTTTTATAGAAAAAATAATTATTTTTGCATCAGTTTATTCCGCGAGCTATAACTTTTTTATTTTTTCGCTGATGATGCTGTATAGCAGCTTTTTTTTTTTTGCGGGACAAGATGACATTTTCAGCGGTACCATGGTTATTTATATCCCACTTTTTGATCGCGTGTTATTGCACTTTTTCCAAGCGGTATGATGATACCGCTTGGAAAAAGTATAATTTACTACTTTTTTTTTTTTTTTTTACGGCTTTCACTGAAGGGGTTAACTAGGGATACGCTTTTATTGATAGGATTTTTACGGACGCGGCGATACCAAACATGTGTGTTTTTTTGTTTTTTATTTTTTTTATTACATAAAAATGTGTATTTTTTAGGGGATTTTTTTGAAATTATTTTTTAATATTTTTTTTACAATTTTTTTTAAAAAATGCTTTTTTTTACTTGTCCCTTTATGGGACTTTCACTTTTTTTTACTTTTTATTGCAGTTACAATGCATTGCAATGCTGCAGCATTGCAATGCATTGTAACTATAGTGAAAGCTGCTGTGACCATGATCACAGCAGCTTTCCGTAGTTACATGACCCAGAGGTTGTCATGACAACCCCCGGGTCATCAAGGCAGAGATCGGGCCCTGCAAATACATTGCAGGGCGCCGATCTGAGGCAGAGGGAGCTCCCGACCCTCTGCCTCCCCCACTGAGCGCTGCAATCGCGCTTGATCGCAGCAGTCAGGGGGTTAACAGCCAGGGGTGGCAGGGGCGCCGCTCCTGACTGTCAGTGCAGGAAGCTCGGCCACTGCAGCGCCGGCTCCTGCACTGATCGCGCTGGAGATGCTGAAATTTCAGCATCTCCTGCGCGATCGCTGCTGTGTTTGGTCAGTCAGATTGACTGACCAAGCACAGCACTGTAGGTGCGGGGACCGACAGCAAAGGTCCCCGCACCGCTTGCCGTGCCTGTCAGCTGTCTATGACAGCTGTGGGCACTGATCTACCACTGCGTGTTTACACGCAGTGGTAGAGCAAAGGGATGACGTGCACAGTCCGTCCTGGTGCCGGAACTGACACCCGGCCATGACGGACTGTGCACGTCATTGGACATTAAGGGGTTAATTTCTGTGAAGCACCTGAAGTGTAAACAAATTTTCTGCCAGCAGTTTTAAATACTTCATGGGATATGTTTTTTAAAATTGTATAATTTTGGGCTCATTTTCCATTTGTATAGATCCTGAATAGGTCCCTAAAAACAGTTTTAGTAAAATTCATGAAAAATTGGTACAAAACTTTTAACTCTTTTAATGTGCTAACAAAATAAAATAACAATTTAAAAATTACTTGAACTTTAAGTAGATATGTGTTAAGTGTTATTTATTAACTATTTTGTGTGACATGGCTACCTGGTTTAGGTATATACAAATTCAAAGTTTAAAAATTGCCAATTTTTAAACATTTTCTCCAAATTTTCAATAATTTCACAAATAAATGCAAGATGCAACACATCAACCTACATTTACCACTAATATAAAGTATAATATGTCACACAAAAAAAAACAATTTTAAAATTACTGAGATATATGGAAGCATTCCAGAGAAATTACCATGTAAATTGGCACATGAGATTAAAACAAAAATGGGGCTTGGTCATTAAAGGGGCTTTCTTACAACAAAGTAAATTTTAAAGTTGATTTTAATCAATGTAGTTTGGAATTGTATGTGTTTAAAAAAATGTTCATGTGCCGAGATAAATTCGCCCCTGCTGTGTACTGTGTAATGGCTGTGTCTCACTGTGCAAGAACCTGGTCTGATCATACCACAGATCTTGGGCAGGGGAGGAAGCAAAAAAGAGCACACAGAAAGCATAGCATGGCATCACAGCTAATTCTTTTTGTGAGATAACGCATTTTCCTGCCTGTTTCTTAAAAATATTTTACCTCAAAGAAAGAATTATTTGCGATCCCATGCCTTAACGCCTTTCTGTCACCGGACGTACTATCCCATCCAGGTGACCTGGGCCAATCTGACCATGGACGGGATAGTACGTCTCAATGATCAGACGTGCTCACGGGGGGAGCGCGGCCGATCGCGGCCGGGTGTCAGCTGATTATCACAGCTGACACCCGGCACTATGTGCCAGGAGCGGTCAAACATGATCGCGGTGTACCGGGGGCACATGGAAGCATCGCGCAGGGAGTGGGCTCCCTGCGTGCTTCCCTTTGAACCTCAGAACAGCGCGAAGTATCGCACTGTTCTGAGGGGCCCTCCTCCCTGCAGGACCCCAGATCCAAGTTGGCTGCTGGGTCCTTCGGGGTCTTGCAGGGAGGCAGCTTCCTCAGTGCCTGCTGAGAGCAGGCGCTGAGAAAGTCTGCAGCAGTGCCTGTCACATCGACGATATGACAGAGTGCTGTGCACACTGTCAGACCAGCGATCTGACTTTATACAGTGATGGGACAAAGTAAAAAAGTTAAAAAATGCAAATAACACATGTGAAAAAAAATTCCAAAATAAAGGAAAAAAATATTCCGCAATAAACTCATTTCTTCATGTAAATAAAAAAACCAAAACAATAAAAGTACACATATTTGGTATTGCCGCGTCCGTAATTACCCGCCCTATAGAACTGTCTCACTAGTTAACCCCTTTAGTGAACCCCTTAAAAAAACAAAGCATAAAACAATGCTTTTTTATCATACCACCGAACAAAAAGTGGAATAATAAAGAGCTGCCATACAGCATCATCAGTGAAAAAATAAAAAATTTATAGCTCGCAGAATAAAGCAATGCAAAAATAATTATTTTTTATATAAAATTGTTTTTATTGTATAAAAGCTCCAAAACATAAAAAAAATGATATAAATGAGGTATCGCCGTAATCGTATTAACCCGAAGAATAAAACCGCTTTATCAATTTTACCACACGCTGAACAGTATAAACGCCCCCCCAAAAGAAATTCATGAATTGCTGATTTTTGTTCATTCTAACCTCCCAAAAATCGAAATAAAAAGCGATCAAAAAATGTCATGTGCCCAAAAATGGTAACAATAAAAACGTCAACTCTTACCGCAAAAAAAATGACCTCACATGACTCTGTGGGCCAAAATATGCAAAAATTATAGCTCTCAAAATGTGGTGATGCAAAAACTATTTTTTGCAATAAAAAGCGTCTTTTAGTGTGACAGCTGCTAAACATAAAAACCCGCTATAAATAGTAAATCAAACCCCCCTTTACCACCCCCTTAGTTAGGGAAAAATAATAAAATTTAAAAAATCTATTTATTTCCATTTTCCCATAAGGATTAGAGTTAGGGTTGAGGCTAAAGTTAGGACTAGGGTTAGCGGTGTGTTAGGGTAAGGTTTGTGGTTAGGGTTATGGTTAGGGTTAGGACTAGGGTTAGGGGTGTGTTGGGGTTAGGGTTGGAGTTAGAATTGGGGGGTTTCCACTGTTTAGGCACATCAGGGGCTCTCCAAATTTGACATGGCGTCTGATCTCAATTCCAGCCAATTCTGCGTTGAAAAAGTCAAACGGTGCTCCTTCCCTTCTGAGCTCTGCCATGCGCCCAAACAGTAGTTTACCCCCATATATGGGGTATCAGCGTACTCAGGACCAATTGCAAAATAACTCATGGGGTCCAATTTCTTCTGTTACCCTTTGAAAAATAAAAAATTTGGGGCGAAAATATCATTTTTGTAAAAAAAAATTATTTTTTTGGTTTTACGGCTGTATGTTATAAACTTCTGTGAAGCACTTGGGGCTTCATAGCACTCACCACACATCTAGGTAAGTTCCTTGTGGGGTCTATTTTCCAAAATGGGGTCACTTGTGGGGGGTTTCAACTGTTTAGGCATATCAGGGGCTCTCCAAATGCGACATGACGCCCGCAGACCATTCCATCAAAGTCTGCAATCCAGAACGTCACTACTTCCCTTCCAAGCCCTGACGTGTGCCGATACAGTAGTTTTCTCCCATTTATAGGGTATCAGCGCACTCAGGACAAATTGGCAAACAACTTTTGGGGTACAATTTCTCCTGTTACCCTTGTGAAAATAAAATATTGGGGACGAAAAAATCATTTTTGTTAAAAAAAAGGATTTTTTATTTTTACGGCTGTACGTTATAAACTTCTGTGAAGCACTTTGGGGTTCAAAGTGCTCACCACACATCTAGATAAGTTCCTTGGGGGGGTCTATTTTCCAAATGGGGTCACTTGTGTTGGATTTCCACTGTTTAGGCACATCAGGGGCTCTCCAAACGCGACATGATGCCCGCAGACCAGTCCATCAATGTCTGCAATCCAAAACATCACTACCCTTCCGAGCCCCGACGTGTGCCCATACAGTAGTTTTCTCACACATATGGGGTATCAGCGTACTCAGGACAAATTGGACTTCTTGTTACGCTTGGAAAAATAAAAATTGGTGTGAAAAGATCATTTTTGTGGAAAAATTATGATTTTTTTATTTTCATGCTCGGGCGTTATAAACTTTAGTGAAACACCTGGGGGTTCAAAGTTCTCACCACACATCTAGATAAATTCCTTGAACATCTAGATAAGTTCCTTGAGGTGTCTAGTTTCCAAAATGGTGTCATTTGTGTGAGGTTTCCACTGTTTTGGCACATCAGGGGCTCTCCAAACACGACATGGCGTCCAGCCAATTCTGCGTTGAAAAAGTCAAACGAAGCTCCTTCCCTTCTGAGATCTGCCATGCACCCAAACAGTGGTTTGTCTCCATATATGGGGTATCAGCATACTCAGGACTAATTGCACAATAACTTTTGTTGTCTTGTTACCCTTGGGAAAATAAAAATTGGGGTGAAAAGATCATTTTTGTGGAAAAAATATGATTTTTTAATTTTACGGCTCTACGTTATAAACTTGTGTGAAGCACTTGGGGGTTCAAATTGCTCACTACAGATCTAGATAAGTTCCTTAGGGGGTCTAGTTTCCAAAATGGGGTCATTTGTGGGGGGTTTCCACTATTTAGGCACATAAGGGGCTCTCCAAATGCAACATGGCATCCAATCTCAGTTCCAGCTAATTTTGGTTGGAAAAAGTCAAATGGCGCTCCTTCCATTCCGAGCTCTGCTGTGCGCCCAAACAGTGGTTCCCCCCCACATATGGGGTATCAGCGTACTCAGGACAAATTGGACAACAACTTTTGTGGTCCAATTTCTCCTTTTACCCTTGGGAAAATAAAAAATTGGTGACTAAAAGATAATTTTTGTGGGAAAATTTTTTTTTTCATGCCCTGGCATTATAAAGTTGTGTGAAGCACTTGGTGGTTCAAAGTGCTCGCCACAGATCTAGATAAGTTCCTTAGGGGTCTAGTTTCCAAAATAGTGTCACTTGTGGGGGGTTTCCACTGTTTAGGTGCATCAGGGGCTCTCCAAACGCGACATGGCGTCCAATCTCAATTCCAGCCAATTTTGGTTTGAAAAAGTCAAACGACGCTCCTTCCCTTACGAGCTCTGCCGTGTGTCCAAACAGTGGTTTTCCCCCACATATGGGGTATCGGCATACTCAGGAGAAATTGCACAACAACTTTATCTGTCCATTTTCTCCTTTTACCCTTGTGAAAATAAAAAAAAGTTTGTGAAAGATCATTTTTGTGACTAAAAAGTTAAATGTTCATTTTTTCCTTCCATGTTGCTTCAGCTCCTGTGAAGCACCTGAAGGGTTAATAAACTTCTTGAATGTGGTTTTGAGTACATTGAGGGGTGCAGTTTTTAGAATGGTGTCACTTTTGGGTATTTTTTGCCATATAGATCCCTCAAAGTGACTTCAAATGTGAGGTGGTCCCTAAAAAAAATTGCTTTGTAAATTTTGTTGTAAAAATTAGAAATCGCTAGTCAACTTTTAACCCATTGTAGACTGTTCAGTGGGTTTAGCTCCCGGGATTGCCGTCTCAGCTAGATGGAGTGGCATAGAAAAGTTCAATCACAGACAGCAGTAATGGTATAATCTGGCGGTAACCAGTTTTATTGAAAGTCCACAGCAATAAACATAAAACAAAACCATAAACCAAAATCCTAAGCCTGGCAGGCTGCTAGCTAAACACAGTCAGTTACCTCACTACTATGGTCTAGGCTCTAGCAGCCTGGCCAAAACAACACATGTTATGTAATTACCAGAGCTTGGCTTGCAGGAGACTCCAGCCGCGTCTGAAGCCAGATTCAGACTGAGAGCCCTGTCTGTGTAACTCTACCACCTATTTCTGGCTGCTTAATTAGGCAGCTGTGTGTACTCAGGGTTGTGCTGCAAGCCTGTACTGGATGGGGAGTGGAGTGAACGTCGTACTGCCATCCTACCTTCACTCCTATATTCCTTATGCGACCCAGCTAAGAAACCTGGGCGAGATATACACCCCGTCCAGTACGCACCCCTTCACTGTCTCACATATCCCCCCCCTCTTCTCCAGACCGGAGGGCTGGTTAACAACCCCAAAGAGACAGTGAACTCTGGACAAGGCATCGGCTTTACCCTGTAACTTCCCAGGCCTATGCTCTACCGAGAAATGGTGCTTCACTAGAGAAGTCCGGCCGGGCAAGTCTGAAAACCTCTGCTGATTTTTCTGCAGAAATTCCCGTATTAACCCTTTCTCTAATTTACTCGAGGCCAACAATGACTCTCTGTCCCTCCAGGGCTTGATCAGGTTGATATGATAGACCTGGTAGGGCTTCCGTCTCCCTGTTTGATGTACTTTGTAGGTGACCTCGCTCACTTTCTGTACTATCTCGTAGGGGCCATGCCATTTGGCCAAAAACTTACTTTCCACCGTGGGAATTAGGATCAGGACCCGATCTCCGGGGTTGAAAGTCCTAACTTTTGCTGACTGATTATATATTCTGCTTTGAGCTGCTTGGGCTCTCTGCAGATGATCCTTAACCAATGACATAACCTTAGGGACTAGAGTTGAGCGATACTTTCCGATATCAATAAGTATCGGATCGGAATGGGTATCGCCGATACCCAAAAAGTATCGGCGATACCCGATACCGATACCGGAAATCCAATGTAAGTCTATGGGAACAAAATATCGGAATTAAGAAAACCCATTCTTGCCTTGTTGGTTAATTGTACATGGAAAATGTACAAGGAAAACAACAAAGAGTAATGTAGAATGTATTGGGGGAGGTTGAGGAGACATTAAAGGCATAGATGTTTAACCCAATCAAATGGAATAGCATTAATATTTTTTTTTTAAAGATGTTCGGATTGACGAAGAAATTGACAATGTTGTTAACCTTTTTTATATTTTGGCAAATATGTATGTTTCACAACTTCCATGCTCTTCACCTTTTTAACTTTTGCCACACTTTCTCCTTCATAATCTTCAGCAGCATCATCTTTTTCATCCAATTATTCTTCATCTTCACCTTCTTTATCTTCTTCTTAAACTTCTTGCTATTCATCTTTTTGTTAACATTACTCATATTGTTCTTATTAAACTATTATTCTTCTTCATATTCTACTTCATCTTCATCTTCTTCATCATATTCTTATTTGTGACAGAGATTCCTGTACTTGTAATCTGTAAAAGTATGAATTTTTCTTCCTTCCGTTCTTGCTGTCACAAAAGATTTAAGTTACAACAGTATTTGTCCGTGTTCAGTTTAGCCTGCAGCAGCAGGCATTTTCCAGGGGCACCACGAGGAGGAACGGACTCACCCCCATACACTGCTTAGTCTTCTTCTGCTTATAATTTAGAGCATATATTTTGCTCTTTATTTTGGTCTTATACTTCATGTTCTTCTGCTTTTTGATCTTCTGCTTATTGTTCTTCTGTCTCTTTTTCTGTATATTGTAGTTTGTCTTAACTTTCTTTGTCCTGTTGGTGATGTTCTTCTGGGTAATTTTTATTTCTTCTTTGTGAAGGTGTTCAGGCTGGTTGGTTTGATGCTCGTCGTCCTTGTGGTCGTCATCTTCTTCGGGGTGGTCATCAGGGTCGTCGTCTTAATTGTTGGAGATCCAGAGTGATTACCCAAAAAAACATTTAAAAAATCTTAAATTTGTAAATGTAGCTGAAGGTACAAGAAGGCTGACTAACTTCCGAGAACCAGCTGACGTTACTGGAACCCGGACGGGTATCAGATGGTACAAGAGACAATGGAAGTAACGAGGACCAGCTGACTGTGCTGGAACCCGGAGGGGCAGCAGAAGGAAAAGAGCCAATGGCACAACCGAGGACCAGCTGATGTTACTGGGACACGGTTACTAAGCAGGAGGTACCTGTGCTCCAAAGCACTACCAAGGACCAGCAGACGTTGCTGGAACTCGGATACCGAGATGGAGGCACCTAGGCCAAAGGCACTGCGGAGAACCAGTTGACGGTACTGGAACCCGGACGGGTAGCAGAAGGTACAAGAGCCAATGCAAGTAATGAGGACGAGCTGACTGTGCTGGAACCCGGAGGGGCAGCAGAAGGAAAAGAGCCAATGGCACAACCGAAGACCAGCTGACGTTACTGGGACACGGTTACTAAGCAGGAGGTACCTGTGCTCCAAAGCACTACCAAGGACCAGCAGACGTTGCTGGAACTCGGATACCGAGATGGAGGCACCTAGGCCAAAGGCACTGCGGAGAACCAGCTGACGGTACTGGAACCCGGACGGGTACCATAAGGCACCCATGAAAATGTACGTTGACAGGCCGCAAGCCGTCCGCAGTTACCGAATCACACAGTCCTACAGTGGGTGCTTGTCCTATTGTCACAACTGAAACAGCCTTTATTTACATATCCCACAGCACAAATAGGAATCACCTAAACTGCAGGCACCACAGAGTCGGCTAACCCGAATGCAACACGACAGGACAACTTATTGGAGGCTAATTGACGTTGACACTGCCAGGAAACAGCTGTCGTGCTGTAACCAGGCTGGGCAGGAGTCAGTACCCGTGCCAAGTACTTCCGAGCAACAACTGGCGGTGTTGGAGCCCAGGGATGAGAAGAGAATAGGGTGGAGGCAGCAGGACTGTTTGCCGTACACACAGCAGGGAACAGCTGACATTACTGAACCCCAGTAACACAGGAGCAAGTGTTGACTGTGCTAACAGCACTTCCAGGCAACAACTGGCGGTGTTGTAGCCCAGGGATGAGAGGAGGACAGGGTGGAGGCAGCAGGACTTTTTGCCGTACACACAGCAGGGGAACAGCTGACATTACTGAACCCCAGTAACACAGGAGCAAGTGTTGACTGTGCTAACAGCACTTCCGAGCAACAACTGGCGGTGTTGGAGCCCAGGGATGAGAAGAGAACAGGGTGGAGGCAGCAGGACTTTTTGACGTACACACAGCAGGGGAACAGCTGACATTACTGAACCCCAGTAACACAGGAGCAAGTGTTGACTGTGCTAACAGCACTTCCGAGCAACAACTGGCGGTGTTGGAGCCCAGGGTCAAGGAGGATGTTTAAATACTAGATAAAGTATTTTCCTTGTTACGTGTCAATTAAAAATGTCTATACTCCAAACAAGAGAAAGATAACCTTTACTACCATAAGATGATGATTTCAGTTAAAAAAAATCTACAGTCATGGCCAAAAGTTTTGAGAATGACACAAATATTATATTTTCACATGATCTGCTGCCCTCTGGTTTTTATGTGTGTTTGACAGATGTTTTTATCACAGACAGAAATATAATAATTGCAAACATATGAGTAACAAAAGCTTATATTGACAGTTAGAATGAGTTAATGCAGCAAGTCAATATTTGCAGTGTTGACCCTTCTTCTTCAGGACCTCTGCAATTCTCCCTGGCATGCTCTCAATCAACTTCTGGACCAAATCCTGACTGATAACAGTACATTCTTGCACAATCAATGCTTTTATTTTGTCAGAATTTTTAGGTTTTTGTTTGTCCACTCGTCTCTTGATGATTGACCACAAGTTCTCAATGGGATTAAGATCTGGGGAGTTTCCAGGCCATGGACCCAAAATCTCTATGTTTTGTTCCCTGAGCCATTTAGTTATCACCTGTCAGGAGTCGAACCCAGTACCTCTTGTCCACTGGCCAGCAGCTCTACCATCTGAGCTATTCTGCTGGCTGCAAAGTTCCTTGCTGAATCCAGATACCATTGACTGTTCTTCCTGATTGGCTACACCTAGTGCTCTCTTGATTGGGCCTCTGATTGCCAATTACACACCCTATATAAACCTGGCCCTGTGGGTGTGTCATTGCGAGATTATTGAGCTCCAAGCCTTTAGTCAAGCGTTTCCTCCTGATCCATTGCTACAAACACTGCTCTCCTGTGAACCGACCTCGGCCTGCCTTCTGACTACGCTCTCCGCCTGATCCATTGCTACAAACACTGCTCTCCTGTGAACCGACCTCGGCCTGCCTTCTGACTACGTTATCTGCCTGCTCCTCTGTTACCGAACTGCCTTTCCTGTGTACCGACCTCCGGCTGCCACCTGACTACGTTATCCGCCTGATCCATTGATACAAACACTGCTTTCCTGTGTACCGACCTCCGGCTGCCATCTGACTACGCTACCTGCCTCTGCTTTCCCTAGTGTTTGCAGTAACATCGGCTCCAACCCAGACGGGATCTTGACAGAATAATCTCGCGCCAAAATGGAGTCCGCTGTGAACACCCTGAGACGGCAAGTTACGGAGCTTCAAAGTTTTTGTACTGACTCTCAAGGAAAATATGCCAAGTTACAAACTGATTTCACGGCGATACAACAGGAAGTAATTGAGCTACAAAAACAACTTCTGGACGTGCGCAATTCAGGGTCCGAATCAAACGCGCGGCTGCCGCTGCCTGCAAAGTTCAGTGGGGATCGCAAGCAGTACCGAGGATTCCTCAATCAATGCCGCATATACTTCCAGATGCAACCTGCTCCCTTTACCAGTGAGAGGAAGAAAGTTTTTTTCATGATAAATCTCCTGACGGATGAAGCTCTTGCTTGGGCTTCACCTTATGTAGAAAAGGACTATGACCTCCTTAATGACCTGGAAGCCTTCACCGCAGCTATGAATCAAGTTTTTGATGACCCAAACCGCTGTGCCACAGCAGAAACCAAATTACATAATTTGCGCCAAGGACGTCGCTCTGTTGCGGAATATACATCGGAGTTCCGTCGCTGGGTGGCCGACACCACCTGGAATCCAGCGGCCCAGAGAAGTCAATTTCGACGAGGGCTATCAGAACCAGTGAAAGACGAGCTTGCCAGGGTTGAGACCCCTGACCAGTTGGAGGACTTTATTCAACTATGTATCCAGATTGACCAGAGACTTACTGAAAGGAGAAAGGAGAGACTGCGAGCACTTGGGAATAGCCCTGGCTTCTCATTTTCAGCATCAGACCACCAAGAAAAGACGCAAGTTGTGTCTGAACCGATGCAGATCGACGTCATCCGAAGACCACTCTCTGCACAGGAGAAGGAGAGGCGACGTGCAGAACATCTCTGCCTCTATTGTGGGGACCCTGGACACTATGCCATCAACTGTCCTAACAAAAGGACTATAGCCTTTACCAACAACAGGTCTGCCAGCAATACGGACCTTTCTCAGCAGTCGGATTCCATCTTGCAGACTATCTCATCAGTAACGCCAGAAATAGACAAAATACATACCACATCATCTCATTTTGTAATCCCCATTCAGGTTGTAATGGCACCCAAAAAATACAATGCTCTGCCCTGTTGGATTCGGGAGCAGGAGGAAATTTTATGGACTTAAAATTTACACGTGATAATAATATTTCCAGTAGGACCAAATCCACACCAATTGAAATGGAAACTGTGGATGGATCACCTTTGTCTTCTGGACCTGTCACGCATGAGACAATCGAACTGGAGATTTGTATCGACCCGGATCATCATGAAGCTGTCAGTTTCCACCTTATTTCATCTCCGAAATTTCCGGTTATTCTAGGGATCCCCTGGTTTTCAGTCCATAACCCTTCTATCAACTGGGCATCAAGGACCATCACCTTTCCATCTGACTACTGTAAGAATAATTGTCATAAGGAACCCCCTGTTCTCCAACAAGTCCAAATCTCTGAGATTTTGCATGAGAAGGAAGAGAAACTACCACCTCAATATCAGCAGTTCTCTGATGTCTGCAGTAAGAAGAAAGCAGATCAATTACCTCCTCACCGTCCTTACGACTGTCCCATTGAATTGCTGCCAGGAGCAACCATTCCATTTGGACGGATTTACAATCTTTCCGAACCTGAATTGAAGGTATTAAGAAAGTTCCTGGATGAAAATTTAGAGAAAGGCTTTATTCGACCTTCCACATCTCCAGCTGGGGCACCCCTGTTCTTTGTTGAAAAGAAAGACTCCACTCTGCGGCCATGTATTGACTACAGAGAGATGAATAATATCACTGTCAAGAATCGCTACCCGCTACCCTTGATTCCTGAACTATTTGAGAGACTCCGTTCTGCGAAAATCTTTACGAAGCTGGATCTTAGAGGGGCTTACAACCTCATACGGATTCGCCCAGGAGATGAGTGGAAGACCGCCTTCAGAACGAGATATGGACATTTTGAATCTCTTGTTATGACCTTTGGCCTTAGCAATGCCCCAGCCACCTTTCAACATTTTATTAATGATGTATTTCGAGATTTCTTGGACCAATTCGTTGTGGCTTATCTCGATGACATTCTTATATTTTCAGACACCTTGGAAGAGCATCGCAGGCACGTCCAGTTAGTCTTGGAACGACTACAGGAGAACCATCTCTACATTAAACTTGAAAAATGTGAGTTTGAACAAACCAGTATCCAATTTCTGGGATATATCATCTCCCCAGAAGGTCTGAGCATGGATCCCGGCAAAATCAATGCTGTAGTAGACTGGCCTGTTCCAAGAAATTTAAAAGACGTCCAGCGTTTCATAGGATTTGCAAATTTTTACCGAAAATTTATAAAGAACTTTTCACGGATCATACTACCAATTACTACACTAACAAAAAAGACCAAAGCATTTTTCTGGTCTCCGGAGGCACAGGAGGCTTTTGACAAGTTGAAAACTCTTTTTACGTCTGCTCCATTGTTAGTACACCCAAATCCTGAATTGCCATTTACTGTCGAAGTGGACGCCTCGGACTCTGCAGTGGGAGCCATTCTGTCTCAGCGAGTTGGGGACAAGATGCAACTTCACCCATGTGCGTTTCTTTCCCACACCATGTCATCTGCAGAAAAGAACTACGACATTGGTAATAAAGAACTGTTAGCCATTAAAGTTGCCTTCTCCGAGTGGAGACATCTTCTGGAAGGTGCCAATCACCCTGTGACTGTTCTCACGGACCACAAGAATCTTGAATTCCTCCGTACAGCAAAAAGATTGTCTGCAAGACAAGCACGATGGGCCTTATTTTTCTCAAGATTCAATTTTATAATCTCTTACCGGCCTGGTTCAAGAAATGGCAAGGCTGACGCCCTGTCCAGGATGTGTTCGGAACCTCAGGAGAGGTCTAGTAATGATGATACAATTCTAGGCCCTAAAAATTTTTTGGGAATATTGCACTCTAGAGGACTATGTAATAGAATTAAAGATGGATATCAAGAGGACTCTTTCCTTAATCATCCTTCGGAAGACGTCGATCTTTCATTCAAAGAGGGGTTTTGGATGCAGAAACACCAAATATATGTACCTGAATCTTCTCGCCTTGAAGTCCTCAAAAGTGTCCATGATTCTAAACTGGCAGGACATCCTGGAGTTGCAAAAACACAAGACTTACTACTTTGTTTCTTTTGGTGGCCTAATTGTAGGAAGGACGTGAGGAAATATGTTTCAACCTGTTTAACATGCGCACGAAACAAGACCCCACGATCGTCTCCTCTAGGACTCTTACAACCACTCCCAGTTCCATCCAGGCCTTGGGGATCTATTTCCATGGATTTTATTGTGGAACTACCCCCTTCTAAACAGATGACCGTCATCCTTGTCATAGTGGACCGACTCACAAAAATGGCCCACTTTATTCCAACTGAAGGAATTCCTACTGCTGAAAAAACTGCAGAACTGATGATCAAAGAGGTATTCAGGTTACATGGAATTCCTGACAGCGTGGTGTCTGACAGAGGCGTTCAGTTTACATCAAAATTTTGGAAGAGTTTCTGTACAGCCTTGGGAGTCACAGTGAATCTTTCTACCGCTTTCCATCCTCAGTCCAATGGCCAGACGGAGAGAACGAACCAGACTTTGGAGCAATACCTTCGTTGCTTCATTTCCTATCTTCAGGATGACTGGGTGGACTATTTACCAACAGCAGAGTTTGCCTACAACAACTCCATACATAGCGCTACATCTCAAACCCCATTTTTTGCTAATTATGGAGTACATCCAGTATTTATCCCTAATCTGCCAGTGAACACTCCCATTCCTGCTGTTAATGACAGGCTTACAAAATTACAGGAATCCCAGAAGGAATTATCAGAGATATTGCTCAAGACCCAGGAAGAATATAAGGAAGCAGCAGATAAACATCGGAGAGTGCCCCCTGCTCTTCAGGTTGGAGACAAAGTTTGGCTGTCCACTAAAAACCTTAAGACACATGTGCCATCCTCCAAATTGGGTCAGAAATTCATTGGACCTTTTCAAATTTCTGCAAAAATTAACCAGGTTGCTTTTCGTTTAAAACTTCCCAACAATCTAAAGATTCATCCAGTGTTTCACATATCCTTGCTCAAACCCTTCTGTGAAAACCCGTTTCCAGGAAGAATTCAGCCACCTCCTCCACCAGAAAGGATCCGTGGTGAAGAAGAATACATTGTGGATAAGATTCTGGACTCCCAAAAATTCAGAGGTAAACTGCAGTATCTGGTGCAGTGGAAGGGTTACGGACCAGAGGAAAAGTCATGGGAACCAAGGGAGAACGTCCATGCTCCTAGACTAACAAGAGCCTTTCATCAGAGGTACCCGGATAAGCCAGCTCCTGAGATGTCCAGAGGCCATCCTGGAAGGAGGGGAGTACTGTCAGGAGTCGAACCCAGTACCTCTTGTCCACTGGCCAGCAGCTCTACCATCTGAGCTATTCTGCTGGCTGCAAAGTTCCTTGCTGAATCCAGATACCATTGACTGTTCTTCCTGATTGGCTACACCTAGTGCTCTCTTGATTGGGCCTCTGATTGCCAATTACACACCCTATATAAACCTGGCCCTGTGGGTGTGTCATTGCGAGATTATTGAGCTCCAAGCCTTTAGTCAAGCGTTTCCTCCTGATCCATTGCTACAAACACTGCTCTCCTGTGAACCGACCTCGGCCTGCCTTCTGACTACGCTCTCCGCCTGATCCATTGCTACAAACACTGCTCTCCTGTGAACCGACCTCGGCCTGCCTTCTGACTACGTTATCTGCCTGCTCCTCTGTTACCGAACTGCCTTTCCTGTGTACCGACCTCCGGCTGCCACCTGACTACGTTATCCGCCTGATCCATTGCTACAAACACTGCTTTCCGGTGTACCGACCTCCGGCTGCCATCTGACTACGCTACCTGCCTCTGCTTTCCCTAGTGTTTGCAGTAACATCGGCTCCAACCCAGACGGGATCTTGACATCACCTTTGCTTTATGGCAAGGTGCTCCATCATGCTGGAAAAGGCATTGTTGATCGCCAAACTGCTCTTGGAGGGTTGGGAGAAGTTGCTCTTGGAGGACATTCTGGTACCATTCTTTATTCATGGCTGTGTTTTTAGGCAAGACTGTGAGAGAGCCGATTCCCTTGGCTGAGAAGCAACCCCCCACATGAATGGTTTCAGGATGCTTAATAGTTGGCATGAGACAAGACTGGTGGTAGCGCTCACCTTGTCTTCTCCGAATGAGGCGTTTTCCTGATGTCCCAAACAATCGAAAAGGCGATTCATCAGAGAAAATAACTTTACCCCAGTCCACAGCAGTCCACTGCCTGTACCTTTTGCAGAATATCAGTCTGTCCATGATGTTTTTTCTGGAGAGAAGTGGCTTCTTTGTTGCCCTCCTTGAGACCAGGCCTTGCTCCAAGAGTCTCCGCCTCACAGTGCGTGCAGATGCACTCACACCTGCCTGCTGCCATTCGTGAGCAAGCTCTGCACTGCTGGTAGCCTGATCCCTCAGCTGAAACACTTTTAAGAGACGGTCCTGGCGCTTGCTGGTCTTTCTTGGGCGCCCTAAAGCCTTTTTGGCAACAATGGAACCTCTCTCCTTGAAGTTCTTGATGATGCGATAGATTGTTGACTGAGGTGCAATCTTTCTAGCTGCGATACTCTTGCCTGTTAGGCCATTTTTGTGCATTGCAATGATGACTGCACATGTTTCTTTAGAGATAACAATGGTTAACAGAAGAGAAACAATGATGCCAAGCACCAGCTTCCTTTTAAAGTGTCCAGTGGTGTCATTCTTACTTAATCATGACAGATTGATCTCCAGCCATGTCCTCATCAACACCCACACCTGTGTTAATGGAGCAATCACTGAAAAGAGGTTAGCTGGTCCTTTTAAGGCAGGGCTGCAATGATGTTGAAATGTGTTTTGGGGGACAAAGTTCATTTTCTAGCCAAATATTGACTTTGCAAGTAATTGCTGTTAAGCTGATCACTCTTTATAACATTCTGGAGTATATGCAAATTGCCATTAGAAAAAGTGAAGCAGTAGACTTTGTAAAAATTAATATTTGTGTCATTCTCAAAACTTTTGGCCATGACTGTAGATAAATAAAGAAATGACAAACATAAACGCATACATTAACATGTTGAACAGCAATGCAAACCCCAAAATAAATTGGTTAAGGAATCTGCTATACGGTTGTAAATAAAAGCATACAAGTACATATCTGAATCCATTAATGATGGATAAGTAACAGTATGTACACCATTTGTATTATATAGACAATGAATGTCTGACTTCAAAACATCATCAGCATTACAAGTTATCTGTGACATTCATAAAATGTTACATTTGCTGAATAATGTCACTAAACAGTTTATAAAAATTAGACAATTTCCATCATGTAATACTCATAATATGTGCCAATAATCATTTTTATTAACAAACATAACCTTTAAAAAGTGCATAGTGCATAGTGAAAATTGCTATTTAGGCCTGACTGTCGACTTTCAAGCATGACAACGGATAGATAAGGTATATATAGATGAGACTGCATAGCCACAGATGGTGAATGGCGATGTAATACTGTACCTCAATAAAGTGTGTGTCACTACTACATAAATTTTTTTATATAGCTTTATAAACAGGGTACGTGCATGTATGCTTGCGCCTTTGTTTGGACGCACAGACTGCCTTCCTGCTGTGAAGCGTTGGGTAGTGAACAGTTGTGTGCAGTGTTCACTGCAGTCTCTGCGGAATAACCACACTTAGGCCTTATAACTTTTCTGACTTTCTTTATCAATCTACCAAGATGAAGAAGGCAGGGAGTAAGGCACGTGTTCGTGGCCGTGGAGTTTCAGCAGGGAGAGGACGTGGGGATTCTGTGGCTGCTGCCGCCCCCAGTGACACAGCATCCACCAGTTTTCCCCGTGAGCGTTCCTTTATGCGCAGTTTTGTAGGAGGTCGGCGTACCCCCCTGCTGCGGGAAGAACAAATTGAAGCCGTTGTTGGTTGGATGGCAGCCAATGCATCGACTTCAATTGCTTCCACCTCCTCTCAGGACCACAGCACTGTTGAGCAACCATCTGTCTCTTCACCGCCTGCCAAATTGCCAAGGCAGTCAGAGAGTTCTGTACAAGAGCCAGCTGAGTCTCTGCTTCTGTTCTCAGAATCTGTTGGCTTGCAAACAGGGGCCCAGCCAAGCAGCATTCTGGAATGTGAAGAAGAGGGAGTATGCAGTGATGCGCAACAGCTGTGTCTCTCTGAATCTGAAGAGGCGGGTGAGCCAGTGCCGATGGTCAGCACACCGCAGAACGCATCTGATGATGATGAGACTCAGGTGCCAGTTTCTGTTGAGCATGGTGCTGGCCAGACCACCCAACAGCAGCAGGTGTTGGAAGAGGGTAGTGGAGATGATGAGGTCCAAGACCCAACATGGCGTGAGGAACTGGAAGGTGGTGGGAGCAGCTATGAGGAAGAGATTGCCCCAACGGTACAAACAGGAGGGAGACTTAGGTTGCAGACTCGGTTGCCTGTAGCCTCCAGTTTGGCACCTGTTTGGAGCATTTCTCTTCCAAAAGTCAAAACGGGCACTCCCAGGACTTGCACTGCATGGTCCTTTTTTGACACACTTGCAGATGATATTAGCTATGTCAAATGCAAGCTGTGTAATCAAAAAGTAAAAAGAGGTAAAAGTGTCAGTAACCTCAATACCACTAATATGTGGAAAGCACGTAGTTGAGTTACAAAGACACACTGGAGATGTAGGCCAACCTACAGCAGCACCTACATCTTCAGGTCATGTTGGAGCCTCTTCCTCCAGCTCACACACAGCTGGTTCGGCTTCCTCACAGGATCGCCATGGAAGAACCTCGGTCACTGTTGTCCAGAGACAAAGTGTTATTCCACCCACAGCAGCAAGTTCCCTGTCATCCTCACACTCCCAGGCCA
Source organism: Oophaga sylvatica (assembly GCA_033576555.1). Taxonomy (NCBI): domain Eukaryota; kingdom Metazoa; phylum Chordata; class Amphibia; order Anura; family Dendrobatidae; genus Oophaga; species Oophaga sylvatica. Next base: position 204,953,647 of record JARQOD010000005.1, on the reverse strand, counting down.
CAAAACAGCCATCGGTAGCACAGGCATGGGATAAAAGACGGCCATACTTTATTATTATTATTATACATTTATATAGCGCAATTTATTCCATGGCGCTTTACATATGAAAAGGGGAAAAATATAGACAGGTACAATAAACATGTGCTGGACAAGGGACACACAAGTACAGAAGGAGAGAGGACCCTGCCGGCGAGGGCTCACAGACTGCAGGGATGGGTGAGAATACACTAGGAAAAGGTAGAGCTGGTCGTACGATGGTTCAGTACACTGAGGATCATTGCAGGTTGTAGGCTTGTCGGAACAGGTGGGTCTTCAGGTTTTTCTTGAAGGTCTCCGTTGTTGGTGAAAGTCTGATGTTTTGTGGCAGGGAGTTCCAGAGTATGGGGGAAGCCCGGGAGAAGTCTTGTATGCGGTTGTGGGAAGAAGAGATGAGGGGGGAGTCGAGAAGGAGATCTTGAGAGGATCGACGGTTGCGTATAGGTAGGTAGCGGGAGACCATGTCACAGATGTATGGAGGAGAAAGGTTGTGGATGGCTTTGTATGTCATGGTTAAGGTTTTGAACTGGAGCCTCTGGGCAATAGGAAGCCAGTGAAGGGCCTGGCATAGGGGGGAGGCTGGGGAATAACGGGGAGACAGGTGGATTAGTCGTGCAGCAGAGTGTAGGATGGACTGGAGTGGTGCCAGAGTGCTAGAGGGGAGGCCAGACAGTAGGAGGTTGCATTAGTCGAGGCGGGAGATGATAAGGGCGTGCACTAGTGTTTTTGTGGTTTGATGGTTGAGGAATGAGCGGATCCGGGAAATATTTTTGAGTTTGAGGCGGCAGGAGGTGGCGAGGGCTTGGATATGTGGTTTGAAAGAGAGGGCAGAGTCGATGATCACCCCAAGGCACCGAGCATGTGGGACTGGGGAAAGCGAGCAGCCATTGACATTGATGGATAGGTCTGGTGGGGGGGTAGAGTGAGATGGGGGAAATATGATGAATTCTGTTTTGTCCATGTTCACTTTGAGAAAGCGAGCAGAAAAGAAGGCTGAGATAGCAGGCAGACACTGTGGGATTTAGGTCAGTAGGGAGGTGAGGTCAGGTCCAGATAGGTAGATCTGCGTGTCATCGGCGTAGAGGTGATACTGCAAGCCGTGGGATTCTATGAGCTGTCCCAGGCCGAAGGTGTAGATGGAGAAGAGTAGGGGTCCTAGAACTGAGCCTTGAGGAACACCGACAGACAGGGGCGAGGTGGTGTGTGAGAGGGAGACACTAAATGTTCGGTCTGTTAGGTATGATGAGATCCAGGATAGGGCCAGGTCTGTGATGCCAAGAGATGAGAAAATCTGTAGCAGGAGGAAATGGTCCACAGTGTAGAAGGCAGAAGACAGGTCCAGGAGAAGGAGGACAGAGTAGTGTTGCTTGCTCTTGGCGGTTAGCAAGTCGTTAGTGACTTTAGTTAGGGCAGTTTCACTTGAGTGTTGCGGTCGAAAGTCGGATTGTAACCGGTCAAAGAGGGAACAGGAGGAAAGGTGGGAGGACAGTTCAAGATATACATGCTGTTCCAGTAGTTTTGAGGAGTAGGGGAGAAGAGATATCGGGCGATAGCTAGACGCAGAGGATGGGTCGAGGGAGGGCTTTTTGAGGATGGGTGTGATTGAAGCATGTTTGAAGGATGAAGGAAAGACACCATTTGTAAGTGAAAGGTTGAAGAGGTGTGTGAGAGTAGGGATAAAGACTGTGGCAAAGTTAGGGATGAGGTGGGACGGGAGTGGGTCAAGTGCGCAAGTGGTGAGGTGTGATCTTGACAGGAGAGTGGAGAGCTGATCTTCTGTCATGGTGGTGAAGCTGGTTTTGGAAGAACAGGGCTGAGTGGCTAAGAGGGGCATTGAGGGCTGCAGGCCAAAGCCTTCTCTGATAGTATCAATCTTTTGCTTAAAGAAGGAGGCAAAGTCTTCTGCAGAAATGAGAGGAGAGGGAGGAGGTGCTGGGGGACGGAGTAGAGTATTGAAAGTGTTGAAGAGCTGTTTAGGGTTGTGAGACAGGGAGGATATGAGAGATGAGAAGTAAGTTTGTTTTGCGGCAGAGAGCGTGCACTTGAAGCTGGCGAGGGACTGCTTGTATGCGTTGAGGTGCTCGGTAGAATGGGTTCTCTTCCATCTCCGCTCGGTAACCCTGGAAGCCCGTCTCAGTTCTTTGGTCAGGCCGGTCAGCCAGGGCTGTCTGTTGATTGTACGAGTTTTGCTCTGCGTGAGGGGGGCGGCCGAATCAAGTGTGTTTTTTCTTGTGGTGTTATAACATGTGGCAGCAGCATCTGTGTCATTAAGTGAGGCTATGTCTGTGAGAGAGAGGAGGGACTCAGAGAGCGATTGTAAATTGAGGTGTTTCAGATTTCTGCGAGGGTGGGTGAGTTTGTGTAGTGGGGGATGCGTACTAACAGAGGAGAGGGAAGAGAATGTCAGTAGGTTGTGGTCAGACAGGGGGAGTGGGGAGTTAGTGAGATTGGTGAGGGAACAGAGGCGGGTGAAGATAATGTCCAGCGTGTGACCGCCTTTGTGAGTGGCCGCAGAGGACCATTGAGTGAGGCCGAGTGAAGCCGAGGGAAGCCGTGAGCGAAAGAAGTTTATAGGCCGCCGTGATGGAAGTGTCAATGTGGATGTTGAAATCGACTATGATGATGGTTGGGATGTCAGCAGAGAGGAAATGGAGTAGCCAGGTGGTGAAGTGGTTGAGAAAGGTGGAGATGGCAAGTTACGGGGGCGGTAGATGACAGCCAGCTGGAGGTTGGAGGGGGAATAGATGCGGACGGAGTGCACTTCGAACGAGGAATAGCAGCGGAGGGTGGAATTTGAATAGGAGTAAAGGAGCAGGTATCATACAGGAGTAAGCCAACTCCTCCACCACGTTTGTTGCTGGGGCGAGGGGTGTGAGAAAGATGAAATCTGCCATAGGAAAGCGCAGCTGGAGAGGCTAAGTCAGAGGGAGTGAGCCAGGTTTCAGTGATGGCAAGGATGGAGAGTTTGTTGGTGATAAAGAGGTTGTGGATAAATGACAGTTTATTGCAGATGGAGCGTGCGTTCCATAGTGCTCCGGGTAGGGGAACTGGGGGAGGGGTGTGTGGATGGATAGGTATGAGGTTGACAGTGTTGCAAAAACGTGTGGAAGATCGTGGCAGGGTATTAGAAATGAGTGTGGGGATGTGTTGAGGAGGGCCAGGATTTGGGTATACATCGCCAGCGATGAGGCGTAGCAGACAGAGCGTTAGAAGGTGGGAGCTGGGTAAGCCATGGTGTGGCCGTGTGTGTCTTGGTAAAAAGGATTGTATGTGGAGGAACAGTTCTGAGGGAAAGGTGAGATGGCTGGGGAGAATGGAGGGGGAAATGACTAATTCCTTACTAGGTGGGGGGATTACAGGGGATAGGAAGAAAGAAAGGAGGATGGGGGTGAAAGTGATAAGAAAATGAAACATAGTGGTTTTATAATCTGTTACCTTGCAGCAAAATTCCAGTAAAATTCTAGTCAAATTCACGGTAGTGTAATTAATTAGAAATCTGTAATTTGAAATATGGGATTGGAAATATGTGGAGCAGACTAAAGTACATACTCGGCAAACCATCCACGAGCACAGGCTCTGAATGCTGGCGTTGCAAAACTCCTGTCCCTTGAAATGCTGTCATTCAGGCTGGTGGAGACTGACAGTTTCCGTAACTTAATATCATTGGCATTCCCACAATACAATGTGCCAAGCCGATTTCATTTCAGCAGGCAAGCCGTCCCTGGTCTGCAAAAGCATGTTGAGGGACAAATTAAACATGCGCTAATAAACGCCGTCAGTAGCAAGGTCCACCTGACCACCGATGCGTGGACCAGTACCCATGGCCAGGGACGATACCTTTCCCTCACTGCCCATTGGGTCAATGTTGTGGAGCCGGGTACTGATCTTGCGAGTGGCGCTGTACGTGTTCTGCCAACTCCAAGGATTGCAGGAATCAAGTCAGTACACATTGACTCCTCCTCCTACTCCAGTTCCTCAGAATCATCGCTGCAGGAGCCGTCACGGTCTACCTCCACATGGACCCGTGAACGCTTAGCTGTTGCGACCAATATGAGCACAGCCGTGGCCAAACGTCAACAGGCCGTCCTGAAATTAATTTCCATGGGGAATCGAAGCCACACAGCGCAGGAGCTCTGGAATGCCATCAAGCAGGAGAGCAACGTGTGGTTTTTGCCAGCGAATCTCCAGCCAGGCTTGGTAGTGTGTGACAATGGCCGAAATCTGGTGGCAGCTCTGGCCCTTGGCAACCTCACTCACATACCATGTCTGGCACATGTGCTCAACTTGGTCGTGCAGAGTTTTTTGAGGGACTATCCTGATCTTGATGCACTGCTGCACAAGGTCCGCCTATAGTGCGCTCACTTGCGACGTTCCAGCATGGCCAGATCGCGCATTGCAGCTCTGCAACGCAGATTTCGCCTTCCTGAACATCGCATCATATGTGACGTACCCACCAGGTGGAATTCCACGTTACATATGTTGGAGCGGTTGTGTGAACAGCAGCCAGCAGTAATGGAGTATCAGCTGCATCAGGCGCAATCAAATCGCAATTTGCGCCGTTCACACTTCACCACTACTGAGTGGGCCTCTATAATAATAATAATAATAATCTTTATTTATATAGCGCCAACATATTACGCAGTGCTTTACAGTATAACAGTTTCAGAACACAAGTCATAAGTAACAACTAACAACATTAACAATACAATAATTAAAGCAATATCAGCCGCCCCTGCTCGTGAGAGCTTACAATCTACAGTACAATGAGGTGGTGGAGATACAAAGTACAGGTGTTTATATACAATGGTGTATTTACCATGATGGTCCAGCCATTTTGAGGGAGTGAGGGATGGATGGAGATAGTGAATGGGCTACACACACTGACTTACACATAGAATGACTTTGATTAGTGAATGTGATAGGCCACTCTGAACCAATGTGTTTTGAGGGAGCGCCTGAAACCATGCAAATTACGGATAGTCCTAATTTCTTGTGGTAGAGCATTCCAGAGGATTGGCGCAGCGCTGGAGAAGTCTTGTAGTCGGGAGTGGGAGGTACGGATTAGTGCAGAGGTTAGTCGAAGGTCGTTTGCAGAGCGCAGCAGTCGGTTAGGCCGAAAGATAGAAATGAGGGAGGAGATGTAGGGGGGTGCTGCACTGTGGAGAGCTTTGTGGGTGAGAACCAGTACTTTGAATTGGATCCTATAATGAATGGGCAGCCAGTGTAAGGACTGGCGAAGGACTCTATGAAGGACATCTGCCACGTTTTGCGTGCGTTTGATGAGTCAACGCGGATGGCGAGTTCAGATGATGCACTAGTCAGCCTGACTGTCCCCCTTATCTGCCTGCTTCAAAAAACACTGCAAGCACTAAGGGATGAGGTTTTGGAAGAGGTGGAGGATGAGGAGTCACAAATTCCATCACCTTCTGGACAGTCAGCGCAACGTGGTTCCTCACAAAGGGCTGGAGGACTTTCAAAGTAACATGCTGTATCAACAATTGAACCTCCAGAGTCGCTGTCTATATTTTCATAACCATTGCGAACTTTTAATGTATTTACAAAGCACATAATGTACAGTTTTTGTCTATCCTTTTGTAATGCTATTGTGTTTCCATAAACTGATGTTACAGAATTATGATAAAATGTTTTAAAATTTTATGAGTTTTAAATTTTGTAAATTTTTTATGTATTTGAAGGACTTTGTGAGGAGGATGAGGAGGAGTCAATGGAGGAGGAAAACATCGCTCCAGAGGGAGGTACACTACGCTCTAGTCAGTATGTAGAGCGAGGGTGGAAGATGCAGAGCAGGCAGAGATGACGCCTCTTGCAGGGGACAGCGTTTCTTGGCCAGTTGGGAGTCTGCAGCACATGGTTGATTTCATGCTGCAGTGCCTGAGAAACGACCGCCGCATCGCCCACATTCTCAACACCTCTGATTATTGGGTGTACACCCTCCTAGACCCTCGCTACCGGGACAACTTACAAAGCCTCATCACACCGTTGAATCGGGAGCGTAAAATGCGGGAGTACCAAGACACACTGGTGCAATCCATAATGTTCTCCATTCCAGCCGAGAGCACTGCTGCTGCTACTGCTTTACAAAGCAGCTCTGTGCGTCGAGGCAGTGGAGACAGCTCTGCAACAATAGGGAGCACAAGCAGCGCCTCTGCACAAGGCAAGACCAGTATGTTCCAAATGTGGCGAAGTTTTGTGGCAGCGCCACCAATGTCTACACCATCCGAGACGGCTCCAGTCAGCAGGAGGCAACGTTTCCGTAAGATGGTGACAGACTACATGTCTTGCCCTCTCAGTGTACTCCCAGATGGCTCTTCCCCATTCAAGTTTTGGGTCTCTAAGCTGGATACATGGCCAGAGTTTAGCCAGTATGCATTGGAGGTGCTGGCTTGCCCTGCTGCCAGTGTATTATCGGAGCGCGTCTTTACTGCTGCAGGTGGTGTATGCGACTATCCTCCGATAATGTAGAACGGCTTACTTTTCTGAAAATGAACAAGGCATGGATCTCGCCTGAATTTGCCTGTCCGGTTTCCGATTAAATAACTGGTTGGCAACGTTATCCATGTCTCCTGTTATGTTCATCTTTCTACCACCTGAACTGTACTCCCTGGGCTACAACACTGCCAGTTGCTGCTCAGAAGTGTCGTATCCACAGACCAATACACAAGCTATAGTGTTAGTGGGGTTCAGTAACGCCTGCTGTTCCCCTGCTGTGTGTCTGGCAAAAATTAATGCTGCTAACTACAAATTAAAGTTCAAACATCTCATACTAGGCCTCTGCCTACACCCTCCTTGACCCTGGGCTTCAACACCGCCAGTTGCTGCTCAGAAGTGTTGGATGCACAGATCAAAACAATCGCTGATGTGTTTGTGGGGTTCAGTAACGCCTGATGTTCCCCTGCTGTGTGTCTGGCCAAAAATCCTGCTACCTAGCTACACATGTTGAAAAAAACATGACATGTTAATGTGGCTAGTGCTACACATAGATATCAGCCTACACCCTTATTTCTAAGCTGTAAACAAGTGAAACGTCACCTTTACAACCATGAAATGATTAGTCTTGGTAACAAATCTGTAACAAAATAATTGTGACATATTATTGCAGATATCCACATGTCTAACACAAATGCTAACACAAAAGCATACTTATGCTATAGGGTACTGATGGTGAACCTTGTCACTCCATAACTTTGACAAATCCAACTCACATCATGCCTCAAATGCTGCAATGTTGGAAGTGCATAATGTGGGTTGAAGTTTGACAACAGCTGCAGTGCGAAGGTTATCCTTCAGTGTTCTTGACTTTTAAATAAAAGCATACAAGTAAATATGAGGCAGTGACACACGCTCAGCAGACTACAAGCAGCACTGGTTGAAGAACTAACTGGAGCGTGATCTGCACTCCAAAAATGAAAACCTCAGACTACAGTGAACACTGCACACAACTGTTCACTAGATGTGAAAGGCCCCTTTGTGTACTTCTATATTGTTTGCAACAAATCTATTGTATATGGATGGAAGCGCATCACACTAATAGATTTGAGTTCTTTGAAATAGAATGGAGCAGCACCAATTAGAGAAAATGTCAAGGATGAGGCAGGGAGACACGCTCAGCAGACTACAAGCAGCAGTGGTTGAAGAACTAACTGGAGCGTGATCTGCACTCCAAAAATCAAAACCTCACAGACTGCAGTGAACACTGCACACAACTGTTCACTAGGTGTGAAAGGCCCCTTTGTGTACTTCTATAGTGTTTGCAACCAATGTATTGGATACGGATGGAAGTGCGTCACACTAATAGATTTGAGTTCTTTCAAATAGAATGGAGCAGCACCAATTAGAGAAAATGTCAAGGATGAGGCAGGGAGACACGCTCAGCAGACTACAAGCAGCAGTGGTTGAAGAACTAACTGGAGCGTGATCTGCACTCCAAAAATCAAAACCTCACAGACTGCAGTGAACACTGCACACAACTGTTCACTAGATGTGAAAGGCCCCTTTGTGTACTTCTATAGTGTTTGCAACCAATGTATTGGATACGGATGGAAGCACGTCACACTAATAGATCACTGTTAATTTCAATTGAATGGAGCAGCACCAATTCCACAAAATAAAAAAAAAAAGAGTCAGTGAGTGACACGAGCAGATGACTACAAACAGCGTTGGATGCAGAGCAAACTGCAGCGTCACCTGCACTCACACACACACCTTGCACAGAGCTGTGAAAACAACACTGCAAGGAAAAAGGATGATTTACAAAGCGGTTTCTCAAATAGCCTGCCTACAGAACAATTCACAAAAACGCCATCTCTAACTGTCCCTCAGAGTCAGCAGAGCAGCGTCCTGTCCCTAACTGAATTCACAGCACAGTGAAGCTAAAATGGCGCGGCGCCTTTTATAGTGCATTCTGACATCATTTCAGCATCCAATCACAGCCATGCCATTAGTTAACATGGCCGCAGCATTACAGGATGTGCCCACACTTTGTAGGATTCCTCATTGGCTGTCTAAAATCACATTGCCTCTCAAAGAATTATGGGAACTTCCGATTCCGGTATAAGATATATGGAAAATATCGGAACTAAGTATCGGAATTCCGATACAGCGAATATCGGCCGATACCCGATACTTGCGGTATCGGAATGCTCAAGACTATTAGGGACCCTATATAGCAGGTTATTGTTCATGGCAAAATGGGGAAACCGTTTATCAGAGCCGGGCTCTTGTGGGATCTCATTTAGAACAGTTATACTTTCCCTGGCATTTTTAAGAGTGGGGTCTCGCAACTGCTCACTCCCAAAATGGTCATGGGACACAGGTAGGTCAGGGACATTCTGTTCCAGAGAACCACTATCCTCTTTCCCCAACATCACCTGCAAAGGAAATTCATCGTTATCATTATCATCACATAAATTCAACAACACATTAACATTGTGTTCCGCCCCTATGGACCGCGCAACCTCAGTAGGAGCTTCATCACACAGTCCGGTAGAACCTTTTTTTTTCCAGAGACCCCAAAACAGGGGAAAGTCACGACCCAATATGACTGGGTGCGTCAGGTTCTTATCTACCCCCACTTCATACGAGACCTCCACGAGCTTTGTGACCAAGTCCACGGAAATCACCGGGTAGACTTTGGCGTCTCCATGGATGCACCCTACGCTCAGGTGTTTATTGGGGATGAAGTCCCTATCAACCAGGCTGGCATGTACCAGAGTCACTCGACTCCCTGAGTCTAGGAGGGCTTGTACTGGGCAACCATTTATAACCACCTGAGACACCTGTGGGCCAGTCTCCTCGGCTGAGGTGGCCATGCACATGGGTTCCGCGAGGAAAGAGAGGGACCTTCCAGCATCACAGTCCATAGGTTCCCCCACTAGTGGACAGTTGGCTGAAATATGACCCCTTTCACGGCATCTCCAACACTGTCTCAGGTCTGGTGGTTCAGACGTGGAGACCTTTCTATGCCTGGAGACTTCAGACAGGGAAGCATCAGCCATTGCCTCACACATGTCCCCTCGGGGCTGAGCCGGTCTATCAGCAGTCCCCCTGACCCCAACAGCTGGAACTCTCTTACCGGGAGGTGTCGGAGGCCAGGAACTCCGAAATGATACCGCTCGGACGGCTGGGCACGGAGGTAGTCTTTGGTGGCGAAGTACCTCTCTATCAGGCTGACCAGTTGATTGGCGTCTTTGGGGTTCTCCCTGTCCGACCCAGTGCTGCACCTCAGGAGGAAGGGCCCAGATGTACCGGTCCATCACAACTTTTTCGACCATTTGGGCAGGGTTGTTGTCGTCAGGCTCCAGCCACTTGTTTACCAGATAAATCAGGTCATACATTTGTGAGCGAGCAGGCTTGTCCCAACTGTATCTCCAGTCATGGACTCTCCTGGCACGGACTGCAACCGTAACACCCAACCGGGCAAGAATCTCTGCTTTCAGCTTGGCATAGTCTCTGCTGTCCTGCTCGCTAAGGTCAAAATAGGCCTTTTGGGGTTCTCCAGTCAGATAGGGTGCGACCACCATGGCCCATTCAGATGGTGGCAGATTCTCCTTCTCTGCCAGTCTTTCAAATATAGCGAGATATGCCTCCACATCGTCCTGAGTCATCATCTTTTGCAGGATCTGTTTTACCGCCTTCTTTACAGCGGACAACGCAGGTGACCTTGCGTCATTACTCTGGGATGAGGTGCTGAGAGCCTGGCGTAGTGCTGCAATCTGCTCCATTAGCAATCCGTTAGTCTCCTGCTGTTGCACACTAACTTGCGCCATATGTTTGAGCAGCGCCTCCATGCTGTCAGACTTGTCTGTCCCGGCATTGGCAGCCTTTACCCCGGACATGCACACTTCAAAGTCTTTTCTACAGCAAGTTCAGCTTTTTTTTTTCTGTGCAGACACTATTAGGGCTACTGTCTCTTTAAGGCTGCTTTGACAGACTTTGCTGCTGTTTTTAGCCACTGTGCTGCCCGCATTCAAGCACAAATTGTAGACTGTTCAGGGGGTTTAGCTCCCGGGATCGCCATCTCGGGTAGACGGAGTGGCATAGAAAAGTTCAATTACAGACAGCAATAATGGTATAATCTGGCGGTAACCAGTTTTATTGAAAGTCCACAGCAATAAACATAAAACAAAACCATAAACCAAAATCCTAAGCCTGGCAGGCTGCAAGCTAAACACAGTCAGTTACCTCACTACCGTGGTCTAGGCTCTAGCAGCCTGGCCAAAACAACACATGTTATGTAATTACCAGAGCTTGGCTTGCAGGAGACTCCAGCCGCGTCTGAAGCCAGATTCAGACTGAGAGCCCTGTCTGTGTAACTCTACCACCTATTTCTGGCTGCTTAATTAGGCAGCTGTGTGTACTCAGGGTTGTGCTGCAAGCCTGTACTGGATGGGGAGTGGAGTGAACGTCGTACTGCCATCCTACCTTCACTCCTATATTCCTTATGCGACCCAGCTAAGAAACCTGGGCGAGATATACACCCCATCCAGTACGCACCCCTTCACTGTCTCACACCTTATAATTTCCTAACAAAAAGCAATTTTGGTTCCAAAATTGTGCTGATGTAAAGTAGACATGGGAAATTTTATTTATTAACTATTTTGTGTGTCATATTTTTCCCTGTTTTATGGGAATAAAAATTCCAAAGTTTGAAAATTGCAAAATTTTCTAAATTTTTGTCATATTTGCGTTGTTTTCAAAAATAAACGCAAGATATATGCATGAAATTTTACCAATAACGTGAAGTACAATATGTCACGAGAAAACTTTCTCGGAATCGCGAAGATCCGTTGAAGCGTTCCAGAGTTATAACCTCATAAAGAGACAGTGGTCAGAATTGTAATAATTGGCCCCGTCATTAACGTGCAAACGACCCTTGGGGGTAAAGGGGTTAATGTCTGTAAACCTTTTTGCTTCCCTCCCGCCCAGGAGATGTGGTATGATCAGACCATGTTCCTGTATGGTCAGACACAACCATTACACAGTACACAGCAGGAGCACATTTATAAGATTATCTCAGCACAAGGACATATTTTGTATAAACATATGCAATTGTGGAAATTTTTACTATTCCAAGATATATAAATTAAAATTAACTTTGTCCATGGGACAAACCTTTAAGGTCAAGAGTAACCCACCCAACTATAATTTATTATTATTATTAGTAGTAGTAGTACCTCATCTAATATTACAGTAAATAAAGCAAAGGTTGCACTCAATTGCACTAAAGCAAATTAGTGTGTTATACATGAAGTTTGAGTAGCATAACGGCTTTTGGAAATAAAAAAACACATGAGATGCTTAGCACAAGATTTGGCCACAAATTGTGAGACCATCCAAAGTCAGGGTGATCTCATGGGTCGGCTGTTATCATCTGATATTATGCTGGTAATAACATTGCACAAAGCCAGAGACTTTACACATACAGCACTGTCCAAAGTTTTATGCATTTGTGGAATAGAAGAATGATTTAAAAATAGACATTTCAATAGTTTATTTTCACTTGTAAAACTAAATGAAAAGTAAGTTAATGAAAGACAAATCTGAATCAAATCAATATTTGGTATGATCACTCTACACCTTCAGAACAATATCAAAGTATCAATTCTTCTAGGTACACTTGCACACAGTTTTTGAAGTAACTTGACAGGTAGGATGTTCCAA
>JARQOD010000005.1:204827503-204941331 GCA_033576555.1 Oophaga sylvatica | reverse complement strand
CAGTACCCCCCCCTTGAGGAGGGGTCACCGAACCCATTTGAGCAACCAGGTCGGTCAGGATGAGTTCTATGATACGCACGGATAAGTCTCCTAGCATGGATGTCCGAAGCAAACACCCAAGAATTGTCTTCCTGACCATAACCTCTCCATTTAACCAAATACTGGAGTCTTCGTCTAGAAAAACGAGAATCCAATATTTTCTCAACCACATACTCCAGATTGCCCTCAACCAAAACAGGGTCAGGAGGCACAGTAGCAGGAACCACTGGCTCAACAAACCTCTTCAACAAGGACTTGTGGAACACGTTATGGATCTTAAATGTCCCTGGAAGAAGCAAACGAAAAGAAACAGGATTAATAATCTCCATGATCTTATAAGGTCCAATGAACCTAGGCTTAAATTTAGGAGATGCTACTCTCATAGGAATATTCTTTGAGGACAACCAGACCAAGTCCCCCACTTTAAACCGAGGACCATCAGTCCTATGCCGGTTAGCAAACCGCTGGGCCTTCTCCTGAGAGAGGGACAACCTCTCCACTACCTGGTCCCAAATCTGTTGCATACGCTCAACAACAGAGTCAACACCTGGACAGACAGAAGCTTCCGTCTGTCCTGAAGAAAATCGAGGGTGAAAACCAGAATTACAGAAAAACGGAGACATCAAAGTGGCAGAGCTAGCCCTATTATTAAGAGCAAACTCAGCCAAAGGCAAAAAAGAGACCCAGTCATCCTGATCAGCAGACACAAAGCATCTTAGATAAGTCTCTAATGTCTGGTTTGTTCTCTCAGTTTGACCATTGGTCTGAGGATGAAATGCCGAGGAGAAAGACAATTGAACACCCAGTTTAGAACAAAAAGTCCTCCAAAATCTGGAAACAAACTGGACTCCTCTGTCAGACACAATGTTCTCAGGAATGCCGTGTAAACGAACCACGTGCTGAAGAAACAACGGCACCAATTCAGAGGAGGAAGGCAACTTAGGTAATGGCACAAGATGTATCATTTTGGAAAACCTATCACAAATTACCCAGATGGTGGTCATTCTCTGAGAAACAGGAAGATCGGAAATGAAATCCATAGAGATATGGGTCCATGGTCTCTTGGGCACAGGCAATGGCATCAACAAACCACTAGAGCGAGAGCAAGGCTTGGAGCGAGAGCAAGTCCCGCAGGACTGCACAAATTCCCTGACATCGCGAGACAAGGTAGGCCACCAAAAGGACCGACTAACCAAGTCTCTGGTACCAAAAATTCCGGGATGCCCAGCCAATGCGGAACAATGAATCTCAGACATCACACTCTTTTTCCATTGGTCCGGGACAAACAATTTTCCAACAGGGCAGCGCTCGGGCCTATCCTCCTGACACCCCTCCAGAGCAAGTCTCAAATTGGGCGAGATGGCGGAAAGAACTACACCCTCTTTCAAAATAACAGAAGGATCAGATAACTCAGGAGAGTCCGCAAGGAAACTCCTCGAGAGGGCATCCGCCTTAACATTCTTAGTGCCAGGAAGAAAGGAAACCACAAAATTAAAACGTGTGAAAAACAAGGCCCACCTGGCCTGTCTAGGATTGAGTCGCTTGGCAGATTCCAGATAGACCAGATTCTTATGGTCCGTAAGGACCACCACCTGATGTTTGGCTCCCTCCAGCCAATGTCTCCACTCTTCAAAAGCCCACTTCATGGCCAATAACTCCCGATTACCCACGTCATAATTACGTTCAGTAGGAGAAAATTTTCGAGAGAAAAAGGCACAAGGGTTACTTTTAGAGGTCTCTGGATCTTTTTGGGACAAAACGGCACCTGCCCCAATTTCAGAGGCATCAACCTCCACCTGAAATGGCAGAGAAACATCAGGCTGCCGTAGAACAGGAGCAGAAGTGAATCTCTGCTTAAGTTCCTGAAATGCAGAGACTGCCTCAGGAGGCCAATTCACCACATCAGAACCCTTTCTGGTCAAATCAGTTAATGGTTTAACAATAACCGAGAAATTACCAATAAATTTACGATAAAAATTGGCAAAACCCAAAAAATCTCTGAAGAGCCTTTAATGAAGTAGGTTGGACCCAATCACAGATGGCCTGAACCTTGACCGGGTCCATTTCAATAACAGATGGGGACAAAATGAATCCCAGAAATGAGATCTTCTGTACGCCAAAAAGACACTTTGATCCCTTCACATACAGAGCATTATCCCTCAAAATCTGGAACACAGTCCGAACATGTTTCACATGAGAGTCCCAGTCATTAGAAAAAATCAAGATATCATCCAAATAAACAATCAGAAATTTGTCCACAAAATCCTGAAAATGTCATTCATGAAGGACTGGAAGACGGAAGGGGCATTAGTGAGCCCAAAGGGCATCACTAGGTACTCAAAATGCCCTTCAGGGGTATTGAATGCCGTCTTCCATTCATCCCCGTGCTTAATGCGAATAAGGTTATACGCCCCCCTGAGGTCAAGCTTGGTAAACCAAGTAGCGTTTTTCACCCTGGAAAACAGGTCAGAAATCAAGGGTAACGGGTATTGATATTTCACAGTAATATTGTTCAAGAGACGATAATCAATACACGGCCTTAATGAACCATCTTTTTTGGCCACAAAGAAAAAACCGGCACCTAAGGGTGAAGAGGATGGTCTGATATGACCCTTCTCCAATGATTCCTTGATATAAGACCGCATAGCGTCATGTTCAGGTACAGACAAGTTAAAAAGGCGACCTTTAGGGAATTTACTACCCGGCACTAATTCAATAGCGCAGTCATAGCTCCTATGGGGAGGTAAGGATGCAGATTTACTTTCGCTAAACACATCAGAAAAATCAAACAAAAAGTCAGGAACATCCTGAGCTTGGGGGGAGGCAGAAAAAACAGGAGTGTTGGTATTAACACATTGGCAGCCCCAACTGGTTACAGACACAGATTTCCAATCCAAAACAGGATTATGAGACTGTAACCAAGGGAAACCCAGCACGATAATGTCATGCAGATTATATAGAACCAAAAATTTGCAGCACTCCTGGTGATCAGGTTCAACCCTCATTATCACCTGAGTAGAAAACTGGGGTTTATTCTCAGCCAAAGGGGTAGAATCGATCCCCAGTAGGGGAATAGACTTCTGTAGGGGTATCAAGGGAAACCCACAATGTTTAGCAAAATCATAATCCATCAGGTTAATAGCTGCTCCAGAATCAACGAAAGCCTGAGCAGAAAATGAGGACAGAGAGCATATCAGAGTGACAGTTAAATAAAAACTTAGTCTGAACACTACCCAAGACAACTGAGCGTGCAAAACGTCTTCCCCGCTTAGGGCAGACTGAAATAGATGAGAGGCATCACCACAGTAGAAACATAACCTATTGCGCTTTCGAAACTCATGACGCTGTGCCCCAGACACCACTCCATCACACTGCATGGGCTCAGAAGCTGGCTCACAAGGCAACACCACTCCACGCATACTTCTCCGCTCACGCAAACGTCTGTCAATTTGAATCGCTAATGACATAGAATCATTGAGACCAGAGGGGACAGGGAATCCCACCATAACATCCTTTACATTATCCGACAGACCCTTCCGGAAAAAGGCCGCCAAAGCGTCGTCATTCCATTTGGTCAGGACTGCCCACCTACGGAATCTCTGACAGTATAACTCAGCGTCATCAAGCCCCTGATTTAATGCCACCAAGGCTTTTTCAGCTTGATCAGTGACATTAGGCTCATCGTACAATAACCCCAAAGCCTGAAAAAACGCATCAACATCACCCAAAACAGGATCCCCAGGCATCAGGGAAAAAGCCCAATCCTGAGGATCGCCGCGCAGGAGAGAGATGACAATTTGAACCTGCTGCGCTGCGTTTCCTGAGGACTTAGATTTTAAGGCAAAAAACAATTTACAATTATTTTTGAAATTCTGAAACTTAGCTCGATCCCCTAAAAACAAATCTGGCATGGGGATCCTAGGTTCCACAACAGGCAACCCAGCAAGATAGATAGCAATACTCCAAACCTCAGTGGCAAGCTGATCCACACGGCCAGACAACTGTGCAAACTCCATTGGGAGAAAAGATCCTCCCCAGCACCCAGAGATACAGAGGGAAAAAAAAAAAAATGCAACAAACAGAAAAATATCTCTGACAACTCTGACAACCTTTTTTCTATCACAATATTTTTTCCCTTCTGTGAGTACCATACAATTTTCAATTTTTAGGCCGGTGATACTGTTATGTTTCGGTAGCTGAGGAGTGCAGGTAAAAAAGGCAATACACCAGAGCAGTTGGAATCTATGGGATTGCAGTACCCTGACTAACCACCACAACTAGAGGCAGCCGTGGAGCGTTCCTACGTTGGTCCTAGACGCCTCGTCACAGCCTGAGAAACTAACTACACCTAAAGATAGAAATAGGAAAGCTATCTGCCCCGGAGCAGAACCCAAAGATAATAGAAAGCCCCCAAACATGTAATGGCGGTTAGACAAGAGGAAATACCGACACAGAAAGAAAATAGAATGAGCAAACGCTGGGGCCCAAACTATCTAAATAGAAAAGGACAGGAAGGGTACTTACTGCAATCCCAGAAAACCCTGAAAAACACCAACTCTACTAATTTCAAAATCACCTGAGATCACACGACCTCTACCACCTAAATTAGCTCTCTGGTGCAACAAAATCAAAACAGCAGCCACTGAAAAAACTGGAAAAAGCAAAAGAACAAAACTCAGTGGCTGAACTAAACTGAGAAGGCAGAAGCCCCCGGAGGGGACCCAGAAGGCCCCCAAAGAAGTGCAGGACAAAATGCAAAAAAATAGCAACAACAAAAAAGAAGAAAAATTCTTATCTGGTAGCAGGAGATGAAGACACGACACAGCAGGCTACAAGGGAAACTGGAATGAAGGATTCAGACCAGAACAATTGATCACCGGCAACCCTGATGGGAAAATGACTCCCTTATATAAGACCAGTCAGTAAACCTGATTCCCAGTTCTCACAATCTTCACTAGTACCGCTTGTAACCACCAGAGGGAGCCTCTGCTCAGAACTCATCTCAAACCCATTCACAACACTCCTCTCTTTCTTGACACAGATCAACAGTATCAGGCCTGAACTACAATTCTTGTTGAATTGGGACTTACAAAAAATCCCTTTCCTGGATATCATGGTAGCTAAAAATGGAGATGGGGGTCTATCCACAGATTTATACACTAAACCTACCGATTCCAACAATCTCCTATTATTCACCAGTTGCCATCCCAAATCGACACGTGTAAGTCTTCCCCGTTCCCAATTTCACAGGGTGAAAAAAATTGTCTCAGATCCTCTATTGGTTGAAACCCGTCTTGACGAGATGGCCTGTAAATTCAGAGAAAGGCGATATCCAGAAAATATCCTTGCCATGGAAAAACAGAGAATTCTGGCGTGGAATCCCCCCATCACTATAGCCTCTAAACCTGAACGGATCCCGTTCATCCATACACATCACCCTCTAATGAACACAATCTACAAGACTATCAATAAACACTGGCCGCGTCTAGCCGAATCTTATCCTCAAATTCCATCTTTTCAGACACCGTACTTATGTGCAAAAGAAGACCAAAAAATTTTAGAGACCAACTGGTTCGGGCGGATATCGGCAGTCTCACTAAACTACCCAAACAAACATTCATAGGGTCACAAAGAAAAGGTACCTTTCCATGCTTGGGTTGTTCCTGTTGTGCCAATGTGATTAAATCAGAGGACATTATCCACCCATATACTGGGAAGAGATATAAAATCAAAGGATTCTATACATGTGACACCAACTATGTAGTATATCTAATTAAATGTCCTTGCGGCCTCCTCTACATAGGTGAGACAACGCAACACATTAGGGAAAGAATCTCAAGCCACAAGTCCACTATCAGATTAAATAAGACATGGCTTCCGGTTCCATATCACTTCCACACAGCAAAACACTCTGTATCACAACTCCGTTTCCAGGTGATTGAGCAAGTGAATAAACCAAGACGGGGGGGTAACCACATTAGGCTTCTCAAACAACGGGAATCCTTTTGGATCCACACACTACAGACCCTAGCCCCTAAAGGACTCAATAGGGAGCTCGATTTTACCTACTGCTGATTGTCCATCATTACATATGTTTACTTGATCTTTTTATTTCTAGGTCCACTGTTCCATGTAGGTACTCTAACTGATTTTCTTTTTTAGATCTCTTAATAGGGTTAATACGTGAGGGGAGTCCACATATGGCTCTTCCCTTCCTCCCTTATCTTCAATCACTTGGTGGTAAGTTCTTGATTTTTCTCGCCATTTTTTTATTTTTTTATTTTTTATTTTTTAATTTTTATTTTTTATCTTTTATTTCTTGATTTTTTCATTTGTTCAACTTTATTTTTAATTATTTTCTATTTTTTTCCTTTTTCTATATTTTTTTCAATTTTTTCATTTTTTACTTTTTATATTTATTTTTATTCTTTATTTTTATCTTTTATTTTCTACTTTTTATTTTTTAACTTTATTTTTATTTTTGTTTTTTACTTCATGTTTTGTTTATTGTTCTTTTTCTTATTTGTTCATATTTTCTTGTATTTCTCTTTCTTTATGTTATTTTTTATTTTTTCATTTTTTCATTTTTTCATTTTCTCAACAATAGTTTCCATTTGTAGGTTCAATACAGTCCATTAATTTTATTGTTTCCACTTCTGGCTGCGTTTTTTCATTATCATCATATGCGTTTTTTCATTATCATCATATTTTTTCTAATTTTATCTTCATCCTTCACTTTTTAATTAATCTTTATTATTTTTTATTTTTTATTCTTTATCTTTTATTTTTTACTGTTTCTTCATATTTCCTCTGTCTTTACTTCATTTATTGTTTGGCGGTTCTTGTTTTCTATTCATTCTCTCGGCCCTCTAGTTCTATTCCTGCCTATCCTTTTGTTCCTCACCAGAGCCCAGTAATTTATTTATTTATATATATTTCTGCACGTTCTGTTTTTGTTTCCCCCTTTTTTTTCCCTTCTGTTCTTTTTCTCTTTATTTTCTCCTTTTTTCTCATACATACCCGCGTCCCACATGCACTATAGAAGACGTACTCCTGTGTGCCAGGTCCCTCCCCATAGTTACCGTTGTTAGCAACGCTAGACTGTGTTGCGCAGGCGCTGTTTGCCTCCTCATGACACATCCCCCTAGCTACGGTGGTTAGTTACATGATGCGCATGCGCAGTTCATAATGACACGCTCCTGCGTGTCTGGCCTCGCTCTGGCCCCTTCCTCTAATTGAAACCGGACATCTAGTGGGGACGCCTTATTTAAGCGCCACAACGCACAGTATCGCTCACAATTGAGCCGTGGAACGGACTGTCTCTCCTTACAGCTTACTCCAGGTTTGTGCTATGTCTCTTAGACCGGGTTGTACCTTTCATAATGTGCCTCAGCATTTTTGTGCTTTCCCTTGATACTCATATGTTTCTTTTCACTCACTTCTTTATATATAGCCTGCACGGGACTTGGTTCCTGCTTACTCATTCTCTCCACACCTTGCATCTTTAAAAGGTTAGTCATATCTGTACCTACTGGATCTGTGTACCTGGACTATTACATATATATTGTGTACCGATGAGCCTGTTTGCAGCAATATTTCTATTTATACCTTTTTCAGGGGTCTTTTAGCTGCATGCTTTGTAACAGATAAACGTATATTAATGCATATTATCTCTATATATATCTATTCTGTGATCCACTAGCTATTCAGTAAACTTGCGTGAGGACACTGTTTGACCACTAGGATTACGTATATAGCTCCATCTGCTGTATTTTTGTAACATAGTATTCAATTAATTTTCAATATTTCTACATATTCATGTAATCTTGTCTTCCATGCAATGATCCCCTTATTATGGGACCTTTTATTGTATATAGTACCTTGTAAATATGTATATATATCTATTTTGCTTTAACAAATGTACAATATGTGTCTGACTTTTGTGTTGTTTATGCTTTGTTCCGCAGTGATGTTTTGAGAAAGACCGCATAAGGTCGAAACATTAACCCAATTAATTGTGTCCGTTTTGCCTTCATACCACACAATAAGTTGTGGTGGCTCATGTCTACATTGTTGTCACAATAAATGGAACTTTATTTTCTTCACATGCAATACTGAGTGCGGCTGTGCTGTCATTCAGTGACGGATCCTCTGACACGGGCTGCAGCGTCTGGGCTCCGTCACCGCTAGCGCAGATGAATCATCTGATGATTCATCTGCGCTAGCGGGTATAGCATAACGCGATCGCGTTATGCTATACCGTTACCAGCCCGTCAACGCTACGTGTTGAACGGGCTGGCAAAACGCAGTATGAACCCAGCCTTAGGGTTAGAATTTGGGTTACGGTTAGAATTTGGGTTAGGGTTGGAATTTGGGTCAGGGTTTGAATTAGGGTTACGGTTGGAATTAGGGTTAGGTTTGTGGTTAGGGTTAGAGTTAGGATAAGTGTTAGGGGTGTTTTGGGGTTAGGGTTGGGATTAGGGTTAGGCTTGTGGTTAGGTTTATGGTTAGAGTTGGGATTAGGGTTAGGGGTGTGTTGGGGTTAGGGTTATGGTTAGGGTTTGTATTAGGGTTAGGGGTGTGTAGGGGTTAGGGTTGGTGTTAGGGGTGTGTTGGGGTTAGGGTTGGAGTTAGAATTGAGGGGTTTCCACTATTTAGGCACCTCAGGGGGTCTCCATACGCGACATGGCGCCACCATTGATTCCTGAAAATTTTGATTTCAAAAAGTCAAACAGTGCTCCCTTTATTCCAAGCCCCGACGTATGCCCAAACAGTGGTTTACCCCCACATATGGGGTATCAGCGTACTCTGGAAAAATTGCACAACAACTTTGGGGGTCTAATTTCTCCTGTTAACATTGGGAAAATAAAAAAATTGGGGACTAAAGATCATGTTTGTGGAAAAAATATGATTTTTTTATTTTCATGCCCGGGCGTTATAAACTTCTGTGTAGCCCTTGGAGGTTCAAAGTGCTCACTACACATCTAGATAAGTTATTTGCGGGGTCTAGTTTCCAAAATGGGGTCACTTGTGGGGAGTTTCTACAGTTTAGGCACATCAGGGGCTCTGCAAACGTAATATTGACGCCCGCAGACCATTACATCAAGTGGGCATTTCAAAACGTCACTACTTCCCTTCCAAGCCCCGACGTGCGCCCATACAGTAGTTTTCTCCCACATATGGGGTATCAGCGTACTCAGGACAAATTGGACAACAACTTTTGGGGTCTAATTTCTCCTGTTACCTGTTGTGAATGGACTTGAAATGAGTTCTGAGCAGAGGCTCCCTCTGGTGGTTACAAGCGGTACTGGACTGTCCAGTGAAGATTGTGAGGATTGGGAATCAGGTGTTACTGACTGGTCTTATATAAGGGAGTCGCCTTCCCATCAGGGTTGCCGGTGATCAATTGTTCTGGTCTCAATCCTTGATTCCTGTTTCCTTTGTAGCCTGCTGTGTCGTGTCTGCATCTCCTGCTAACAGATAAGACATTTTCTTCTTTTTGTTTTTGTGCTTGATTTTTGCATTTTGTCCTGTACTTCTGTGGGGGCCTTCAGGGTCCCCTCCGGGGACTTTTGCCCTCTCAGTTTAGTTCAGCCACTGATGTTTGTACATTTGCTTTTTCCAGTTTTTTCAGTGGCTGCTGTTTTGATTTGTTACACCAGAGAACTAATTTAGGTGGTAGAGGTCGTGTGATCTCAGGTGTTTTTGAAATTAGTAGAATTGGTGCTTTTCAGGGTTTTTTGGGATTGCAGTAAGTGCCCTTCCTATCCTTTTCTATTTAGGTAGTTTGGGCCCCAACGTTTGCTCATACTATTTTCTGTCTGTGTCAGTATTTCTTCTTGTCTAACCGCCATTACATGTTTGGGGGCTTTCTATGTTCTTTGGGGATCTGCTCCGGGGCAGATAGCTTTCCTCTTTCTATCTTTAGGTGTAGTTAGTTTCTCAGGCTGTGACGAGGCGTCTAGGACCAACGTAGGAACGCTCCACGGCTGCCTCTAGTTGTGGTGGTTAGTCAGGGTACTGCAATCTCATAGATTCCAACTGCTCTGGTGTATTGCCTTTTTTACCTGCACTCCTCAGCTACCGAAACAAAACAGTATCACCGGCCTAAAAATTGAAAATTGTATGGTACTCACAGAAGGGAAAAAATATTGTGAAAGAAAAAAGGTTGTCAGAGATATTTTTCGGTTTGTTGCATTTTTTTTTCCCTCTGTATCTCTGGGTGCTGGGGAGGATTTTTTTCTCTCAATGGAGTTTGCACAGTTGTCTGGCCGTGTGGATCAGCTTGCCACTGAGGTTCAGAGTATTGCTACCTATCTTGCTAGGTTGCCTGTTGTGGAACCTAGGATTCCCATGCCAGATTTGTTTTTGGGGGATCGAGCCAAGTTTCTGAATTTCAAAAATAATGGTAAATTGTTTTTTGCCTTAAAATCTAAGTCTTCAGGGAACGCAGCGCAGCAGGTTCAAATTGTCATCTCTCTCCTGCGCGGCGATCCTCAGGATTGGGCTTTTTCCCTGACATCTGGGGATCCTGTTTTGAGTGATGTTGATGCATTTTTTCAGGCCTTGGGGTTATTGTACGATGAGCCTAATGTCACTGATCAAGCTGAAAAAGCCTTGTTGGCATTAAATCAGGGGCTTGATGACGCTGAGTTATACTGTCAGAGATTCCGTAGGTGGGCAGTCCTGACCAAATGGAATGACGACGCTTTGGCAGCCCTTTTTCGGAAGGGTCTGTCAGATAATGTAAAGGATGTTATGGTGGGATTCCCTGTCCCCTCTGGTCTCAATGATTCTATGTCATTAGCGATTCAAATTGACAGACGTTTGCGTGAGCAGAGAAGTATGCGTGGAATAGTGTTGCCTTGTGAACCTGCTTCTGAATCCATGCAGTGTGATGGAGTGGTTTCTGGGGCACAGCGTCATGAGTTTCGAAATAATAATAATAATAATAATCTTTATTTATATAGCGCCAACATATTCCGCAGCTCTTTAAAGTTTAACAATTTCAAAACACAAGTCATAGGTAACAACGTTAACAATACAATAATTAAAGCAAAATAAGCCGACCCTGCTCGTGAGAGCTTACAATCTACAATGAGGTGGGGGAGATACAAAGTACAGGTGTATATATACAATGGTGCATTTACAATGATGGTCCAGCCATCTTGAGGGAGTGAGGGATGGATGGAGATAGTGAATGGGCTACACACACACACTTACACATAGAATGACTTTGGTTAGTGAATGTGATAGGCCGCTCTGAACAAATGTGTTTTGAGGGAGCGCCTGAAACCATGCAAATTGTGGATAGTCCTAATTTCTTGGGGTAGAGCATTCCAGAGGATTGGCGCAGCACGGGAGAAGTCTTGGAGTCGGGAGTGGGAGGTACGGATTAGTGCAGAGGTTAGTCGAACGTCGTTTGCAGAGCGCAGCAGTCGGTTGGGCCGATTGATAGAAATGAGGGAGGAGATGTAGGGGGTTGCTGCACTGTGGAGAGATTTGTGGGTGAGAACCAGTACTTTGAATTGGATCCTATAATGAATGGGCAGCCAGTGTAAGGACTGGCGAAGAGCGGACACGTCCGAGTACCGATTAGCCAGATGGATGACCCTGGCTGCTGCATTAAGGATGGACTGGAGAGGGGATAGTCGAGTAATGGGGAGGCCAAGTAATAGTGCGTTGCAGTAGTCCAGGCGGGAGTGGATCAATGCTACAGTGAGGGTTTTTGTTGTTTCCATTGTGAGGAAAGGGCGGATTCTAGAGATGTTCTTTAGGTGTAGACGGCAAGAGCGGGCAAGAGATTGTATATGGGAGGTGAAGGAGAGATTGGTGTCAAACATAACACCCAGACAGCGAGCCTGCTGCCGGGGTGTTATTATGGTGCCGCCCACAGAGAGGGAAATGTCAGATTTAGGGAGGTTATTAGATGGCGGGAGCAGAAGCAGTTCAGTCTTGGAGAGGTTAAGTTTCAGATAGAGAGCGGACATGATGTTGGAGACTGCGGACAGACAGTCGGTGATGTTCTGTAGAACAGCGGGGGTAAGGTCGGGGGATGACGTGTATAGTTGTGTGTCATCGGCATAAAGATGGTACTGAAAGCCAAATCTGCTGATGGTCTGTCCAATTGGGGCCGTGTAGAGAGAGAAGAGAAGGGGGCCAAGGACTGAGCCCTGGGGTATACCGACAGTGAGAGGAAGAGGAGATGACGTGGAGCCAGAGAACGAGACACTGAAGGAGCGGTCAGAAAGATAGGAGGAGAACCAGGAGAGAACAGTGTCCTTAATACCTAGTGACTGGAGCCTAGACAGTAGGAGACGGTGGTCAACCGTGTCAAAAGCTGCAGAAAGGTCGAGTAGAATGAGCAGAGAGTGGTCACCGTTACGTTTTGCTGTAAGAAGGTCATTGGTCACTTTGATGAGTGCAGTTTCAGTCGAATGTAGGGGTCGGAAGCCGGACTGTGAAGGGTCTAGGAGGGAGTGAGTGGAGAGGTAACGGGTGAGGCGGGAGTATGCTAGGCGCTCCAAAAGTTTAGAGATGAAGGGGAGATTGGAGACCGGTCTGTAGTTGTTTGTGCAGGAAGGGTCAAGAGTGGGTTTCTTTAGTAGTGGAGTAACGATGGAGTGTTTGAAGGAGGATGGGAAAATGCCAGAGGAGAGGGAGAGATTAAAGATTGTAGTTAGGTGAGTTGTGACAACTGGAGAGAGAGACTGGAGGAGATGTGAGGGGATGGGGTCAGTAGTGCATGTAGTCGGACGAGAGGAAGAGAGGAGTCTGGAGACTTCTTCTTCTGTGATGGTATCAAATGTGGAAAGTGAGCCAGGGGAGATGCAGGGTGGGATGGGGGTCACAGCACTTGGTGGTTGAGAGCAGATTTCCTGACGGATAGTATCTATTTTTTCTATAAAGTGGGAGGCCAGGTCGTCAGCACAAATGTCTGTGATAGGGGCTTGTGCTTTTGGCCTGAGGATGGAGTGAAAAGTGTCAAAGAGTTACTTGGGGTTGTTGGCTAGTGAGGAGATCAGTGTGGTGAAGTAGGTCTGTTTGGCGAGGTGAAGGGCAGCATTATAAGTTCTTAACATGAATTTAAAGTGGATGAAGTCTTCTGGTGTGCAGGTTTTTCTCCAGAGGCGTTCAGCACTCCTAGAGCATCGCTGAAGAAGTCGAGTTTGCAATGTGAGCCAGGGCTGTTTTACTGTGTGTTTGGAGGTTCTGAGGGTGAGCGGTGCTACTTGGTCAAGGGTGTTTCTAAGAGTGTCATTGTAGTGATGAACAGCCAGATCAGTACAGGAAAAAGAGGAGATTGGGGACAGCGATAAGTGTAGGGAGTCTGAAAGTGTCTGAGGGTTAATGGCTTGTAGATTTCTGAATGTGTGGTAGGTGGGAGTGCGCTGGGGTGGTGGAGGAGAGAATGTTGTGGTCAGAGAGTGGAAGCGGTGAGTTATTTAGGTGGGAGATTGAACAGAGGCGGACAAAGACCAGGTCAAGGGTGTTGCCATCCTTGTGTGTCTCAGAGGTTGAAAGCTGTGAGAGGCCTAGAGAAGTGGTTAGTGATAGAAGCTGAGATGCAGATGTGGAAGTAGGGCTGTTAATGGGGATGTTGAAGTCTCCAAGGATAAGGGTTGGTAGTTCTGAGGACATGAAGTGCGGCAGCCAGGCTGAGAAGTGGTCGAGGAACTGGGTGGGTGAGCCTGGGGGCCGATATATGACCGCTACTCTGAGGGAGAGGGGATGGAAGAGCCTGATGGTGTGGACCTCAAAAAAAGGGAATGAGAGTGATGGAATTGGGGGGATGACCTGGAAAGTGCATTGTGGGGACAGGAGTATGCCAACTCCACCACCATGTCTGTTTGTGGGTATCGGGGAATGGGAGAACTGTAAACCACCATAGGAAATGGCGGCAGGGGAGACCGTGTCAGAATCCTGAATCCAGGTTTCAGTGAGTGCCAACAGATTAAGAGAGTGGTTCAGAAAGTAGTTGTGCAGGAAGGGTAGCTTGTTGCATGCAGACCGTGGATTCCAGAGGGCACAATTGAAAGAAGGAGATGAGGGAGTGCAAGTAATATTAATAAGATTATTATGGTTTCGGAATGAGGTAGGGTAGGGATTGAGGTTGGGGGATGGTGGACCAGGGTTGGGGAGATGTCCCCTGAAATCAGTAGGAGTAGGAAGATAAAGAGCAGGTAGTTTTTGGAATTGTAAGTAGGTTTTTTCTGTGATGTGTTTGGGCAAGATGGGCTGAGGTTATTCAGGAAGATGAGGAGTGCATGGGAGCTGTACATGGGAGAGGGAAGGATAGAGGGGCTGATGTGTATGAGTCGTGATGGAGGGGGGATGGGGCGGTGAATGTGGATGGCAAGGGAACACAGGAGGATAGGGATAAAATACATAATTAAAAAGAAGCAAAGTGTGGGATACCTGATTCCAGTCCTGATTAATATATTGGTCAACTTACAGTCAAATTCCAGTCCAATTCTAGTCTAATTCATAGTATAGTAATTAGAAATCTGTAATTTGAAATATGGAATTTGAAATAGTAATCCTGTGCAGACTACGTCTGTGCAGACGCATGGCTCTGAATATATCTAGGACTGAGGTGGATCAGCTGTGAGGGGGGATGTGGGCGTGATTACCCAGACCACATGGTCACAGATAAGCAAAGCTAATAAAAGAGGGGGAAGGGGCTGGCAGCTCAGGTATGCATGGAGGACACAAGGGGAATGAATGCAATTGTGAATACAGGAGGATGGGTAAGTGAAATGCCAGGGATATTATATGCACTTATTAAACAGTCAAAAACAGAGAAAAAGCTGCATAGATGATTGCACACCATGCAAAATTAAGCAGTTCAAAAACACACACACAGCAATTTGGCAAAGCTGGAGATATTTGCTTCATACCATGCAAAATTAAGCAGTTCAAAAACACCCACACAGCAATTTGGCAAAGCTGGAGATATTTGCTTCATACCATGCAAAATTAAGCAGTTCAAAAACACACACACAGCAATTTGGCAAAGCTGGAGATATTTGCTTCATACCATGCAAAATTAAGCAGTTCAAAAACACACACACAGCAATTTGGCAAAGCTGGAGATATTTGCTTCATACCTGTAGGAAGAGGAGAAACAGCTTGATTAGAGTGGTACAGATGACATTGCAGGAGCGATGAGCGGGCAAATGCATTCTAGAATTCTAGTCTAATTCATAGTATAGTAATTAGAAATCTGTAATTTGAAATATGGAATTTGAAATAGTAATCCTGTGCAGACTACGTCTGTGCAGACGCATGGCTCTGAATATATCTAGCGATATGGGTTATGTTTCTACTGTGGTGATGCCTCTCATGCTATTTCAGTCTGCCCTAAGCGGGAAGACGTTTTGCACGCTCAGTTGTCTTGGGTAGTGTTCAGACTAAGTTTTTATTAACTGTTACTCTGATATGCTCTCTGTCCTCATTTTCTGCTCAGGCTTTCGTTGATTCGGGAGCAGCTATTAACCTGATGGATTTTGATTTTGCTAAACGTTGTGGGTTTCCCTTGATACCCTACGGAAGTCTATTCCCCTACTGGGGATCGATTCTACCCCTTTGGCTGAGAATAAGCCTCAGTTCTCTACTCAGGTGATAATGAGGGTTGAACCTGATCATCAGGAGAGCTGCAAATTTTTGGTTCTGTATAATCTGCATGACATTATCATACTGGGTTTCCCTTGGTTACAGTCTCATAATCCTGTTTTGGATTGGAAATCTGTGTCTGTAACCAGTTGGGGCTGCCAATGTGTTAATACCAACACTCCTGTTTTTTCTGCCTCCCCCAGGCTCAGGATGTTCCTGAGTTTTTGATTGATTTTTCTGATGTGTTTAGCTAAAGTAAATCTGCATCCTTGCCTCCCCATAGGAGCTATGACTGCGCTATTGAATTAGTGCCTGGTAGTAAATTCCCTAAAGGTCGCCTTTTTAACTTGTCTGTACCTGAACATGACGCTATGCGGTCTTATATCAAGGAGTCATTGGAGAAGGGTCATATCAGACCATCCTCTTCACCCTTAGGTGCCGATTTTTTCTTTGTGGCCAAAAAGGATGGTTCATTAAGGCCGTGTATTGATTATCGTCTTTTGAACAATATTACTGTGAAATATCAATATCCGCTACCCTTGATTTCTGACCTGTTTTCCAGGGTGAAAAACGCTACTTGGTTTACCAAGCTTGACCTCAGGGGGGCATATAACCTTATTCGCATTAAGCACGGGGATGAATGGAAGACGGCATTTAATACCCCTGAGGGGAATTTTGAGTACCTTGTGATGCCCTTTGGGCTCACTAATGCTCCTTCTGTCTTCCAGTCCTTCATGAATGACATTTTCAGGGATTTTGTGGATAAATTTCTGATTGTTTATTTGGATGATATCTTGATTTTTTCCAATGACTGGGACTCTCATGTGAAACATGTCCGAACTGTATTCCAGATTTTGAGAGAGAATGCTCTGTATGTGAAGGGATCAAAGTGTCTTTTTGGCGTACAGAGGATCTCATTTTTGGGATTCATTTTGTCTCCATCTGTTATTGAAATGGACCCGGTCAAGGTTCAGGCCATCTGTGATTGGGTCCAACCTACTTCATTAAAGGCTCTTCAAAGATTTTTGGGTTTTGCCAATTTTTATCGTAAATTTATTGGTAATTTCTCGGTTATTGTTAAACCATTAACTGATTTGACCAAAAAGGGTTCTGATGTGGTGAATTGGCCTCCTGAGGCAGTCTCTGCATTTCAGGAACTTAAGCAGAGATTCACTTCTGCTCCTGTTCTACGGCAGCCTGATGTTTCTCTGCCATTTCAGGTGGAGGTTGATGCCTCTGAAATTGGGGCAGGTGCCGTTTTGTCCCAAAGAGATCCAGAGACCTCTAAAAGTAACCCTTGTGCATTTTTCTCTCGAAAATTTTCTCCTAATGAACGTAATTATGACGTGGGTAATCGGAAGTTATTGGCCATGAAGTGGGCTTTTGAAGAGTGGAGACATTGGCTGGAGGGAGCCAAACATCAGGTGGTGGTCCTTACGGACCATAAGAATCTGGTTTATCTGGAATCTGCCAAGCGACTTAATCCTAGACAGGCCAAGTGGGCCTTGTTTTTCACACGTTTTAATTTTGTGGTTTCCTTTCTTCCTGGCACTAAGAATGTTAAGGTGGATGCCCTCTCGAGGAGTTTCTTTGCGGACTCTCCTGAGTTATCTGATCCTTCTGTTATTTTGAAAGAAGGTGTAGTTCTTTCCGCCATCTCGCCCAATTTGAGACTGGCTCTGGAGGGGTGACAGGAGGATAGGCCCGAGCGCTGCCCTGTTGGGAAATTGTTTGTCCCGGACCAGTGGAAAAAGAGTGTGATGTCTGAGATTCATTGTTCCGCGTTGGCCGGTCATCCCGGAATTTTTGGTACTAGAGACTTGGTTGGTCGGTCCTTTTGGTGGCCTACCTTGTCTCGTGATGTCAGGGAATTTGTGCAGTCCTGCGGGACTTGCTCTCGCTCCAAGCATTGCTCTCGCTCTAGTGGTTTGTTGATGCCATTGCCTGTGCCCAAGAGACCATGGACCCATATCTCTATGGATTTCATTTCCGACCTCCCTGTTTCTCAGAGAATGACCGTCATCTGGGTGATTTGTGATAGGTTTTCCAAGATGATACATCTTGTGCCATTACCTAAGTTGCCTTCCTCCTCTGAATTGGTGCCTTTGTTCCTTCAGCACGTGGTTCATTTACACGGCATTCCTGAGAACATTGTGTCTGACAGAGGAGTCCAGTTTGTTTCCAGATTTTGGAGGACCTTTTGTTCTAAACTTGGTGTTCAATTGTCTTTCTCCTCGGCGTTTCATCCTCAGACCAATGGTCAAACTGAGAGAACAAACCAGACATTGGAGACTTATCTAAGATGCTTTGTGTCTGCTGATCAGGATGACTGGGTCTCTTTTTTGCCTTTGGCTGAGTTTGCTCTTAATAATAGGGCTAGCTCTGCCACTTTGATGTCTCCATTTTTCTGTAATTCTGGGTTTCATCCTCGATTTTCTTCAGGACAGACGGAGGCTTCTGTCTGTCCAGGTGTTGACTCTGTTGTGGAGCGTATGCAACAGATTTGGGACCAGGTAGTGGAGAGGTTGTCCCTCTCTCAGGAGAGGGCCCAGCGGTTTGCTAACCGGCATAGGACTGATGGTCCTCGGTTTAAAGTGGGGGACTTGGTCTGGTTGTCCTCAAAAAATATTCCTATGAGAGTGGCATCTCCTAAATTTAAGCCTAGGTTCATTGGACCTTATAAGATCATGGAGATTAGTGTTGAGCGATACTGCTCGATATCTAAAAATATCGGATCGGAATGGTATCGCCGATATCACTAAATATCGTCGATATCCGATTCCGATACCGGAAGTCCAATGTAAGTCTATGGGAACCAAATATCGACATTAAAAAAAACATTCTTGCCTTGTTGGTTAATTGTACATGAAGGAAAACAACAAAGACTAATGTAGAATGTATTGGGGGAGGTTGAGGAGACAATAAAGGCATACATGTTTAACCCAATGCATTGGAATAGCATTAATATATATTTTTTTGGAAATACGTTTGAATTGACTAACAAATTGACAATGTTGTTAACCTTTTTTCTATTTTGGCAAATATGTATGTTTCACAACTTCCATGCTCTTCACCTTTTTAACTTTTGCCAGTGCCACACTTTCTCCTTCATAATCTTCAGCAGCAGCATCATCTTTCTCATCAAATTATTCTTCATCTTCACCTTCTTAATCTTCTTCTTAAACTTCTTGCTATTCATGTTTTTGTTTACATTACTCATATTGTTATTATTAAACTAATTAATCTTCTTCATATTCAAATTCTTCATCTTCTTCCTCTTCATCTTCTTCATCATATTCTTATTTGTGACAGAGATTCCTGTACTTGTAATCTGTAAAAGTATGAATTGTTCATTCTTCCGTTCTTGCTGTCACAAAAGATTTAAATTACAACAGTATTTGTCCGTGTTCAGTTTAGCCTGCAGCAGCAGGCATTTTCCAGGGGCACCACGAGGAGGAACGGACTCACCCCCATACACTGCTTAGTCTTCTTCTGCTTAGAATTTAGAGCATATATTTTGCTCTTCATTTTGGTCTTATACCTCATGTTCTTCTGCTTTTTGATCTTCTGCTTATTGTTCTTCTGTCTCTTGTTCTGTATCTTGTAGTTTGTCTTAACCTTCTTTTTCCTATTGGTGATCTTCTTCTGGGTAATCTTTTATTTTTTCTTTGTGATGGTGTTCAGGCTGGTTGGCTTCATGCTCGTCGTCCTTGTTGTCGTCATCTTCTTCTGGGTGGTCTTTAAGGTCGTCTAATTTCCGAGAAACAGCTGACGTTACTGGAACCCTGACGGGTATCAGATGGAGCAAGAGACAATGGAAGTAACGAGGACCAGCTGACTGTGCTGGAACCCGGACGGGTAGCAGAAGGAAAAGAGGCAATGTCACAACCGAGTACCAGCTGACGTTACTGTGACACGGTTACTAAGCAGGAGGTACCTGTGCTCCAAAGCACTACCAAGGACCAGCAGACGTTGGTGGAACTCGGATACGGAGATGGAGGCACCTAGGCCAAAGGCACTGCGGAGAACCAGTTGACGGTACTGGACCCCGGACGGATAGCAGAAGGAAAAGAGGCAATGTCACAACCGAGTACCAGCTGACGTTACTGTGACACGGTTACTAAGCAGGAGGTACCTGTGCTCCAAAGCACTACCAAGGACCAGCAGACGTTGGTGGAACTCGGATACGGAGATGGAGGCACCTAGGCCAAAGGCACTGGGGAGAACCAGTTGACGGTACTGGACCCCGGACGGGTAGCAGAAGGAAAAGAGGCAATGTCACAACCGAGTACCAGCTGACGTTACTGTGACACGGTTACTAAGCAGGAGGTACCTGTGCTCCAAAGCACTACCAAGGACCAGCAGACGTTGGTGGAACTCGGATACGGAGATGGAGGCACCTAGGCCAAAGGCACTGGGGAGAACCAGTTGACGGTACTGGACCCCGGACGGGTAGCAGAAGGAAAAGAGGCAATGTCACAACCGAGTACCAGCTGACGTTACTGTGACACGGTTACTAAGCAGGAGGTACCTGTGCTCCAAAGCACTACCAAGGACCAGCAGACGTTGGTGGAACTCGGATACGGAGATGGAGGCATCTAGGCCAAAGGCACAGGGGAGAACCAGTTGACGGTACTGGACCCCGGACGGGTAGAAGAACGCACCCATGAAAATGTAAGTTGACAGGACGCAAGCCGTCCGCAGTTACCGAATCACACAGTCCTACAGTGGGTGTTTGTCCTATTGTCACAATGGAAACCGCCTTTATTTACATATCCCACAGCACACATAGGAATCACCTAAACTGCAGGCACCATAGAGTCTGCTAACCCGAATGCAACACGACAGCACAACTTATTGGAGGATAATTGACGTTCACACTGCCAGGAAACAGCTGTCGTGCTGTAACCAGGCTGGCCATGAGTCAGTACCCCTGCCAATTACTTACGAGCAACAAATGGCGGTGTTGTAGCCCAGGGAGTAGAGTTCAGGTGGTAGAAAGATGAACATAACAGGAGACATGGAAAACGTTGCCAAACAGTTATTTAATCTGAAAACGGACAGGCAAATTCAGGTGAGATCCATGCCTTGTTCATTTTCAGAAAAGTAAGCCGGTCTACATTCTCTGAGGATAGTCGCATGCGACGGTCTGTTACTACACCACCTGCAGCACTAAAGACACGCTCAGATAATACACTGGCAGCAGGGCAAGCCAGCACCTCCAATGCATACTGGCTAAGCTCTGGCCATGTATCCAACTTAGAGACCCAAAATTTGAAAGGAGAAGAGGCATCTGGGAGTACACTTAGAGGGAAAGCCAAGTAGTCTGTCACCATCTTACAGAAACGTTTCTTCCTGGTGACTGGAGCCGTCTCGGATGGTGTAGACCTTGCTGGCGCTGTCACAAAACTTTGCCACATTTGTAACATACAGCTCTTGCCCTGTGCAGAGGCGCTGCTTCTGCTCCCTCTTGTTGTAGAGGTGTCTACACTGCCTCGACGCACAGAGCTGCTTTGTAAAGCAGTAGCAGCAGCAGCAGCTCCCTCGGCTGTAATGTACAACAGTATGGATTGCACCAGTGTGTCTTGGTACTCCTGCATTTTACGGTCCCGGTTCACCGGTGTGATGAGGGTTTGTAAGTTGTCCCGGGTAGCGAGGGTCTAGGAGGGTGTACACCCAATAATCTGACGTGGTGAGAATGTGGGCGATGCGGCGGTCGTTTCTCAGGCACTGAAGCATGAAATCAACCATGTGCTGCAGACTCCCAACTGGCCAACAAAGGCTGTCCTCTGGAAGAGGCGTCATCTCTGCCTCCTCTGCATCACCCACCCTCGCTCTACATACTGACTAGAGCGTTGTGTACCTCCCTCTGTAGGGATTTCTTCCTCCTCCATTGACTCCTCCTCCTCATCCTCCTCACAAAGTGAGCCCTGCCCAGCCCTTTGTGAGGAACCACGTTGCGCTGACTGTCCTGAAGGTAATTTGTGACTCCTCATCCTCCACCTCTTCCAAAACCTCTTCCTTTAGTGCTTTCAGTGATTTCTGAAGCAGGCAGATAAGGGGGACAGTCATGCTGACTAGTGCATCATCTGCACTCGCCATCCGCGTTGAGACATCAAACGCACGCAAAACGTCGCAGATGTCTTTCATAGAGGCCCACTCAGTAGTGGTGAAGTGTGAACGGCGCAAATTGCGAGTTGATTGCGCCTGTTGCAGCTGATACTCCATTACTGCTGGCTGCTGCTCACACAACCGCTCCAACATATGTAACGTGGAATTCCACCTGGTGGGTACGTCACATATGATGCGATGTTCAGGAAGGCGAAATCTGACTTGCAGAGCTGCAATGCGCGATCTGGCCATGCTGGAACGTCGCAAGTGAGCGCACTCTAGGCGGACCTTGTGCAGCAGTGCATCAAGATCCGGATAGTCCCTCAAAAAACTCTGCACGACCAAGTTGAGCACATGTGCCAGACATGGTATGTGAGTGAGGTTGCCAAGGCCCAGAGCTGCCACCAGATTTCGGCCATTGTCACACACTACCAAGCCTGGCTGGAGATTAGCTGACAAAAACCACACGTCGCTCTCCTGCTTGATGGCATCCCAGAGCTCCTGCGCTGTGTGGCTTCGATTCCCCATGGAAATTAATTTCAGGACGGCCTGTTGACGTTTGGCCACGGCTGTGCTCATATCGGTCGCAACAGGTAAGCGTTCACGGGTCCATGTGGAGGTATACCATGACGGCTCGTGCAGCGATGATTCTGAGGAACTGGAGTAGGAGGAGGAATCAATGTGTACAGACTGGTTTCCTGCAATCCTTGGAGTTGGCAGAACACGTACAGCGCCACTGGCAAGATCTGTACCCGGCTCCACAACATTGACCCAATGGGCAGTGAGGGAAAGGTATCGCCCCTGGCCATGGGTACTGGTCCACGCATCGGTGGTCAGGTGGACCTGCTACTGACGGCGTTTAGTAGCGCATGTTTAATGTTTCCCTCGACATGTTTTTGCAGAGCAGGGACAGCTTGCCTGCTGAAATAAAATCGGCTTGGCACATTATATTGTGGGACTGCCAATGCCATAAAGTTCCTGAAACTGTCAGTCTCCACCAGCCTGAATGACAGCATTTCAAGGGACAGGAGTTTTGCAATGCCAGCATTCAGAGCCTGTGCTCGTGGATGGTTTGCCGAGTATGGCCGTCTTTTATCCCATGCCTGTGGTACCGATGGCTGTTTTTTGTTCTGGGAGTGTGACGATGACTGTGAACTTGCTGCTGTGGGTGGAATAACAGTTTGTCTATGGACAACAGTGACCGAGGTTCTTCCATGGAGATCCTGTGAGGAAGTCGAACCAGGTGTGTGTGAGCTGGAGGTAGAGGCTCGAACACGACCTGAAGATGTAGGTGCTGCTGTAGGTTGGCCTACATCTCCAGTGTGTCTTTGTAACTCAGCTACGTGCTTTGTCCGTACATGTTTCCACATATTTGTGGTATTCAGGTTACTGATATTTTTACCTCTTTTAACTTTTTGCTTACACTGCTTGCATTGAACATAGCAAATATCATCTACAAGTCTGTCAAAAAAGGATCACGCAGTGCAAGTCATGGGAGCGCCAATTTTGACATTTCTAAGAGAACTGCTCCCAACAGGTGCCAAACTGGAGGCTACAGGCAAGCGAGTCTGCAGCCTACCTCTCCCTCCTCTTTGTACCGTTGGGACAATCTCTTCCTCAGAGCTGCTCCCACCACCTTCCTGTTGCTCACGCCATGTTGGGTCTCGGACTTCATCATCTCCACTACCCTCTTCCAACACCTGCTGCTGTTGGATGGTCTGGGTAGCACCATGCTCCACAAAACCTGGCACCTGAGTCTCATCATCATCATAAGATGCGTTCTGCGGTGTGCTGTCCATCGGCACTGGCTCACCCGCCTCTTCAGATTGAGAGAGACACAGCTGTTGCGCATCACTGCATACTCCCTCTTCTTCAAATTGCAGAATGCTGCTTGCCTGTGCCCGTGTGTTGTGAATGGGTTTGAGATGAGTTCTGAGCAGAGGCTCCCTCTGGTGGTTACAAGCGGTACTAGTGAGGATTGTGAGGACTGGGAATCAGGTGTTACTGATTGGTCTTATATAAGGGAGTCATTTTCCCATCAGGGTTGCCGGTGATCAATTGTTCTGGTCTGAATCCTTCTTTCCAGTTTCCCTTGTAGCCTGCTGTGTCGTGTCTGCATCTCCTGCTATCAGATAAGACAATTTCTTATTTTTGTGTTTTTGCTATATTTTTGCATTTTGTCCTGCACTTCTGTGGGGGCCTTCAGGGTCCCTCCGGGGGCTTTTGCCCTCTCAGTTTAGTCCAGCCACTGTGTTTTGTACTTTTGCTTTTTCCAGTTTTTTTTCAGTGGCTGCTGTTTTGTTTTTGTTACACCAGAGAACTAATTTAGGTGGTAGAGGTCGTGTGATCTCAGGTGATTTTGAAATTAGTAGAGTTGGTGTTTTTTCAGGGTTTTCTGAGATTGCAGTAAGTACCCTTCCTATCCTTTTCTATTTAGATAGTTTGGGCCCCAGCGTTTGCTCATACTATTTTCTTTCTGTGTCAGTATTTCCTCTTGTCTAACCGCCATTACATGTTTGGGGGCTTTCTATTATCTTTGGGGTTCTGCTCCGGGGCAGATAGCTTTCCTATTTCTATCTTTAGGTGTAGTTAGTTTCTCAGGCTGTGACGAGGCGTCTAGGACCAACGTAGGAACGCTCCACGGCTGCCTCTAGTTGCGGTGGTTAGTCAGGGTACTGCAATCTCATAGATTCCAACTGCTCTGGTGTATTTCCTTTTTTACCTGCACTCCTCAGCTACCGTAACACAACAGTATCACCGGCCATAAAAATTGTATGGTACTCACAGAAGGGAAAAAATATTTTGAAGGAAGAAAAGTTGTCAGAGATATTTTTCTGTTTGTTGCATTTTTTTTTTTTTTCCCTCTGTATCTCTGGGTGCTGGGGAGGATCTTTTCTCCCAATGGAGTTTGCACAGTTGTCTGGCCGT
Source organism: Oophaga sylvatica (assembly GCA_033576555.1). NCBI lineage: Eukaryota > Metazoa > Chordata > Amphibia > Anura > Dendrobatidae > Oophaga > Oophaga sylvatica. Next base: position 204,916,638 of record JARQOD010000005.1, on the reverse strand, counting down.
GTGGATCAGCTTGCCACTGAGGTTCAGAGTATTGCTGCATATCTTGCTAGGTTGCCTGTTGTGGAACCTAGGATCCCCATGCCAGATTTGTTTTTAGGGGATCGAGCTAAGTTTCAGAATTTCAAAAATAATTGTAAATTGTTTCTTGCCTTAAAATCTAAGTCCTCAGGAAACGCAGCGCAGCAGGTTCAAATTATCATCTCTCTCCTGCGCGGCGATCCTCAGGATTGGGCTTTTTCCCTGATACCTGGGGATCCTGTTTTGAGTGATGTTGATGCATTTTTTCAGGCTTTGGGGTTATTGTACGATGAGCCTAATGTCAATGATCAAGCTGAAAAAGCCTTGTTGGCATTAAATCAGGGGCTTGATGACGCTGAGTTATACTGTCAGAGATTCCGTAGGTGGGCAGTCCTGACCAAGTGGAATGACGACGCTTTGGCGGCCCTTTACCGGAAGGGTCTGTCGGATAATGTAAAGGATGTTATGGTGGGATTCCCTGTCCCCTCTGGTCTCAATGATTCTATGTCATTAGCGATTCAAATTGACAGACGTTTGCGTGAGCGGAGAAGTATGCGTGGAGTGGTGTTGCCTTGTGAGCCAGCTGCTGAGCCCATGCAGTGTGATGGAGTGGTGTCTGGGGCACAGCGTCATGAGTTTCGAAAGCGTAATGGGTTATGTTTCTACTGTGGTGATGCCTCTCATGCTATTTCAGTCTGCCCTAAGCGGGGAAGACATTTTGCACGCTCAGTTGTCTTGGGTAGTGTTCAGACTAAGTTTTTATTAACTGTCACTCTGATATGCTCTCTGTCCTCATTTTCTGCTCAGGCTTTCGTTGATTCTGGAGCAGCTATTAACCTGATGGATTATGATTTTGCTAAACGTTGTGGGTTTCCCTTGATACCCCTACAGAAGTCTATTCCTTTACTGGGGATCGATTCTACCCCTTTGGCTGAGAATAAACCCCAGTTTTCTACTCAGGTGATAATGAGGGTTGAACCTGATCACCAGGAGTGCTGCAAATTTTTGGTTCTATATAATCTGCATGACATTATAGTGCTGGGTTTCCCTTGGTTACAGTCTCATAATCCTGTTTTGGATTGGAAATCTGTGTCTGTAACCAGTTGGGGCTGCCAATGTGTTAATACCAACACTCCTGTTTTTTCTGCCTCCCCCCAGGCTGAGGATGTTCCTGACTTTTTGTTTGATTTTTCTGATGTGTTTAGCGAAAGTAAATCTGCATCCTTGCCTCCCCATAGGAGCTATGACTGCGCTATTGAATTAGTGCCAGGTAGTAAATTCCCTAAAGGTCGCCTTTTTAACTTGTCTGTACCTGAACATGACGCTATGCGGTCTTATATCAAGGAATCATTGGAGAAGGGTCATATCAGACCATCCTCTTCACCCTTAGGTGCCGGTTTTTTCTTTGTGGCCAAAAAAGATGGTTCATTAAGGCCGTGTATTGATTATCGTCTCTTGAACAATATTACTGTGAAATATCAATACCCGTTACCCTTGATTTCTGACCTGTTTTCCAGGGTGAAAAACGCTACTTGGTTTACCAAGCTTGACCTCAGGGGGGCGTATAACCTTATTCGCATTAAGCACGGGGATGAATGGAAGACGGCATTTAACACCCCTGAAGGGCATTTTGAGTACCTTGTGATGCCCTTTGGGCTCACTAATGCTCCTTCCGTCTTCCAGTCCTTCATGAATGACATTTTCAGGGATTTTGTGGACAAGTTTCTGATTGTTTATTTGGATGATATCTTGATTTTTTCTAATGACTGGGACTCTCATGTGAAACATGTTCGAACTGTATTCCAGATTTTGAGAGAGAATGCTCTGTATGTGAAGGGATCAAAGTGTCTTTTTGGCGTACAGAAGATCTCATTTCTGGGATTCATTTTGTCCCTATCTGTTATTGAAATGGACCCGGTCAAGGTTCAGGCCATCTGTGATTGGGTCCAACCTACTTCATTAAAGGCTCTTCAGAGATTTTTGGGTTTTGCCAATTTTTATCGTAAATTTATTGGTAATTTCTCGGTTATTGTTAAACCATTAACTGATTTGACCAGAAAGGGTTCTGATGTGGTGAATTGGCCTCCTGAGGCAGTCTCTGCGTTTCAGGAACTTAAGCAGAGATTCACTTCTGCTCCTGTTCTACGGCAGCCTGATGTTTCTCTGCCATTTCAGGTGGAGGTTGATGCCTCTGAAATTGGGGCAGGTGCCGTTTTGTCCCAAAAAGATCCAGAGACCTCTAAAAGTAACCCTTGTGCCTTTTTCTCTCGAAAATTTTCTCCTACTGAACGTAATTATGACGTGGGTAATCGGGAGTTATTGGCCATGAAGTGGGCTTTTGAAGAGTGGAGACATTGGCTGGAGGGAGCCAAACATCAGGTGGTGGTCCTTACGGACCATAAGAATCTGGTCTATCTGGAATCTGCCAAGCGACTCAATCCTAGACAGGCCAGGTGGGCCTTGTTTTTCACACGTTTTAATTTTGTGGTTTCCTTTCTTCCTGGCACTAAGAATGTTAAGGCGGATGCCCTCTCGAGGAGTTTCCTTGCGGACTCTCCTGAGCTATCTGATCCCTCTGTTATTTTGAAGGAGGGTGTAGTTCTTTCCGCCATCTCGCCCAATTTGAGACTTGCTCTGGAGGGGTGTCAGGAGGATAGGCCCGAGCGCTGCCCTGTTGGAAAATTGTTTGTCCCGGACCAATGGAAAAAGAGTGTGATGTCTGAGATTCATTGTTCCGCATTGGCTGGGCATCCCGGAATTTTTGGTACCAGAGACTTGGTTAGTCGGTCCTTTTGGTGGCCTACCTTGTCTCGCGATGTCAGGGAATTTGTGCAGTCCTGCGGGACTTGCTCTCGCTCCAACCTTGCTCTCGCTCTAGTGGTTTGTTGATGCCATTGCCTGTGCCCAAGAGACCATGGACCCATATCTCTATGGATTTCATTTCCGATCTTCCTGTTTCTCAGAGAATGACCACCATCTGGGTAATTTGTGATAGGTTTTCCAAAATGATACATCTTGTGCCATTACCTAAGTTGCCTTCCTCCTCTGAATTGGTGCCGTTGTTCCTTCAGCACGTGGTTCGTTTACACGGCATTCCTTAGAACATTGTGTCTGACAGAGGAGTCCAGTTTGTTTCTAGATTTTGGAGGACTTTTTGTTCTAAACTGGGTGTTCAATTGTCTTTCTCCTCGGCATTTCATCCTCAGACCAATGGTCAAACTGAGAGAACAAACCAGACATTGGAGACTTATCTAAGATGCTTTGTGTCTGCTGATCAGGATGACTGGGTCTCTTTTTTGCCTTTGGCTGAGTTTGCTCTTAATAATAGGGCTAGCTCTGCCACTTTGATGTCTCCGTTTTTCTGTAATTCTGGGTTTCACCCTCGATTTTCTTCAGGACAGACGGAGGCTTCTGTCTGTCCAGGTGTTGACTCTGTTGTTGAGCGTATGCAGCAGATTTGGGACCAGGTAGTGGAGAGGTTGTCCCTCTCTCAGGAGAAGGCCCAGCGGTTTGCTAACCGGCATAGGACTGATGGTCCTCGGTTTAAAGTGGGGGACTTGGTCTGGTTGTCCTCAAAGAATATTCCTATGAGAGTAGCATCTCCTAAATTTAAGCCTAGGTTCATTGGACCTTATAAGATCATGGAGATTATTAATCCTGTTTCTTTTCGTTTGCTTCTTCCAGGGACATTTAAGATCCATAACGTGTTCCACAAGTCCTTGTTGAAGAGGTTTGTTGAGCCAGTGGTTCCTGCTGCTGTGCCTCCTGACCCTGTTTTGGTTGAGGGCAATCTGGAGTATGTGGTTGAGAAAATATTGGATTCTCGTTTTTCTAGACGAAGACTCCAGTATTTGGTTAAATGGAGAGGTTATGGTCAGGAAGACAATTCTTGGGTGTTTGCTTCGGACATCCATGCTGGGAGACTTGTCCGTGCGTATCATAGAGCTCATCCTGACCGACCTGGTTGCTCAAATGAGGGTTCGGTGACCCCTCCTCAAGGGGGGGGTACTGTTGTGAATGGGTTTGAGATGAGTTCTGAGCAGAGGCTCCCTCTGGTGGTTACAAGCGGTACTAGTGAGGATTGTGAGGACTGGGAATCAGGTGTTACTGATTGGTCTTATATAAGGGAGTCATTTTCCCATCAGGGTTGCCGGTGATCAATTGTTCTGGTCTGAATCCTTCTTTCCAGTTTCCTTGTAGCCTGCTGTGTCGTGTCTGCATCTCCTGCTATCAGATAAGACAATTTCTTATTTTGTGTTTTTGCTATATTTTTGCATTTTGTCCTGCACTTCTGTGGGGGCCTTCAGGGTCCCTCCGGGGGCTTTTGCCCTCTCAGTTTAGTCCAGCCACTGTGTTTTGTACTTTTGCTTTTTCCAGTTTTTTTTCAGTGGCTGCTGTTTTGTTTTTGTTACACCAGAGAACTAATTTAGGTGGTAGAGGTCGTGTGATCTCAGGTGATTTTGAAATTAGTAGAGTTGGTGTTTTTTCAGGGTTTTCTGAGATTGCAGTAAGTACCCTTCCTATCCTTTTCTATTTAGATAGTTTGGGCCCCAGCGTTTGCTCATACTATTTTCTTTCTGTGTCAGTATTTCCTCTTGTCTAACCGCCATTACATGTTTGGGGGCTTTCTATTATCTTTGGGGTTCTGCTCCGGGGCAGATAGCTTTCCTATTTCTATCTTTAGGTGTAGTTAGTTTCTCAGGCTGTGACGAGGCGTCTAGGACCAACGTAGGAACGCTCCACGGCTGCCTCTAGTTGCGGTGGTTAGTCAGGGTACTGCAATCTCATAGATTCCAACTGCTCTGGTGTATTTCCTTTTTTACCTGCACTCCTCAGCTACCGTAACACAACACCCGTGTTTGCGAGCCAACAGATTCTGAGAACAGAAGCAGAGACTCAGCTGGCTCCTGTACAGAACTCTCTGACTGCCTGGGCAATTTGACAGGCGGTGAACAGACAGATGGTTGCTCAACAGTGTTGTGTTCCTGAGAGGAGGTGGAAGGAATTGAAGTCGATGCATTGGCTGCCATCCAACCAACAACGGCTTAAATTTGTTCTTCCCGCAGCAGGGGGGCACGCCGAGCTCCTACCAAAGTGCGCATAAAGGAACGCTCATGCGTAAAACTGGTGGATGCTGTGTCACTGAGGGCGGCAGCAGCCACAGAATCCCCACGTCCTCTCCCTGCTGAAACTCCACGGCCACGACCACGTGCCTTACTCACTGACTTCTTCATCTTGGTAGATTGATAAAGAAAGTCAGAAAAGTTATAAGGCCTAAGTGTGGTTATTACGCAGAGACTGAAGTGAACACTGAAACACAACTGTTCACAATCTGTGAAAGGCTACTCCTTTGTCTACTTCTATAGTGTTTGCAACCAATGTATTGGATACGGATTGAAGCGCGTCACACTAATAGATTATATTTTAAATGGAATGGAGCAGAACCAATTGGAGATAAATGAAAAGGATGAGGCACTGAGACACGCTCAGCAGAGTACAAGCAGCAGTGCTTGAACAAGTAACTGGAGCGTGATGTGCACTCAAAAAATAAAAAACACAGACTGAAGTGAACACTGAAACACAACTGTTCACAATCTGTGAAAGGCTACTCCTTTGTCTACTTCTATAGTGTTTGCAACCAATGTATTGGATACGGATGGAAGCGCGTCACACTAATAGATTATATTTTAAATGGAATGGAGCAGAACCAATTGGAGATAAATGAAAAGGATGAGGCACTGAGACACGCTCAGCAGAGTACAAGCAGCAGTGCTTGAACAAGTAACTGGAGCGTGATGTGCACTCAAAAAATAAAAAACACAGACTGAAGTGAACACTGAAACACAACTGTTCACAATCTGTGAAAGGCTACTCCTTTGTCTACTTCTATAGTGTTTGCAACCAATGTATTAGATACGGATGGAAGCGCGTCACACTAATAGTTAAATTGCATGGAGCTGCAAGAATTACACTGAAGAAAAAAAAAAGAGTCTGTGAGTGACACGTTCAGATGCCTACAGACAGCGTTGCCTGCAGAGCAAACTGCAGCGTCACCTGCACTCACACACACCTTGCAGAGCTGTTAAAACAACACTGCAGGCAAAAGGAAGCTTTACACAGCGGTTGGTGCTAGCCTGCCTACAGCACAGTACACTAAATCGCAATCTCTAACTGTCCCTCAGAGTCAGCACAGCAGCGTTCTGTCCCTTACTGAATTCACAGCACAGTGACGCTAAAATGGCGGCGGCGCCTTTTATAGTGCATTCTGACATCATTTCAGCATCCAATCACAGCCATGCCATTAGTTAACATGACCGCAGCAGTACAGGATGTGCCCACACTTCTTAGGATTCCTCATTGGCTGACTAAAATCACATTGCCTCTCAAAGAATTATGGGAACTTCCGATTCCGGTATACGATATATGGAAAATATCGAAACTAAGTATCGAAAGGCCGATAGAGCTAATATCGGCCGATACCCGATACTTGCGGTATCGTATCGCACAACACTAATGGAGATTCTTAATCCTGTTTCTTTTCGTTTGCTTCTTCCAGGGACATTTAAGATCCATAACGTGTTCCACAAGTCCTTGTTGAAGAGGTTTGTTGAGCCAGTGGTTCCTACTGCTTTGCCTCCTGACCCTGTTCTGGTTGAGGGCAATATGGAGTTTGTGGTTGAGAAAATATTGAATTCTCGTTTTTCTAGACGGAAACTCCAGTATTTGGTTAAGTGGAGAGGTTATGGTCAGGAAGACAATTCTTGGGTGTTTGCTTCGGACATCCATGCTAGGAGACTCATCCGTGCGTATCATAGAACTCATCCTGACCGACCTGGTTGCTCAAGTGAGGGTTCGGTGACCCCTCCTCAAGGGGGGGTACTGTTGTGAATGGACTTGAAATGAGTTCTGAGCAGAGGCTCCCTCTGGTGGTTACAAGCGGTACTGGACTGTCCAGTGAAGATTGTGAGGATTGGGAATCAGGTGTTACTGACTGGTCTTATATAAGGGAGTCACCTTCCCATCAGGGTTGCCGGTGATCAATTGTTCTGGTCTCAATCCTTGATTCCTGTTTCCTTTGTAGCCTGCTGTGTCGTGTCTGCATCTCCTGCTAACAGATAAGACATTTTCTTCTTTTTGTTTTTGTGCTTGATTTTTGCATTTTGTCCTGCACTTCTGTGGGGGCCTTCAGGGTCCCCTCCGGGGGCTTTTGCCCTCTCAGTTTAGTTCAGCCACTGATGTTTGTACATTTGCTTTTTCCAGTTTTTTCAGTGGCTGCTGTTTTGATTTTGTTACACCAGAGAACTAATTTAGGTGGTAGAGGTCGTGTGATCTCAGGTGTTTTTGAAATTAGTAGAGTTGGTGCTTTTCAGGGTTTTTTGGGATTGCAGTAAGTGCCCTTCCTATCCTTTTCTATTTAGGTAGTTTGGGCCCCAACGTTTCCTCATACTATTTTCTGTCTGTGTCAGTATTTCTTCTTGTCTAACCGCCATTACATGTTTGGGGGCTTCCTATGTTCTTTGGGGATCTGCTCCGGGGCAGATAGCTTTCCTCTTTCTATCTTTAGGTGTAGTTAGTTTCTCAGGCTGTGACGAGGCGTCTAGGACCAACGTAGGAACGCTCCACGGCTGCCTCTAGTTGTGATGGTTAGTCAGGGTACTGCAATCTCACAGATTCCAACTGCTCTGGTGTATTGCCTTTTTTACCTGCACTCCTCAGCTACCGAAACAAAACAGTTACCCTTGGGAAAATAAAAAAATTGGGGACTAAAAGATCCTGATTATGGAAGAAATATGATTTTTTTTATTTTCATGCCCGGGCGTTATAAACTGCTGTGTAGCCCTTGGGGGTTCAAAGTGCTCACCACACATCTAGATAAGTTCTTTGCGGGTCTAGTTTCCAAAATGGGGTCACTTGTGGGGAGTTTCTACTGTTTAGGCACATCAGGGGCTCTGCAAACCTAACATGACGCCCGCAGATCATTCCATCAAAGTCAGCATTTCAAAACGTTACTACTAGGGTTGAGCATTCCGATACCGAAACCCGGTTCCGATACCTGAAATCCAATGTAAGTCTATGGGAACAAAATATCGAATTAAAAATATTCCGATATTTTGTTCCCATAGACTTACATTGGATTTCAGGTATCGGAACCGGGTTTCGGTATCGGAATGCTCAACCCTAGTTACTACTTCCCTTCCGAGCCCCAACGTGTGCCCGAACAGTGGTTTCCCCCCACATATGGGGTACCAGTGTACTCAGGACAAACTGTACAACAACTTTTGTGGTCCAATTTCTCCGGTTACCCTTGTGAAAATAAAAAATTGCGGGTTAAAAAAATCAGTTTTTGAGGATAAAAATGATTTTTTATTTTCACAGCTCTGCATTATAAACTTCTGTGAAGCACTTGGGGGTTCAAGATGCTCACCACACATCTGGATAAGTTCCTTTGGGGGTCTAGTTTACAAAATGGGGTCACTTGTGGGGGGTTTCTACTGTTTAGGCACATCAGGGCTCTGCAAACCTAACAAGATGCCCGCAGACCATTCCATCAAGTCGGCATTTCAAAGCGTCACTACATCCCTTCCGAGCCCTGACGTGTGCCCAAACAATGGTCCCCCCCCACATATGGGGTACTAGCGTACTCAGGACAAACTGGACAACAACTTTTGGGGTCTAATTTCTCCTGTAACCATTGTGAAAATAAAAAATAGTGGGCTAAAAAATCATTTTTTGAGAAAAAAAAAAAGATTTCTTATTTTCTCGGCTCTGCGTTATAAACTTCTGTGAAGCACCTGGGGGTTCAAAGTGCTCACTTTGCATCTAGATAAGTTCCTTAGGGGGTCTAGTTTCCAAAATGGGGTCATTTGTGGGGGAGCTCTAAACTTTAGGCACACAGGGGCTCTCCAAACACGACATGGTGTCCGCTAACGATTGGAGCTAATTTTCCATTCAAAAAGTCAAATGGGGCTCCTTCCCTTCTGAGCCCTGCCGTGCGCCCAAACAGTGGTTTATGACCACATATGAGGTAACTGTGTACTCAGGAGAAATTGGCCAACAAATTTTAGGATACAATTTATACTGTTGCCCATGTGAAAATGAAAAAAACTGAGGCTAAAAGAAAATTTTTGTGAAAAAAAAGTACTTTCTTTTTTTTACGGATCAATTTGTGAAGCACCTTGGGGTTCAAAGTGCTCACTATGCATCTAGATAAGTTCCTTAGGGGGTCTAGTTTCCAAAATGGGGTCACTTGTGGGGGAGCTCCAATGTTTAGGCACACAGGAACTCTCCAAATGCGACATGGCAACCGCTAAATATTCCAGCATATTTTCTATTCAAAAAGTCAAATGGCGCTCCTTCCCTTCTGAGCCCTGCCGTGCGCCCAAACAGTGGTTTATGACCACATATGAGGTATCTGTGTACTCAGGAGAAATTGCCCAACAAATTTTAGGATCCAATTTATACTGTTGCCCATGTGAAAATGAAAAAAACTGAGGCTAAAAGAAAATTTTTGTGAAAAAAAAGTACTTTCTTTTTTTTACAGATCAATTTGTGAAGCACCTGGGGTTCAAAGTGATCACTATGCATCTACATAAGTTCCTTAGGGGGTCTAGTTTCCAAAATGGGGTCACTTGTGGGGGAGCTCCAATGTTTAGGCACACAGGAACTCTCCAAATGCAACATGGCAACCGCTAAATATTCCAGCATATTTTCCATTCAAAAAGTCAAATGGCGCTCCTTCCCTTCTGAGTCCTACCGTGCGCCCATACAGTGGTTTATGACCACATATGAGGTATCTGTGTACTCAGGAGAAATTGCCCAACAAATTTTAGGATCTATTTTATCCTGTTGCCCATGTAAAAATGAAAAAATTGATGCTAAAAGAAAATTTTTGTTGGAAAAATTAAAATGTCCATTTTTTCCTTCCACGTTGCTTTAGTTCCTGTGAAGCACCTGAAGGGTTAATAATCTTCTTGAATGTAGTTTTGAGTAGCATGAGGGGTGCAGTTTTTATAATGGTGTCATTTTTGGGTATTTTCTGCCATATAGACCTCTCAAAGTGACTTCAAATGTGAGGTGGTCCCTAAAAAAAATGGTTTTGTAAATTTTGCTGTAAAAATGAGAAATCGCTGGTCAACTTTTAACCCTTATAACTTCCTAACAAAAAAAAATGTTGTTCCCAAAATTGTGCTGATGTAAAGTAGACATGTGGGAAATGTTTTTTATTAACTATTTTGTGCCACATAACTCTCTGGTTTAACAGAATAAAAATTAAAAATTTGAAAATTACAAAATTTTCAAAATTTTCGCCAAATTTCCATTTTTTTTCACAAATAAACGCAAAAATTATCGATCTAAATTTACCACTAACATGAAGCCCAATATGTCACGAAAAAACAATCTCAGAATCGCTAGGATCCGTTGAAGCGTTCCTGAGTTATTACCTCATAAAGGGACACTGGTCAGAATTGCAAAAAATGGCAAGGTCTTTAAGGTCAAAATAGGCTGGGTCATGAAGGGGTTAATAACAGGAAGAGAAAAGAACATACCTCTTCTACTATCACATGCAAAAAAAAAATTATATAGTAACTATAACTTTTCCCCAGAAAGTCATACATATAAAATAAATGTTGGATGAGCGCCTGAGGTGTTTGCTCATGTAGGCAATTATCATCACAGTATTACTTTGTTTATAAATTTTAAAGAAGGTACCTAGACTAAAACTCTAGGTCTACAAAAGAAAAGAAGATAGAGAAGAAACAAGGGGGAAAGAAAGGAAAAGAAAAAAAAAAAGAAAAGGGGGAGGGGTAGGATTTTAAGGAGTGGGGTAGGAAATGTGGCTCTATCCAGTAGGTTAACTTATATGACCCATCATCTGTGGGTCTATCAACCAAGAGTCCAATTCCGATGATTCTCTAAACATAACCCAGGGGGCCCAAGTGTTATATACCTTGCCTGTGGTACCTTTCAGTCGTCCTATCAGCTGTTCCATTCTATATATGCCGTTGAGTTCCATCACCAAATCAGAACGCAACGGAACCTTTTCTTGTTTCCAGAATCTAGTAATCACGTTCCTGGTAGCAGTGAGAATACATCTAAGAAGACCTTTCTTAAATCTAGAAATCGAGGAGCTACACAAGGACAGCAAGGCCACCTCCATTGTGGGTGTAATTTTGGTTAGAGACAGCTTGTTGCAGAGATCAAAGGATGCTAACCACAGTTTCTGTATTAGTGTGCAGTGCCACCAAATGTGTACAAATGAACCTCTATCTTTTAAGCATCTCCAGCACGTATCCGGTGTTGTTGGATAAATTATGTTTAAATCTGATGGTCATCTGTACCACCTCGACAAGATTTTGTAGCTCCTCTCCTGTGATGTCAAAGAGAGCGATGACCTGAATGTGCATAAGCGAATCTTTGTTCTTTCTTCCACTGATAAGGGTCTACCCAAATCAATCTCCCATTTTGAAAAAAATGCTGGAAAATCTCTCAATGGGGTCTGCCCTTCTTGGAAGGTTTTGTATAATAAAAAGATAGAGTGATCTATAGAGTTTGTTGATAAACAAAGAGTCTCAAACGGAGATAATATTCTGTATGGATCGGATTGTTTGGCTAATTTAATAATAAACCTCTTTATTTGTTCATAAAAGAACCATGCACCTGTTGGCGGCTCCTTGTCCCGAAAAATGTCCTGGAGAGACCTCATCCCTGTCCTTGTAACATAATCATGGACTATGGGCATGAAGCTCTATTTTAATGTGGATAAGTGGCTCTTTTTAATCCTGCAGGAAAGGATGGATTGTCATATATAGGAGTTAGGGGGCCAGGAGACGAAGAGACACAGCTTTCGACTCCCTCTTTTGATAAATGATATCATGTTTTTGGTGAGGAAGGGTAAAGGTATATCCCGTTCTTCCGTTGGGGACCAAATAACTTTACAGGAGTCACGTCCATTAAGATCATTTTCTAATGTAACCCACTTTTTTTTGTTTTTAATAATAATAATAATAATAATAATAATTTTATTTCTATAGCGCCAACATATTTCGCAGCACTTTACATTATAGAGGGGACTTGTACCGACAATAGACATTACAACATAGCAATAAACACAGATCAAAGTAGATACCAAGAGGAGTGAGGGCCCTGCTCGCAATCTTACAATCTATGATGAAACAGCTCTAAAATACATGTACCAATTGCTGCTTGACTATACATATATAATCAAAAAATGATCCGAAAAATATTTTAGTGCCTATACAATAATCAATAACCAGAAAAAAGAACTGCTAAACAATAAAACTTTGAAAGCAGAAAACTAGCACAATTTATGGAAATTTAATGATTAATTTTATTATATCAAAATTCAACAAATAAATAAATGATGTAAAAAGTCTGGTTACAAAACAGTTGTGGGACATAATAAAGGCTACAAGCTCCCTTACAATTCATACAAGGGGTGCAATTGAAAATATACAAAGCAGCAGTCAATTATCACTGCCTTAGGGCTGAGTGAGGTAAAGCTAAACTCACTTGTCAGGAGCCTTGTGCCGAGTCCCTCACCCCGACGCGCGTTTCGTCCTCTTCTTCAGGGACGCCCCCTGAAGAAGAGGACGAAACGCGCATCGGGGTGAGGGACTCGGCACAAGGCTCCTGACAAGTGAGTGCTAATAATGGGCAGTTTGAAGGTTTGAACTCCACATACCTATTTGAGTTTGGCACCGCTAATTAAGTTGCTATGATTAGTATCAGGCATGTGCAAATATAATTGCGGTGAGCCTTCTTAGTTATGGTTTGGTAATTGTTTAGCTTTACCTCACTCAGCCCTAAGGCAGTGATAATTGACTGCTGGTTTGTATATTTTCAATTGCACCCTTGTATGAATTGTAAGGGAGCTTGTAGCCTTTATTATGTCCCACAACTGTTTTGTAACCAGACTTTTTACATCATTTATTTATTTGTTGAATTTTGATATAATAAAATTAATCATTAAATTTCCATAAATTGTGCTAGTTTTCTGCTTTCAAAGTTTTATTGTTTAGCAGTTCTTTTTTCTGGTTATTGACTATACATAGCAAAATCTGGCAGACCTATTCCCCCTTCTTGCTTCGATTTACTTTACAAAAGGTATGAAATACGTGCTCGTTTTGTGACAAATTGAACAAGTAATCGCTTTTTTAAGACGTGAGAAAAAGGAGGCAGGTAAATACAAGGGGATTGTTTGGAAATAATATAGGAGACGGGGTAATAGATCGATTTTAATAGCGCTCACTCTTCCAAACCAAGATAAAAGTAGTTTATGCCATTTTTCAAAGTCGAACTCAGCTTTATGTAAAGCTGTCTTAAAGTTTGCTTCACAAAAATTAGATACTTTGGCGGTGATTTTTATTCCTAGATAGATAAGAGAATTTGAACACCACTTAAAGGGAAATGAAGCTGCCAAACTCTCTCCACCTCACTTGGTTGGATTGAGATATTGAGAATCTCTGATTTGTGGATATTAAATTTGAAATTGCTCAGATGACCAAATCTATGTAATTCTGAGATAATATTTGGGAGACTTATAGTTGGGGAAGTGACATACAATAGGACATCATCTGCAAAAAGTGCCACTTTGTGCTCTTCTGATTGGGCTTTTATGCCTCTAATGGAGGGATTATTCCGTATCGCGGTTTCTAGATGTTCCATAGTGAGTATATAAAGCAAGGGTGAAAGAGGACAGCCTTGCTTTGTGCCGTTTCTAATTAAAAAAGTGTTTGAAAGTGCACCATTCATTTTAACTTGAGCACTGGGAGATGAGTACAGGGCACAAATTCTACGGAGCATACTTTCTTTTAAGCCAATTCCTTCTAACGTTTGAAATATAAAATCCCAGTGCACCCTGTCGAAAGCCTTTTCTGCATCAATCGACAGAATGCACATGGGTTCCTCTTTCTTGACCGCCCCATCAATCAAAGAAATAGTTCGGATGGTGGTATTTCATTTTTTTAAATGTTTGGAGCAATATATGGGGAACATTATACACTGGATAATTATATATGGGGCCCATCACACACTTGAGCATCATAGATAGGGCCCATTAGAAACTGTAGCATTATATATGGGGCCCATCATACACTGTAGCATTATAAATGTGCCCCATCATACACTGGAGCATCATCCATGGGGCCCATCATATACTGGAGCGTCATATGGGGCCCATCATACACTGTAGCATTATAAATGTGGCCCATTATACACTGGAGCATCATCCATGGGGCCCATCATATACTGGAGCATCATATGGGCCCATCATACACTGTAGCATTATAAATGGGGCCCATCATCAGCCATGGGGTCCATCATATACATGTACTGGAGCATCATATGGGGCCCATTATATATGGAGCATTATATGCAGGGGCGCCGCTATAATGAGGCGACTTGAGCCTCTGTCTCAGGCGGCGGCAGCTAGGGAGTGGCAAAGCAGGGGCGCACAGTGAATGAAAAGGCCCGTGGGCCCGCCGACATTGAACTGACAGTTCAGTGCCGGCGGGCCCTTTAATCGCAGGCGGAACGTGGTGGCTGAGCACAGGCGACGTGATCGTCATCACGCCGCCTGTGCGCCATGATGACGTCACGCCGCCTGTGACAGGAGAAGACGGAGTCCAGAGTGCTTCTTCAGAGCTGCGGGGGAGAGAGGTGAGTACTGGATTTTTTTTTTTAATGCCGGGCCCGGCCTATGGGGGATTATGCTGGCTATGGGGGGATTATGCTGGCTATTGGGGGATTATGCTGGCTATTGGGGGATTATGCTGGCTATGGGGGAATTATGCTGGCTATTGGGGGATTATGCTGGCTATGGGGGGATTATGCTGGCTATTGGGGGATTATGCTGGCTATGGGGGGATTATGCTGGCTATTGGGGGATTATGCTGGCTATGGGGGGATTATGCTGGCTATGGGGGGATTATGCTGGCTATGGGGGGATTATGCTGGCTATTGGGGGATTATGCTGGCTATTAGGGGATTATGATGGCTATTGGGGGATTATGCTGGCTATGGGGGGATTATGCTGGCTATGGGGGATTATGCTGGCTATTGGGGGATTATGCTGGCTATGGGGGGATTATGCTGGCTATTGGGGGATTATGCTGACTATTGGGGGATTATGCTGGCTATGGGGGGATTATGCTGGCTATGGGGGGATTATGCTGGCTATGGGGGTATTATGCTGACTATGGGGGATTATGCTGGCTATGGGGGATTATGCTGGCTATGGGGTATTATGCTGGCTATGGGGGATTATGCCACCTATTGGGGGATTATGCTGCGTATTGAGGACCTATGCTGCATATTGGGGACCTATGCTGCGTATTGGTGACCTATGCTGCCTATTGAGGACCTATGCTGCGTATTGGGGACCTATGCTGCGTATTGGGGACCTATGCTGCGTATTGGGGACCTATGCTGCGTATTGGGGACCTATGCTGCCTATTGGGGACCTATGCTGCGTATTGGGGACCTATGCTGCGTATTGGGGACCTATGCTGCGTATTGGGGACCTATGCTGCGTATTGGGGACCTCTGCTGCCTATTGGGGACCTATGCTGTCTATTGAGGACATATGCTGTCTATTGAGGACATATGCTGTCTGTTGAGGACATATGCTGTCTATTGGGGACCTATGCTGTCTATTGAGGACATATGCTGTCTATTGAGGACATATGCTGTCTATTGAGGACATATGCTGTCTATTGGGGACCAATGCTGCCTATTGGGAACCAATGCTGCCTATTGGGGACATTTACCTGCCTATTAGGGACTCTCGCACCACACCAGTCTGAGCCTGAGCGCCAATATGTGCACTGATGAGGATGAAATGATATGGATTGGCAAGGCTGCAGTGATGGCAGTGCAGGCTGTATGTCTCTGTGTGGGCAGTTTTATTGCTGGTATGTTGTTTTTGTAGCGCTGTATATATATTGGTATTTTACTAATAGCAATTTGGAATCCCTAGGAAATAATGATATCAAGAAAGAGAAAAATTGCTTCACTTGTGACAAATATGGAACCGAACATTGACCATCTCATTAGCCAAAAGCAGGCCCATAGTTTCCATTGAAATACCGGTAAGTTTGTTGATTTTTAACTTTACTTGTTCTTTATTTTAAGTATTGTATTTGTTCCTGTTTCTTTTTTTTTTTTACTTCAAAATAAGAGTGTAGTATATGGTGTATACAGGGTCATGCACATCGTGTGCGGTATATAGAGTGTAGTATATGGTGTATACAGGGTCATACACATCGTGTGCGGTATATAGAGTGTAGTATATGGTGTATACAGGGTCATACACATCGTGTGCGGTATATAGAGTGTATATACACTGCTGTATTATATTTTTCATATACAGGTTATAATGCCTCTTATTCTTTGTATAGAGGTGAGTGTGCCATGTATAATATATGGTATATACAGCGTAGTGTCACATACACTGCTGTATTATACAATATACAACAGTTCTAATGCTCCATACCTAATATGCAGGATAATGTACAGTGTATATGATGTAACCTGTATAAGATGTGACATTGGCTTGCCCCCCCCTAGTTTTGATCCTGGGTACGCCCATGCTCCTGCTGCTGGCTGCTGCGCACGGTGCTGCTTCCTTGATATCCTTGTGACTCCCTCCCCTCATGTCCAGAGTTAGGAGAAGCCAGGTCGGTGACTAGTTATTAATGCAACTACTTAAGTTACTATATGGGACTTGAAAACATGATCTCCCGACAAGGGAAATACACAGGCCTGTGTAGCGCTGCGGTGATTCCGGATGTGTTCAATGAGCACATCCGGATTCACCGCGCGTTCAGAAGGGGGCGGAGCTTTGTACTGATTTTACAATGGAGGGGGGGCGCCGTTTTGCAGTTCGCCTCAGGCAGCAGAGAGGCTAGGTTCAACCCTGATTATATGGGACCATCATACAATGGAGCATCATCCATGGGGCGCATCATATACTAGAGCATCAAATGGGGTTCATTATTTATGGGGCATCAGAGGGTATGGAGCATCATATGGAGCACATATGGGGCCTATTCTGTATGGAGCATTATATGGAGCCCATTCTGTATGGAGCAATATATGGGGCCCATCATACACTGTATGGAGCTTTCTATGCGACTCATTATACTGTATGGAGCAATATGTGGGGCTCATTCTACTCTATGGGGACCCTCCTATACTGTATGGCACATTATATGGGAACCATCATATACTGTAGCATTATGTGGAGCTCATCATATACTGTATGGAACATTATATGGGACCATTTATGTATGAAGCAATATATGGGGCTCATTCTGTATGGCGCACTATATGGTGGCCATAATACTGTATGGAGGAATATACTGTCCGGTTTTTGAGTTACTGTAGAATTTAAAATAGATATCAGTCAGGTAATGTAAGAAGTGAAGTATTTGTCATTGTAATATACCTATATTTCTGTGCCGTATCGGAGCATCATAAATTGTGGTATGTGTTAAAGGGGCCCACTGAGACTCTTTTGCCCAGTGCACACGAAAACCTGGAGCCAGCCCTACCCCCCCACAACTTTAGCCAAATAACCCCCAGTTTTCAATGCGTAACTATTATTATAAAGTACATTAAGGTTGCCAAGCTTAAATAATAAGAATTGATGTTGTTGGCATTGAAATGGGCACTGTAGGTGTGTTTATTGTCCTCCACTCCCTGACGACTTTGCTTCCCTATTGACTTGCATTGGGTTTCGTGTTTCAGTCGGACCTCCGACTTTTCCCGATATTCGGCCGATTTCATGAAACCCGACTCGACCCTAAAAAAGGCAAGGTCGCTCATCTCTAGAAGTGAGTTATATGTATGTGTATATATATATATTATATATATATATACAGTACAGACCAAAAGTTTGGACACACCTTCTCATTCAAAGATTTTTCTGTATTTTCATGACTATGAAAATTGTAGAATCACACTGAAGGCATCAAAACTATGAATTAACACATGTGGAATTATACATTACACTTTACAAAAAAGTGTTTAACAACTGAAAATATGTCTTATATTCTAGGTTCTTCAAAGTAGCCACCTTTTGCTTTGATTACTGCTTTGCACGCAGAAAAGGTGAACGGATGGACTCTACATGCCTGGTTCCCACCGTGAAGCATGGAGGAGGTGGTGTGATGGTGTGGGGGTGCTTTGCTGGTGACACTGTTGGGGATTTATTCAAAATTGAAGTGGAGAGTGGTCCAGCTCACCCCAAACCATCTCGATTGGGATCAGGTCTGGTGACTGTGGAGGCCAGGTCATCTGGCGTAGCACTCCATCACTCTCCTTCTTGGTCAAATAGCCCTTACACAGCCTGGAGGTGTGTTTGGGGTCATTGTCCTGTTGAAAAATAATTGATGGACCAACTAAACGCAAACCGGATGGAATAGAATGCCACTGCAAGATGCTGTGGTAGCCGTGCTGGTTCAGTATGCCTTCAATTTTGAATAAATCCCCAACAGTGTTACCAGCAAAGCACCCCCACACCATCACACCTCCTCCTCCATGCTTCACGGTGGGAACCAAGCATGTAAAGTCCATCCGTTCACCTTTTCTGCGTACAAAGCAGTAATCAAAGCAAAAGGTGGCTACTTTGAAGAACCTACAGTCATGGCCAAAAGTTTTGAGAATGACACAATTATTAATTTTTACAAAGTCTACTGCTTCACTTTTTCTAATGGCAATTTGCATATACTCCAGAATGTTATAAAGAGTGATCAGCTTAACAGCAATTACTTGCAAAGTCAATATTTGGCTAGAAAATGAACTTTATCCCCCAAAACACATTTCAACATCATTGCAGCCCTGCCTTAAAAGGACCAGCTAACCTCTTTTCAGTGATTGCTCCATTAACACAGGTGTGGGTGTTGATGAGGACATGGCTGGAGATCAATCTGTCATGATTAAGTAAGAATGACACCACTGGACACTTTAAAAGGAGGCTGGTGCTTGGCATCATTGTTTCTCTTCTGTTAACCATGGTTATCTCTAAAGAAACACATGCAGTCATCATTGCAATGCACAAAAATGGCCTAACAGGGAAGAGTATCGCAGCTAGAAAGATTGCACCTCAGTCAACAATCTATCGCATCATCAAGAACTTCAAGGAGAGAGGTTCCATTGTTGCCAAAAAGACTCCAGGGCGCCCAAGAAAGACCAGCAAGCGCCAGGACCGTCTCTTAAAAGTGTTTCAGCTGCGGGATTGGGCTACCAGCAGTGCAGAGCTTGCTCAGGAATGGCAGCAGGCAGGTGTGAGTGCATCTGAACGCACTGTGAGGCGGAGACTCTTGGAACAAGGCCTGGTCTCAAGGAGGGCAGCAAAGAAGCCACTTCTCTCCAGAAAAAACATCATGGACAGACTGATATTCTGCAAAAAGTACAGGCAGTGGACTGCTGAGGACTGGGGTAAAGTTATTTTCTCTGATGAATCCCCTTTTCGATTGTTTGGGACATTAGGAAAACGCCTCATTCGGAGAAGACAAGGTGAGCGCTACCACCAGTCTTGTCTCATGCCAACTGTTAAGCATCCTGAAACCATTCATGTGTGGGGTTGCTTCTCAGCCAAGGGAATCGCTCTCTCACAGTCTTGCCTAAAAACACAGCCATGAATAAAGAATGGAACCAGAATGTCCTCCAAGAGCAACTTCTCCCAACCCTCCAAGAGAAGTTTGGCGATCAACAATGCCTTTTCCAGCATGATGGAGCACCTTGCCATAAAGCAAAGGTGATAACTAAATGGCTCAGGGAACAAAACATAGAGATTTTGGGTCTTAATCCCATTGATAACTTGTGGTCAATCATCAAGAGACGGGTGGACAAACAAAAACCTAAAAATTCTGACAAAATGAAAGCATTGATTGTGCAAGAATGGACTGCTATCAGTCAGAATTTGGTCCAGAAGTTGATTGAGAGCATGCCAGGGAGAATTGCAGAGGTCCTGAAGAAGAAGGGTCAACACTGCAAATATTGACTTGCTGCATTAACTCATTCTAACTGTCAATATAAGCTTTTGTTACTCATATGTTTGCAATTATATTTCTGTCTGTGATAAAAACGTCTGTCAAAACACACATAAAAACCAGAGGGCAGCAGATCATGTGAAAATATAATATTTGTGTCATTCTCAAAACTTTTGGCCATGACTGTAGAATATAAGACATATTTTCAGTTGTTTCACACTTTTTTGTAAAGTGTAATGTATAATTCCACATGTGTAAATTCATAGTTATGATGCCTTCAGTGTGATTCTACAATTTTCATAGCCATGAAAATACAGAAAAATCATTGAATGAGAAGGTGTGTCCAAACTTTTGGTCTGTACTGTATATACATATACATAAATATATACAGGGCTGCCACTATGAATTTTGGGGCCCCATACTGGCAAAATTTTGTGGGCCCCCTTGAGGCTCTGCCCAGGCTCCACCCCAGCCTCGCCTCCACCTCTCGATCTGTCCACAGTCCCACCGCTCCCTCGTGGATAAACTCCACTTCTTACTAATCACACATTAACAGTTCCCATCATAAGATCACACATATAACCAGCATCCTTTGTTTTGGCCAAAAGATTTTTTAAGCCGCCACAACAACACGGTAGACTCTTTTGGCCGGGCCCTACTCTAACCTATTAAACATTTGTTAAAATTAGAGTTTAGCGATACTTTCCGATATCCAAAAGTATCGGTATCGGAATGGTATCGCCGATATCCAAAAAATATTGGCGATACCCGATACCGATACCGGAAATCCAATGTAAGTCTATGGGACAGAAATATCGTAACTAAAAAAACCTCTTTCTTTCCTTGTAAACACTAAATATACACACATAGAATACATATATATATATATATATATATATATATATATATATATTACACATGTCATTGTGACATATATATACATATATTAATAGTTTATACACTTCTACATAGTAAAGCCGGCTTTTGTGAAAAGACAGAAGCACCCGACATGAAATGACACTTGGTTTACATAGAGTTAACCATGTCTTTTCATGTAGTTTGATATCTGATTTGCACAAACAATTGCATGAGTGGCTGTGTGCAAAATTTCACACCTGTAGGGGTTAATTAAAGGTGTAAATTCGTTGTAAAAAAAACAGACTTTTTTGCTACGAATTTACACCTTTAATTAACCCCTACAGGTGTGAAATGTTGCACACAGCCACTCATGTAATTGTCAGTGAAAACAATAGATCAAACAACTTGAAATGACATGGTTAACTCTATGTAAACCATGTGTCATTTCATGTCGGGTTCTGCATTTTCACAAAAGCCGGCAATTGAATTAGCGGCTATTATACTATGTAGAAGTGTATGAACTATAAATATAAATATATATATATATATGTGTCACAAATTCAATGACATGTATATATATATATGAGGTGTAAAATTGTTGAAAAAAAATGCGTGGGCTCCCGCCCTATATTCTCAACCAGACAGACAAAGCCAGCGAGTGGGGGCAGATAATAATAGCCCAGAGAGGGACCATTATTTTTGCCCCCCCCCTGGCTACTAACATCTGCCCCCAGACACCCCAGAAAAGACAAATCTATAATTAGATTCGCCCTTTCTGGCACTTTGCCCGTCTATTCCCATTGCCCTGTAGCGGTGGCGAATGGGTTAATAAGGGGTTAATGTCACCTTGCTATTGAAAGGTGACCTTAAGCCAGGTTAATAATTGAGAGCTGTCAATTAGACAACTATCAATTATTAATCCTATTGCATGAAATAAAAATAAAACACACACACTTTAATTAAAAATCATTTTAATGAAATAAAGACACATGTTTTTGACCATCTTTTATTTTACTGCAAAAACCATTTCCTGTAATAAAAATAAAATAAAAAAGCAAAATTATTCTTACCTATCCCATGCACAGTCAGGTCCCACGGTGTAATCCTTCAGAAAGGGTTAATGTTTACTGCAGGGACCGCAGCTAATGCTGCAGCCTCACAGTAAACCCCCAAATGAATGAGTTCCTCTCCTGGCTGACAGGAGAGGAAGTGGAAAGCTTAATTGATTGCTTTCCACTTTCACTTCAGGTCAGCCAGGGACACAATCAGTGACGTCAGAGGGAATTGATTAACAAAAATAGGGGTTCCCTTCGAAAAAAAAATGGCGTGGGGTCCCCCCTATTTTTGTTAACCAGCCTGATGAAGCAGACTGCTGAGCAGTGGCGTACCGTGAATGAAGCAGACCATGCAGCTGCTATGGGGCCCGGACAGGTGAGGGGGCCCACGACGGTCGGGTAGCTGTGCTGACACAGTACTACCAGGGGGTCGGCAGGGGAGGGGGAGCGCAGCTCTTCTATATACTCACCCTTCCGCCGGCGCGGTCTCTGCAGCCCCTGCTCTTTTCCCACGGTCTCCGACGCCTGTGTTCAGCGGTCAGGTGGTACCGCTCATTACAGTCATGAATATGCACATATTCATGACTTTAATGAGCTGTCCCGCGTGACCGCTGAACACTGGCGGCGGAGACCGCGGGAGAAGAGCAGGGGCTGCAGAGACCGCGGCGGCGGAAGGGTGAGTATAAGGGATATTTACCTGTCCCGTTCCACCGTTGCTCGCGTCTTCTTGCTGAAATGTTCAGGTTAGAGGGCGCGATGACGTCGTTAGTGCGCGCCGCGCCCTCTGCCTGATCATTCACTGCTGGAGGACCCCGAAGACAGCGGCACTCAGCAGTGGAGAGAGGACAGGTAAATATCTCAGGTGCCGGGGCCCTGAGCGAGCGGTGACATCGGCACCTGGTGTCACCCCCTGCTCAGGACACCGGCACCTGGCCCCCAGCGACGAGAGGTGAGTATGTCTTTTTTTTTTTTTGGTTGCAGCAGCTGCGGCAGCATAAGGGCCTATACTATGGAGCATCTATGGGGGCACAATCTATGGGGGCACAATCTATGGGGGCATGATCTATGGAGCATCTATGGGGGCACAATCTATGGGGGCATAATACATTTTTTTGTTTAATGTGTCCCCTCACTGTGCTGGCACTTTACATTTACAATGGCTCTGGGGTTTTTTTTTTGGGGGGGGCCCATTCAGACTTTTGCTATGGGGCCCCATGATTTCTATGTACGCCCCTGCTGCTGCTGAGGCATGGTATTTAAGGCTGTTAAGGAGCCAATATCCATGGACCTTGCCAGCAGCGTCAGACTGGAGTACCTTGGGCCCACCAGAGAAAAATTATTCTTGGGGCCCACCATCATACTTCCCAACCTTTGAAGAAGGGAAAGAGGGACAAAGGCTGTGGCACGCTGTGCCTGCTGCAGCAAATTTTAGGCCATGCCACGTTGCACCACAGACTGTCCAGGAGTTGGTGGATGCTTTAGTCCAGGTGTGGGAGGAGATCCCTCAGGAGACCATCCGTCGCGCTCATCAAGAGCATGCCCAGAAGTTGTAGGGAGGTCATACAGCATACCTCCCAAGTTTTGAAGACAGGAAAGAGGGTCTAAGGCTGCGGCGCGCTATGTGCGCCGCTGCAAATTTTAGGCCACGCCCCGACCACACCCATTTCACAGCTAATCACACCCATATCCTCGCCCCAAGCGTACCCATTTAGCACTGCTGATCACACTGACTGGTAATGAGGGCACAGTGGCTGGTACTGAGGAAAAGAAAGAAAGAGCAGCGAGAGAGAAAGAACAAACAGAGAAAGAAAGAGAGGAAAGAAAGAAAAGAGAGAGAGAAAGAAAGAACAGAGAGAAAAAAGAAAGAGAGCGAGAAAGAAAGAACAGAGAGCGAGAAAGACTAGAGAGAGAAAGAAAGACTAGAGAGAGAGCCAGAGGCGTAGCTAGGGTTTTGGTTTAGTGGGGGCGAAACTTCTGAGTGGGCCCCTAATCAGAGAACCTCAGCAAATGACCGCGCTGTTGCCAAAAATAATCTATATATAAAAAGACCAATATTGATATTACCGTCATATGGTCTGTGGTAAATAATACCCGTCCTACAGAACATATAATAGATTACAGCACAGGTAAAGATAATGACTTACCACTGATGTTCTTTCTAATGGAATTGTTCACTTTTCATGTCTTTTCCATCTGGCCCAGACCGACATGACGACTTCTCCAGCCAGGACTCGACTGCAGAGATTACAACAAAGACACATTTCACTTCTCATATTTTTAGCACTGTCACGGTCACCAATTGGACTATTCTCAACCTGCACAAACTCCTCATCCTGCTGATACCCCAATACTGAGCCGCTGCTGCCATATGTGTCCCTATTTCTGCACCTGATACCCCAATACTGAGCCGCTGCTGCCGTATGTGTCCCTATTACTGCACCTGATACCCCAATACTGAGCTGCTGCTGCCGTATGTGTCCCTATTACTGCACCTGCTGTGTGGTTCTGTGTGACCTCTAAATTTTAAAGCACCCCTCTAGAATATAGTAATGCCGGGTGCAAGTGCCCTAGAAAACAGTGCCCACATTTTGTCCCCTAGACTGTAATAATGCCCTGTGTGCCCCTTTGACAGTCACAGTAACCCGAGTTCCCCTATAACAATAAGTGTCCACTTTACATTTAATAATGTCCCAAGTCTCCCCCTGTACATCTCCCCTATACACAGAATAATGCCCCCTCACTGGATATATACTGACCCCTTAAAGTCCCCAAACTATTTAATGGGTCCAACACTGTATGATGGCCCCTAGATATCATCCATACAGCATAATACACCAGATAGTCCTCAATATAATATATTGCACCCCCATAGGCAGCCTCTATATTATAATAAACCCC
Organism: Oophaga sylvatica; assembly: GCA_033576555.1. Classification (NCBI taxonomy): domain Eukaryota; kingdom Metazoa; phylum Chordata; class Amphibia; order Anura; family Dendrobatidae; genus Oophaga; species Oophaga sylvatica. The sequence goes on along the minus strand of JARQOD010000005.1, from coordinate 204,891,794 downwards.
CATAGGCAGAGTCTATAATATAATGCACCACCATAGGCAGCCGCTATATTATAATGCACCCCCATAGGCAGCCTCTGTAGTATAATTCATCCCTATAGGGAGTCTCTGTAGTATGATGCACCCCAATATGGAGCCTCTGTAGTATAATGCAGCCCCCATATACAGCCTCTGTAGTATAATGCACCCCCATATACAGCCTCTGTAGTATAATGCACCCCCATTAAATAAAAAAAAAAAACAATACTCACCTCCCGGCTCCTGTGCTGCTCACTGTTCTCCCTCTCAGCGTCTGACAGCGGGCGCCGGCAGGTGATGTCATCGCGCCCGCTGTCAGACACTGAGAGGGGAATTATGGGAGAGAAGGAGCACTCGCTCCTTCTCTCTCTATGCGGTCAGCTGTATCGGCTGGATGCCGATACAGCTGACCCTCTGATGACGGGTGGGGGGCCCACTGCTGGCACCGGGCCCCCCCACCGCCTGTTCAGGCCCCATAGCTTCCGGGCGGCAGAGCAGGGAGAGTGATTCTCCCTGCTCTGCCGCAGAATGTAACTGTATCGGCGTGCTGTGCGACCTATCCTTTCAAATCAGGGCCCACCACGCAGGAGCTGGGGCCCACCGGAGGTTTCTCCGGTGTCCCGGTGGCTCAGTCCGACCCTGCTTGCCAGCCTGATAATACCAGGCCACAGCAGTCTGCTTATCTTTGCTGGTTAACAAAAATAGGGGATCCCGTCGAAAAAAATTGGCATGGGGTCCCCCCTATTTTTGTTAACCAGCCAGATGAAGCAGACTGCTGAGGCCTGTTTTTTCAGGCTGTTAAGGAGCCAAGATCCATGGACCTTGCCAGCCTGATAATACCAGGCCACAGCAGTCTGCATATCTTGGCTGGTTAACAAAAATAGGGGATCCCCTCGAAAAAAATTGGCGTGTGGTCCCCCCTATTTTTGTTAACCAGCCAGATGAAGCAGACTGCTGAGGCCTGGTTTTTCAGGCTGTTAAGGAGCCAAGATCCATGGACCTTGCCAGCCTGATAATACCAGGCCACAGCAGTCTGCATATCTTGGCTGGTTAACAAAAATAGGGGATCCCCTCGAAAAAAAATTGGCGTGGGGTCCCCCCTATTTTTGTTAACCAGCCAGATGAAGCAGACTGCTGAGGCCTGGTTTTTCAGGCTGGTAAGGATCCAATATCCATGGACCTTGCCAGCCTGATAATACCAGGCCACAGCAGTCTGTTTAGCTTGGCTGGTTAACAAAAATAGGGGATCCCCTCGAAAAAAAAAAACGGCGTAGGGGTCCCCCTATTTTTGTTAACCAGCCAAGTAAAATGCAGACTGCTGTGGCCTGGTATTAAAAGACTGTCAAGGCCCATGGATTTTGGCCCTCAACAGCCTGATAATACCAGGCTACAGCAGCCCCACATTTGGCGCATCAAAAGATGTGCCAATTGTGGCACTTTACCCGGCTCTTCCCACTTGCCCTGTAGCGGTGGCAAGCGGGGTAATAAGGGGTTAATGTCACCGTTGATTGCACGGTGCCAATAAGCCCGGTTAATAATGGAGAGGCGTCAATAAGACACCGATCCATTATTAATCCCAAAGTTTTTAAATGTTTAAAAAAAAGACACAGCCAGAAAAAAGTATTTTAATGAAATAAAAGAGACAACACAGTTTTCATTTATTTTATTACTCTCTCATTCCTGCGACGCCATCGATCTCCTGTAAAAAAAGAAAAAAAACAAACCAACAGTATACCACCTGTCCGACGCAGTCCATAGTAACGAGTGTCCCACGACGATCCAGCTCTGCTACATCGGAATGCCAGGCAGGGCCTGACATCCCGGCGCAGCACAGCTGATTACCTGCTTCTCCGGCGGTGACGTCATCGGACTGCTTTACGGCCGCGATTACCCAGCAGTCACTGCAGTTATCGCGAGAAACTGCTTGTGACCGCCAGGGAGAAGAGGATGGCGGCCATCAAGCAGTCCAGGATGTGACCGCCGGAGATCTTCTGCCGGGTAAGTGCCGCTGACTCCTGACAGACCCGACCGACGGACACTGACAGTGACAGTGACATTCCGATTCCGATATCCGATATGACGAAAATATCGGTACTCGGAATCGGAATTCCGATACAGCTAATATCGGCCGATACCCGATATTTGCAGTATCGGAATGCTCAACCCTAGTTAAAATATGCAATACAATTTAGGTATATTTTTAAATTTTTAAAATGACCAATAATATCACACACAAGGGACAAATACCACCGTACCATGACCAGACACCATATTACCACCACATAGTGACCTATAATACCACATACAAAGAACAAATACAGCCACACCATGCTCAGACTACATATTAAAACCACTGTGACCGAATAATATCAGATACAAGGGACAAATACTGTCACACCATGACCAGACCAAATATTACCACCACATGGTGATCAATAATACCACATACAAGGAACAAATACCACCATACCATGGCCGGACAACATATTACCACCAATTTGTGACTGAATAGTACAATGCTGATCAGTAATAAAAAAAAACAATACTAATATCACCATAAGGGTACATACTCACTGGCGCCGAAAACGGATGATATTCAGGCGAAAAAAAATCGGATTCAAATCTGACCAATGTTATTCAATAGGTGAGTTCTCATTTGCGATTTTTTTTCTCATCAGAAATTGGTGTGAGAAAAAAATCGCAGCAAGCTGCGATTTGCTGCGATTTTGGGATGATAATCGCCAATGCAAGTCAATGGGTGCGATTAAAAAAACGCACAGCACTCGCACCATGCAAGTGCTGTCCGATTTATACGCACCAGTCTCCTTTGAAAAGCCGGCAATTCATCCCCGGCTACTGTAAAATCACACTGACAGCTCACAAAACACTACATACATACACATAGAATACACACATATTATATATATATATATATTATATATATACATGTCATTGTAACACATACATATATATATATTTATAGTTCATACACTTCTACATAGTATAATAGCCGCTAATTCAATTACCGGCTTTTGTGAAATCACAGAAGCCGACATGAAATGATACATTGTTTACACACAGTTTAACCATGTCATTTCATGTATTTTGATATATGGTTTTAACTTACAATTACATAAGTGTATGTGTTGCAAAATTTCAGACATGTAGGGGTTAATTAAAGGTGTAAATTCGTTGAAAAAAAATGCGTGGGCTCCCGCTGTATTTTCTCCACCAGGCAGACAAAGCAAGCGAGTGGGGGCAGATAATAGCCTAGGGAGGGTACATTTTTTTTGTGCCCCCCCCTGGCTACTAACATCTGCCCCCAAACACCCCAGAAAGGGCAAATCTCTAATTAGATAAAATAAAAATGACAACCTGCGCCTCCAGAGTGATCCAGTCAGGACTAAACCCTTGCACTAAAGATGTGTAATGGGTACATATAACTACGACAACTCAATGAAGTGAAAGCATGCTTACATGTGATGACAGTATGCTTGCTGGCAGAGGTGCAGGGAAGTGAATCCGAAGAGGAGGGAAGTCCCAGCTTCGTGCAAATGTTCCCCGATCTGCACACACAGATGAAAGACACAGTCCGTGTTCAAAGCAGGGAGCGTCCTCCCTGCAGTTGGAGAAAACTTGCTGTGTGAAGTCGTTCAGAGTCCGGGTGCTGGGCGGCGTTCTCGGGCCCACGAGACGCCGCTGTTCTGAAGCAAACAGGACGGGGGATGGGACAAAAAATGGTGACGTCACCTGGGTAATGGAGGCAGGAAGGGTCAAGAAATATCCGACGCATTTCAAAGGTACACGGACCTTCTTCATCAGGGATAGAGACCCGAAGACTTGCCTGCCTTATATAGATGTAAGAGCTCCCTTACCCCTCCTTCTAATTCAAGATAAGAAAAAGTGCTAAGTGAAAGGACATGTGGTTTATTCAAGGCTAAAGATGCTGAGGCGTTAACCCTATAGAGTCTGAACAATACTTGCTTTGCAAGTCCTGTAAGTTACTCTAAAATATAAAACTATTATTTTTATTATTAATTCATTAAAATGGATGTCTTTACTTATAAATATAAATATGACCACTGTCACATAGTTTTGCTGCAGTATGCCACGTAATAGATGTGTGAAATAGAATAAAATAAAATAAAATGAAATGCAATATTACATATGTATTTTAATAAAAACTGCAGCTGGAATAAGTATACTGGTACCTGTCTATATACACACGTTAATACCTGTGTATGTAACCATATACTCATTGTTATACATTTGGGATACACTAATAAAAATGAAAGTAAGAATAGAAATCAAAATAAGAATCAAAATCAAAATAAAAATAAAAAATGGATTTGTCATGGACCTTAAGCATTGGGTGACTTCAGGAATTGGTTCAAGGAAACGCATACAATTCAATTTCCTGGTTTAACCCCGTAGGGGCCAAACTATCCAGGGTAAAAATCCAGTTAGATTCCATTCTGGACATTTTTTTAATAAAATCCCCCCCTCTCTTATTTTGTTGAATCACCTGTATACCACAAAAATGAATCCCCCGTACTGATTTATTGTGGAATTCCAGAAAATGCTTAGAGAGTGGGTGGCCCAAAAAACCTTTTTTAATGTTGTTGAAATGTTCCCTTATCCGGTCTAAGAGCCTGCGTTTGGTACGTCCCACATATAATTTGCTGCAAGGGCACTGAATAACATAAATAACCCCTTTGGTAGAGCACGTAATGTAATCCTTAATTGGAAAAAGGTGTTTCTTATGTGTATCTTGGAAGGTGGTTTGTTTTATTTTTTGGAAATTGGTTCTAGTGCAACAAAGACATGTACCACATGGTACAAAACCCCTAGAGGGGACAGACACTGGTGCAGATGTATTGCTATTAACCGTGGGAGCTATCAGGTTTCCCAAAGTTTCGACTTTCCTAAAAATAAATTTCGGATGAGGTGCTATAAACTCGCCAATTTTTCTATCCCCCTGAAGGATGAACCAATGTTTTGAGATAATATTTTTAAATTGTCTATAGTTGTGGTGGAATTGCGTAACAATTGGCAAATTCCAAATTTGTTCCTTGATAGTAGGAGGATTGGTTAATGTAGGTTGAACCCTATGGACCAGACTGTCTCTAGATATTCTTTCGATCGCTTTTCTGTTTTTTTGTAGTAGTGGCATAGGGTAACCCTTATCTACAAATTGCTGTATCAAATACTCAGTTTCCTTATGATAGTCCTGAATATTAGAACAGTTACGTCTCACCCGCGTAAATTGCCCTTTTGGAATATTAGTTAGCCAAACGGGAAGATGGCAGCTATTAATATCAATATAGCTGTTTGCATCAACCTCTTTATAATGGCACCTGGTATGGATAGTACCATCTTCAATGTAAATTTCTAAATCTAAGAAGTTGACGCTACTAGTATTGACCGTTGACGTAAATTCAAGACCAAATGAGTTTATATTAAGATTAGAGATGAAGGTATTGAGGTCTTCCCGCGGCCCCTCCCAAATGAATAGGACATCATCTATGAATTTACGCCATAACACCAGACCAGGATGAAGTTGTCCAGACCGGAAGATGTGTGACTCCTCCCACTTGGCTACGTACAAGTTTGCATAGCTAGGGGCAAACCGTGTGCCCATAGCAGTGCCCCAAGTTTGCAAGTAGAACTGCCCCTCATATGTAAAGTAATTATGTTGAAGAATAAATCGTATACAATCAACAATGAATAGAACTTGTGCCTCCTTGTGAATACCCAGTTTATTAGAAAGTATTCAGATGCTTCACACCCCTTCTGATGGTCAATGATAGTATAAAGTGATTTAATATCAAGGGTACCAAATATAAAGTCCTTTTTCCATATGATTTCTTCCAGTATTTGTAGAGTGTGACTGGTGTCTTTGAGATAAGCTGGCACCAAGACTAAACACTTTTGGAGGTAAGTATCCACATACTTTGAGAGGTTTGAGGTGAGGCAATTGATGCCTGAAATTATTGGCCTCCCTGGTGGACATTCTTGGTTTTTGTGCAATTTGGGAATATGATAGAACGCTGCTATACTTGGAGTTCTATTTATAACAAATTGAAACTCCTTATTGTTTAATATCCCTTCGTTTTTACCTTTCGTAACCAAATTTTTTAGAGAATTGGTAAAATACGTAGTTGGATTACTGGCCAATTTTCTATATGTTTGTGTATCACCTAACAACCTCATCGACTCAGCGTGATACATGGTTTTATTGAGTATCACAATACCCCCCTTATCCGCTGGACGTATAATGATGTTGTTGTTGTGTTGAAGCTTTTGGATGGCCATTCGTTCCTGAAAACTTAAATTATGTGGAGTGTATTTATTGTTCTTAGATTTCATTTTCCTGATGTCCGCCACCACCATCGTTTCAAATGTATGGAAGGCACTAGAATATTCTTGTATTGGATTGAATACAGATGGATTAGCCAACTCAGTATGGTTGTAGTTGGAGGGCATAACGCAGGCCTGGGTAGATGCCTCTGGTCCTTTCTTCAAGAAATATTTTTTAATGGCTAGATTACGCAAAAAATTTTTTAGGCTGATAATGTCTAATTAGATTCGCCCTTTCTGGCACTTTGCCTGTCTATTCCCATTGCCCTGTAGCGGTGGCGAATGGGTTAATAAGGGGTTAAAGCCATCTTGCAATTGAAAGGTCACTTTAAGCCAGGTTAATAATTGAGAGCTGTCAATTCGACAACTATCAATTATTAATCCTATTGTATGAAAGAAAAATCAAACACACACACTTTAATAAAAAAAGAAGTTTAATGAAATAATCAAACAGTTTTTGACCATCTTTTATTTACCTGCTAAAACCATTTCCTGTAATAAAAATAAAATAAAAAAGCAAAATTATTCTTACCAATCCGATGCACAGTCAGGTCCCACGCTGTAATCCATCAGAAAGGGTTAACAGGTTACAGCTAGCAGGCAGCTAATGCTGCCTGCTGAGCTGTTACCCCCCCCGAATGAATAAGTTCCTCTACCAGCGAAAGGAGAGGAAGTGATTAATTAGTGGAGCTTAATTAATTTATTACCACTTTCACTTCAGGTCAGGTCACCCTGACCTGACCTAAAGTGAAAGTGGGACGCAATCAATTAAGCTTCATTCATTAATCACATCCTCTCATGTCGGCAGGAGATAAGCTCATTCATTCAGGAGCTTTCAGCTGAGCAGGCATTACTTGCGCTGCTTGGCTCAAAGCTAGTTAACCCTTTGTGAAGGATTACAGCGAGGGACGTGACAGATAGCCGGATAGGTAAGAATAATGTTGTTTTATTATTTTTTCTTTAGTATAGGAGATCAAGGGCTTCGAGGGATTAAGAGTTAAATAAAAGATGGTCAAAAAAATGCGTTTTTATTTCATTAAAATTATTTATTCTTAAAGTGTGTGTGTTTTTTTTATTTACTTCAATAGGATTAATAATTGATAGTTGTCTAATTGACAGCTCTCAATTATTAACCTGGCTTAAAGTGACCTTTCAATTGCAAGGTGGCTTTAACCCCTTATTAACCCATTCGCCACCGCTACAGGGCAATGGGAATAGACGGGCAAAGTGCCAGAAAGGGCGAATCTAATTAGAGATTTGCCCTTTCTGGGTGTCTGGGGGCAGATGTTAGTAGCCGGGGGGGCACAAAAAAAATGTACCCTCCCTAGGCTATTATTATCTGCCCCAACTCGCTTGCTTTGTCTGTCTGGTGGAGAAAATACAGCGGGAGCCCACGCATTTTTTTTCAACGAATTTACACCTTTAATTAACCCCTACATGTCTGAAATTTTGCACACATACACTTATGTAATTGTAAGTTAAAACCACATATCAAAATACATGAAATGACATGGTTAACTGCCTGTAAACAATGTATCATTTCATGTCGGCTTCTGTGATTTCACAAAAGCCTGCAATTGAATTAGCGGCTTTTACAGTGTGTAGAAGTGTATGAACTATAAATATATGTATATATACATATATATATATAGATATATATATGTCATATATATATGCTACACTCATCTGGAGAGCTTTAAACTAGAACAATGTGGGAAGGGAAGCAAAACGCCAGAAAAAGCCATACACCTGACAAATGCTATTGAGAACTCGGCTATTAGAAGTGGAAAGGAAGAACGAAGACAAAACAATCTAAATAATAAAAACATTGGAGGAAGAGAAACCAATCACAAACTAAAATGTTTTTATACAAATGCACAAAGCATGGGCAACAAACAAGGAGAATTGGAACTACGCAGAGAAGAAGTATGATGTCATTGGAATCACTGAAACTTGGTGGGACGATACACATGATTGGAATACAAGGCTAGAAGGATACAACTTATTTGCAAGAAACAGACTTGATAAACGAGGAGGAGGTGTCGCATTGTATGTTAGAAAAGCGTATATCTGCACAGAGATTGACGCTTCAGAGACTGGGAGTTCTGTGGAAACTGTTTGGGTAAGAATACAAGGACAGAACAATGGAAAGGACACCATTGTAGGCATTTACTACAGGCCGTCTATGCAAGCTGAAGATATGGATGAACTCTTTATGCATCAAATGGCCAAGTTCTCCAAAAAATATGACATAGTGGTCATGGGAGATTTCAACTATCCAGACATTTGTTGGGAATCTCTCTCAGGCAAAACTAACAGGTCAAGGAAATTCTTATCGTCTCTTGCTGACAACTTTATCTTTCAAAAGGTAGAGGAGAAAACAAGGGGATCTGCTACCTTGGATCTAATCCTTATAAACAGGAAGGAAATGGTTGAGGAGGTAAGAGTGTCTGGGACCCTAGGAGGTAGTGACCATGCTATTTTAGAATTTTGGATAACAAGAGGAGGAAGACCTGTGAAGACTCAGACGTCAAGGTTAGATTTCAGAAAGGCAGATTTTAAATGACTCAGAAAGAGAATTGGAGGGATCCAATGGCAGGATATCCTTAAGGACAAAAATGTCCAGGAAGGATGGGACATCTTGAAAAATGAGATTCTCAAAGCACAATCATTAACAATTCCAAAAAGAGGGAAGAATGGGAAGCATTTAAGGAAACCAGGATGGATGACCAGAGAACTTAAACACATGCTAAAAAGGAAGAAAGAAATGTTTATCAAATGAAAAGAGGGAGGCTTATCTAAAGAAGAATATAATGCCATCTGCAGAACCTGCAGGGCACAAATCAGATTATCTAAAGCTGACAATGAATTAAGGCTTGCAAGAGATGTCAAAAGCAACAAAAAAGGATTTTGGGGATACGTCAAAAGTAAAAAAAAAGTCAAAGATGCTATAGGATTTTTACAGGATGAAAATGATGAAATGGTAAGAAAGGATGTTGAGAAGGCTGAACTTTTAAATTCCTATTTTGCATCTGTTTTCTCTCAGAAAGGAAATGTAACATCAACTGATCTTCACTATCCTATTAAAGAAATAGAAGAATCCAGGATATCTATAAACAGAAAGACAGTGAGGAAACACTTAGCTAACCTAAATGAATTCAAGTCTCCAGGTCCAGATGAATTACACCCCAGAATACTGAAGGAGATAGTAGAAGAAATTCTTGAACCACTGTCCATAATCTTTGAAAATTCTTGGAGAACAGGAGAAGTCCCAGAAGACTGGAGAAGAGCAAATGTTGTTCCTATCTTCAAAAAGGGGAAGAAGGTGGACCCAGGGAACTACAGGCCGGTGAGTCTGACTTCTATACCAGGAAAAATCTTTGAACAAATTATTAAAGAACATGTATGTAAGTACCTGCATAAGAATGAAGTGATTAACCAGAGTCAGCATGGGTTTGTAACTAATAAGTCATGTCAGACTAACTTAATTTCCTTCTATGACAGAATCACTGACTGGGTGGATCAGGGAAATGCTGTAGATATAGTATATCTTGACTTCAGCAAAGCATTTGACAAAGTATCTCACACAATCCTTATTGAAAAAATGACTAAGTATGGAATGGACAAGGCAACTGTTAGGTGGATTCATAACTGGCTTAGTGATCGGACTCAAAGAGTGATCGTAAATGGCTGCACATCCAGTTGGAAGAATGTCTCAAGTGGGGTACCACAAGACTCTGTTTTGGGCCCTGTATTGTTCAACATCTTTATCAATGATTTAGATGAAGGAATTAAGGGTAAACTGATCAAATTTGCTGATGACACAAAGCTAGGAGGGTAGCTAATATTAGAGAAGAGAGAGAGAGGATTCAAAAAGATATAAATAAACTGGAGCAGTGGGCAGCAACTAACAGAATGGTTTTTAACAGGGAAAAATGCAAAGTACTACATCTGGGCAATAAAAATGAAAAAAGCATATACAAAATGGGAGGAATAGGGCGAAGTAACAGCACATGTGAAAAAGACTTGGGTATACTAATTGATCACATAGAATTGGAAACGTATGCACAGCCTTAGGAGGTGCTAGAGTAGGTGCCCAAACCACTTGAATGTTAAAATAAACTCTGCACTCAACTTAGATTGAAAATTTATTAAACGTGGTCCAAAAAAAATTATAGTATGCAGGGAGGGACGTTTCGGTCACACGACCTTCATCAGCTCCTATAATACATAACATCATGTAGATAAAGAGACAATGTCAATTTAGAAAGCAAAAAGATATAAATTAATCCAGGAAATAAAATATATATATATATATACAGTCATGGCCAAAAGTTTTGAGAATGACACAAATATTATATTTTCACATGATCTGCTGCCCTCTGGTTTTTATGTGTGTTTGACAGATGTTTTTATCACAGACAGAAATATAATAATTGCATACATATGAGTAACAAAAGCTTATATTGACAGTTAGAATGAGTTAATGCAGCAAGTCAATATTTGCACTGTTGAGCCTTCTTATTCAGGACCTCTGCAATTCTCCCTGGCATGCTCTCAATCAACTTCTGGACCAAATCCTGACAGATAGCAGTCCATTCTTGCACAATCAATGCTTTCATTTTCTCAGAATTTTTAGGTTTTTGTTTGTCCACCCGTCTCTTGATGATTGACCACAAGTTTTCAATGGGATTAAGATCTGGGGAGTTTCCAGGCCATGGACCCAAAATCTATATGTTTTGTTCCCTGAGCCATTTAGTTATCACCTTTGCTTTATGGCAAGGTGCTCCATCATGCTGGAAAAGGCATTGTTGATCGCCAAACTGCTCTTGGAGGGTTTGGAGAAGTTGCTCTTGGAGGACATTCTGGTACCATTCTTTATTCATGGCTGTGTTTTTAGGCAAATTGTGAGAGAGCCGATTCCCTTGGCTGAGAAGCAACCCCACACATGAATGGTTTCAGGATGCTTAATAGTTGGCATGAGACAAGACTGGTGGTAGCACTCACCTTGTCTTCTCCGAATGAGGCGTTTTCCTGATGTCCCAAACAATTGAAAAGGGGATTCATCAGAGAAAATAACTTTACCCCAGTCCTCAGCAGTCCACTGCCTGTACCTTTTGCAGAATATCAGTCTGTCCATGATGTTTTTTCTGGAGAGAAGTGGCTTCTTTGCTGCCCTCCTTGAGACCAGGCCTTGCTCCAAGAGTCTCCGCCTCACAGTGCGTGCAGATGCACTCACACCTGCCTGCTGCCATTCCTGAGCAAGCTCTGCACTGCTGGTATCCCGATCCCGCAGCTGAAACACTTTTAAGAGATGGTCCTGGCGCTTGCTGGTCTTTCTTGGGCGCCCTGAAGCCTTTTTGGCAACAATGGAACCTCTCTCCTTGAAGTTCTTGATGATGCGATAGATTGTTGACTGAAGTGCAATCTTTCTAGCTGCGATACTCTTCCCTGTTAGGCCATTTTTGTGCATTGCAATGATGACTGCACGTGTTTCTTTAGACATAACTATGGTTAACAGAAGAGAAACAATGATGCCAAGCACCAGCCTCCTTTTAAAGTGTCCAGTGGTGTTATTCTTACTTAATCATGACAGATTGATCTCCAGCCATGTCCTCATCAACACCCACACCTGTGTTAATGGAGCAATCACTGAAAAGAGGTTAGCTGGTCCTTTTAAGGCAGGGCTGCAATGATGTTGAAATGTGTTTTGGGGGATAAAGTTCATTTTCTAGCCAAATATTGACTTTGCAAGTAATTGCTGTTAAGCTGATCACTCTTTATAACGTTCTGGAGTATATGCAAATTGCCATTAGAAAAAGTGAAGCAGTAGACTTTGTAAAAATTAATATTTGTGTCATTCTCAAAACTTTTGGCCATGACTGTACACAGAAAATGTTAGGCTCAATTAAGGTTCAGAGACCAACTAGTATTGATGAGGCACAGAGGGGAATGAGTGCAGTCTCAAACATGTGGGAGGAATACTTTGTGGTATCAGTGCATATGAAAACATGAACACATACCCCTGTTGAGTTGCAACCTTAACTTATGGACCCAATTGAAGAAAGCTTGAAAGCTGTGTAGAAGAATGGAAATTATATAGAGAAGGAAGACCCATACAACTGGCTGTAGGATTGTTGCCTACCAAACAATAGCAGCTTATCGTTTCCATGTGAGGATACAGGCGAGTATCGGTGGTGAGCTGTAATCTATGATTAGATAGGATAGGAAATATCAAACTAATAGCCAGATAATGTAAAAAGGTAAAGTAGGAATAACTGCTAAAGAAACAGACCTTGGTGAGGAAGGAGTTCCCGTCTAATGCAGCTGTAGAGACGCGGTGTCCACCGCTTGTCTGTATCAGCGTGCATTCAGCGCTTCCTGTATGATATCAGGAAGCAGGAGGGACACGTGATTGCGTGTATCCAATCATATGAGGAGGTGTGGTCTGGTGTGGTGACGTGGGCGGAAACACATGGCTGTGCGTTCCACAGCCCTAGCGATTGCGTTCCAAGGTACTAGGAATAGTGGGGGCGGTGATAATTACGTGGAGAGCCGATGAACTGTGACATAGGCATATAGAAAGAGCTGTGGATAGCGTGAGGATTCTCCAGATGAGTGCTCGTGCCCATATATATTCGTAATTCAGTACAGTCGGCTCTAGGGTGTAAAAAAGAGAATATTAGTATGACAAAGTAGCAAAATAGTATAGCCCAATAGTAAAGACGTATTAGTTACTATAAAATCATGATGGTCCATAATGGTTCGGAGTGGTGATATCGGGGGCAATAGAACTTAACAGTACATAATATCTATAAGACATATGAAATATATGAGGCTAGAAACCCATTTCAGTGTTAAATTATAAAGAATAAACCAGAGAGTATATCACAGAATTACAGATATCTACAACCTCTAAATCATAGGTTATATAAAGGCGGACAGGTCATAGTCCTTATTAAGACCTTTTGGGGACAAGGTGTCAAGGGTGTGTATCCAGAATGCTTCACGCCGTTTTAGTAGTTTAATACGGTCCCCCCCTCTTCTAGGATGAGGAACGTGTTCGAGGATTTGAAACTTTAACTGTGATATGTTGTGGCCCTGTGTGACAAAATGGTTAGGAATGGGGAGAAGTAAATTTCTGCATCGAATGGTGGATTTGTGCTTTGATATACGATCCTTGACGGATTGCGTAGTCTCACCCACATAAAGTAGTCCGCAGGGACATTTGATGACATAAACTGCAAAAGTGGTGTCACAAGTGAAAAAGCCTCTGATATTATAGGATCTACCAGTATACGGATGTTGTATGACACTACCCTTCTGTACATTATTGCACTGAGTGCAGTTTAAACAGGGAAATGTGCCGTATTTTGGGTTCTGTAAGAACCGTTGCTTGATTCGTGATCCGATGGGTCCTATGTCAGCTCTGATGAGAGAATCTTTAAAGTTTGGAGCCCTCCGAAAACAAGGTAAAAAAGGTTGTTTAAACTCAGGGATATGTGGGTGAGCATTGGAAAGAAGAGACCAATGTTTGCGAATGGTTCTATGTATAAGAGATGCAAAAGGATGAAACGAATGTACAAAAACCATTCTGTTGCCTGATCCTATCGAAGGAGGCGTGCTTAATAAGGATTTATCCAGGACTTGTTGTGGATAACCTCTTTCCCTGAATTTGGAACTCATCTCACTTAATCTGGTGTTGTAAGTCTCTTTGTCAGATATGATACGTTTAACCCTTTGGAATAGGGATTTTGGAAAAATTTTGGAAAAATCCCAATTCCAAAGGGTTAAACGTATCGTATCTGACAAAGAGACTTACAACACCAGATTAAGTGAGATGAGTTCCAAATTCAGGGAAAGAGGTTATCCACAACAAGTCCTGGATAAATCCCTATTAAGCACGCCTCCTTCGATAGGGTCAGGCAACAGAATGGTTTTTGTACATTCGTTTCATCCTTTTGCATCTCTTATACATAGAACCATTCGCAAACATTGGTTTCTTCTTTCCAATGCTCACCCACATATCCCTGAGTTTAAACAACCTTTTTTACCTTGTTTTCGGAGGGCTCCAAACTTTAAAGATTCTCTCATCAGAGCTGACATAGGACCCATCGGATCACGAATCAAGCAACGGTTCTTACAGAACCCAAAATACGGCACATTTCCCTGTTTAAACTGCACTCAGTGCAATAATGTACAGAAGGGTAGTGTCATACAACATCTGTATACTGGTAGATCCTATAATATCAGAGGCTTTTTCACTTGTGACACCACTTTTGCAGTTTATGTCATCAAATGTCCCTGCGGACTACTTTATGTGGGTGAGACTACGCAATCCGTCAAGGATCGTATATCAAAGCACAAATCCACCATTCGATGCAGAAATTTACTTCTCCCCATTCCTAACCATTTTGTCACACAGGGCCACAACATATCACAGTTAAAGTTTCAAATCCTCGAACACGTTCCTCATCCTAGAAGAGGGGGGGACCGTATTAAACTACTAAAACGGCGTGAAGCATTCTGGATACACACCCTTGACACCTTGTCCCCAAAAGGTCTTAATAAGGACTATGACCTGTCCGCCTTTATATAACCTATGATTTAGAGGTTGTAGATATCTGTAATTCTGTGATATACTCTCTGGTTTATTCTTTATAATTTAACACTGAAATGGGTTTCTAGCCTCATATATTTCATATGTCTTATAGATATTATGTACTGTTAAGTTCTATTGCCCCCGATATCACCACTCCATACCATTATGGACCATCATGATTTTATAGTAACTAATACGTCTTTACTATTGGGCTATACTATTTTGCTACTTTGTCATACTAATATTCTCTTTTTTACACCCTAGAGCCGACTGTACTGAATTACGAATATATATGGGCACGAGCACTCATCTGGAGAATCCTCACGCTATCCACAGCTCTTTCTATATGCCTATGTCACAGTTCATCGGCTCTCCACGTAATTATCACCGCCCCCACTATTCCTAGTACCTTGGAACGCAATCGCTAGGGCTGTGGAACGCACAGCCATGTGTTTCCGCCCACGTCACCACACCAGACCACACCTCCTCATATGATTGGATACACGCAATCACGTGTCCCTCCTGCTTCCTGATATCATACAGGAAGCGCTGAATGCACGCTGATACAGACAAGCGGTGGACACCGCGTCTCTACAGCTGCATTAGACGGGAACTCCTTCCTCACCAAGGTCTGTTTCTTTAGCGGTTATTCCTACTTTACCTTTTTACATTATCTGGCTATTAGTTTGATATTTCCTATCCTATCTAATCATAGAATACAGCTCACCACCGATACTCACCTGTATCCTCACATGGAAACGATAAGCTGCTATTGTTTGGTAGGCAACAATCCTACAGCCAGTTGTATGGGTCTTCCTTCTCTATATAATTTCCATTCTTCTACACAGCTTTCAAGCTTTCTTCAATTGGGTCCATACGTTAAGGTTGCAACTCAACAGGGGTATGTGTTCATGTTTTCATATGCACTGATACCACTGTCGGGGTCGTAACGACAAACCACTCATCCTCCAGTCACGCCAAATTAGACTACGAGCACGGGTCGACCAAGAATGAATCAGGCAATACGCTGGTTCAGACTTCAGAACGTGCTCTAAAATGGTGTTAACAGGCGACCATCTTCAGCAAACACTGAACTTTTTATTCACGTACATAAGATTACATACACAGAATATTGGGGTGGAGTAAAGGCGGGATGAGGAGAAAGAGATATGCTGAACATATCCATATATGTACACGTCCAGCATCTGGTCATCCTAATTGGTCCTTAGATCTTCTTCTAAGTCCTCCTTGATCATGTTGTCATCCTTAGTTTCATTTCTTGAAGAAAGATTCTATTGTTCTCGTGTATCATGTGGTTCCTCAATTCCCCAAAGGTGGGGGGCATTTCAGTGGATCCAGTTCAAATTATTAGATAGTTAGTGTAATACAGTGATAGGACACAAGGTGGAGACAGACACCAGCAGATACTGACATTATCTTAAAATAAGTTTCAATCTGAATAGTATTCTTTTAAGGAAAACTTCGTGTTTACCTTGACATATCAAAATAACAAGACACATATACACACTATGAATATAAAAGTATAGTAGAAAATTATATTTTACCTTGACAATCCCCCCTAAACACTAAGTTTTCCCTTAATTTATGCGGCCTTCGAGACTGTCCATGTGTGGGGACAGGGGTAATGGATTTCTTCGCTTGGTCATTTTAGAAACTGGCCCCTTATGGACCGCCCCAAACAACCAAGTCCCTACCAAAACCTGCACATGGAGTTCTCCAACTGTCCCTAAACTAAATCTCTTATTTCCATTTGTATTTTGTTATAGGGGGTTTTATCAGGTTTATCCTGCGGAGTATATTTCTCCATATCACCCTTATCAGTGTCTTCATACAGTAGCGACACAACTTCCTAATGAAAAAAGTACCTGAGGAGGCGGCTGCATTGGTCACAGCTTTCCTATACATAGATATCGCACAACATAGAATTATCAATCCTAGTACCAAAAAATCCTGTTACCACTAAGCAGGCTTGTTGGAGAAATTCTTTAAGTCCTCCAAGCCATCTTAAGAAGAAAGAGGTATCTACTTCTGCATTGGCTTTTATTTCCTGAGCCAGATTTTTAATCTCTGTAAGGGCCACTATAGTTTTACCATTGACTCCAGAATTCTGAGGAATATAAGTACAACATTCTTCCCCTATCATCCCACAGGCTTCATCTTTTTCAGCTAGAATCATGTCAATGGCCAGTCTATTTTGAAGAGTCATTCTTGTGTTGGGGCCCAATTCCTCAACTATACCCTGGAAAGTATCTTGACTAAAATTGATAAATCTTTGCTCAGTGTAGTATATATATTTTATCCAATCTACATTGTAATTGATCTACACAGTTGGGATGAGAGAACGGAAACCCGCCAGGATCTGATTCTGAGCTTTGTATTCGTCTGGGACCCCCCTAGGAACACCTATGGAATCCATATAAACTTTGGGATCCTCAGCATAACCGGTGTGCAGCTGACCCAGACTCCTTCTTTTTCTGGATATCAGTGGAGCTATATTCTCGTATCCAGACTCTTTCTCACGTGTCTTTTAATGACTACCCAGTCTCCAGGCTGCAGGCTGTGACTCCCAGGATCCTGGTTCAGATCTGGAAGAGAACTGAAAACATTATCATATACTTTCTTGAGTCTTTTATGCAAATCCCTTACATATGAACTTAATACATGGTTACTTATTTCCAATGCTTGGGAAAAGAAACATCCTAAACTAGGCACTTTGCCAAATAGTACTTTATACGGAGAAAGTCCAGTTTTTCTATTTGGAGTGTACCTTACTGAGTATAGGGCTAATGGTAAACATTCAGGCCAAGATTTCCCTGTTTCAGCCATGGCCTTTTAGATTTTTAACTTCAATGTTCTATTTAGTCCTTCTACTTTTCCACTGCTTTGTGGATAATATGGGGTGTGGAAAACTTGTTAAATTCCCAGAGCTGTCAAGACTTCATTTATTATTTCACCTGTGAAATGTGTACCTCTGTCATTTTCGATTACCTCTGGTACTCCATACCTGCACACCACCTCCGCAAGCAGCTTCTTTGCGGTTGCCGCAGCCGTAGCTGTTGTGAATGGGTTTGAGATGAGTTCTGAGCAGAGGCTCCCTCTGGTGGTTACAAGCGGTACTAGTGAGGATTGGGAATCAGGTGTTACTGATTGGTCTTATTTAAGGGAATCATTTTCCCATCAGGGTTGCCGGTGATCAATTGTTCTGGTCTGAATCCTTCTTTCCAGTTTCCCTTGTAGCCTGCTGTGTCGTGTCTGCATCTCCTGCTATCAGATAAGACAATTTCTTATTTTGTGTTTTTGCTATATTTTTGCATTTTGTCCTGCACTTCTGTGGGGGCCTTCTGGGTCCCCTCCGGGGGCTTTTGCCCTCTCAGTTTAGTCCAGCCACTGTGTTTTGTACTTTTGCTTTTTGCAGTTTTTTCAGTGGCTGCTGTTTTTGTTACACCAGAGAACTAATTTAGGTGGTAGAGGTCGTGTGATCTCAGGTGATTTTGAAATTAGTAGAGTTGGTGTTTTTCAGGGTTTTCTGGGATTGCAGTAAGTACCCTTCCTGTCCTTTTCTATTTAGATAGTTTGGGCCCCAGCGTTTGCTCATACTATTTTCTTTCTGTGTCAGTATTTCCTCTTGTCTAACCGCCATTACATGTTTGGGGGCTTTCTATTATCTTTGGGGTTCTGCTCCGGGGCAGATAGCTTTCCTATTTCTATCTTTAGGTGTAGTTAGTTTCTCAGGCTGTGACGAGGCGTCTAGGACCATCGTAGGAACGCTCCACGGCTGCCTCTAGTTGTGGTGGTTAGTCAGGGTACTGCAGTCTCATAGATTCCAACTGCTCTGGTGTATTTCCTTTTTTACCTGCACTCCTCAGCTACCGTAACATAACAGTATCACCGGCCATAAAGATTGTATGGTACTCACAGAAGGGAAAAAATATTTTGAAGGAAGAAAAGTTGTCAGAGATATTTTTCTGTTTGTTGCATTTTTTTTTTTTTTTTTTTTTTTCCCTCTGTATCTCTGGGTGCTGGGGAGGATCTTTTCTCCAATGGAGTTTGCACAGTTGTCTGGCCGTGTGGATCAGCTTGCCACTGAGGTTCGGAGTATTGCTGCATATCTTGCTAGGTTGCCTGTTGTGGAACCTAGGATCCCATGCCAGATTTGTTTTCAGGGGATCGAGCTAAGTTTCAGAATTTCAAAAATAATTGTAAATTGTTTTTTGCCTTAAAATCTAAGTCCTCAGGAAACGCAGCGCAGCAGGTTCAAATTGTCATCTCTCTCCTGCGCGGCGATCCTCAGGATTGGGCTTTTTCCCTGACACCTGGGGATCCTGTTTTGAGTGATGTTGATGTATTTTTTCAGGCTTTGGGGTTATTGTACGATGAGCCTAATATCACTGATCAAGCTGAAAAAGCCTTGTTGGCATTAAATCAGGGGCTTGATGACGCTGAGTTATACTGTCAGAGATTCCGTAGGTGGGCAGTCCTGACCAAATGGAATGACGACGCTTTGGCGGCCCTTTTCCGGAAGGGTCTGTCGGATAATGTAAAGGATGTTATGGTGGGATTCCCTGTCCCCTCTGGTCTCAATGATTCTATGTCATTAGCGATTCAAATTGACAGACGTTTGCGTGAGCGGAGAAGTATGCGTGGAGTGGTGTTGCCTTGTGAGCCAGCTGCTGAGCCCATGCAGTGTGATGGAGTGGTGTCTGGGGCACAGCGTCATGAGTTTCGAAAGCGCAATGGGTTATGTTTCTACTGTGGTGATGCCTCTCATGCTATTTCAGTCTGCCCTAAGCGGGGAAGACGTTTTGCACGCTCAGTTGTCTTGGGTAGTGTTCAGACTAAGTTTTTATTAACTGTCACTCTGATATGCTCTCTGTCCTCATTTTCTGCTCAGGCTTTCGTTGATTCTGGAGCAGCTATTAACCTGATGGATTATGATTTTGCTAAACGTTGTGGATTTCCCTTGATACCCCTACAGAAGTCTATTCCCCTACTGGGGATCGATTCTACCCCTTTGGCTGAGAATAAACCCCAGTTTTCTACTCAGGTGATAATGAGGGTTGAACCTGATCACCAGGAGTGCTGCAAATTTTTGGTTCTATATAATCTGCATGACATTATCGTGCTGGGTTTCCCTTGGTTACAGTCTCATAATCCTGTTTTGGATTGGAAATCTGTGTCTGTAACCAGTTGGGGCTGCCAATGTGTTAATACCAACACTCCTGTTTTTTCTGCTCCCCCCAGGCTGAGGATGTTCCTGACTTTTTGTTTGATTTTTCTGATGTGTTTAGCGAAAGTAAATCTGCATCCTTACCTCCCCATAGGAGCTATGACTGCGCTATTGAATTAGTGCCAGGTAGTAAATTCCCTAAGGGTCGCCTTTTTAACTTGTCTGTACCTGAACATGACGCTATGCGGTCTTATATCAAGGAATCATTGGAGAAGGGTCATATCAGACCATCCTCTTCACCCTTAGGTGCCGGTTTTTTCTTTGTGGCCAAAAAAGATGGTTCATTAAGGCCGTGTATTGATTATCGTCTCTTGAACAATATTACTGTGAAATATCAATACCCGTTACCCTTGATTTCTGACCTGTTTTCCAGGGTGAAAAACGCTACTTGGTTTACCAAGCTTGACCTCAGGGGGGCGTATAACCTTATTCGCATTAAGCACGGGGATGAATGGAAGACGGCATTTAACACCCTGAAGGGCATTTTGAGTACCTTGTGATGCCCTTTGGGCTCACTAATGCTCCTTCCGTCTTCCAGTCCTTCATGAATGACATTTTCAGGGATTTTGTGGACAAGTTTCTGATTGTTTATTTGGATGATATCTTGATTTTTTCTAATGACTGGGACTCTCATGTGAAACATGTTCGAACTGTATTCCAGATTTTGAGAGAGAATGCTCTGTATGTGAAGGGATCAAAGTGTCTTTTTGGCGTACAGAAGATCTCATTTCTGGGATTCATTTTGTCCCCATCTGTTATTGAAATGGACCCGGTCAAGGTTCAGGCCATCTGTGATTGGGTCCAACCTACTTCATTAAAGGCTCTTCAGAGATTTTTGGGTTTTGCCAATTTTTATCGTAAATTTATTGGTAATTTCTCTGTTATTGTTAAACCATTAACTGATTTGACCAGAAAGGGTTCTGATGTGGTGAATTGGCCTCCTGAGGCAGTCTCTGCGTTTCAGGAACTTAAGCAGAGATTCACTTCTGCTCCTGTTCTACGGCAGCCTGATGTTTCTCTGCCATTTCAGGTGGAGGTTGATGCCTCTGAAATTGGGGCAGGTGCCGTTTTGTCCCAAAAAGATCCAGAGACCTCTAAAAGTAACCCTTGTGCCTTTTTCTCTCGAAAATTTTCTCCTACTGAACGTAATTATGACGTGGGTAATCGGGAGTTATTGGCCATGAAGTGGGCTTTTGAAGAGTGGAGACATTGGCTGGAGGGAGCCAAACATCAGGTGGTGGTCCTTACGGACCATAAGAATCTGGTCTATCTGGAATCTGCCAAGCGACTCAATCCTAGACAGGCCAGGTGGGCCTTGTTTTTCACACGTTTTAATTTTGTGGTTTCCTTTCTTCCTGGCACTAAGAATGTTAAGGCGGATGCCCTCTCGAGGAGTTTCCTTGCGGACTCTCCTGAGCTATCTGATCCCTCTGTTATTTTGAAGGAGGGTGTAGTTCTTTCCGCCATCTCGCCTAATTTGAGACTTGCTCTGGAGGGATGTCAGGAGGATAGGCCCGAGCGCTGCCCTGTTGGAAAATTGTTTGTCCGGACCAATGGAAAAAGAGTGTGATGTCTGAGATTCATTGTTCCGCATTGGCTGGGCATCCGGAATTTTTGGTACCAGAGACTTGGTTAGTCGGTCCTTTTGGTGGCCTACCTTGTCTCGCGATGTCAGGGAATTTGTGCAGTCCTGCGGGACTTGCTCTCGCTCCAAGCCTTGCTCTCGCTCTAGTGGTTTGTTGATGCCATTGCCTGTGCCCAAGAGACCATGGACCCATATCTCTATGGATTTCATTTCCGATCTTCCTGTTTCTCAGAGAATGACCACCATCTGGGTAATTTGTGATAGGTTTTCCAAAATGATACATCTTGTGCCATTACCTAAGTTGCCTTCCTCCTCTGAATTGGTGCCGTTGTTCCTTCAGCACGTGGTTCGTTTACACGGCATTCCTGAGAACATTGTGTCTGACAGAGGAGTCCAGTTTGTTTCCAGATTTTGGAGGACTTTTTGTTCTAAACTGGGTGTTCAATTGTCTTTCTCCTCGGCATTTCATCCTCAGACCAATGGTCAAACTGAGAGAACAAACCAGACATTGGAGACTTATCTAAGATGCTTTGTGTCTGCTGATCAGGATGACTGGGTCTCTTTTTTGCCTTTGGCTGAGTTTGCTCTTAATAATAGGGCTAGCTCTGCCACTTTGATGTCTCCGTTTTTCTGTAATTCTGGGTTTCACCCTCGATTTTCTTCAGGACAGACGGAGGCTTCTGTCTGTCCAGGTGTTGACTCTGTTGTTGAGCGTATGCAGCAGATTTGGGACCAGGTAGTGGAGAGGTTGTCCCTCTCTCAGGAGAAGGCCCAGCGGTTTGCTAACCGGCATAGGACTGATGGTCCTCGGTTTAAAGTGGGGGACTTGGTCTGGTTGTCCTCAAAGAATATTCCTATGAGAGTAGCATCTCCTAAATTTAAGCCTAGGTTCATTGGACCTTATAAGATCATGGAGATTATTAATCCTGTTTCTTTTCGTTTGCTTCTTCCAGGGACATTTAAGATCCATAACGTGTTCCACAAGTCCTTGTTGAAGAGGTTTGTTGAGCCAGTGGTTCCTGCTGCTGTGCCTCCTGACCTGTTTTGGTTGAGGGCAATCTGGAGTATGTGGTTGAGAAAATATTGGATTCTCGTTTTTCTAGACGAAGACTCCAGTATTTGGTTAAATGGAGAGGTTATGGTCAGGAAGATAATTCTTGGGTGTTTGCTTCGGACATCCATGCTAGGAGACTTATCCGTGCGTATCATAGAACTCATCCTGACCGACCTGGTTGCTCAAATGAGGGTTCGGTGACCCCTCCTCAAGGGGGGGGTACTGTTGTGAATGGGTTTGAGATGAGTTCTGAGCAGAGGCTCCCTCTGGTGGTTACAAGCGGTACTAGTGAGGATTGGGAATCAGGTGTTACTGATTGGTCTTATTTAAGGGAATCATTTTCCCATCAGGGTTGCCGGTGATCAATTGTTCTGGTCTGAATCCTTCTTTCCAGTTTCCTTGTAGCCTGCTGTGTCGTGTCTGCATCTCCTGCTATCAGATAAGACAATTTCTTATTTTGTGTTTTTGCTATATTTTTGCATTTTGTCCTGCACTTCTGTGGGGGCCTTCTGGGTCCCCTCCGGGGGCTTTTGCCCTCTCAGTTTAGTCCAGCCACTGTGTTTTGTACTTTTGCTTTTTGCAGTTTTTTCAGTGGCTGCTGTTTTTGTTACACCAGAGAACTAATTTAGGTGGTAGAGGTCGTGTGATCTCAGGTGATTTTGAAATTAGTAGAGTTGGTGTTTTTCAGGGTTTTCTGGGATTGCAGTAAGTACCCTTCCTGTCCTTTTCTATTTAGATAGTTTGGGCCCCAGCGTTTGCTCATACTATTTTCTTTCTGTGTCAGTATTTCCTCTTGTCTAACCGCCATTACATGTTTGGGGGCTTTCTATTATCTTTGGGGTTCTGCTCCGGGGCAGATAGCTTTCCTATTTCTATCTTTAGGTGTAGTTAGTTTCTCAGGCTGTGACGAGGCGTCTAGGACCATCGTAGGAACGCTCCACGGCTGCCTCTAGTTGTGGTGGTTAGTCAGGGTACTGCAGTCTCATAGATTCCAACTGCTCTGGTGTATTTCCTTTTTTACCTGCACTCCTCAGCTACCGTAACATAACACGTAGCCTTGGCAATCTGGAAAGCCTCCGGCCAACCTGAGAACAAATCAAAAACACACCAACACGTTCTCCCATGACCCTGATTTTTGGCAGCTGAATATAATCAATCTGCAGTCTCTGGAAAGAATAGAAGGGCCGAGGGGCATGTTTGGGTGGTGTCTTGACTACCCTTCTCTTATTATGTGTAGCACATACCATGCATCCCTGGATCAAACCTCTATGCAGGTGGGAAAGCCTGGTGCCACCCAATGCTTCTGCATCACGCTCATTACAGCAGTTTCGGACTGGTGGGTTGGCCCATGTAACATCTGGGCGACTTCAGGGTACAACGCCCTTGGAAGGCATCGACGCATCCCTCTTCCCCATACCCCAGTTGCTGCATTCAGACATGCACCTTCTTTTTCCCACTTTTCTACTTCCTCCTGGCGCACCTGAACCTGCATCTGGGATAAGGCATCCTCCGACACAAAGGGATTTTTGGGAGCGCTTACCTGGTGCATCGTTACCCCTTGGAGTGGTCTACTGGCTGCTGTTTTTGCTGCTACATCGGCCATTGCGTTTCCTTTACTCACCTGATCAGTGCATCTGGTATGTGCTTTAACTTTTATGACAGTTACCTCTTTTGGTAATTGTAATGCATCAATTAACTGCTGGACTGCGTCAGCATTTTTAATGGGATGTCCTGCTGCCATCAGGAATCCTCTAGACTTCCAAATTGGACCCAAATCATGAGCTATACCGAATGCTTATCTAGAATCTGTGTAGATGTTAACAATTCTACCTTCAGCTATCTTACAGGCCTCGGTCAGAGCCTTAAGTTCAGCCTCCTGGGCCGACTGATGTGGGAGCATTGGTTCTGCTTTGATCACTGCATTCAGGGAGACGATGGCATACCTGGTGTGGAAGGTACCTGAGTCATCTTGGTGGCGAGATCCATCTATAAAAAATTCAAAATCAGCATTAAGTCTTTCAGTTTTAAACACTGTGGGTAGGCCTGCTGTTTCCTGTGCCATAAGCTGAACACAATCATGAGGAATCTCCTCTCTTGGATCTTCTTTGTACAATACCGTACAATACCTGACCTCCCCCCTAGATCCGAGAGAGGTAACAATGTGGCAGGATTAAGTGTGGTACATCTCTGCAAAGAAACATTTGGAGGCATTAAAAGTGCACATTGCAATCGAAGGTGACGTGCAGCTGAAAGGTGTGCCGGTTGCACCTGGTTCAGTATGGTATATACATCATGAGGTGTAAGTGCTGTCAGTGGATAATCAAGAACGATATCTGATGATTTGTGGAGCAATAGTCCTACAGCATGTACTGCCCGTACACAGGACGGAGCACTCTAGCCACTGCATCTAGTCTTCCACTGAAACAGGCCACTGGCCTTTGATTGTCACCATGTAACTGAGTCAATACTCCTGCCGCGTGTCCCGCTGTTCATAAAGATACAGGATGAATGGTAGTTCATAGTTGAGAGTTCCTAGCGCTGGAGCTGCCACAATCCTGTTTTTGAGGGAATGAAAACAGTCTATACCTTCAGGAGTTAGTTTAAAAAGCACAATGGTGATACAGTCATAGAGAGGCTGCATGAGGATTGACACAGCATGAATCCACTGCCTGCAGTAGAAAATCAGTCCAAGAAATATCCTAAGAGCGGCAACATTAACAGGCATAGGAAAGTTCTGTACAGCTTCTTTGCGAGCGCTGGTCAGATGTCGCTCCCCAGTGTAATGCAATGTCCCAAAAAGATAACTGAAGATTTACAGAATTGCAGTTTATCCTTTAACGCTTACAACCTGCTTGGTACAAAAACAACATATTATAAAAATAACATTGGCAAAATCAATAACTGTAAACTAAGCAGCATCCTGAGATATCTGGAACAAAAGTGTATATATATATATATATATATATATATATATATTGTACCAGTCAATACATAGAGGGTTAAATCTCGTAGTTGAAGGGGGAAGCTGGAGTTTTTTTTTTTTTTTTTCCTGTTAAGGCTACTGATAAGAACCTAGCTGCAGGCCTGCTGCCGAAGGTGGGGGCTAGGTTTTAACATCACTTGCTACCAGTTTCTGTAATCTGCTGAGCTATAGACTCTTGAGCTGAACTTAAGAGGATACTGTCTGTTGGGGCAGGATTGCACCTGGCTTTAATTTGACCATGACTGGCTGCACCCTTAATCTGCCCACATCTGTTTTATCTGAAGCCCAGAAATCATGCGGTATCACACCTTCTAACATTGAAGGAAATTCATTTGTGTCCTCTATACTAGCAAGTCTAGCGACATGATTTTACAAAGAGTGCTCGGCTTCAATCCTGTTTTCATAGTGACAGTTCCATCAAGATGATACTCAATATATGCTTGCAATTGAGACAATACATCACTTCCTAAAAGATTACATTGACCCTGTGGTGACACCATTAACTGTGTGTGTACAGTGGTTCCTTGAATTTGCAGGGGAATCTTTTTAGTGACGGGGAGCAGGATAGATGGAGAGTTATAAGGAGTCGCTATAACATGGTGGGAGAAATCACTTTTCCCAAATGGCCAGTCCTCTTCTGTAATTACTGAATTGTCTGCCCCCGTGTCCACTTGGAACTCAACCTCATGTCCCCCTGGTGTTCACCTGCACTGTGCAATTAGGAGTGGGGGGGTAGGGAGACAAGGGGGTTCATGTGCAAGCTACCTCTTTTTGCCTGCGCTAAATCATGTTGTGCCCCCTGTGCTATTCTCGCTAGATCCTCTGCTTTAACTGATCTCCAATCTGGTCTACTTACTTTCAGCTTTTCTTTGTCATTTCCTTTTTTTTTTTTTTTTTTTTAACCCATTCATATAAAACTTGCCAGAACCCTCTCACTAGTCTTGTTTTCTGGGACAAAACCCATTTCCACCCAAGTTTTTCTTAGAGCCCAGAAATAATCTTTTGGCTCTTTCCCTGAACTCTGTCCTCTAGTGTAACTTCCTTTCTCTGCCTGTCTATTTGCTTCTCACATACTCTGACCTTCGATTCTTACGTACTGTGTCTATTCTAAAAACCTATTCAACAAATTTGACTAAAACCCTGTGCATCCTCACGAATACCCGACGGGAGGGGCTGGTCAAACCACTGCGTAGTTTGTGTGTCCTCTCTCCCTCAGCCTGCAGGTTGCTTATCTGTAGAATGACCTTGGTGTACAGCAAAATACCATCTCGCTGCTGCCAGCACTTATCTCTGCTTGCTGTCACTGACTTCTGCATTCTTAGATCAGTTCCTACAAATATAACACTTGTATATCTCATTTATCAATCTATTGTATCTAGCTTCATCTGCCAATTTTCCCTTTTTCTGTTTTCTATCCCACATCTAACCAATCATAACAGTTTTCATTCCCTGGGCGGGTGACATAGAGATAAAATGTCCCTTTTCCCCTGAGTCTGGTGCGTTGATCCCTTGAAATCATTCCTATCACAGTTAAATATTTGATAGAAATCGAACTTAAAGACAACCACAGGGGTTGTAGTATTAACCCAGAAGGTGGGCATGCTGGCACTACTGGAGATCAGGATATAGCTCAAAAGGATATGTAACGGAAGGTTCATGACTGCTGGCTAATCTTGTCCTTCTTGTAGTGGGAGGCGTGAATCCAGGTGCTCTTGCCCTCGAGCTTCGGGCAGTAGGGGTGGACAGGACCACAGTGTAGGGACCCTCAAATCTGGGCTGGAGACAGTCTCTTCTCATAAATTTTTTTATGTATACAAGGTCACCAGGCGAGAAATCGTGCTCCGTGTCACCTGTAAATTCTGGGAGAGAAGCAGACACTATAGAGTGGGTGTTAGTTAACTCTTTAGACAAAGCAATCACAAATTTGCTATTTTATCATTGGTTTCAAATAATTCCTGGTGCCTAATGTCTTCTGTTTTTAACATACCAGCATGATGGAGTATTGAATGTATAGTGGCCCGAAGGCCCGTGACTCATTTAAGTTTAAAGGATCATGGACTGGACCTACTGCATGGATGATGATATCAGCGGGAAGGTCCCCTGCATGGGTTGTCAGAGTCTGTCCAGGTGGCAAAGGGCCATGAGTGTATATATGAGCCATGCATTCTGCAGTGACGATGGGACCACCAGCTTGGGCTATTAATAGAGCTAGACCCCTTTATTGGAGCAGTTGGAGTTGACAGGACTAACTATAGCACCAACCCGATGTGTCAGGATATCACCGTACCCTATGGATAATGTCACTGGATTTCCTTTGCGGTCTGTGTAATGCTGTGAATGGCAGGGATACCAGTTTTCAAGTACACCGGGAACTGGGGGCCTGACCAGGGTTTCCGTGAATCTTACAGAGCGACTGTCCTCTCTGAGAATTTGTGAAGGAGAGGAAGGTGCCTCATCTCTGGAGTAGGGGTGGAATAGGCCCTAGGACCAGGGGTTGACAATGATGGTGGGGGAATGGAGGAGGGAAGAAAAGATACTGGTGCTGCTGGGGATAGTGGTGGCTGTTGAGGGGCCCACCCCTCTTCTCTCTCCTGATCCTCCTCCCCTTCGTTAGATCCCGTAATATCACGGCGGCGGCTTCTGATCATTGTCTGAAAAACTGAAGATTCATGCATTGCAGCAATGGCCGGGTTGGGGTGTGTGAAAGGGAACAATGGTGTTGCATCTGGTGCCATATTGGGAGCTGTGGCCTGCACAGGTGCGGGCGGGGGCTGGTAGTAGGCCCTGGTTGGTGTCAGCAAGGGATATAGGCCTGACTGGGTGTGCTTGGGTGTCTCAAGATGGCCGCCGGAGGAGATGGGGTGTTGGCCATTTCCAGGTGTATTAAGATGGCCACTGGGTTTACCAAAATGGCCACTAGGTGTGGGAGGGGCGATGGGCTGGGCATTACACCAGGGGCGACCCGCCCCACAAACACGGCAGGTCTCCACCCAGGGCGGATTCTGTTCACCACACACATGACAAGTCCAACCTCCCTTTGTTCTGAGATCGGCACCATTATAGGGCGGTGGCCGAGGGCTTGGAGCGGCCATTTTAGTTACATCAACAAGATCATATGCAGAGCATTTTACATATCTGAACAAAGGCTCAGCACCTTCTGAACCTCCTGCTCCATTTCCTGATGCAGGAGTCCCTCATCACCCAACTTTCCTTTCTTCTATGCTACATAATTCTTCCACACTGAAGGCTGAAATCTGCCCGTAGTAGGCAAATCCATCATCTTATACAAACTCCTCATTTTCTTAACAGCCTTTTTGCCTCCACGTGATTCCACCAATTTAACCACTCCCAAAGCACCACCCTCTAACTTGTGAGGTCTCTCAGATTTAAACAGACGCATCATGATTTAACAGAGTGAAATGATCTGTCGCGACTCAGACCACCGGTGCCACTTGCAGGTCACCACCCGTCAATACAGACTCCCCGCTCCATGTGTTGACAAGACAAAAAGTCCCTGCTCAATTTGTCCCTTCCCTAACTGTGGGTGATAACTTTACAGCACAGTCTACCGTAACACCCTACACAGTACAGAGTCCCCGCTCCATGCACTGACACTGGGGCTTCTCCTAATGAGGCTCCCCGTGTTGGACAAAGAGCCCCTGCTCAAATTTGTCACTTCTCAGACGAAGAGCCCCGGCTCAATTCGTCACTGATTAGACTATCATGTGCGTCTTCTACCCCACTCAACACTTCAAGTATCTAAAATTTGTCCCAACTTTATTCTAACAGTCACGGGAGGCAATTTATCTACATAAAGGTACCGTGACTGGAGGAGGAGGAACGTGGTAATTTACACGAGAACGTGCAGGCATGCAATGTCACTCGGTCACACTTGCTGGTTCGTGGCGTGGGATTGCCCTCGGTCTCACCACTCAACCGGTCACCCACCCAGACCCAAAAAGACAATACAGCTTAAGCCAACAATGACTGACACACAGGCAAGTGGGACGCATATAAAATATATGATCCCAACTTACCGTGTTCAACGGAGGCTGCAGCCCTCGCACTCAGTCACCGCGGGCACCACCGCAAAGTCCTCAGGACGGGTCCGGACGGGCGGCAATCCACTGCCCCACGTTGCTAGGCGCCAATTGTCGGGGTCGTAACGACAAACCACTCATCCTCCAGTCACGCCAAATTAGACTACGAGCACGGGTCGACCAAGAATGAATCAGGCAATACGCTGGTTCAGACTTCAGAACGTGCTCTAAAATGGTGTTAACAGGCGACCATCTTCAGCAAACACTGAACTTTTTATTCACGTACATAAGATTACATACACAGAATATTGGGGTGGAGTAAAGGCGGGATGAGGAGAAAGAGATATGCTGAACATATCCATATATGTACACGTCCAGCATCTGGTCATCCTAATTGGTCCTTAGATCTTCTTCTAAGTCCTCCTTGATCATGTTGTCATCCTTAGTTTCATTTCTTGAAGAAAGATTCTATTGTTCTCGTGTATCATGTGGTTCCTCAATTCCCCAAAGGTGGGGGGCATTTCAGTGGATCCAGTTCAAATTATTAGATAGTTAGTGTAATACAGTGATAGGACACAAGGTGGAGACAGACACCAGCAGATACTGACATTATCTTAAAATAAGTTTCAATCTGAATAGTATTCTTTTAAGGAAAACTTCGTGTTTACCTTGACATATCAAAATAACAAGACACATATACACACTATGAATATAAAAGTATAGTAGAAAATTATATTTTACCTTGACACCACAAAGTATTCCTCCCACAAGTTTGAGACTGCACTCATTCCCTCTGTGCCTCATCAATACTAGTTGGTCTCTGAACCTTAATTGAGCCTAACATTTTCTGTGTATATATATATATATATATATTTTATTTCCTGGATTAATTTATATCTTTTTGCTTTCCAAATTGACATTGTCTCTTTATCTACATGATGTTATGTATTATAGTAGCTGATGAAGGTCGTGTGACCGAAACGTCCCTCCCTGCATACTATAATTTTTTTTGGACCACGTTTAATAAATTTTCAATCTAAGTTGAGTGCAGAGTTTATTTTTACATACTAATTGATCACAGACTGAACATGAGTCAACAGTGTGATGCAGCAGCAAAAAAGGCAAATACAATTCTAGGATGTATCAACAGAAGCATACAGTCTAGATCACGTGAGGTCATTATTGCCCTCTACTCCTCTTTGGTCAGACCACATCTTGAATACTGTGTCCAATTTTGGGCACCACATTTTAAAAAAGACATCAACAAACTGGAGCAAGTTCAAAGGAGAGCCACCAGAATTGTGACCGGTCTGCAAACCATGTCCTATGAGGAACGGTTGCAGGATTTGGGAATGTTTAGCTTGCAAAAAAGAAGACTGAGAGGAGACTTAATAGCTGTCTACAAATATCTCAAGGGCTGTTACATTGTAGAAGGATCATCTTTATTCTCATTTGCACAAGGAAAGACTAGAAGCAATGGGATGAAACTGAATGGGAGGAGACACATTAGATATTAGAAAAAACTTCTTGACAGTTAGGGTGATCAAGGAGTGGAACAGGCTGCCACGAGAGGTGGTAAGTTCTCCTTCAATGGAAGTCTTCAAACAGAGGCTGGACAGAAATCTGTCTAGGATGATTTAGAGAATCCTGCTTTGAGCAGGGGGTTGGACCAGATGGCCAGGAGGTCCCTTCCAACTCTACCATTCTATGATTCTATGATTCTATATATATATGTATTCTATGTGTGTATATGTATTGTTTCTATTCTTTATTAAAGCTGTCAGTGTGATTTTACAGTATAGCCAGGGATGAATTAGCGGCTATTATACTATGTAGAAGTGTATGACATATATATATATTATATATTTTATATATATATATATATATATATAATTATTTGCTTTTTGTGTACATTTTTTTTGACAATGTGATTTTTACATGAATTTTTACATAGAGAGAACTGCTCTATGTAAAACTTCATGTTAAAATCGCATTGCATGCAGATGGAAAACTGATGGAAAACTGATGGAAAACGCATGGTGCGATTTAAAATCGCATGGAAATCGCATGCCTTTTTACAACAATTGTACCGTTTTTTCCCTGCAGAAAACAGACCGATTTTTTTCCAGCCAGTGAGTATGAGCCCTAAGTGTCATTATACTGTACACAGGAGATCTGTACTTAGTATGCAGTGACAGTGTATAGGTAATACAGTGATCACTGGTGACATTGTACACAGGACCGATGCATATAGTATACAGTGTGTAGTATCAGTGAATAGGTAACACACTGACTCACCAGTGATGCCTCTAGGTGAAGTCTTTCATCTTAATCCAGCACAGACCAACATCATTTATTCCAGCCAGGGCTCGTCTCTGCAGAAAATAACAGTTATCTAGAGCTCTGCTTGCAGAACACATTACTATTTTTTTCCTAACTTCCACACTACACCACATGAAGAAAAAAGGCAATAGTATCACTCTGCACAGTAACAGGACCGCCTCCCCATTTAAATCAGTATACTCAAAAAAATAAAATAAATACATCACTTCAGTAATAATATCCCTTAATTAGCCCCTATGGTAATAATATCCCCCATCCTGGCCCCCATATGTCTCATTTCTGCCTTCAGTCATATGTTCTCCCATCCTGCCCTCATGAGTATCCATTCTGCCCCATATGATCTCCCCATCCTGCCCCATCTGTCCCATGATCCTGTCCCATGAACCTGCACCATCTGTCTCCATCCTGCCCCATGATCCTGCCTAATCTGTCTCCATCCTGCCCCATCTGTCTCCATCCTGCACCATGTCTCCAATCCTGCCCCCTGTGTCTCCAATCCTGCCCTGTGTCTCCAATCCTGCCCCAATATCTTTCATCCTGCCACCATGTCTCCAATCCTGCCCCCTGTGTCTCAAATCCTGCCCTATGTTTCATCCTGCCACCATGTCTCCCATCCTGCCCCCTGTGTCTCAAATCCTGCCCCAATATCTTTCATCCTGCCACCATGTCTCCAATCCTGCCCCCTGTGTCTCAAATCCTTCCCCCATGTTTCATCCTGCCACCATGTCTCCAATCCTGCCCCCTGTGTCTCAAATCCTGCCCCCATATGTTTCATCCTGCCACCATGTCTCCAATCATACCCCCATATTTTTCATCCTGCCACCATGTCTCCAATCATGCACCCTGTGTCTCCAATCATGCCTCATGTGTCTCCAATACTGCCCCCATAAATTTCATCCTGCCACCATGTCTCCAATCATGCCCCTGTGTCTCCAATCATGCCCCCTGTGTCTCCAATCCTGCCCCATATCTTTCATTCTGCGCCTTTGTCTCCAATCATGCCCCCAGTGTCTCCAATCATGCCCCTTGTGTCTCAAATTATGCCCCCATATCGTTCATCCAGCCTCCTGTCTCCATTCTGCCCCGTCTCCATTTTGCCTCCGGCAGGATGGACACTTGTCTCCATCCAGCTGGCTTGCCGCTTTCAATAAAAAATAAAAAAAACTTTCTCCTTACCTTGCCGCGCTCCTAAGAGAGATCTTCCCTCCAGGCTGAAAGTGTGCACTCACTGGCGAATGACAATGACGTCGGCGACGTGCGCGCTGATGTCAGTTGCCAGCCTCCCATTGACTGGCGGCTTTAACTATTGCCATGCGGCCCGGGTCTGCATGGCAATAGAGTAACTGAACCCTGCATCTCGGACGCAGGGTTCAGTTACTGCAATGGAAAAATCCTGCCGTTGGGGCCCGATCAGCAGAAGAGACGGGGCCCGGTGAGGGTTCCATCTGCTGACCGGGCCCCATATGCGAGTCAGGGCAGTAATGCCCTGATGGTGGCCCAGTATATATACATATATATATGTATATATATATACATATATATATGTATATATATATGCAAATTGCCTCAAGAGAAAAAGAGTACTTGAACTCTATAGCGCCACCTATTGGAAGTAGCGATCATATATACATATATATATCACATTACTGAGTGATAGTCAAAATCATTGCTACACTTTTATGGTCAATAAATTGCCTCATTTTTGACATTTCTGTTGTGTAGGCTCTTATTATGCATGTCATTGCATAGACTGTTGACAACGCCTATTGATGATTGACTCACTCATATTCAGGGCTGTCATTTTCAGAACTGGCACGTTTTCTACTTGGCAGTTGCCATGAAATGTGCTTCTTACGTGATATTCAGGTGCCAAGCTGACTCATAATGACAGTCTGCTACAGAGGTTCATAGTACAAGAAATATTATACATATTTTATCATTTTAGGTCTTTACAATGATCGTTACAAAGTATTATATTTTACTGAGGATACTTATCCAGTTCAGGCATGCTATTATTACATCCACTGGTTTCTCTGCCACTCTTTACTCAATGTTAGACCACATTCACATGTTCAGTATTTGGTCAGCATTTTACATCAGTATATGTAAGCCAAAACCATGTTTAAAATGATTTCTTAATGTAATTTAATGTCATATTATAGTTGCTCCTGATCAATGAGTTAATAAATAGGAAAGTGAAGAATTTTTGAATTGATGAATTAAGTGCGTCACACCCATTCCCTTTCCTTATTCTGATGGAAACTTTTGTTGCTTTACATTTCTATGTATCTTGAATAGTGTTGAGCGATACTGCTCGATATCTAAAAATATCGTATCGGAATGGTATCGCCGATATCACTAAATATCGTCGATATCCGATTCCGATACCGGAAGTCCCATGTAAGTCTATCGGAATAAAATATCGCAACAAAAAAAAACCTTTCTTTCGTTGTAAACACAAAATATACACACATAGAATACATATATATATATACATGTCATTGTGACATATATATATACATATATTTATAGTTTATACACTTCTACATAGTAAAATAGACTCTGATTCAATTGCCGGGTAAAGCCGTGACATACCCCATAGAAGTCGACGGGCTCGGTGCCGAGTACTCCCAAAACCTCTGGCTCTGTGCGACTCAACTTGGGCGTCACGAACAGGATTCTGTAGCTCGCTATAAGCGAGTCCTGTGTGCCTGAATTGAACTGGTTTTGTGCTTGAGAATTGCTAAAATCATCAGAGAATGTATTTGCCATTTTTCCGCTATATCTGCGTCACGACGAGGCACTGGTGAAGAAGAAGGGCGTGCTCTTCGTGGGTGTACACTCACTCAGTGGCGCGGAAAACGATGGCCGACCACTCTAAATGGTACTGCAATGTAAGATCGTGCCCCACAGCTCTTCAGTTCCGCCTCCTCATCCTCCTCAGTGTGCGGAAACTAACACGAAGGTCCCGCCTCCCTACAAAAGAGGGGCCCTCTCCAGATGCTAATGACACATGTGACTTGGCAGAGATGGCTAATGGACACGAGCAGAAGTGTGAAGGGATGGAGCAGTCAGAGCTCTCCCCCCACGGAAGCGACCCGATCGCCACGGAACCACCGTTGGGCACCCGGCCTGGAAACCCTCCTACGCTGCAAGAAGCGGAGGATACCCTAAGAGGCCTGGCCCGGCACCGGGAGGAGGTCGCCAGGATGGAAGCCAGCTGGCGTGCCCTAAAACTAAACTTGGAGCGGCGCCAATCCCTCTTACCTGAAGTGTCTGTACCGGAAGGTGAGGCACCCGTTCTAGTAGAGGAGTCCGTGCGGGCATCCCAGCCCTTGCAATGTGATCCGGTTGACGTTGTCGCAGTGGAGGCACCCGTTCCTGCAAAAAACTCTGCACCGGCAGCACCCCAGATCCCGCTGTCTGCCCCCGTCGCTGAGACAGAAGAAGCGACACCCGTCCTCATGGAGGAGGCCGCGCAGGCACCAGAGGTCTACCTGTCTGTACCGGAGCCCCGACTGTCATCTGTTCCAGAGCCGGCTGCTTCCGCCACAGGTGAGCGCCGCCAAGACTGGGGGGCGCCAGGAGAGCTGCCGCAAACCGGGCATCGTAAGCTGGCATTTGATGGTGGAGACATGGAGCAGCTGGTGGAGGAGAATTACAACCGGCGTCGGGAGGAAGAGTGGAGACGTTGGGAGCGGGAAGCAGAGCGACAAAGGGAGCAGCGAGAATCCCAAAAGCTTTGGCAACGTCACCTGGAGAAGGACCGGGCAGATAAGGACCGGATGAGAAAAGATAAAGGAACCCTGTGGGAGCCGCGGCGTAAGGGTGCAGTACGGAGCTTTAAATTGAAAGGTGGTTGGGGCTTCATCCAGGAGCCTGGACTTTATTTAGAAGTCTTTGTGACCCGGCGGGACGTGGAGACTCACCTCCCAGAAGGACACCCGGGGAGGGACCTGTTGCCAGGAGACTTGGTGACTTACACCCGACACTGGGGTTACAATGGATGGTACGCCCTAAATGTTACCAGGTGCGACCCCTACTCCCCAGAGTGTCAGGAACCTGTGAGACCCTCGGATCCTTCAGCCTCCCACATCCAGGCCTCTGCACAAGTGCCCACCCCACGCCGTAAATCTCCCCAGCCTCCCTCAGTGGTCTCCTCAGCAGCCCCAGCTATGGACATGATAACTATAGCTGGCCCATACCCGGCGCCTGTTAGGCCCCTGGGGTTCGTTCAGTCCGTGACATAGGGCTCCAGACCCGGAGGGAGATGAAAGAGGTGGCCACACAGACACAGATAGCGGGTCACGACTTGACTGTACAGGCCACACGACGTCATCAGGTCCTGGTGGTCCTTGGTGTCTCGGATGTTTGGCAAGCATCAGAAGAGTACCAGGTGGTACCTGGAACACCCCTGCCAAAGAATTATAAATAACCCGGACAGGGTCCCTGTATGTAAATAGTTAAATTGTTGATGTACCCGGACGGGTGAATGTTCATAAAAAATTTTTTTAATTTAATAAAAAACACAACACAGTTTTCATTACTTTTATTACAGTCTCATCCTGCGACGCCATCGATCTCCTGTAAAAAAAATGAAAAAAAAAACCCAGCAGTATACCACCTGTCCGACGCAGTCCATAGTAACGAGTGTCCCACGACGATCCAGCTCTGCTACATCAGAATGACAGGCAGAGCCTGTCATCCCGGCGCAGCACAGCTGATTACCTGCTTCCCCGGCGGTGACGTCATCGGACTGGTTTATGGCCGGGATTACCCTGCAGTCACTGCAGTTATCGCGAAAAACTGCATGTGACCGCCAGGGAGAAGATAATGGCGGCCATCAAGCAGTCCAGGACGTGACCGCCGGAGATCTTCTGCCAGGTAAGTGCCGCTGACTCCTGACAGACCCGACCGACGGACACTCACAGTGACAGTGACAAATCCGATTCCGGTATCCGATATGACGAAAATATCGGTACTCGGAATCGAAAGCCCGATACAGCTAATATCGGCCGATACCCGATATTTGCAGTATCGTATCGCTCAACACTAATCTTGAACCATTTCTCAGCTGAATCTACTAGTATACACCATTTCAGTACAGCATGTACCTATGCACGATAAAATATTTGGACTTGTTAATTTTACATTTTTTTTGCACATTTACACTTCAGTAACCCACTATAATTAATGGCTCATGCTCATTTCTGATTATCAGCCTCATTTCACATTAAATGAATCACATATTGCACAACAGAACAAATAATTGTCCATTATGTCTAATCAAGGCAAATTAATCATTTCTACAAGCTAACGGTGACATCTGTTATTTAATCAATGTGACCCTCTGTTTCTTCTTGTTTTAAGCAGAAAAAAAATATTTATATTGACAAGACTTTATTAATGATGCTTTCTGTAATTGAAGTTTATCTTCAATATGCCCTATGTTTTAATGAAGGAATGTGGCTAATGACTGTAAAGTATAATAAACAGTGTATGCTCCATCTCTTTAGTCTGTAGGTGTGTGATTTATATCAGGCAGTTGGAATATTTTGCTCCAAACAGTAAATTACTTATAACTAGAAAACCATAACTATTCTGTCCTGAACTAGAATTTTATATTACATATTACAGAGATAGGACATCTGTTGAATTCTATCAAGAGTCCTACTTTCTAAATTTCCTCCTTAATAGAAGATAATTTGTGGCAGGAAATAGCGCTATAATTCAATAGTGAGATCGATCAAAATAGGGAACTATACATTTCCTTTTGATTGGTTAATTTTTGCTGATGTGCTTACCTAGAATTTTAGCATTCAAATAATGTATTAGCAATGGACAAAGTGCAGAAAATTAACTAACAGGCTGATTTCAAGGCAAAACCTCCAAAAACATGATCAGTCTTCATCTATACCCTTATTACCTAAGACATCACAGCAATATATGTAACCATTTTCACATTATTCAATCCATTCAGACTGTAAAGTAAAAATGTTTCATAACATTGTTTTTATATGCTGCTGTAAAAGTTCTATAGTAAAAAGTCACCAGAATAATTTGTCACATTAGCTCTTATATGGTTGCTTAAAGTGTACATGTCATTTCAGGTGAACTTGCAGCAGAATGTCTGTGTTGGCCTCAAATCACTTCCTCCTCCTCTCTCCATAGTTTTATGAGCAGCAGCTGTAATTTGAAAACTCAATAAAAGGAAAATCTGTGTTCACTGAAGACGTATGTTACCTATGAATTAAAGTGAACCTGTCACCAGGTTTGGCTGATAAGAGATACGGCCATCACCTTTCAGGGCTGATATACAGCATTCTATAATGCTGTTTATAAGCCCCCAACCCGAACTGCAAGAGAAGAAAAATAACTTTTATTATACTCACCTGCGGGGCGGTCCAGTCCAAGGGATGTCGCTGGTCTTGGTCCGGGGCTCCCAACTTCTTACGATCCCCGCCTTGCTGTTTGCTTCCTGTGGATAATGTGTCCCTACATCATCCACACAGTCTGCTCGGCATCGCGCTCCTGCACAGGCGTACTTCTCTGCCCTGTAGAGGGCAGACCAAAGTACTGCAGTGTGCATGCGCCTGGGTTCTTTGACCTTTCCCGGCACCTGCACACTGCAGTACTTTGCTCTGCCTTTAACAGGACAGAGAAGTATGCCTGTGTAGGAGCTCGGTGCCGAGGACATGCGTCTTCCACACGAAGCAAGCAGGAGGGCGGCATCGCAAGGAAAAGGGAGGTGCCAGACAAGAAGAGTGACACCCCTCGGACCGGACGGCTCTGCAGCTGAGTATAATAAAAATTATTTTTTCTTCTCTTGCAGGTTGGGTTAGGCCTCTTTCACACATCAGGTTTTCGGCATCAGGTGCGATGCGGCGTCTCGCCGGATCCGGTTTTTGAAAGGTAAAAACGGATACAACGGATCCGGTTTTCGGCCGGATTAGTCGAACGGATCCAGCCGAAAACCGGATCCGTTTCATCCGGTGTATCCGGTTTTTTATCCATTTTTCAACGGATTACGCCGGATCCGGTTTTTAAAAACGCCCTTTTGGGGTTCCAAACATGATTGGCTACTGAAAACCTATATATACACTGTTCTGTTCCTACAGCCCATCTTGTTTTATAGGAGCAAGTGGCGGTTGGAGAGAAGAGCAAGTGGCTGCTGAAGATGGACGATGTGATAGGAAACATTCTGAAGAATTTGGTGGATTTCACAGTGGAGGCGAATCGTCTGAAAGTGATTGTTCTGGAGAAGGAGAGAAAGATACAGCAGCGACGACGTTGATGACGACGTTTCTGGATCCACCCCATTACAGCCCAGAGAATGACGCGTGGGGTGTTTTCTACACTCTACATAGAGCTACGAGGAAACCCTCAGAAATTTTTTGCATATCTTCGCATGAAAATGGAGAACTTTGATTTGTTGGTGGAGCATGTTGGAGACCTCATAAGAAGATTGGACACCTATTGCCGCTTCTCCATTTCACCGGCGGAGCTTCTGATGGTGACTCTTCGGTAAGCCATATTTATTGGATCTGCTTGCTTCAGAGCATACTTGTCATGGAACGTTGTTGCT
Source organism: Oophaga sylvatica (assembly GCA_033576555.1). Taxonomy (NCBI): domain Eukaryota; kingdom Metazoa; phylum Chordata; class Amphibia; order Anura; family Dendrobatidae; genus Oophaga; species Oophaga sylvatica. The sequence goes on along the minus strand of JARQOD010000005.1, from coordinate 204,851,979 downwards.
GATAGTTTGTATACGGCCATCTGACTGAGCTTTAACAATTGGAGATACTATAAAAAATATGTATTTTTATAGTATCTCCAATTGTTATAGCTGATGTCTGGTATGTAATGCTGTGATTTGAAACTCTTTTTTTTGTTTATTCACAGATTCCTGGCAACTGGAGAATCTCTTTCCTCACTCCATTTTCAATATAGACTTGGGATTTCCACCATCTCTGGAATTGTGAAGCACACTGCGGTGCATTGTGGGACTCTCTAGTTGCGGAATTTCTACCAGAGCCCACAACAGACAGTAGGATTGCAATTGCAGAAAAGTTTCTTCAAATATGTCAGTTTCCTAATTGCCTGGGCGCTGTGGATGGGAAACATATCCGGATTGTCAAGCCAGCAGGATCTGGATCCGAATATTTTAACCCCTCTCTGACATTAGACGTACTATCCTGTCCATAAAACCCGTGACAATCTGACCATGGACGGGATAGTACGTCATAGGCGATCAGCTGCGCTCCCGGAGGGAGCGCAGCTAATCGCCGCCGGGTGTCAGCTGATTATCACAGCTGACACCCGTGACTGTGTGTCAGGAGTGGTCACGGACCGCTCCCGGCACATTAACCCCTTGCACACCGCGATCAAACATGATCGCGGTGTACTGGGGGCACAGGGAAGCATCGCGCAGGGAGGGGGCTCCCTGCGCGCCCCCTGAGACCCTCAGACCAGCGCGATGTGATTGCGCAGTGTTCTGAGGGCTTCCTCCCTCCCAGGACCCGGATCCAAGATGGCGCCGGGGTCCTGGAGGGAGGCGGCTTCCTCAGTGCCTGCTGATCCGCTTGTGGTGTGACAGAGTGCTGTGCACACTGTCACACCAGCGATCTGATAAAATACAGTGATGTCCCACCCTGGGACAAAGTAAAAAAGTTAAAAAAATAAAAATAATCATGTTTTAAAAAAAATCCAAAATAAATAAAAAAAAATATATATTCCCCAATAAATTCATTTCTTCCTGTAAATAAAAAAACCAAAACAATAAAAGTACACATATTTGGTATCGCCGTGTCCGTAACGACCCCCCCTATAAAACTGTCCCACTTAAAAAAAAAAAAAACAAAGCAAAAAATCAATGCTTTATCATCATACTGCCAAACAAAAAGTGGAATAAAACGCGATCAAAAAGACTGATATAAAAAAACATGATACCGCTGAAAACATCATCTTGTCCCGCAAAAAAACGAGCCACCATACAGCATCATCAGCGAAAAAATAAAAAAGTTATAGCTCGCAGAATAAAGCGATGCAAAAATAATTATTTTTTATTAAAATTGTTTTTATTCTATAAAAGCGCCAAAACATAAAAAAATTATATAAATGAGGTATTGCCATAATCGTACTGACCCAAAGAATAAAACTGCTTTATCAATTTTACCACACGCGGAACAATAAAAACGCCTCCCCCAAAAGAAATTTATGAATTGCTGATTTTTGTTCATTCTAACCTCCCAAAATTGAAATAAAAAGCGATCAAAAAATGTCACATGCTCAAAAATGGTACCAATAAAAACGTCAACTCGTACCGCAAAAAATAAGACCTCACATGACTCTGTGGGCCAAAATATGCAAAAATTATAGCTCTCAAAATGTGGCGATGCAAAAAACTATTTTTGCAATAAAAAGCGTCTTTTGCGTGACAGCTGCCAATCATGAAAACCCGCTATAAATAGTAAATCAAACCCCCCTTTATCACCCCCTTAGTTAGGGAAAAATAATAAAATTAAAAAAAAGTATTTATTTCCATTTTCCCATTAGGGTTAGGGTTAGGGTTGCGGCTAAAGTTAGGGTTAGGGTTGGCGCTAAAGTTAGGATTAGGGTTAGGGTTGGGATTAGGGGTGTGTTTTGGGTTAGGTTTGTGGTTAGGGTTGGGACTAGGGTTAGGGGTGTGTTGGGGTTAGGGTTGGAGTTAGAATTGGGGGTTTCCGCTGTTTAGGCACATCAGGGGCTCTCCAAATGTGACATGGCGTCTGATCTCAATTCCAGCCAATTCTGCGTTGAAAAAGTCAAACGGTGCTCCTTCACTTCTGAGCTCTGCCATGCGTCCAAACAGTAGTTTATCCCCACATATGGGGTATCAGCGTACTCTGGACCCCAAGAGTTATTGTGCAATTTGTCCTATTTCTTCTGTTACCCTTGGGAAAATAAAAAACTGGGGGCAAAAATATCATTTTTGTACAAAAGAAATTATTTTTTTGTTTTTACGGCTGTACATTAAAAAACTTCTGTGAAGCACTTGGGGCTTCATAGCGCTCACCACACATCTAGATAAGTTCCTTGTGGGGTCTATTTTCCAAAATGGGGTTACTTGTTGGGGATTTCCACTGTTTAGGCACATCAGGGGCTCTCCAAATGCGACATGACGCCCCCAGACCATTCCATCAAAGTCTGCAATCCAAAACGTCACTACTTCCCTTCCGAGCCCCAACGTGTACCCATACAGTAGTTTTCTCCCACATATTGGGTATCAGCATACTCAGGACAAATTGGACAACAATTTTTGGGGTCCAATTTCCCTGTTACCCTTGTAAAAATAAAATATTGGGGGAAAAAAATCATTTTTGCAAAAAAAAAAAAAAGATTTTTTATTTTTACGGCTGTGCGTTATAAACTTCTGTGAAACACTTCGGGGTTCAAAGTGCTCACCACACATCTAGATAAGTTCCTTGTGGGGTCTATTTTCCAAAATGGGGTCACTTGTGGGGGGTTTCCACTGTTTAGGCGCATCAGGGGCTCTCCAAATGCGACATGACGCCCCAGACCATTCCATCAAAGTCTGCAATCCAAACGTCACTACTTCCCTTCCGAGCCCTGACGTGCGCCCATACAGTAGTTTTCTCCCACATATTGGGTATCAGCGTACTCAGGACAAATTGGACAACAACTTTTGTGGTCCAATTTCTCCTGTTACCCTTGTGAAAATAAAATATTGGGGGCGAAAAAATCATTTTTGTAAAAAAAAATAAGATTTCTTATTTTTACGGCTGTACGTTATAAACTTCTGTGAAGCACTTCGGGGTTCAAAGTGTTAGGGTTCAATTTCCCGATGCTGCACAAGGGGAGTCTCGAACCTGTCCCGCTGCGGTCTCCCATTCATCTCCGGCCACAGTGGAGCCTGCTCAGCAGAGACGTCGGTCCAAGCGTCTTGCCCACTCCACTACTGTGCAGTGACTTGCTGCTGCCTTTCCTGGATCTGCTATTATAGCCAGTGCTGGAGCAGACGTCTTTGGGACAAAGTCCTGCGTTTTCCCTTCTGAGCATGCCCAGAGTGAGATCTCTCATTGGAGATCAGGGGTCACATGTTCAGGTGCTGCAGCGGCTCCTATTGGTCCGCCAGGAAGGTCATGTAGCTACATGTGTTTGTAACAGTTTCTCATTGGTCCTTGTTCCTGGAAGGTCCTGTAAGCTGTTGCTATAAAAGGGTAGCATGGCTGGGCCACCATGCGCTAATATCAACCATTGTATGCTATGCGCCAGTGTGGTCATGTGTATGTGTGGATAGGGACACGGCTGAAATAAGCCACTAGAATACCGACTTAATCGGTGAGGAGTTTGGTATGGTAGCTGGTCAGGGTCGGTGTCCTAGATGCCCTAGATTACCGGCATAACCGGTGAGGAGTTTTGATTGCCGTATTCAGGGTCTGGCGTTCAGACGCCATAGATTGCGGGTGACTCCCACGAGGACATTAGCACATGATCACGCTTTATGTACGCTTAGCACTTAACTGTGTACCTGAGAGCCTTACAGGACACAGTGCTTTTTCTCAGCGGCCCTGTGACGTAACAGGGTTCGCTTTCAACGCTAGTCAGCGCCCTAGCGTGTTTTCTTTGCCACTCAGTTGTGTCTAGTGAGTGCGCACACATCGCCATATAGCGCTGCGGCTCTCCTTCTAGCGGCTCTGTGGAGTAACAGAGTTCGCACTCATTGCCACAGCGCATTACAGCTTTTATGTTGGCGACTCTGCGGGATAACAGAGTTTGCTTCTCGCGCCATTTTTACTAGCAGCAGGCTCCGCTTGCACGGTGGACCCCGGGCTGCGAACGCACCTTTCTACATTATATATTTGGTGTGTTCCGCAGACCCATAACACAAAGTGCTCACCACACATCTAGATAAGTTCCTTGTGGGGTCTATTTGCCAAAATGGGGTCACTTGTGGGGGGTTTCCACTGTTTAGGTGCATCAGGGGCTCTCCAAATGTGACATGACGCCCCCAGACCATTCCATCAAAGTCTGCAATCCAAAACGTCACTACTTCCCTTCCGAGCCCCGACGTGTGCCCATACAGTAGTTTTCGCCCACATATTGGGTATCAGCGTACTCAGGACAAATTGGACAACAACTTTTGGGTTCCAACTTCTTCTGTTACCCTTGTGAAAATAAAATATTGGGGGCAAAAAAAAAATTTTTTTAAAAAAAAAAAAAAATTTTTTTATTTTAGGGTGTCTTTTTAAAAAAACTTTAGTGAAAACCCCGGGGGGTTCAAAGTTCTCACCAACATTTGATAAGTTCCGGGGGGTATGTTTCCAAAAGGTGTATTTATGGGGGTTTTCCCCTGTTTGGGAGATCAGGGGTTTCCCCAAACCGCCGGGCCCCACCCCTTCTGCGTTAAAAAAAGTCGCGGCGCCCCTTTCCCTTTTCCAAAAATTCCCATCCCAAAAACAGGGGTTTTTCCCCACTATGGGTATCAGCGCCTCAGGAAATTGCAAAATTTAATTTTTGGGGTTTTTCCCCCTTTTGGGAAAAATAAAAATTGGGGGTGAAAAAAATTTTTGTGGAAAAAAAATTTTTTTTTTTAAAATTTTTTGCCCTTACTTAAAAAATTGGGGTGTGAAGCACTTGGGGTTAAATTTCCCTCCCAAAAATTTAGATAAGTTCCTTTGGGGGTCTTTTCCCCCAAGGGGGTTTCCTTTGTGGGGGGGGTTTCCCCTTGTTTAGCACTCAGGGGCCCCCAAAAAGCAAAGGGCACCCAAAATTTTAAATTTCCCCCCCCTTTTTTTGGGTTTGGGAAAAAACAAATGGGCCCCTTTTTCCCTTCCGAGTTGCCGTGCCCCCCCAAACAGGGGGCCCCCCCCTAGGGGGTTTTATCAGCGTTCAGGACAAATTGAAAAACCAATTTTGTGGTAAAAAATTTTCCGTTCCCCTTTGGGAAAAAAAAAAAATTTTAGTGACTAAAAGTAATTTTTGGGGGAAAAAAAAAAGGGTTTTTTTTTTTTTAAATCCCCGGGCTTTTAAAAAACTTTTTGAAGATTTGGGGGGTTAAAAAAGGCTCCCCAAAGATTAGAAATTCCCTTTTGGGGGTTATTTTCCCAAAAAAGGGGGCATTTTGGGGGGGGTTTTCCCAAGTTTTGGTCTTTCTGGGGACTGAAAACGGAACATGACCCCCCTCAACGTCTGCTTTCCCAAAACGTTTTACCCCTTTTCCCAACCCCGGGCCGGGGCCCAAAATTTCCCCCCCCAAAATTTTGGGGGGGATCAGAATATCGGGGAAAAAAATTGGGGAAAAATTTTTTGGGGCCCCCAATTTTCCCTTTGGGGAAAAAAATTCAAAAAGGGGGGAAAAAAAAATCATTTTTGTAAAAATTTTTTTTTTTTTTTTTCCACCCGGGCTTAAAAACTTTTGTAAAACTTGGGGGTTAAAGGGGTCAAAAACAGTTTTGAAAGCCCCTTTTGGGGGGCTTTTTCCCAAAAAAGGGGTCGTTTTGGGGGTTTCCATTTGTTTAGGGCCAAAGGTTCTCCAAACGGGAAAGGCAAAAAAACAAAATTTTCCCGCCAATTTTTGTTTGAAAAAGTAAAAAACCCCTCCCCCCCTTTTCGGCTCTGCCTTTTGGGGGCCCCAAAAAGGGGTTTTTCCCCCCTTTAATTGGAATTGGCGTACTCGGAAAAATTGAAATAAAAACCCCTTATTTTCCATTTTTCCTTTTACCCTTGTGAAAAAAAAAAAAAATTTTTTAAAAAAAAATTTTTTGGTGGCAAAAAAATTTTAAAATTTTTTTTTTCCCTTTCCACGTTGTTTTTTCCCCCTTTTAAAAAAACCCCGGAAAGGGTTTTAAACTTTTGAATGGGTTTTGAGTCCCCTTTGGGGGGAGTTTTTAGAATGGGCCTTTTGGGATTTTCGATATAGCCCCCCAAAAAGTGACTTCAAATTGAGGTGGTCCCTAAAAAAAAAAAGGTTTTTAAAAAAAAAAAAATTTTTTAATTAAAAAAAAAAAAAGAAAAAATTGCTGGTAAAATTTAAACCCTTAAATTTTCCAAAAAAAAAAAAATTTGGGTTTCCCAAAAAAAGTGTTTGATAAAAATTAGAATGTGGGAAATGTTATTTTTTAAATTTTTGTTTGTTTTTTTTCCTTTTTAAAAGGGAAAAAAAAAAAAATTTAAAAAAAAGAAAAAATTTTTAAAAATTTTTCGCCAAATTTTCTTTTTTTTTAAAAAATAAACGCAAGTTTTATCGAAAAAAATTTTTTTTAAACGGAAAAATAGTCAGGGAAAAAAACTTTTCAAAACGCGAATACCCGTTAAAAGGGTTCCCCCGGTTATAACTATAAAGAACAGGGGGAAATTGTAAAAAAGGCCCGGGCATTAACGGGGCAAACCCCCCTTTGGGGGGGAAAGGGGGTTAAATTTAAAAGAAAAATTTCTCCATTGTCCTATGCCCCTCGTGAAAAGAAAAAAAAATTTATTGCCGTGATATTGGGGCCAGGGGCCGCCCCCAATGATAAAAAATTTTAAAAATTTTCCAAGGGGGCTATCAGCTGTAGGGAAAACCCCTTTCCCATTTCCCCCCCCCCAGACCACTCCCTAAAAAATTCGGGCCCCCCCAAAACCTTTTGTTTTGTGGGGAGAAGGCCTTCCCAGCTGTCAAACCCCCGCAAAAAAGTACTCCAGCAAGGATTGAACACCCCAAAAAGAATTTTTTAATTACCCCCCAAAAGGGACCAGAAAATTTGGGGGGAGTGCGTTTTTTGGGGTTTCGACGCCAAATGGCATGTTTTTGATGCTTAAACCCCAAAAACAAAATGGGGGTTGGGGGAAAAACAAAGCGTGTGGGTTTTACACAATTTTGTCATAAAGCAAGGAACGTTTTTCCATTGGGGAAAAAACCCCTTTAAGAAACCCCTTGCATGATTACCGAACTTCCCAATAGGTTCGGTGTTTTTTTTTCCCTTTAGGGGAAAAATTTTTCCCCTACTTTTGTCCCTAAAGGGGAAAATTTAATGGCGGATGACAGAGTTTAAAAAAACTGCCTGTGACCTTTGTCCCTTTGGGTGTACCCCATTTTACCTTTCCCAAACCCCAAAATTTGGGCATTTGTTTTTTTTGTACGTATTTTCCCTTTTTTGCCAAAATTTTTTCCCCCCTAGTTGTGTATTAGAAATTATTTCCCCTTTTTTAACCCAAATTCTGTCCCTTGTTGGGGTTTCCCAAAAAATGAAAGGGAATTTTTTTAAAAAAGGTAAAATATTTTGTTACCCCCCCCGGGGCCAAAAACTTTGGAAAAAAAAAAAAAATTTTTTTTCCCCTTTTTACCCAAAGTTAGGGGCCTGCTTTTGAAAAAAAAAAAAATTTTCCCTTTATTTTACCTTTAAAAACCCAAAAAGTTTTTCCTTTTTTTTTTTTTTGTCAGTATTTTCCTTTTTTAAAAATTTTTTCCCCCCGGGTTGTGTTTAGAAAAGATTTCCCCTTTTTAAACCCCAAAGTTCTGTACTTTTTTTGGTAACCCCCAACAAGGTACGAATTTTGTTTAAAAAGGGAAATACTTTGAATAAAAAAACCGGGACCAAGGGTTGGACAAAAAAAAATTTTTTTTACCTTTTCCCCAAAGTTATGTCCCTGTTTTGTAAAACCCAAAATAAATGTTAATTTTTTTTAAAACCTTAAAAATTAAATGAAAAAAAACCTTTTTTAATCAACCAAAAAAAACTTTTATTGTTAGAAAATTTTTTAAAAAGTCAAAAATTTTTAACTTCTTTTTTTTTCAAGGGAAAAAAGCTTTATTTTTTTAAATGTGAAAAATTTTTTTTTTCAAACACAAAATCCAGGTTTGTGTGTGGGGGGGGGAAAATACTATGGGGGGGCTGTGGGACCCTTTTCAACGTGGAATTTTTGCAAGAGGGGGGGATGTTTTGGGGGAAAGGATCGGGAAAAAAAGGGGAAAAAGGGGGGGGAAAAAAAGAAAGGGAAGGGGTGGAGGGGGGGGAGGAAAACCCAGGTAGGGTTGGGGGGGGTTTTTGGGGGAAGGACTAGAAGAGCAGATGGGGTTTGGGAAAAGGGTATTGGGCGTTTTGGTATGGGGGGGTTTTTAAAAGTGGGGAGGTTCGGAAAGTGGGGGATGCTCGAAGTGGGGGGGTTGTGGAAGGGGGGGTTTTTTTTGGGTTTAGGGGGGGGTTTTGTTGGTACGGGGGGGTTGTTGGTTTTGGGAATGGGGGGGGAGGGGGGACGGTGGCGGGGGGGGGGAGTTGGGGGGGGAACGTAGGGGGGTTTTGGGGGGAAAAGGTTTTCCGGGTTTTTAGAGCACCATGGCCGTATATTACAGCATTGGGGCTAGGAGTTTGGTACCCCATGCGCTCGGCTAAAAAACCCTGAAAAAATGGGGTTTTGGGAAAAAATTCTTGTTTGAATGCTTTGTTTGCGAAGTGTTTTAAACCCCCGGAATGCAGGGGCGAGCTAAATTAAAACCCCCGCGCCATTTGCTTGAAAAGACTTTAAGACGTTTAAAAATGATGCTTTTAAATGAAAAAATTTTGGGGGGTTTTTCCCTTTTCCCCGCCCCCCTGCCGAGCCGCCCCATAGCCCCGGGTTTCTGAGGTGGCGGGGGGGAAAAAGGGTGGGGAAGGGGGGAAATTTTTCCGCCCAATAGCCTCTGCAAGGCATCGGCCCGATGCTCAGCGGTGGTGGAGGGGACAGGGGTCGTGTTGGGAAGGCGGGGAAAGGTGCGGATCCCCGGGGCCCTGTCAAGTGCCCTCGGTGCCAGTCTCCTGGGGATGCCCCGAAGGGTCCATTTGCGGGCCCCCGAGTGTTGGTCCCCGTTCGGGGGAAAAAGAGAAAAAATAAAATTTAAATTTTATTTTTTATTGGGGGGCCCCCTGGTTGAAAAAAAAAAATTTAGTTAGACATGTTAGTTTTTTTTAAAAATTGGGGGGGGTAATATTTCCTTCGGCCCCCTTTTTCCCCCCGGGGGAACGCGGGTTTCACGTATTTGTAATTGCTCCTGGGCCCTCCTTTCCAGGGGGGCCTGCATCTTTTTTTTAAACCCCTTCTTGAGCGACCCCTAAATAAGTGTTTTCCCGGGCCCGGGGGGGGGGAAAAGGGGGGGGGGTGTGTAATTTAGTCTCTGTCTTTTTCCGTGGTCTTTGGTCACCCCCAGACGGTCCGTGTGCGGGGTTTGGGGGCCCCATTTCGCGGGGAAATAAAACAAAGAAAGGCCATGCAATTAAGGGGTATTGCGGGCCCCGGGTTTTGGGAAAGGGGTGGGTTGTGTTAAAACCGTCGCTTTGCTCCCGGGGGTTTTCCCCCCTGCTCACGGTCAGGCTTTTTTGGGGGGTGGTGGGGGTACTGGGGTCGGCATTGCGGCAGTTTGTTCTGGGGAAAAGGGGGAAAAAAAGCCCAGGCAATATAAATTTGATTTTGGGGGCCCCTGGCGGGGAAGGGGAGGGGGTGTGTTTTTTCCTTTTTGGCCCTTGGCCCCATCCCTCTCCACGGGCCCCCATTTTTGGGGAGCCTGGGGGTGTGGGGCCCTGGTGATTAGCTCTGGTTGGAGGGCTTTGCTGTGGAAAAAAGAAAAAAAAAAGGGGCCCCAAAATTTTTTGGGATTTTGGCATGGCCCTCCCCTGAATTGATTGTTGGGGGTTTTTTACCGTCTTGCATCAGGGCCAAAAATTTTTGGGGGGTTCGGTTTTTGGTGGGGGGGTGGGGTCGGGCCCCCTGTCCCCTTTCCTGTTTCGGCCCCTCAGGGGGGCCCCCGGGATTTGCCCTGCTCTCTTCGGGGGTGATGGTTTGGCTGAGGATGGCCCATGGTTTGTTTATTAGTTGGTTTTGGGGGCTGGGCTAAAAAACCAAAAAAGAAAAAAAACCGGGACCCGGGCATTGGGGCTCATGCCCTTTCATTGTAAAAAAAAGCCGGAGAAAAAAAACGTTAATAGTTTTTCCCCCCAGACGCCGGTTTAGCCCGGGCGCAAATCTGGCGAAAAAAAAACCGGGGCCTTTCCCCAGTTATAATAAAAAAAAAAAGGATCCTTTTTAGTTTTGTCGGATCGGGTTTTCAGAAAAAATCCCGGAACTCCCCTGTTTAAAAAAACCTGAGGTGTAAAAAGGGCCTTGGGGCATTTATACGCTTTTGAAGCTGTATATCAGCCAAAAAAGGGGGGGGGCCCGTATCTTTATGGGCCAAAAATGGTAAAGGGTTTTCCCTTTTAGGGGAAAAATTTTTCCCCCCGGGATTTAAAAAACAGATTTTTTAAAAAGTTTTTTTTTTAAAAACAAAAAATTATTAAAGGGTTGGGGAAGCTTAGTTTTTTTTTAAAAATAGGTTGCAGAGGTACAAAAAAAAAAAACCACTAAATTATATCCCCTTTCCCAAGGTAAAAATCAGACTACAATGTAGAGGGCTTTAGTTATTCAATGCCCTTATTTTTAAAAATGCCTTTGCGGGATAGTGAAAGGCTGCCCCCGGGTTGAGGGTTTTGAATTTTTTACATGTTTAGTCATATGTCCCACACCCTTTTTTAAACAAAAAGGGTTTGCAAAGTAATGTGATCCCTTTTTTAAAAAAAGGCCCCGGTTTTTTCCCCCAGGCAATTTTGTCATAATATTGATGAGCAATTTGGGGCCGTCACTATCTTATCTTTCGGGCTCAGTGTGCTCGGGGAGTTGTTACTAAAAAAGAATTTTTTTTTTCTTGGGGAAGCTGGGGTCCCCCCCAATATTTTGGCGATACTCCGATAAAAAAAAATGGGGGGAAAAATGGAAACCCCGTTTCACAAACTGGGGGGGATATCCGATTCAAAACCCGGAAGCCCCATGAAAGTCTAGGGGAAAAAAAATTTCGAAACAAAAAAAAACACTTTTTTCCTTAAAAAACCAAAAAAAATTTTAACACTTAGAATCCCTATATATTTTTTATAATATATATATACTTCTTTGTGACATATATTATAAAACTTTAATTTTGTTTAAATCATTTTAACTAGTAAAAAGTCTGATTCAATTCCCGGGAAAAACCCGGCTTTTGGGGGAAAAGACGGAAGCACCCGAGGGTCCAGTCGCCCAGAGAGTTGCATCGCACCCCGCGGTTTCAAAACTCGCTTAAGCGGTCCTGTGTCCCTTAAAATTAACTTTTTTTTTTTCCTTTTAAAAATTGAAAAAATCATCGGGGGACTTTTTTTTCCCCATTTTTTCCCGTCATATCTCCCCCACGAGGCACAGGTGAAGAAAAAGGGGGTTTCGTGGGGTACCCCCCCCGGGCGGGGAAAAAGAGTCCGCACCTTAAATGTTACTGCAAGAAAGGGTGTGCCCCACAGTTTGGGGGTTTTTGCCTCCTATCCCCCTCAGTGGGCAAAAAAGAACCGAAGGCCCCCCTCCCTACAAAAATGTCCCCCTTCCGATGCTAATGAAACAGGTATTTTGCTGGATGGCAAATGGGGGGGGTGAGCAAAAAGGGGAAGGGATGGGGAGTCAAAAGCTCTCCCCCACGGAAAAAAAACCCGATCGCCACGGAGCCCCTTTTGGGCCCCCCGGCCCTGGAAACCCCCCTCCGGGAAAAAGCGGAGGCCCCCGGGGGAGGACCCCCGGAGGGGGGGGGTTTCCCCGGGGGGGGAAAAGCGGTGGGGCCCCCTAAAACTACAATTGGAGCCCCCAAAATTTTCCCTTTTCCCCCCTGAAGTGTCTTTTCCCGGAAAAGGTGAGGCCCCCGTTCCAGTAGGGGGGGCCGGGTGGGGCATCCCACCCCTTAAAATAAAAACCCCGGGTTCCCTTTTCCCAGTGGGGGCCCCCGTTCCAGAAAGGGGCCTAGGGGACCCCCCCTTGCAACAAAAAGGGTTTTTCCCGTATCTCGTGGGGGCCCCCTTTCCCCAGAAAAGGAGGCCGGGCGGGCATCCCAGCCCTTGAAATTAAAGGGTTTTGGCCAGTATCACGGGGAGGCACCGTTCCAAAAAAGCCGCCCCACCCCCCGCCCCCGCGGTCTCCCCCCCGGGGGGCAGAAAAAGCGAACCCCCCTCATGGAGGGGGCCGCGCGGGCCCCCAGTCTACCGCCTGTCCCGGGCCCCCGGGCCCGTATTTTCCAGGCCCTGTTTCCCCGCCGAAGGTGAGCGCCGGAAGGATGGGGGGCCCCCGGGAAAAGAGCTCCCGAAAAACCGGAATGAAGTTGGGTTTGATGGGGGAGACATGGAAGCGGGTGGGGAAATTAAAAACGGGGGGGGGGGAGGAAGAGGGGGAGCTGGGGACGGGAAGCAGACCCGCCCAAAGGGAGCGCGAGCCCCCAAAAAGCTTCGGCAACTCCCCTGGAGTTTGAGGGGGGAAAAAGGCACGTATGGGAAATTTTTAAAAGTAGGTGGGGGGCCGGGGGAAAGGGTGCAGAAGGAACTTTAAGTTAAAAGGTGGTTGGGACTTCATCCAGGGCGGGATTTTATTAGAATTTTTTTAAACCCCGGCGGGACGTGGGGTCACCCCCAGAAGGCACCCGGGGGGGGGACCTGTTGCCAGGAGATTTGGGCTTACCCCCGACATGGGGTTACAATGGATGGTACGCCTAAAGTTACAGGTCGCCCTACCCCCAGAGTGTCGGGAAATGACAGACCCTGAGCCTTCACCCCCCCCAACCGGCCCCTCTGCACAAGTGCAACCCCACGCCGTAAATTCCCCCCTCCCTCAGTGGTTCCTCAGCACCCCCAGTTTGGGACATGATAATGATGCGGGCCCGTCCCCGACACCTGTTGGGCCCCCGGGGTTTTCTTCATGGGGGGACATAGGGTCCAGCCCTGGAGGGAATGAAAGAGGGGCCACACGACCAAAAAGGGGTCACGACTTAAAGTACGGGCCCACAAACGTCATCGGGTTTTGGGTGGACCCCCCCCTGTCACGGATTTTTGGCAAGTCCAAAAGTCCCAGGGGGGCCCGGAAAGGCCAGCCAAAGAAGTCAAAATAACCCGGAAAGGGTCTCTGTTGTAAATAGTTAAATTTTTGATGTCCGGACGGGTAAAGTTCATAAAAAGAAGTTTATTGCCTTAATTTTTTCCAACTACCTTCAGAAAAAGAACCCTTTGGGTGGGGCCGAAGTGAGGTTGCTCAAGGAAAGTCTTGCAGCCCCCCCAAGCCCAAGTTGGAGGTTTGGAGGGGCCTCACAAGCCAAGTAAAGGACATGTGAAGTTACCCCGTGGGGTTTTAGTCCTAAAAAGTCTCCACGAATTCGGCACAATGCTTTTGCACTTTTGTTTAATATGTATTTATTAACCACTTTTTTAACACATACGGGTATGAAAAGAACAAAACATGTCACATAAAATAAGCCATTTGCCTTTTTTATGTTTTATTAAAAATTTTATTTTCACGTTTAAATTGAAGTGTTTCCTGCTTTCTTACTACGTCGCATGCCCCTTGTACATACTTTGCACCCTTGCTCATCTCAATCTAATTTCCCGGAAGGGGTAGGGGGTTTTCCCGTGAAATTTTCCCCATCGCACTAAACCATCCCCCCAGAGGACCCGCACAGCACGCTGGAACCCTGACCGGTACTACGTGGGTCACCAAACTACACGACATTCTATCATCCCCGGAAAAACCACATTCCAGTGATGCCCAGGTACGGACCGGCTGTGCTACCGTGACATCCCCCTAGAAGTGACGTGATCGGTGCCGAGTCCCCCAAAACCCTGTCTCTGTGGACTAAATTTCCCCTCACTGTGCTGGATTTTACTTTTTAAAATGCCTTGGTTTTTTTTTTGGGGGGGGGGGAAAAACTTTCCCAGCTTTTGCTATGGGGCCCCATGATTTTAGTACGCCCTGCTGTGAGGCATGGATTTAAGGTGTAAGGAACCAAAATACTGGACTTGCCCGCAGCGTCGGCTGGGTACCTTGGGCCCCCCAGAGAAAAATTTTTCTTCGGCCCACATCATATTCCCAAATTTTAATAAGGGAAAGAGGGACAAGGGTGTGGCCGTGTCATGCTGCAGAAAATTTTTAGGGATGCCCGTTTCACCAAAAACGCAGGGGTTGGTGGATGCTTTAGTCCAGGTGGGGGAGGGGATCCCTCACGAGACATCCGTCGCGCTCACGGAGCAGGCCCGAAGTTGTGGGAGGGCATACGCATCCTCCCCAAATTTTGGAAGACAGGAAAGAGGATCAAAGGCTGCGGGCGTATTGCCGCCGCTGAAAATTTTAGGCCACGCCCCCAAACCCCATTTAAAGTTACAAACCCCTAACCCCCGCCCCAAACGTACCATTTAGCACTGTGATACACTGATGGGAATGAGGGGGACATTTGGTGGTAGAGGAAAAGAAAAAAAAGTCAGCGAGAGGGAAAGAACAAACAGAGAAAGAAAGGAGGAAAGAAGAAAAGAAAAAGAAAGAGAGAGAAAAAAAAAACAAGAGGAAAGGGAAAGAACAGAGAGCGAGAAGAAAGACTAGAGGAGGCCCAAAGGGAGCTAGGGTTTTGGTTTAGTGGGGGCAAAACTTTGAGTGGGCCCAATAAAAGAACCCCAGCAAATGACCAGCTGTTGGCCAAATAATCTTATATAAAAAGCCAATTTGTATTCTGCCCAAAGGGCGTGTTAAATAATACCAGTCCCACAGAACATATAATAATTACAGACGGTGTTAAGACTTACGTGATGTTCTTTCTAATGGTTGTTCACTTTTATGTCTTTTCCATCGGGCCCAACCGACATGAGATTCCAGCCAAAGGACTCGACTGCACCCCCATTAAAAAAAAAAAAAAAAAAAAAAAAACTCACCCCCCGGCCCCGGGTGTTTCCACTGTTCTCCTTCAGGTTAAACCGGGGGTGCCAGCGGGTGATGTTATTGCGCCCGCTGTCAAACGTGAGGGGGGATTAGGGAGAGAGGAGGCCCCTCCTTCTCTTCCATGGGGTCCTTTATGGCGGGATGCCGTAAGCTGACCCTCCGTGACGGGTGGGGAGCCCATGCTGGCCCCGGGGGCCCCCCCCCAAGCCTTTTTCACCCCCATAGCTTCCGGGGGCAGAGAGGGAGAGCGATTCCCTGCTCTGCCGCAAAATGTACGGGGATCGTAGCTCCGGGTGGGCCCCCCCCGGTGCGGGCCCCGGGGCCACCCCCCCTCTGCCCGCACCTATCCTTTTAAATCAGGGCCCCCCACGCAGGGTTTGGGGCCCACCGTAGGTTTCTCGGTGTCCCGGGGCCTCAGTCCCACCTGCTTGCCCCCTGATAATACCCGGCCCAGAGTCTGCATATCTTGGCGGTTAAAAAAAATAGGGGATCCCCCCGAAAAAAAAATTGGCGTTGGGTCCCCTATTTTTTTTAAACCCGCCGGAAGCAGACGCTGGGCCTGGGTTTTTTAGGTGGTAAGGGTCCAATATCCCTGGACCTTGCCAGGGGGGGGCCCGATAATACCAGGCCACAGCAGTTGCTTAGCTTTGGCTGTTTAACAAAAATAGGGATCCCCTCAAAAAAAACGGGGGTGGGGTCCCCCTTTTTTGTTTAAACCCGCAAGTTAAAATCAGAGCTGCGGCCTGGGGTTTAAAAAGACTGTAAAGGGGCCCATGGATTTTGGCCCTCAAAGCCGATATCCCAGGCTACAGCACCCCCACATTTGGCCCCGCATCAAAAGATGTGCCAATTGTGGCACTTTACCGGCTTTCCCCCTGCCTGTACGGTGGCAAGCGGGGGTAAAAAGGGGGGTTAAGTCCTTTGTTGACAGTGAGAAAACCGGTTAATAAGGGGAGGTTTTCAATAAGCCCGGGACCATTATTAATCCCAAAAATTTTTTAAATGTAAAAAAAAAGACACGCAAAAAAAAATTTTACTGAATAAAAGAGACAACACATTTTTCTTTATTTTTTTATACTCTCCCCGCGACCCATCATCCCTGTAAAAAAAGAAAAAAAAAAAACAACAGTATCCACCTTCCGACGCAGTCCAAGTAACGAGGGTCCCACGGTCCCGCCTGTAATCGCAATGACAGCGAGCCTGTCTCTCGAGCAGCACAGCGATTAACCCGTTCCCCCGGTTTTGTCATCGGGGCTGACTGCTTTCGGCCCGGGGGACCAGCATCACTGCGTTTTCGCGAGAAATGCATGTGACCCCCGGGGAAAGTATGGCGGCCATCAAACAGTCCGCCCGTGACCCCCCGGAGATCTTCGCCAGGTAAGTCCTGACTCCGAAGACCCCAAACCCACGGAACTGACAGTGACAGTGACAAATCCGATTTCCGGTATCCGATAAGACAAAATATCGGAATAAGTATCGAAAGTCCATAGAGCTAATACGGCCCCAACTCCGATACTTGCGGTATGTATCGTCAACACTACCCCCCCGCAGTCTGATTTTACAGTCGATAAAAAATGTGGGGGTTTCCCGCCGTCACTGTAAATGCTAGCTTTTTGGGTTTTGGGATTTCTGTATTGGCAGGCCGCATAGCATTTTTGGGCTGTAAAATATGACGTTGTACTCAGTCACACACGTTCCGGAACAGACGGGAGGGAGAGGTGCGGTGAAAGGGGGACAGAATGAAGCGGGGTACATCGGGATTCAACCACTTTTATGTTTCTTTCAAATAAAACAGCAGTTCTTTTTAAAGGCTGTTTTAAAATAAATAGTAATTTTGCTTTGCACACTTAGAAGAGTTTTGGTGAAGGGAAGTGTAGGACAGGGATGTGTAGGACAGGATAGGGCTAATTTTGAACTTTCGCTGCAACTCAAAACCCCTTTTTCAAAGTAAAAAAAATTTTTAAATTTTCTTTAAATCCTAAAAATTGTTTGGAGCAGGGAAATTTTAAAAACCATTTTTACTGCAGCAGTTATGTGTCAAAAGCAAAAGGAAAGTGTGTCAAAACATACATTAGACTTGGATTTATCTCATAGCAGGTATTTTGAAAATGCGTTAACCAGTGCATCTGGTAGCAAATCTTTTGCAATAGTAAACCGCAGTTTTTTCAGCAGTGAAATATTATATGCCATTTTAAAAAGCATCAGTTGTGCATCAAAAGCATCCCCCCCGATTTGGGTTGGATCCAATGCATCGTATATTGTTCTGCATGAAAAAAAAGTCCAGGGGTGGGCATATTTTCCTGTACTAGTATTCCTCCCAATTTTTAAGACAAAAATTATAGCCTTTTATCTGACCTTCTGCATCAAAATTAAAAAACTAGTTTTTTTTTTTTAATAGAAATTGTATATTTCTTCGTCACATAACAACACATGTGAGGGGGGGAAATTTTTCCTGGTAGTTTTCCTGCCAATTTTTCAGCGCAGATATTAACACCAGTATATACATAGTTCTGCATCAAAAAAAAAAAAGGCAGATTTTTTTTTTTAGAATTTTCATCTGTATATTGTCCGGCACAGAAACAGTTTTGGCCCCGTCAATTTTTTTCCAAAAATTATTATACAAAATTTTGCTTTTAAAAATGGCCATTTTGACATAAAAAATAAAAAAGCAGGTTGGTGGTTAGCAATAGCATCACTATATTTATAATCCAGTAAAAGAAGCCCATCTGAGGGGGGAAAATTTTCTGTGATAGTAATAGAAACGTTTTTTTCAGCAGTAAAAATTTAACGCATTTAAACTGCTCCAGTTGTCTCAAAAAAAAAAAAAGACGCTTTGTTGGTTAGAAAATTGCTCTTTATATTGATACCCCAGTGTAAGAAGTCCATCTGGGTGGACAATTTTTTTCTGTGATCGTAAACTGCAAAGTTTTTTCAACGGGATATATCATATGCAATTCAAAAAGGAAAGGCACGTGGTAAAAGGGCGGGAGTGGTGTATGTTTATGGTGAGCGAGAGGCCGAAGCCGTTTGGAAGATGAAACTACGCCCGCACGAGAGCACAACAAACATTTCAACCTAGAATCCTGTCCACTTTGTGGAGGGCACAGAAAACCACTCAGAAGCCCAAAAATGTGAAAAGGTTTTTGGAGGGTAGCAAATAATGCTTCCATTATTTGCCAACTCCACCCCGTCACCCAAAAGGCCAGTTCAGTAGCCGTGCTTTTGTACCAACAAACTTCAAATTGATCCCCCCTTCCCTACCGTGCCCGGAGACAAGGATCACCATTGGAACTCTGAAGAGGGTTTACTTTCTATTTTTGAGATTGTGGCTCCGACCCGTCCCCTTTCAGGGGGAAAATGAAATGTTCAATGTAGCGATGCCCAAAATTTGAGCGCCGCCACAAAAAGCACGGTTGGAAATGCTTTCTGTCAAAAAGTTGGTTGATGATGATAAAAATTGCCAACAAGTGATTTTGCTTGCAAGTCAGGAGGACTGGGGTTGGGGAAGGGGAAAAAATGAGGTGGTGGATAGATTTGAGCAAAACAGGCGTTAATTTTTCAAAAATGCCTTTTTTTTTCCAAATGGGTTTCATGAAACAAACCCCAAACTGGAGTGATTTTGGTCACGTGTTCGGGACCATTTTGTGGAGTGTTTTCCCTACTTTTTTTTAGGCCCCTTTTTCTGGGCCCAATGAGCAAGGTGCGGCTGTGGGCAAGGGATGACATACCCCCGGGGCCCACAAATTTTAGAGAAGGCTTGCAGTGTTTGGGTGGCTTTGCGGGTCCAGTGAAAAAAAACTCTCGCACCGACCCCCTTTTTACATCTGCCGAACTCTTGTGGGGAAAGGGTTGGGGCGGTTGCGGAGTAGGGAGAGCGTTAGGAGGGCTAAAAAAAAAAAAATTTTTTTTCTGATAGCGATTGCTGACAGTGACTTGCAGTGAGAGCAAAGGGTTTTGTGTGTGCAGCAAAAGTGGTTTTTAGGCGCCGCCTGCCGTGACGTGTAAAATTGCTTGGGGAGCATAAAATTTTATTAGTGGCTGCCCGCCTTGATTAGGGGGCAATTATATTATTAATTATATTTTTTTCCCCCCCTTTTTTTCCCCAGCTTAAGGGGTCGGATTTTTCGACCCGACCCCACCTTTCCCTTAGTCGGCCGATTTGTTAGACTCGACTTTTTGGGGAAAATCGGGTTTTCAAAACCCCCTCGACCCGAAAAAGGGGGAAAATCGCTCATCCAGTGGTGGACAATGAGTCACTGACCCAACCTGAAAAAAGGGCATGCAGAGCGGGGGAAACAGAGCACGGGGGGGGGGATCCCCCCGCTGTTGCTTTAGAAGGTGGTTGTCAAAAATGGGGGCCCCCTGCCTTTTTTTTTAAATTTTTTAAATTTTAAAAAATTTAAAAAATTGGAGCATTGACCCCTCATTTTGATAAACCCAAACCCTTTCTGAAAATTGAAAGCTGAGGGGTTGGGACACCGACTGCACTTGTCACGAGCCAGTGCGCGTGTCCTGAGTAAATAAAATTTGCCCCAAAGATACATTTTGGGGCGAGGGCAGCAGGGAAAGGGCGTGTGTTTAGAGGACCAGAACCTGAAGCCGTGACTTCCAAGGGGTGGGCCGACCAAGGTTCTCAGAGGAAGAGGAACAGCTTGAGAATGTTAGGGCCAAAGGACCGAAGATGACTGTCAGGGGTTTTCAAGTCGAGAACTAGGAATGAAGGAAAACCCTAGAAGGGTAATACGAAATAAAATTACCAAGGGGGATAGACAGAACGGATAGTTAGGATCCGGTCATACACAGAGGGAGCAACACAACAAGAGGTGAAAGGGAGTAAAATCGAACACAGCCAAAGGGTCATACACAGAGGGAGCAACACAGTACAAGAGGAGCAGGCAGAAATAATCAGAAAACAGCCAAGGGGTCATAAAAGAGGGGGGAAGCGTACAAAAGGGTCAAGAAACCGCAAAAGGGACACAGCCAAATCAAACCAACAGACAAAAGCAGCCAGGCACAGGCACTGGCACAGGCCGGTCAGACACCTCAGCAAAAGTCAGGTTAAACGACAAAGATTGGCCTCACGTGAGGCTATAAAGCCCCCCAGGGGCCCAGAAAGGGCCCAACCCAAATTAACCTTGCGACTATGGCCCAGGCCCGTAAACTATGACGAGGGTTGAGCCCCACTGGAGGTTTGCCTGGTGGTTATCAAAAATACGGGGGAACCCACACCTTTATTTTTGTTTACAGATGTGTGCCGGTGAAAATATCCCATCCGCCCCTGTCCGTGTTTTTTTGGCAGCAGGATCGGATATGGGGCAGTAGCCCTATTAGCCGAACTGTGATTGAAGGTACACTTTTTCCCTTGATCACTCTTGGGTCATGCTGTCTTTGACATTTGGGGAAAACTGCAGCTTTGACTGGCGGTGATGATTTTACCGCCGCAGAAGGGTGACTGCCAAAAATGTTTCGGCCCCCTTTTCAAGGAAGGGGGGGTTCGGCCCTAGTGCGTTTGGTACCTGAACCCAAACTTTTGTTATGTTCATCTAACCCCCGAACATCAGGTGCCCACCTGTCAACGTCAGTCACAAGCTGGAAGCACTGCGCAGCTTGGCCGAGTGGCCCAGATTGCTGAAACTAATCTGCTTATGTGAAAAGCTGCCACCACCGCTGATTTTGAAAGGTTAACGACCAGACTGATCTTGGATCTCGCCCGAACCTAAAAACCCATTAGGGTTGTGTAACATTGGCCGAAAAATTGGTGGTTAAAGCTTGGCAATCTTGCACATACCTGTTGGCCCACATGTAACTTTGTGGTTTTTAACGGTTTCTCAAACCTAAACCCCTTTGACTGTGCCTTTTTTGAAGGTACACTACTGTGTGCCCCTTTCGGCAAGTCGTACGGCAGTGCTGTGGGAGCATTTGCAACTTTTAGCTCACTAACTGGGTGCAAAGTATCAGAGCTAGAACTCAAAATTTAAATGTTGGGAAGGCTTTGGGGGGCAGCGAGTACGTAGTTGAAATTTTATACACCATGCCCTCAGTATTCAGGCAGCCTCCGGAATAACGTGATGAGTGCGCATGAAAACCCGACAAAACTTTGGGACTTGAAAAAAAGCATCAATTCCCTTCTTGTTTACTAAAACCTCGCTGCTCACGTTAAAGGGAGGTTTTACGTTGCGTGGAGCAAGAAACTATACTGGGTGATGTGAAACACCCCACCCTAATTATCTTCCAAGGGGCTTTGGGGATAATGAGGAGGAAAGGAGGAGAGGAACGGGTTCCCTGCGTACGACATATTTAAACCCACCCCTTTCACCCCAACGTTGGATGGCTGAAGAAAAGGTTGGAGGACGAGGAAGACAACATGGACATCGTCCTTTTGGTGGGGACAGGAAAGTCTGCCTGTTGGCAGTCTTTCCCCAATAGAAAATTTTAGTTTGCTGTTTTCACGTGACCCTCGTTTGTCCCCTTTTTGGCCAAACTAAAAATACTTGTTGGTCCCCCTTTCTGACTCAAGCTAAAAGGAAAACTTTACATCTCTCCTTCCCGCGGCAGAAAGGTTAATAAATGTTGCAGTACCAAAGGCCTTTTAGTTGAAAATTTTAAATTTAAAAATTACCATCTAAAAACTCTGGCAGCGAGTCACAGTTCCTTAAAAACCAAGGAGTGGAAACGAGGGAGACACACACCAGATACTCGAGGCAGAAAAAACACTCCCCAAAAATCTCTGACAGTTTTCTCAGACTCCCAGCGTCCACACCTTCAGATGGGGGTACTCTGCAAGGGGGAAAAAGTTTTGGAAAAGCTGAGGGTACCCTTTTCCCCGTCCCGCTCCTCCTAATTCCCCTTTTCCCTTTCAAATTTGGGATCCAAGCTGATTGTGGCATGAATCTCCTCTATACCCTTGGAATTCATGGGCCCACCTGCCGCTGGGGCTTTTCCTAGCAGGTTTATAATGCCACCGGGGGTATTATAACCGATGGGCATGCACCTATCAACTGAAAAACCTCAGGGCTTTCAAAATGAACAGGGGCGGATTGGCCAAACTTTTCAATACCAATGAATGACCAAGGGAACAAAAACAAAACCAGTGGCGTTTTGTTTCTGGCCTTTTCCCCCCGCACCCCTTCCCAGCCAAAAATGGGTATACGCTTCAAGATTTATTTTTTTTGTGTCATCATCCTCCTCCCCCTTCACCACCTACAACAGGGCGATATCGGCTCTTGCTATAAGTTTTTAAAGGTATTTATAATGCCGCATTAAAAGTTTGAGAGCCCACCTTTTATTATTATTATTATTTATTTATTTTAGCACCCTTGATTTTCCCTGGTGCTGTACATGAGAAGGGGTTACATCAAATTACAGATATCACTTACAGTAAAAAAAACTAACAACACAGACTGTACAGAGTGGAGAGGACCCTGCCCCTTTGGGCTTTCTTCTACAAGGGGTGGGGAAAGGGGACAGCAGGTTTGGGGGTTGCAGCAGTTCCCTTCTTGGTTGAGGCAAATCTCCCCGGGTTGTGAGGAGGTAGCAGGCTCATTGAGGCGTAATCTTTCCCGAAGAGGTGGGTTTTTTGGTTCCATCTGAAGATCCCAAAGTGGTTTATAGTTGGAGTGTTGGGGAAAAAATCCAGAGGATGGGGAAAAATTTTGGGGAAGTCTTTGGGGGCAGTTTTGGGGAGGAATGAATAATGTGGGGAGAGAAAAGGGGGTCTTGGAGGATCGGGGTTACGTGGGGAAGTTTTGGGAGATTAGTCAGAGACAAAAAGGAGAGACAAGTTATAGATCCTTTTTAGGTCGTATTGTAATTTGAAAAATGGATAGGAGGAATGGGGGCCAGTGAAGGAATTTTCAGGGGGAAAAGCAGAGGAAAAGCGAGGGGAGAGATGAATTAGTCTGGCAGTAAGTTAAGGATGGATGGAAAGGTGCAGGGTGTTAGCAGGGGGGCCCAGAAAAGGGTGTTGCAGTAGTCGAGGTGGGAGATGAGAGGGGATGCACAAACATTTTGTAATTTTTGGGTTGAGGAAAGGAGGGTTCTGGGAAAAGTTTTTTGGGTTTGGGGGCGCAGGGGGTAGAAATCTTGGATTTGCGGTTTGAAGGACAGGGCAGGTGGGGTTTTGTCCCAGGTAGCGGATTCCCGGGACGGGGAAAACGTATTTTTTTAATTGTGTTAGATAGGTCAAGTAAGAAAGATATGTGAGAGGGGGGGAAGATGAGAATTCAATTTTGTCCACTTTGAGTTTGGGGGAATCGAGAGGAGAAGAAGGAGGTAGGGCTGATGACACCCCGGGGATTCTGGACGCAGAGAGGTGACGTTGGGCAAGAGGTAGATTGAGTATCATCAAAAAAGGTGGTACTGGAACCGTTGGACTTTGATTTGCCCAGGCCAAGTGTATAGATGAGTAGAGTGGGGCCTGTACAGAGCCTTGGGGGACTCCAACAGAGAAAGGGTGGGATGAAGAGGTAGTGTGGGAGGGGGGAAAGCTGAATGTGGGGTTTGGGAAAGGTATGAGGGACCAAAGATAGGGAAGGTCTTTTATGAAAAAGGGGAGAGGATCTGTAGAAGGAGGCATGGCAACTGTTTTAAAAAGAAAGGACGGTTAGAAGCAAAGTATAAGTATTGTCCTTTGCTTTGGCTGTAAGTGGGGTCTTTAGTAATTTTGGTAGGGCGTCTCAATGGAAAGATGGGGGGGGAAAAACCCGATTGTGATTGTCAAAAGCAAATTAGATGAGAGGTGGGAGGAAAGTTTTGCGTTTGGGCGTGCTGTTGGTTTGGGAAAGGGACAGGAATTGTGCAATGCTGGACATAGCGGTTGGGGCGAGGGGTTTGGGTTTTTAAGGATAGCGTGATTTTGGTATGTTTTAAAAACAAAAAGGGGAAAGGGACCGGGAAATTAGTAATAGGTTGAAAAGGTGGGTTTTTAAGTGAATAGTGGTGGTAGGTTGGGGGGGTTTGGGGTGGGATGGGGGGAGTGACAGTTGTGAGGTGCGATTTGGAGAGGAGACAATTTAAAATCCCCTTTGGGATGTTGGGAGGGTGTTTTGGGTTTGTCATTGGGCTGGTATACAAAGGGGGTTTTGGTGGTTTAAAATGAAAACTTTTCCCTTTTTGGGCAATCTTATTTTTGAAGGTGTGGCAAAGTTTCCAGAGTGAGGGAGATTGGAGGGAGCAGTGGGGGCGGGGGAGGGAGTTAAAGTTTTGAATAAAGTTTTGGGGTTGTAGGATGGAAATATGAGGGTTTTGAAAATAGGTGTTTAGCAAGGTAGGGCAGATTTGAAACGAATGTTGCCGTTTGAATGCAGTGAAGTCGTTTGGAATTTTTTTTCCCTTCCATTTCTTTAGCTTATAAATTTTTTTTTCTGTCTCGATTCACCCGTTCTTTTCCCGAACCCCAAATACCAAATTTCATTTTCATTCTATATCTTTGTTAAATAAATAAAACCATTTTCCACTTAAGAACTCCCCAAAATCTGACCCTTGTCT